>CM056382.1:53289066-53992214 GCA_029718625.1 Synaphobranchus kaupii
AAATTGAAGAAAATGTAAGAAACCCTTGAAAATTAGATGTTATTGGTTGCTCATTTTGTGTGCAGTTCTATATTATCACTTTTCTGTAGGTATACCGGAACTGTGTATCTACAGTCTGCAGAGGAAGGGTGTATCTACTGCTGCTTCCTTTCTTATCTGTTGGGAGATCTGATGCAATCAGTGTTGTGTGACCAGTGATGTTGTGCTGTATGACATGAAGCGTCTTGTTGCAGGGATTATAGTGCTGTGATTAGCCCCATAACAGCCCCTTGAACAGTGTTGTGATTCTGTGATTGCCACTGTAACTACTCCTGTAGAAGAGTTGTGATTGTCCTTGTAATGGCCTGATGAACGGTGTTGTGACTAGTCTGTAACGGCCTTATTTTGCTCCCCGACGTTGTACGGTAGCAGCAGGAAAGGCCTGTAACGCAGGAGAGAATCCGGGGGAAGGTAGGCTTGTGCTCCACAGCTCTACAGTTATGGAGGTTGCAGTGAATTGAGTGTTTTTCTTTTCCTCATTCTCTCTCTATCTGTCTTTCTTTCTCCCGTCTTTCTTTGTCTCTCTCTCTCTCACTCTCACTCTCTCTCTCTCTCTCTCTCTCTCTCTCTCTCTCTCTCTCTCTCTCTCTCTCTCTCTCTCTCTCTCTCCTCTCTCTCTCTCTCTCCTCTCTCTCTCTCTCTCTCTCTCTCTCTCTCTCTCTCTCTCTCTCTCTCTCTCTCTCTCTCCAGTTTCCTCTGTCCTTCTGTTCTCACAGGTTGAATTTTTCATGAATCTCTTACCTTTAGTTACCATGCATTATTTCTACTCTCCTCTCTGCTGGCTTCCCTGTCCCTCTCTCTCTCTCTGTCTCTTTCACTGTTTCTTCCCCCCATCTCCTGGCTATTATCCAGCGTTACACACATCCATATCATGGTTTCTGCCCTTTGTATTTATGCAATATATTGTGGTAGTATCTCAATGAAATAAAGATAATCTTATATCTCTATGGGTGCGGTTGTCAATGTGGCAACTCTGGCACATTATTGGTTTTACCGTAATCCACCAACTATTGTTAATCAGTAGCCAATGTTAGTGTGCTAATGCCACACTACATTTCCCCAACATCTCAATATTGTACAGCCAATGCTGGCATTCTGAAAGTCATCGCATTCATCAGTCATCAGTCTATGTTGCTCAATGATTTGCGTATTAGAATAGGCAACAGTCTGTCACATGTTTGCCACTAAGGGTCAACTTGAAATTGTGTTCAGCCATTGCTCTCATAGCCATCGGGCAGGCGCTGTTGTCGACGTGAAGAAGACACCGACAGTACTGTGCCCTTCATTTCCGCATATCCAAACAGCGGGGACCTAAGCCAGGACTCCATTCTTTCTCCTCTGGGGTTTGTCCCATTTCCATTCTGTCTCTGGTGCTTAATCTCGGATTCCTCTCTGGACTTGGATCCAACTCCATCCCGTCTCCATCCTAGGGCTCAATCACACCCCTGTCATCCCCTCAGGGGCTGTGATTGGCCCGGATGCTGACTGTGGGGCGTCATTTCTGGGAGGCCGCGCTCCTGTCCAGGTGGTCATATATAATATACACCGTCGACGCGTTTATGTTTGTGTCTAACAGAAGACGGTGCGCCTGGTGGTGAACTACCACGGGACCCAGAAGGCCGTGGTGCGGGTGAACCCGCTGGTTCCACTGGGGAGCCTGGTGCCTGTGATCTGCGACAAGTGCGAGTTTGACCCCGCCCACGTCCTACTGCTGCAGGACAACGTCGACAACCGCGAGCTGGACCTGGAGCGGTCCCTGAGCGAGCTGGACATCAGGAGCTCTACGCGCTGGACCAGAATCTGGGTACGCAACTGCAACGCATTTCTCACCTTTATTGTGTCAAGTTTTACAAAGAGTTATTTTTTCAGTGTCTCACGATCAGTTCGCTTATAGTAAATGCTCTTTTAGATAGCAAAGGCACAGCATAATTTATACTTCTGTACAAATTTGGAAATTGAAAGGATATTTACATATTTAAATTTGAGAGCATATTGTAGAACATTTCATAGATTGAGTTGTATGCGGTCTTGCCAAAATATCCTGTAGTCAGTGTGAATTTATATAACTCATCATTATGGAATGCTTTAGTTGTCTATTTTATAGTGTGTATTGGCAAGTCCCTTTTAGAGAGTGAGAAAGACAGAACTTGTTTTTGTCATCTTTACTGTGATAACAGCGTGTTTGACAGCCTGTTGTGCCATGTCCACCGAGCACTGAAAACAACAACCCAGCAGGAAGGAATGACCTTATATGCCAAAGACAGACCCTTTCACTTTGATTTCTTGCAATGCATCCATGAACATTTGCAGGCTGACATTTGTGACCAAATCTCATGTTAAAATCAGTTAATCCTGATAGAGCTTTCTGAGAAGCTAGCAGGTACTGTTTTCTCCTGGATAATTTTCGAACTGCAGTGTGGTAAATATTGTCAAAATCATGTGATTGTTTCCAGTTCTTCAAGCTAAAATGGCTTCCGCACCTGCTCTTAATTACTCAGGTATAGTCCTGTATGAAGACACATTTGCTGAACCCCTGTAGTCATGTCAGCTGGCGGCGACAGCAGCCTGTGTCCTGAGAATAACCCTGCTTTTGCTGCTCTGTCTGCTCTCACCTTTGCATAGAGGAGTTTAACAAAACCTGCCAATGCTTGCTCTTGTGCATATGTATGATACATAAATATATGTAAAAACATACATATCCTCATATATATGTACTCATGTTATCTATATGATATAATTCTAATAATATTTGATTGTTTTTGTTATAGATTGTTTTAGGCGTCCAGCACAAATATTTCACATACTTATTTCACTGTATGTGTCTTTGTTTTTGCATTTTTGATATGGTTATGATGTTCATTAACTACAAATGTGGAATCTCAGAACAGATCTTTCAGTGTGATTTGGCAGAGAAGCATCCATGTAGTAAAAAGTCACATTTAATCGCTTGACCTCCTGCCCCCCTCCCCCAACCCCCCTGCTCTGCAGACGGTGGTAGGCTTGTGTGTACATGTTCGCTGTTGTAAGCGCAATGTAAAGTCAATGCTGTAGCATGGATGTAGAAACTGTTTTAGTTGTGGCCCCATCTACTGTCATGAAGTGGCACCTTGAACGGGTGGCTATTAGGCTGCTGTCAGGAAGTCTTGGCTCTGACACAATTAGCTAAAATTAGCCAAACAACTTTGTAGACTGAAGTCTCTGTGGCTTATGTTATATAACCTAGTCTGGATGTAATGGAAACATTATACGATGAAGAAGCTGTTGGTGTCCTCTTATAGCCTGTCTCTATGAAGGATTCCTCTTGATTTAGCTGGCCTTTGACCTTGAGGAATATAGACTGAAGGACAAATGAGGGATGGCATCATACTGTAGTGTTACTCAATTTGATTCAGATAGACTATGACTTTGGCCCCAGCTTGTGCATTTCTGAAATGTACCACAATCCCTCCCACAGAATCAATACACTCCCAGCACCTTCAATATTGGCAGAGCTCAGAAGAGAGGCCTGCTGGGATTATTCAAGTTCAACAGGAGGAAAACAAAGGTACCGAACCCTCTCATCTGGTGTTAAGGCCCCTGAACTGGATTTTTTAAATGTAACAGGAAGCCAAGGGTTGTTATTGCACTGAAATAGGCTGTGATTTGCCCATAGCAGCACCACTTGTTTCAGTAATAAGGTTTTTTTTAGTAAAAACCAAATTTAGCACTAGGTTATCTCTATATTCCCAGACATTTCAGTTTAGTGTTTTCCTTTTTTTAAATTCTGAATGCAACACAGTGTGTATAGCTGATTCGATTGTATTGTATAACTGTAAGACTATTTGGGCATATCAGTAATGTGTATGTGTTAAAAATGTATCTCACCTTCCTCCATCTTGAAATGGATCACTTGTCAGTAAAACCCAGTTTGTTTGTATCTGTTCTAACCCCGAAGTATGGAGACACATTTGTATTGACTATCAGTATTATCTGTACCAATAACCACAGCAATTCAGCATGTTACATCAGCAGCATATATACAATCTGTGATGTGGCTTGGGAAAGGAACGTTTGAGTAGTCACAGCTTGACAGAGTTGTGTCTTGTATGTTTGGGGACAGTGCAGTTTAACATGTAACACGCATGTGAAATGTAGCTGCTCTGCTTGCCCTGCATGTCGAGCTGTGTGTTCCTCTTTCAGACTGAAGAGCACACGTCTGTGGGCATGGAGGTTAATGATGATAAAAATGCTGACAGCTCAGAGAGCTGCTGCAATGTGAGTACTAACTCCTGTCTGAATCTGCTTCCTCAAACTCGCATCCAATCTGCAGGTCATTAATTACTGAAAATAACATCACTGTTTTAGATTCAGGGAATATTGACCTGTTCCGTCGCACAAAATGACTGTTTCACTAACCAAAAGGTCTGTTTAATTTTGTGCACCTGGTTATAATTTGTCAAGTGATCTGTCTATATCTTTGGTAGAAAAATTTATACGTACAATAATTTCTGACTTTTTAAGATTTTAGTTCCTGTATCATGACTAGTAATCTGTATTTGGCTGTCCTGTTTGGCTGCTGACCTCTTTATAGGAGGCAAATCTGTTGACACGTCTCATTCTGTATCTTCACATCTATTAATAACATACCTCATTTATCAGTACTAAGTAGAAATGGGATGCTTTCCATTGTAAGACTAGTTGTAGATGCTTATTTTTAAATGTGCATTAAAAAAAGTGTTTCAAGTATACAGCTCACTCTTTCAAATGTAGTGTTGCATGTAACCAGGGAAACACTGCAACTTGTTGTGGTCGAAATGCACAATGTTGCATTGTGTTACCGCGCAGCAGCTGAAGGTTTTGGCACGGCCCTGTATTTTGATGGTGTGAGCACCCCCTTCTGGTAGATCTCAGTACTTGTAAATCTTCTTCTTCAATCCACTAGATGGAAGTATACCAAGCCGATCCCTGATCTTCAATCTTTTTTCACAACTTTCCTCGAGTTTCGCAAATTTGCCAATGTGATGGAAGTCTTGCCATTCACATACATATATATATATATATATATATGCAGGGTAGTGTTTTTGCATTTAATGTATTTGTTTCACAATTCCTGTGGGAGGTAATTGCCAGTGTTGCCATTCTGACAGTCCCAAATCAGTTTCCCCAACAGATATACTTATCTGGAGATGGTTAACATATGGCAGCAACAGATTTACCATATGTCAACTACCAGCACTGGTGCACAACTGGATACACCTAAAATGACCGGTAGGGGCCACACCTTCACCTTTAATGTAGGGCAGAGTTTTGCGTAGCCCAACAGCTTGCTAAACATTAAGGGTGAAATTGTACTATTTGTTTTGGTGCATTCTTCTTGGCCCTTTAGGTTTGCTGATGACCAAACCTAAAGTTTATTGATAAAAATGATTGGCCCAGCATTAGACAAGTTGTGTGTGTACACCTGTGTTTCTACACATATTGATGGAGAGAACTGTTCTTTTTTGACAGGGAAATGGAAGAAGATAACTCGCACAGAGTTGTAGGGACCTGTTATTTTAGACACGGGTAGCAAATTACACTGAGACGGGAATATCTGTTCTTTTGTACGGGAGTTGAGAAAGCTCTGCCTGGTGCTGGTTTGTATTATCCTAGATCCTGTGTGGTTGTCTTTTGTAAGGATTCTGCATGTAATTGCATATGTTTTGATGAACCCTCTCAAATATGATTACAGAGGACCAGAGGCATTTTCATTCTCATCTGTTTTCTAAACTGAATCAAATGTTGTATTATATAACGTCTTGTCCGTGGTCGTTACTTATTTGTACATTCAGTTCCAATAACTGAGACGCTTGTGCTGTGATTAATGTCTCTGATTGAACAGCTCCTTAATTTGGGGGTACGTTTGTTATAGCTTCCATGAAGCAAATATTGAGTGAGAGGATGGGAAGTATGTAGCGAGATGCTGAGAATATTAACTATTTGCTGCACATAACCAGCGGGAGAGGCAGGAAAGAGCACAGTGTGAAAAGTTCAGGGTGAAATGCTGGCGTATCTCCAAGCATCACCCACATGAGAGCCTGTGAATAAAGACCAAGTTAGATTTAAGTAGTGCAGTGACCGAGCCAGATGACTGTGCACTAGCAGAGCAGTGTGTGTGTGTGTGTGTGTGTGTGTGTGTGTGTGAGAGAGAGAGAGAGAGAGCGTCTGCATTCATATTGCAGGACCTTTAAGAATCGCAAGGTATTTGAAAATGAGGGGGATTATTCAAGTCAACCGACACCAACATGTAGACCCCACCTTAGTAATGCAGTCACCACAGAGCATTTTTAAACGATGGTTTAAAATCTCTCTGCAAAGATGGGGTCTTCTACTGGTCTTCTATTGTCCCTGATACTGGTCTGGGGCATTGTGTTGTATGTGGTCCAAGGAGAAGACGGCTCCCTAGCCTCCAGTATTTGAAGGGCTAGTATAGGACCGGTTGTCCCTCACTATATGCTCACTGTTAAATCTACTCTGATGCACTTACTCAGGTGAAGTTAAACATCTCCTTTTTGGACTGTAGTGGTGCACTGGTCTAGGATTGGGCTGTAGATTATAGTGGCTTGGCGTTTTTTGGGCAGATAGCACAGGCTCAAACTATAGCCGAGCAGAACAGATTCCAGCTGTGCTGTGTGCAGTCTCTCTTCCCTCTACAGTAACTGTGCTTATGCAAGGTTACATAAGCCTTTGGCAGATAGGACCTTCCCCAAAGCCTGGCTCTGACACAAGGCCTTTCTCTGGTTTCTCTCAGACTGCATGGAAACGATCCCTTCACTTTTTCCATCGGCCACTGCAGATTTGTCTGATTGGCTCCCTTTGTGAATGAGTTTACTTTTCAGTTTGGTGTGAGATGAAGAAACATCCTTCGTCTTAGCGCATCTCCAGCGGAGCTCTCACGACTCAGATTCTTGGTTTGATGATCTCAGGAATCACAGTGTTCTTTCTGCGAAGAGGGGACCGCACTCATGGTCATCTCTGTGAAGAGGGGACCGCACTCATGGTCATCTCTGTGAAGAGGGGACCGCACTCATGGTCATCTCTGTGAAGAGGGGACCGCACTCATGGTCATCTCTGTGAAGAGGGGACCGCACTCATGGTCATCTCTGTGAAGAGGGGACCGCACTCATGGTCATCTCTGTGAAGAGGGGACCGCACTCATGGTCATCTCTGCGAAGAGGGGACCGCACTCATGGTCATCTCTGTGAAGAGGGGACCGCACTCATGGTCATCTCTGCGAACAGGGGACCGCACTCATGGTCATCTCTGTGAAGAGGGGACCGCACTCATGGTCATCTCTGTGAAGAGGCAGATGAGTCTTGGTCATTGTTGTTGTCTCCGCACAATGAACCAAGATGGTGGATTTGTCCTCGAGTCAGGGGTTGCGGTTGAGTATGTGAGGAAGGAATCTCAGTGATGCGATGAGGAGACTGCAGTGCCATGGACATAATCTATAATAAGGGGGTCCTATTCACTCAGTCTCACAGAAGAGCAGACGATGCTGGGCCCTGCATAAGCCTGAGGGTCAGGAGCAGAGAGATCACTGTGTAAAGCATGATCAGTAAGCACTTCCTCACCTTCTCAAAATCTCACTCGTCTGATGAAAGATAAAACTTTGCAAACACACAAACCTTGTAAACAACATATTGGTTGTGTTGAACCAATTTATAGTGGGATGTAACTATATGGACAAATAGTCCAATTTTCTTTTATTTGTAGTTGGTTTCAAAAGGACACATTGTACATCATGACAATAAGCTTGAATGTCATGGGAGAATGTCATCTGTCTACACTATCACCACTCTCCGGTGCAGTTTGTAAAATTACTAAATGAAATGGTACAAAGTGCAAGTGGCAGAGCGTTACCTTCCCATAGTCCCTTTGGAGTATGTCAGTCTTACCACAGGAGAGAGGCAAGCATGGGAGACCACCTTTTACCTATTTTTCCTCATCCCACTCTCCCCTTTTCCTTACCACCTCATTCTGACTTTCTTCTTCAATCTTCTCTTCCTTCTATAGGTCTTGTTAAAGTGCTGAAGCCCTTCCACACATGTCATTCACATTCTGCCTTCTCTTGTATCAGGCAGGTTGCAAAATGGTATTTTCATTTGACATCAAGGGAAAATATTTCTTGTTTTAAATGCTACACTTAAAAATACCGTATGTGGTGTAACTGCCCTACTGAATTGCAGTTCCCTACATGATAGTCGTATACTTCCTACAAGATTATTTGTCTGAAAATTGAGACAGCCAAACACGGAAAAAACAGGAATCGTAGCCAAATCATGCTTGGGGAACATTATTTTTTCATGTGTAAGCCAATGCAAAGATGAATGGAATTTTTTGATGCGCAGCTTAAAAATGTAAAAGAACAGGACAGTGCATATTATCAAACATTCTCATAACTAGGCCACTAGTAACTAAATTCTAGCAATTTGTCTACATATTTTATTTTATCTGACAATTCTATGATTTTTTTACAGTAATGCCTCGCTATTGTACAGACTGCTGTAGTGTGTTCCACATGTACAGTACCAGTTAAAAGTCTGGACACACCTATACATAGGTTTTTTTTTTCATAATTTTTACCGTTTTCCACATTAGAATAGTAAAGACATCAAAACTATGAGATAACACAAATTAAATTATGCAAAGACCAAAAAAGTGTTAAACAGATCAAAAAAGTCTTATATTATATATTCTTCAAAGTAGCCTCCCTTTGCCTCGATAACGGCTTTGCACATTCTTGCCATTCTCTCAACCAACTTCTGTGGTAAACAGGTATTCCACAAACGTTTATTGTTAAAAATCCCATTCTGCCTATTTATAGACCCAGCCATTTCCATGCTGCTCAAGTTTCTGCATTCAGCCAGGTAGAATGTTTGTAAAATAGTATGTTGAGGGAAGTGAACAGGTGATGCTATCATGACTCTGTATAAAAACATAAAAGGTACTCTTAGAAGCGATACTATAACCTCTCTGCATTTGAATGGATCTCTATGAGAATTGGGGTGTGGGACTAGATTAAGCTGTAAATTACACTGGTACAATATGGAACCCATGGTTGGCTAAATGGCTGTAAGTCATCAAGGGTCTGCGCAATGAAACGAGCCTCTAATCATCACTCTGCTGCCAGATATGCAGTAGATATGGATGGATCACTTGAAGGATTGTTTCACCTGACTTATTTTTCCAGAGTTTAAAGGATAAGTTCGCTATTTTGGACCTTGGACCCTATTTGCGGTCTGTCTTCCATGAACCTGACACATTGAGTCCATATTTTCGCTGATCGGTCCAGTATTGAGCTAGCTACAGATTTCCTGTAGGCTCTCACTGGGCTACAATAGAAGTCAACGGGGCAATTAGAAATGTTATGGAAAAACAACGATAAATGTGCTTTTATAGCTCAGTGTGTATTCTTACGGTCTCAGTATGCTCTCCTGTGAAATGTAGGCTGTAGGAACGTTGAAACAACAGTTCCATTTGAAACAGAACTATTTCTCCGACCGCACTACCTCGCACTGTAAACTTCCGCAGTCTAGCTACGTTGTAGAGAGGCCGCTTGAAAAGCAGTTGATCACAAATCCTGACCTCCCGTTGGAGTTTACTAGCTAGTAGCCTACAGCAGAACTATTTGTAACGCAGTGTTTGTAATCATCATTTGTAATAATTTACATTACCTGCGCAACTTCAGCCTCTCTCTCTTCTCTTGCTCTCTTATCATCCATCTCTTGTAGTTCCGTGTCCGTGTATTCTGGCTCAAATCTGTAGCCAGTAACGTCAAAGTCAAAATCGAATTCTTCGTCTTCGTAATCATTATAGTCATCCATCATCCAAGTTTTTTTGTGGAAATTGTAGCCTACGTTGCTGCAGGTAAACAAACGCAGACTGCTCACAAAGGTAGTTTCGTAAACGGCCGGCACACCTTCCCGCTCCCCCACCCCCGACACATAGTACTCCGCGGGAGCAGCGAAAACAAGCAACAGAGAAATGCTTACTTTCAAGCCATGCCAAGCACGTAAAAATGTTCGGATTGAGATACATTTCACAGGAGAGCATACTGAGACCGGTAACAATACACCCTGAGCTTCCCGTCTCATTTATTGTACATGAAAGCACATTTATCGTTGTTTTTCCATAACATTTCTAATTGCCCCGTTGACTTCTATTGTAGCCCAGTGAGAGCCTAGGAAATTTCCTACAGGAAATCTGTAGCTAGCTCAATACTGGACCGATCAGCGAAAATATGGACTCAATGTGTCAGGTTCATGGAAGACAGACCGCAAATAGGGTCCAAGGTCCAAAATAGCGAACTTATCCTTTAATAGCCTAGTGGATCTCCAATGTAACTCCTCACTTGCCTGTAGACCATAGCTTACTGCACATGGTGCTCAGACTATGCTTGTTACAGAATGTGATTGCAAATCCACTTCTCTGGGGGAGGACTAGAATTCAAATGCCTCAATTCATTCCCTTGTACTCTCTAGCCAGTATTTGCATTTTAAGAAAACCGCTGTTGTCTCTAGTTCATTAAACATTTAGCTCACAGATACATCTTTACCGTCGAACATATTGCTGTTGATAATTGTGCTGTCTGCTTATTTCTACACTGGGCTGGGTTTCCGTGATTAAAGTGTATTTGAGGGAAACTGGCCAATATGGCTGCAGTCATTCGGGCCGCCTGATGAGTCTGGCCCCTGACATTTACATGCAGACCTTTATTCACCACCAGGAGTAAGAGCAGGAAATCACAGTTCTGTCTGAGACCAGGCCAGCACCTTTAAATCACCTGACCTTTAAATGCCACTGAGTGGAGAGCCAGCCAATAGTGGTGTGTAAATACCAGGAAATACCCTAACCTGTCTGTCCCCCCCCCCCCCCCCCCCCAGGTCTCAGCTATGACAGTTACACCATGTGGCCGTGCAAGCTATGTGACATGTAGTAAAATATAGTCAAATATTTTGGTGTGCGCTACACTGTTACCCCGTGAAAATGACACGTTTATTGTTAAAAATCCCATTCTGCGTATTTAGAGACCAAGCCATTTCCATGCTGCTCAACTTTCTGCATTCAGCCATGTTTGTAATGGTAGAATGTTTGTAAAATAGTATGTTGAGGGAAGCGAACACATTGGGCAGCAGGGAAGATACAATAGAACACATTTATCTACAACAACCATGCTATCTCAATCACTTCCCCAAAACCATCAGCAGCACTCATTCATTGACAGACAGTGTCAAAAATCAAAACAATTCTTTATGTGATTAAATTGATTCCTTAGAATCAAATTGTTCCTGCCCTATTGTGTACATATGTTTGTTTGTCTGTATATGCATGTTTGCATGCATACACATCTGTACGAAGGACGGATATAATATTTTCAAGTGAGCGTGTACAGGTATATGTAATGACTGTTCCTTCGCTTTGCTGTCCTGTGTATCTCCAGGGTGTCCCTGCTGCCCCCTGCAGGCCGTTTGTGGAAACTCGGCCCAGCACTCTGGGACAGTCCCAGTCTGTGATGAACATCCCCAGGATGTCCCCCAAAGTGGAACTGAAAAAGAGGCAGGCTCCCCCGCCTCCCCCGGACCCGCCCGTACTGTCGCAGGCTTCAGGCTCATTGGACGGTTTCCAGGTGAGGGGTCAATAGCTCGGTGTATAAGATCTGTATCTCCCCAGGTGCACAAAGAGGTGAGAGTTCACACCCCACTCCGAAGCCAAAGGAGCGGTTTCATAAATGTGTTCATTCTCTCCTTCATGCTCTATCATTCTCTAGTTCTCCTTTTACTTCCTCATTGTCTCTATAGAGGCAGCCCCTTTGCCATTATTACTTTAATCTATCTTATGTAGTTCACTGCATTATCATTTACCTTGGTTTCCAGAGGCCATAAAACCATTTCTAAGAAGAAAGAAATATCTACTGTATGTTTATTTATATTTATCATTTTGTATTTGTTGATTATTTTGTCCAGCGTTTATAAATAGTGTGTTGAAGCTATAATTTAAATTTTAATGCGTTTGCTATCAAGTGAGGCATATTGTCTGGGATGCTGGCAAATTCCAATCAATGATATGAAAATGTTATAAACAAAGATGGAATTTGCCCTGAGCAGTTCGCCCCATGACGGTTGCGTGTGAAAGATCCTGAGGGTCCATCTGGTCAAGATTCTTTGGGTGGGAGTTTCATTCTTTAGAGTCACAAACCATGATGAATTTGCCTCCGATCACATGATTCGCATGCAGCAGCAGGTCTGGTGTCCCTCACAAGCCTAAGTGCATTGATGTGTGAAAGCACTTGTTTGTGTGTCTACATATTAGAACAGAACTCCCTTTCAGAATCGTATCAAACTAACAATCATGGGACAAAATAATGCTGCACTGAACACACCGGTCCCCAGGGCAACATAGGCAATAACTGCCAAACTTTTACATCAGAATATTTTAGCCTGGAGCAGATTTTACTTGGGAGATATTTTAAACTGTTGTGGTTTTTAAAAAATATAATCACAGGGTTGGTTATGTGGTTAATCATTGTTAAAGAGCATGAGTTCATCATGCCTCCCATTGCTTTGTGCATCTGCCACCAAAGTGTTGACAGACGTGCTGGGCTGAAATGCTGCCTCTTGCGCGTATGCATGAAACCTCCTTATCAGCAGGTTTGCTTTTTGATAAAGGCTGATGGTGTACAGAAGGTACTGGAACATGTCGTGTGTTTAACATTTGGTGTTTTGGGGGAGTGTTTTTGTTCGGTCTCAGTTTGATACTGGGCCTCCACAGCCTGGGATAACCTGGAAGTGCACAGGTCAGGACAAGGAGCAGGGGGAACAGGCAGAGCCTGATTTGGTCCTCAGCAAGGTCACCTAAAATCTTCCAGGGTGGGCTTTTCTAAAATGCAATATCATCGGCGAACATGTTCCACATGGAATTTATTTTAAAATGACAAAAAAATTGCCATTCTCATTTTGAAGCATAGACCAGGACAGGGTATACGGCCATTGCTAAATCTTCACACTCGTATCCTACAGCCCGAAAGCTGAAACCAAACCTGGCTTACGCCTGACTCAAAGTGTCTGTTTTCTACAGAAAAAATCTGGATTTGGAGAGCATATCTGTTGTGTGGTAACTTCTCTACACAATGCTTCTGAGAACATGAATGTGTGACAGAAAAGTTCAGAAAATGGTCATGTGTGTTGGAAGAGTTCAGGGGATGGTAATGTGTGTTAGAAAAGTTAGGAGAACCATAATGTGCTTCAGAAGGTTTGGGAGAACCTTAATGTGTTTAGAAGGAGATAGGAGAGCATTAAAGTGTTTCAGAAGGAGGAAAGAGGGTGTTAATGCCTCTCGGAACAGTGACGGAAACTTTAATACGCCAGGAAGGTTAAGAGAACATTTTTGCCTCTCAGAAGAGATTTTAGTTTGTGACTTTCAGTTAAATGAGCTGTGATGTGTTTGCTGAGCATAGGCTTTTTTATTATATCTAATTAGAATGAGCAGCCCATAGTGAAATAAGCATCTTGGTTATAAGGCTATGATGGGAGTCATGTCAGTCAATAGTTATATCCTCCAATGTATACTGTATTTCTGATACAACTGTTTTATTTTATAATTTATAATATATCATTATTTTAAATGCAAAGATTTATTTGGACAAATACATTTTTACATTGTACAAGTCATTGCTGGTATTACCACCTGCTGATTTTTTTGGACATCATGTTAACCGCAAGTGTTGGAAACTTGTTCCGTCACCTTGGGGATAAATCTGCAGAGATTCTTATGCAATTTTCGGCACCATGCCTGCCGTTGGCTAAGTGCCAGAAATAAAATATTGGCTTTCCAGACAGATATGAAGGCCTTCACCTGCTGAACGTCAGCCCTGTGTGTCCCCATATCACTGTAGGATAGGGGTTAAGGGTAGCGTGGAAGACACTGAGCACATGTACCAGTATTTATAAAATGCATCCTGCCTCATGTTTACATTGACATGTACCACTGGACAGTTGAGACTGAGTTTTTTTTAACCAGAGACAATCATGTTATATGTAGTACTGTGGGAGCAGATAGGGAGAGACAGGGGAATGGGGGCTAAGCTAAGGATATTTGAAATATAGCAGTTTCCTTCTCAACTTGAGATGTCCTAAGTGTTGTGTACGCAAAGTGGATAGGCTTGTTTTTGACAGAGGTTGAATAATGGCTTATTTTTTATGAGTGTTCTTATCTTATTAGATTGAACAAAACAATTCCTTTAAGATGAGAACAGGCTATTCAGCCCATCTTGGCTTGCATTTTAGAAAAATGGCAACGCCTCAATCAAGTATGCCCCAAATTCCTTTTGCTGAACCTGAAGGCCCTTACACCCTTTATGTACATGGGCCCCCATGGAAACTAATGCAGGATACATAAAAGCATGTGAGTATATTTACTGAGCATGCACAGTGGTATTTGTGCGTATGAAACCCAAATGACCAGAGAACTGTGCATTTTCTATTGCTCACTCTAGCCTTCATGTGTAAAGGTGGGCGTTCCAACAAAGGGTGCAAAGTACGAGAGTACATTTTGGGGCCGATTTACTAAGATTCCAAGTAAGGGGTGTTATTTTGTGGGCGCAAGTATTTGCACGCGCTATCATTTCACACTTTGCGGGTGATCAACTAAGAGTCATTATGTAAATTACTCCAGCCGCAAACAGCCATATTTAAACGAGAGATTTTGCGTGTTTGGAATGATTATACTGTAAGAAAACGGTGAAAAGACTGGCAGCAATGTTGCCGTTTTTATGGCATTTTTTTTAGTGTAGGGTATACGCTACTGTACACTGAACGAGCTGGCGGTTTATTACGAACTGTTTCACTGGATGTCTCTTAGTTTCTACCGGGAGTTACAGACGTTTGTCAGGACTGAAATGATCATAACTATGCTTACTAGCACTAAGCCTACTCGCCGTAAGTGTCGCGTAAAATTTCCATTTGATCATGGGTTTTATTTTTATGAGTTTTATGAGTTTAGATTTGCTTGTTATTCACTGTTTGTTATAATAGACGTTGTATTACTTGTTTGATTCAAATAGGTACTAGTTACTCTTGTATTCTGTAACATTATTTGCTTCATGATTAAAAAAATATTCTGTAGCCTATGTAGGCTATCCATTAATTCTCTTCTTGTGTATTTTGAGCGTTAGCTAGAATGGGTCAGTTAATTAGCCCCCGTTGTTACGCAATCATTCATAACGTTCAGTTATGGATATTCCAAACACACCCATACGTGTCTTGCTACAATGACAGCCGTCATCTTTAGCCGTCATATCGATTCCGTGTCTTTTAATACCTGCTTTCCATTTGTACTAAAATGCACCCACAAATACCTTTCCCAAACTTCCTTTCGGGTTTAGTAAATCACTTTACACGTGCTAAAGTAATCTATTTGCGTGACCACCTCCTACTATTTCGCGACATAACTTAGGGATGCCCAATTTTGCATATTCATTCAGGCTAACCGGCAAAAATGAGAAATCAGTCAATCTTTCCATTTTAGCACGCATAGTCCTCTTTATACCTTGTTAGTTGATCACCTCAGATGATTTTTTGCGGGTGGTAAAAGTTTTTGTACACTCGAACCTTTAGTAAATCGACCCCTATATGTGCCATAACCTAAAAAGAGTTAATGAGATTTCTAGAAACTGGTGACAATTGTGTGAGGTACGACTGCATGTCTTAAGGCATTTTAAATCGAAGTGTAAACCCAGTTGGGCAAAGAGAATTGTTCCGCCTAAATGTCTAGATAGCAAGTTGCCAGGAAAAGTCGCAAATTTTCATGAGTGAGCTAAAAGGGCATTTTGTACTCTTTGTTGTAAACGTCTGAAAATGAATCAAATGAATGAACCCCTTAACTAGCACTGGCCCGTATTCGGTATCCTTATCCTGGCAAAAAAATATATTTTAGGCGAGAAAAAAATAAACTTCCACTGTGTTTCAGTTTGATTTTACTTTGTTTCAGTAATACTTAGTAATAGTAATTCTGACTCAAAATAACTAACTCCCCAAGGGTTACCTTACAGAAGAGACCCGTGTATGCCTGTAGTCAAAGGGGTTGAAGAACAGTAACCATTTTATTTTCAGGCTTGTGTTCAAAAAAGGTGGTGCTAGAGAATGGGCTAAACTTCCGGTATTGAAGCTATGTCATGATAGCCAATTTTTTACCAGAATAAAAGAAGACCATGCCATCCCTGCAGCATCAGTTATTGTCCACATTAAATTTTCTTTCTTCTTGTTCATTCCAAATAACTTCATACAACTGCCACATCTTCAAATTCTACAGTTTGCCTCTCAGTGAGCCTTTTGGCAACCCTTATTTATTTATTATACAACGGCTTGGCTGAGTACTCAATTCTGGTTGCCTTGGAGGTGTGCACTATTTTTCCATATAAGCCCGGCTATGAAATAGCGCAGGAAAAAGTTTAATCACGGTTCTAAATT
Source organism: Synaphobranchus kaupii (assembly GCA_029718625.1). NCBI lineage: Eukaryota > Metazoa > Chordata > Actinopteri > Anguilliformes > Synaphobranchidae > Synaphobranchus > Synaphobranchus kaupii. The sequence continues at coordinate 53,305,590 of CM056382.1, forward strand.
AATGCGCAACAATGGTCTGACTCAATAAAATAAACATGCTAACTCAAGCATAGTCAGCTTGATGTCCATGTATTACTGTAGAGAGTAGCAAGACTAGTTTTAGCTTGATTATGTTTATACTTTAGCCTCTGTTTTGAATATAATTCAGTAGTTGGCTAGCTAGCTATCCGTGATAACAAACATGCTGTGAGACCATTTTGACCTAAAACCAAACTGAATTTTAATGTTAGGAAACGTGACTGAGGGTGAACCTGGCATAAAGCTTGCCTGCTCTCTAGCCCAGTTGAGAAGGACTAGAAATACACGTTCGTTGCTAAATGGTATAGAGTTTGGGACATTTGCTGGAATACTTAAGTACCGTTTCCATTGCAATAGAATCACTTTTCATTTTGGAACACGTTTGATCACAGTTGTGCTTTTTGTTGGTATGCCGTTGTATAAGTGGGATAATGACCATGGGGCTGGGCATTACGCAGTTTGAATGCCCTTCACAGAAGTAAATTACCCTCAGCTTCGCCTCGGACAATTATTACCACTGCATTGGGCATTCAAACTGTAATGCCCAGCCCCTTGGTAATTATCCCTTACTTAACATTGGTGGATCTCCTGTCAAGTATAAACCTAGTCATGCAACAGATTGCGTAATATCTCCACACAATGCAATAACTGGCTCCCCACATCTGATTTGATATATTGAATCTTGGCCCTGCATTAGAGGAAAGCTGCCAAAATCCCCCCCCCCCTCCCAAACTAAATGGTGCGCTTTCTATCCCCCGTGCTTTCCTGGGAACAGCTCTGCCGCAGATCTGTCAACATCCTGTCATCACGGCCGAGTCATTCTCATGATGGATTGAAATTGCAAGCAGCACCCAAACTAACACCACCCCAGGGATAGATATTAATCAGCAGGAAAAAAACATTGATCGCATGTCATCTTCCAGAACTATCCCTCAATCTTACTTTTGTCCACTGCCAGGGGTATTTGTATTACAGAACAATCAAAGTGCTTATCAAGCTGTTTCCTTTCCCTGGAAAAAGATATAAATTTTACCCATATTTCAAATGAAAAACCTGCAGTGGATGTATGACCTGTTCTCAGTTTTTTTTTCTTCTTCTGGGGCTCATGAGTGGTGCATTCGGCTAAGTCACTAGCGCCTTGTGCAGCGGTGTGCCCAGAAGTTCATTTGAATCCTGATTTTGCCAGTGCTGCGAGTGGAAGCATGTGCTAGTGTCCCCCAATCTGAATTGGCAGAAGTTGCAGCAATGTTAGGACTGCTCACAATGAGCAATTTAAGTGTGTGTTCAAGTTCAAGGAAAACACTGGCGATGTAATTTTGTTTGTTTTGTATATTTGTATATAATGTATATTTTGGTGTGAATGTAGGTCCCCTGTTCTATACTGTGTAAATGCATATTGAGTGTTGATCAATTCTGGGTGATGCTTAATGCAGTGTGGTATTGGTCAGTTCTGGATGATTCTTATTGCAGAATGTCTCATCTAGCTGTATTTGTGTCTGTACCCCACAATCGCCGTGTGGTGTATGCATGTGTGTGGTCCACCTTTTGGGTAGGGCACAGTCTTTGTTAATTAAATAACTTGGACATTGGCAGGAGACTGATTCAAATCCATCCGAAAGCCGAGATTTCTACAGGATTAAGACATTAAAAAAGCTCAGATTTTAAAGTACTGATAGTGTTGCAAGCAACTCCCTATCTGATTGGGTGGGAGCGTTGTGGGTAGGGAGAGTGAGAGGGGGGTGGAAGGGCCTGTGGGAAAGCCATACAAAAAATTATGTTGTTTTTGCATATAGAAGCCACAAGTTTGTTTTTATGTTTAAAATTTATTTTCTGTTTAATTAGATAAAGGTAATTACTACCTTGGCATGAACCTAATTGTATTGCATTTTCCTGTTATTGAATATTCATCCCATGTTGACAACCCTTCTCTGTCATATTATGACAAGTTTGACGGTTGTGGTGACATTTTTCTGGTACTGACCTCTTAGATTTCCTGTTTCCTAATTTTTGGGTTGAAGAGAGAGGAAGGTGTTGCAGGATTAGATTCCATTGAGTTACTCTCAATGGAGTACTGATGAGGACTGACCATTGTGTGGTTGTTAGTGTTGTTCTATTTATAGAAGACCTTCATACTATTTGTGGTGGGCCTGTGTGGTTAGCTGACATTGCGGTCACTTAGCTTGCCCTGCTTATTCAGAACAACTTGAATTACATAAGTACATAATATAGAGGATACAAGTGCAGTAGTGCAATAGAGATAAATGACATGCTGTTAGTAACCACGTTATAAGAAGTGCTAGACTGAACTGACCTGTTCAGACACGTGACAAACACGTTCAAACTAGTTGAGCTATTCAGCAAAATTAATATATTCAAACTGAAATATATTCTCTAAAGTAATTTCTGAAATTGGCATTTGCTTTTATGTTAGTATGTTATGTTAGGGATAAACCTGTGTTTTTGTTTGTTATGGGTCTGTGTGGTTCTGTTTGTGAGAGACCTGTGTTGTTTGCGGTGGATCTGTGTTCAGTTCTGTTTGTAGTGTAACAGAGGGTGGACCTGAAATCAGAGAAAGCGGGAAGATGTCAGATTGCCAAGAAAACTAAACTAAATTTAGCCAGTTAGATTTTCTCCTGTTTTAACTCTGTGTTGATGGATAGTGTACTAACACACACACACACACACACACACACACACACACACACACACACACACACACACACACACACACACACACACACACACACACACACACACACACACACACACACACACACACACACACACACACACACACACACACACGATAAGAACCTTTCTTGTGCTATTTTGTTTTAGACATTAGACAAAATATATAGGCATGCCCAGACAAGCTCATTCTTGCACACAGTTGGGAAACCAGAAGATTAGCAGTGGAAAAAGTACACTCTCTCATTGAAAAGTGATCACCCATAGGAATCATGAGAAAGGGTGCAGCTTTGCTGGGATAGCATGAGAGGGCCACAAACAAGAGGCATTTCAGGGTTGGGGAGTCACATGCTAGCATAATTTAAATGTGCCGTATAGTCCATTTGTTAAATTCAGTGTGTTTTGTAAAGTAAGGAATTACTATTTACTGCACTGTTGATCTTTCATGAAATCAGAGACTTTGCCATCTTTCACTCATTTGGTGCAAGTTCACTGATTATTGGTCACAGAAATCACTCAGCTAGTCTCTGCCTAAATTCAAATTAATACATGTTGAAGACACAAAATACATAATTAGTAATCGGCAGAATGCTTTGGATTAGATCTGGCTTACAATAATGAATTTACAATAAGCAGGTTGAAATGTTTCATGTAACTGATAAATTTAAGGGGGAAAACAGTTGTCCATATCACCATCTCCAGCAAAGGAATAGAATTTAAAAACATGTTTTTCACAGGTGGAAAGATATCATTGGAACAATGGAAATTCATTTGTGACTGCACCAATTTAAAAATAAGAAAGATCCGTCATTATTTTATTTTTGAGGAGGCAATTTGGTCATGAAAATCCACCATGCAGCTTTCTAACCATTGTCTCTGTGATGACCATGACATAATAATAATAATAATACATTTTTTTATTTGTAAAGCATTTTTCTCATGCTCAAAGCGCTGTACAGCACTACAAATACAGTACAATAACCAAACATAAGCTAAATAAACATAAGCAAACCAAATTTACATGAAACAAGAAGAAATATACAGACGTGTGACGTGTTACTTCAGTGACAATGAAAGGGAGTATACAGAAAGACTAGTTTGAGCAGGTCTTCATTACTGGCCCATTTAAACAGATGTGTTTTTAATTTCATCTTAAAGGTATGTAGGGAGTCAGCAGACCTGATCTGTGCAGGAAGGGCATTCAACAGCCTGGGGGCCACAGAGAAAAAGGCCTGGTCACCTATTGAGCAGAGATTAGTAGAAGGGACGGTGAGTTTATCGGAATCAGAAGAGCTTAGGGGGCGGGCCGGGGTATAGGGATGGAGGAGTTGGCGGATGTAGTCTGGGGGCAAAATCGTGAAGGGCTTTGTAGGTAAAGAGAAGGACCTTAAAATCAATCCTGGCGTTAATGGGGAGCCAGTGAAAGGCGTACAGGACCGTGGTTATGGCATTAATGGGGAGCCAGTGAAAGGCGTACAGGACCGTGGTTATGGCGTTAATGGGGAGCAAGTAAAGCGCCTACAGGACCGTGGTTATGGCGCTAATGGGGAGCAAGTAAAGCGCCTACAGGACCGTGGTTATGGCGTTAATGGGGAGCAAGTAAAGCGCCTACAGGACCGTGGTTATGGCGTTAATGGGGAGCAAGTAAAGGGCCTACAGGACCGTGGTTATGGCGTTAATGGGGAGCCAGTGAAAGGCGTACAGGACCGTGGTTATGGCGTTAATGGGGAGCAAGTAAAGGGCCTACAGGACCGTAGTTATGGCGTTAATGGGGAGCCAGTGAAAGGTGTACAGGACCGTGGTTATGGCGTTAATGGGGAGCCAGTGAAAGGCGTACAGGACCGTGGTTATGGCGTTAATGGGGAGCAAGTAAAGCGCCTACAGGACTGTGGTTATGGCGTTAATGGGGAGCCAGTGAAAGGAGTACAGGACCGTGGTTATGGCGTTAATGGGGAGCCAGTGAAAGGCGTACAGGACCGTGGTTATGGCGTTAATGGGGAGCCAGTGAAAGGCGTACAGGACCGTGGTTATGGCGTTAATGGGGAGCCAGTGAAAGGCGTACAGGACCGTGGTTATGGCGTTAATGGGGAGCCAGTGAAAGGCGTACAGGACCGTGGTTATGGCATTAATGGGGAGCCAGTGAAAGGCGTACAGGACCGTGGTTATGGCATTAATGGGGAGCCAGTGAAAGGAGTACAGGACCGTGGTTATGGCGTTAATGGGGAGCCAGTGAAAGGCCTACAAGACCGTGGTTATGGCGTTAATGGGGAGCCAGTGAAAGGAGTACAGGACCATGGTTGTGGCGTTAATGGGGAGCCAGTGAAAGGAGTACAGGACCATGGTTGTGGCGTTAATGGGGAGCCAGTGAAAGGAGTACAGGACCGTGGTTATGGCGTTAATGGGGAGCCAGTGAAAGGAGTACAGGACCATGGTTGTGGCGTTAATGGGGAGCCAGTGAAAGGAGTACAGGACCATGGTTATGGCGTTAATGGGGAGCCAGTGAAAGGCCTACAAGACCGTGGTTATGTGCTCTTTGCTGGAGGTGTGGGTGAGGACTCTGGCAGCAGCATTTTGGATCAAATGTAATTGTGGGAGGAGTTTAGAAGGAGCACCAGTGAGAAGCCAGCTGCAGTACATATGTAAGGAAGTGTAGTAATGAAACCCAATCCAAAACAACCTTCAATCTTAACCTTCAATCCGTGACCATTAACCCTTGACACTTCCACATATCCTTTTTGTAGATGCGCTCCAGCTCGCCCAGCTCCACCCAGCAGAAGAAGAGGAAGGCGCCAGCCCCGCCTCCGACCCCAGTCCCGAGTATCTCAGCAGAAGACACGGCGTCGGAGATGAGCCACAGCACGGAGGACTCTGAGCCGGTAGGCTCCATCTGCAGCAGCAGCAGCAGCAGCAGCTGCATGGAGGCCACAGAGACCGCCCCCAGCACTACGCCCGAGGCAGAGCCCGCACCAAGCACCACCTCCGAGGATGAGCTCGCCCCCAGCACCACGCCCGAGGCAGAACCTGTCCGCTGCACCGCGCCCAAGGCAGAACCCACCCACGACACAACGGCCAAAGCAGAACCCGCCAGCAGGACCGCACCCAAAGCAGAGCCCACCAGCAGGACCGCACCCAAAGCAGAGCCCACCAGAGCTGATGCAGCTGAGGAGACCGAGTCCGCTCTCAACCTCAAACTGGAGGAGATGGAGAACAACCGGCACAGCACCATGGGTAAGCCGCACATCTCGCCCTCCCACCTGTACTACTGTACCAATGTGAGTGGAAGACACCGCTAGTGTGATGTGTGAAAGTCTTTCCCCATATATACATGAAAAATAAGAATTTCATGGAAATGCCACCTTTAAAACGCACCCAGTCAATCCCTTTTACGATTCTAGACACAGCCATTTAACCCGGGATTATACTTCTAAATACATTGTGCTTTTTGGTTACGAATTTAGGGTCCATCCTTCCATCTAGTTTTGGGTTTGTTCAATACAATTTTTCAGTGCTCATAGTATTGCCTGTCTGTCTATATCAGTTCACTGTTCATGTTCATCTCATATTGAACTTATTTGCCTCATTTACCTTATGTTGGCCTAATGTTCACCTCATATAAAAGTAATTTCCTCCTGGACAGCATAGTCCTCCCATACATTCCCACCCTGTGTAAAGAATGTAGGGATTTCAGAAACCCCTTTCATCATGAGTGATCACAATGAGGATCTACACAATTTGTTAGAGCTGACAGACAGCTCCCCTGAGTTTACTGCTTTTGGGCATTGGAGGATTCCTCTTTCCCTTTGCTCACAGTGGCGGTTAGGGTGTGCTCAATGCCTTTCTGATGCCTGACGCCCTGTAGCAGGTCCGTTCTAAGCGTATTCAGATCTCCCCTCCAAATCTGGGTCACCAACAGGCATCTGGATCCGTCCCACTTGTTGGCTGACTGAACGGAATGACTCATGAGCTGAGAGACACAGAATCCCTCTACTGGGCACAACCTGCTCCTGTTCACACAGAGGCCAAGGCGCTTGGCTGGTAATCGCCCGACTGGCATTTGGAACAGTCCGTTCCCAGTAAAGCAGGCGGAACAGCAACTCCCCCCACCCCACAGCAGAGCTGCCTGACTGTAAACGGCATGTTCCCATATTTCCCATCAGGCCCTCCTGTACTGGTCCTTTCACAAGTTAAAGGAGTATGTATAGTGGGTATAGAGTATGTAGCATAACAGGGACATGCATCTAAAGACATGCAGGTTACAGTAATTGGGGTGGGTAACAGGGCATTGTTGTAAAAGAGCAGGCATGCTCAGTCAACCTTCCCTGTATAAATAAAGGTTAAATAAATAAGGGGTTCCTCCATACTTTCCCATTTCTGAGAGTTTGTGAGAGAGCCTGTCTATTCTGAATCAGCAAACTGGTTCCACAGCCACTAGCAAGGCCTTGGAAATGATCAGTAGAACATGTGGGACTGCCAAAAAGTGTAAGCAATCCTCAATATGTATTTACATCTAAATTAAATCTAAAATACAATTGAAATTCAATATTTCCATGACATTAACCATCAGATTTTAGCCAAGTCATTTCTCAAAGTGTACGTTAGGCTCCTGAAGGAGCAGGTCTGCAAAATTCAGCTGGCCTCAGTCATCATGTCATATGAAGCTAAACCAGGGTCCTCAGCTCCTCTCCTGGAGAACCGCAGGGTTTGCTGCTTTTCACCTTCATTTCTAACTGCTGAACTGCTGATGCTGCTCAGCCTTCCAGAGTGTGTTTCAAAAGCATTACAAACATATAAAAGTCCTGAGAGGGCTGTCGGAATCCCTGAACAGGCAATTTAGCAGTGTGTGTGCGTGTGTGTGCTACTCATCACGTTCTTTTCCCCTGCTCTGAACTCCTCCATAGAAACTAGTTGAGGCCAGAGGCGTTAATCTGTGGTGAGGGGATTAGAGGCCTGTGATAACAATCTTTTGTGATTCCTTTACGTACTGCACTAGTGTTAGAGAGACGGGCTGTCCAGCTATAGCTATTCTTAAAACCAGCAGGGAAAAGCTTAAGGCTTTCTGAACAGGATTTGTGTCCTCTTTGTGATTAAGAAATCTGAAACGAAATGCTTCTGTCCAACAGAAAAATAAATAAATAAATAAATATACAGTTGAAGTCGGAAGTTTACATACACTTAGGTTGAAGTCATTAAAACTCATTTTTAACCACTCCACAGATTTCATGTTAGCAAACTATAGTGTTGGCAAGTCAGTTAAGACATCTACTTTGTGCAAGTCATTTTTCCAACAATTGTTTACAGGCAGATTATTTCACTTTTAATTTACTATATCACAATTCCAGTGGGTCAGAAGTTTACATACGCTAAGTTGACTGTGCCTTTAAATTTTTACATTTTTAATATTTGGTTGCATATCCTTTGCATGCCATGACTTCCTGATGTCTGTGACCCAACAACATCAAAAGACTCTTGATATCTTATTTTCTGGTACTCTTATACTATAACGTCTCTGCATTTGAATGGATCTCTTTGGGAATCGGGGGGGTGGGATTAGATTTAGCTGTTAATAACACTGGAACAGTATGGAAACACATGGTTGGCTAAATGGCTCTAAGTCATCAAGCGTCTGACGTATCAAACAAGCCTTAAATCATCACATTGAAATACAGTAGATATGGATGGATAACTTGAAGGGTTTCTTCTCCTGACTTATTTTTCCATAGAGTTCAATAGGAAAATTTGTCAGAAGAAACAACCCTTAAAGTGATCCATCCATATCTACTGCATATCTGGCAGCAGAGTGATGGGTGGATACCTCAGACCATGACTTACAGCCATTTTACCAATCATGTATTCCATACTGTTCCAGCATAATTTACAGCTAAATCTAGTCCCACCCCCAAATTCCCATAGAGATCCATTCAAATGCAGAGACGTTATAGTATCGCTTGTAAGAGTACCAGAAAATAACATATCAAGAGTCTTTTGATGTTGTTGGGTCACAGACATCAGGAAGTCATGGCATGCAAAGGATATGTGACCAAATATAAAAAGTTTAAAGGCACAGTCAACTTAGTGTATGTAAACTTCTGACCCGCTGGAATTGTGATATAGTGAATTCAAAGTGAATAAAAAATTTGAAAATTTAAAGGCACAGTCAACTTAAGCCCTATTCGGACGGGATAAGTTTTATAGGGGGAGCTGGGGTAATGTAATAATTACCGGAGGAGCTCCGCTATTTTAGTCCCATCTGAATCTGCCATGTCCGTAACTTTTACCTTCTTTTACCTATTAAATGTCCGCTAAAAATTACCCCAGGTTAAAGCAATCCCGTGCAAATTGACATGTCTGGTAAAATTCTGTTATTTCCTGTGAGAAATTAGTTTTCTCCTGGTTTTTCACGTAAGCACGCGAGGACGCCTTTGGTTGTGCTCTCTTCGGTCCAAGTGCAAGCCACAACTATTGGCCGACCTCTAAATTAATGTAACGTTACATTAAATAAGAAGAGAGAGAGCAAAAAAATAAATAAAAAATATATTAAAAACAGGCTCAAAAGTAGGCTACAGTGGGGCAACGCTTGGGGCAGCTTTAGGTAAGCTAATGTAGCCTAGCTATAGCCTTACATACATGTTATGGCCTAACACTGTTTTTTTCAAACTAACGTTAATAAAGAGGTGTAATGCAGGATTCCTCACGCTTTTTTGTGGACATGTTTGCCATGCCAACATTGTCTCCACATAGTTTTTTGTTTTTTTTGGCACCTGCATCTTTTCAATTGCTCCTTGACAGCGCTTTTTCTACCAGAAGCAATCAGTTTGCAGTGAAGATAGGATGTGTAACGTTGTATGACTCGTGGGGAACATTTTCGGTGTGAGGATAACATGGAGTAGACACTCCCATCTCTGTAATTCTAGAGTGATTACGGAGATACTTTACCCCGTCCGAATCGGCCATTAACATTACAGACGTCCTGTGGTAATAATTACTTTACAGACATTGTCCTGAAAACGTATCCCGTCCGAATAGGGCTTTAGTGTATGTAAACTTCTGACCCACTGGAATTGTGATATAGTGAATTAAAAGTGAAATAATCTGTCTGTAAACAATTGCTTGAAAATGTACTTGTGTCATGCACAAAGTAGATGTCCTAACTGACTTGCCAACGCTATAGTTTGCTAACATGAAATTTGTGGACTGGTTAAAAATTAGTTTTAATGACTTCAACCTAAGTGTATGTAAACTTCTGACTTCAACTGTATATATATATATATATATATATATATATATATATATATATATATATATATATATATATATATACACTACTCACAAAAAGTTAGGGATATTCGGCTTTCGGGTGAAATTTCAGGATGAACCTAAAATGCACTATAACCTTTACAGGTGAAATTAATTTGACCTTCTCTAAACTTTTGAATGCACATGTCCAACTATTCAATGTTTCAGTACTTTTTGCACAACTTGCTGTTCTCTAACAAGGAGCTGAACAGCAAAATTCACAACAGGTGTTTGATCCATGAATCGACCAATAAATTTCCTGGTTCAATTAGAATTGGTATTTAAACAGTCCTCTTCATCATGCTGTTCACATTTTGACATCATGAGACCAAGACGACACCTAACAATTGATCAACAGTACCTCGCCATTGCGAGGCTTCAAACAGGATGTTCTCAGAGGGAAGTGGCCACTGAGCTTAGAGTGTCACAGAGTGTCATCAGCAGGTTGCAACAGAGATACAGAGAGACTGGAAGAGTCACAGAAAGGTATAGAAGTGGACGTCCTTTGGCCACATCCCACACTGATGACCGCTTCATTGTGAACAGTGCCCTGCGGAACCGGATGATGAATGCCACTCAACTCCAGGCACATTTAAGGGAGGTGAGAGGCACCCAAGTGTCACGTCAGACCATTCGAAACCGTTTACATCAGCGTGGTCTGCGTGCTAGACGACCTGCAAGGGTACCTGACCACACCACCAGGCACAGGCGTCATCGTCTTGCATGGGCCAGGGAGCATTTACGCTGGACGAGGGACCAGTGGGCCTCAGTGCTGTTCTCTGATGAAAGTCGATTCACGTTGAGCAGAAATGATGGCCGCCAACGATGTTGGAGACGTCAAGGAGAGCGCTATGCATCAGCCACTGTTGTCACCAGACGACCCTTTGGTGGTGGCGGTGTTACAGTGTGGGCAGGTGTGTCTAGTCAATACAGAACTGCCCTACACTTTGTGAATGGTACAGTGACAAGCCCCTACTACCTGAATAACATCATTAATCCAGTCATTGTGCCCCTGCATGAACAACACAGGCCTAATTTCATCTTCATGGACGACAATGCTCCAGCTCATCGAGGTTGCATCATTAGGGAAAGGCTGCTGGAGACTGGGGTACCTCAAATGGAGTGGCCTGCACTTTCTCCAGACCTGAATCCCATAGAAAACCTATGGGATCAGCTGACTCACCATGTAGAGGCTCGTAACTCTGTACCCCAGAACCTCAATGACCTGAGGGCCGCCCTTCAAGAAGAGTGGGATGCCATGCCTCAGCAGACAATAAGTCGACTTGTGAACAGCATGAGACGTCATTGTCAAGCTGTAATTGATGCTCAAGGGCACATGACAAGTTATTGAGACATTGACATTTTTGTTGTGGTATACCCACCACTGTTGTTGGCTTTTGTTTCAATAAATTGTTTGAGATGAGGAAATCACCATTGCATGCTTCTACTTAAATGCCCTACTTTCATGATACGTATAATATCACTGTAGCGTGAACTTACATTTTCCATAAATTTCACCCGAAAGCCAAATATCCCTAACTTTTTGTGAGTAGTGTATGTGTGTGTGTGTGGATTTGTTTTCTTAGTTACATCAATAACTAATGAATGAGTCATTTATATTGTTTTAGCAGATTTGATCATGTTTCAGTGCATTTCATTTGTTTTTAAATTGTTACTTCAGAGGGCAGAACAGTGGTCATAAATTTATATATATTTACAAATGTCCACATTTTTCTTTTCTCTCTTGTTAATTGAATTTTTGAAGCATCATTTCAGTTCAGGGATTATGGATTTACACTAATATGGCATAACCTTTTATCCATTACGCAGCACAAACTATAATGCTTTAGATCAATAATATGTTTTTCCTATGTAGAAAGTATATAGTTGTTTTAGCTTAGATCTGCAGATTACTCTAAGGTTGAGACAGCCTTGCCCCCCTGAGCTCTTTCTGAGTGTGTAGTTTCTGTCACGGTGCTTGATGATATGAGGATTGAAATTAGGGATGCACTGATATCAAAGTTTTAGCCGATAATAATTTCTCTGTCATGGCTCCTAATTGGTGAAACTAACCCTTTGGTAGATGATGAATCATTCAAAGACAAAGCAAATGATAACCAGCCAAACCTGCGTTGTGTTAATAAGTTTAAGGAAACAATTATGAAATGACTTAAAACACGTGTTCAACAACCTAATTAAGATCTTATTGATTCACCTTAGTCTTTAATTTGATCTGTTAAAAATGTATTACCTCTTTTTATGTAACTGTTTGCAATATAGCACAATGAGCACAATCTGAACATGGGACATTTATTTTACAATGCATCCCTTTTTCTGACATAATGTGCCTTAAGAGGGTAAATAATCCCTCTCAACGTAAAACTTGACGGAAATGGACTGCATCTATATAGCACTTTTTCCAGCAACTGCAGCTACACAAAGCACTTTACAAGTAATGCCTCTCACACACTCACCATCGGTGAAAGGCAACCATGTAAGGTGCCAACCAGCTCAACGGGGGCAATTAGGGGTTAGGTGTCTTGCTCAAGGACGCCTCGACACTTTTGCCCAGAGGGCCAACTCTTCGATTACCAGACGACCGCCGCTCTACCTCCCGCCCCCAAAGTGCAAAATTAAGAAAAATTTATATCTTATAAAAATTCTGGGATTGCTGCGGTTGGAATGAAAACCAGTATATACAGGTATCCCCCAGGACCAAGGCCAGGAACCACTGGCCTAGGTGTTCCCCCCTGGTCCGCAATCTTGTCTAGGGCAGCAGGAAGCACTGGAGCTGTGCCTGGTGACGGTTCAAAAGAGGCTTATACCTTATCAGACGGTTGACGTGCAGGCTAGCTTTCACTGGAGAAAATGCTCTGCAACACCTTTAAGAAGGTCTGCTGCTGTATAACGGGCATTCAGCATGCATAAATTCCAAATAAGTACTCGAGTAAATGCAAGGAGAAATCAGCTTGTAATCATTTAGAGGAAAAGTCCCACCTTACTCCAGTGACACAGTGTGGCCATCACTGGCTGTCATAAACAAATGAGCTGAACTGCGCATTGGTTTGGGGGCGGTGCACAATGGTATCCCTCTACAGAATAAATACGGAGTATAACGAGTACTGAATTGGCTAGACCTCCTGCCTGTTACACATCCTTTCCTGTGGCAAGCCTTTCTCCCGGTGCTACAGTTTTTAATGTATTGATTGCTTTTTTGGAAAGTGTATTATGAGAATATCACCGTAATTGTGAATTAATTTAACACCCTTTAAAAAAAGTAAATTGAGAAAAACATTTGGTTTTACCAAGGAGGGATTGTGTCAAAAACATTTTATCTGTGGGGAAAACTGCTGTATCATTCCCCTCTCCAAAATGGACACAGGAGTTTCCACTCTTCTGATTGTTTTTTGGGTTTCTGCATTTGCTGTGGGCTGTGCAATCTGCTGGAAAGAGTTAATCTTAAGATTATTCTTATCTTTTCAGTAGACTGCTGACAACAGGAGGTATGTCATTTCAATCTGTCCACAGTTACATCTCTCTTAGTAGGGCTGTCATGTACTTTGTACTTTCTTGCCATCGTGATCGTAATCGTTGGGGCCCAGTGGAATTGTTTCTCCCTCATGCCCGCCCTGAATGAATTGAGCTGCACTCTCGCTTGCTGAGTCAGCAGGGAGAGATCGGCTTTACTTCTCATAGCGTCTATCCTGTGACACAGCCATTACATCACCTTCCACCCCCTCCTCATCATACACCCGTCCACCACACCCTAGGCCTTCCTACCCTGAAGCCTTTTCACTATAACATCATGTGGGCACTACACGGACAACACCAAAAATACAGTTTCAAATGATGATCTCTTTGACCAAGCATGCTTGAAATGCCAAAAAAGTTATTCCATTTTGCCTCTCTTATACTATCTAGAATCTAGAAGTATAGAATAAGTAATTGACAGGTTGCTATGTTATCTGCATATAGGAAATCGAGAAAAAGGATCGAGGAAAGAGTGAGAATGAGAAAAAGGAGGAGAGACCTTGAGATATCAAGACAGAGCAGGTGCCTCTGATCTGGTGTTCCTGGGTTGCAGTGTTAAGCGCTTGGTCAGGGGGCAGGGGAGACCACTTTGTGCTCTTCAAATAAGAACAGCACCCTGATACTCACCTCACAGGGGGTCACTTACTCACACACGGCTGAGGGGCCAATGGCCTGATCTCAGGTCAGCTCACTTCAAAACAGCCTGTGTGGAGCATCACCTGAACTGCAGAAATCCTCGGCTGCACATCTGCTGCAAGGAAGGAAATTATGCTTTTTTTTTGTTGAGTATATGGATGGTGGGAATTAAAGGGTAATTCCACCCAAAAATGATGGTTTGTAGAAAAGTAGCTCTCCTCCTGATTAAAATGAGCTCTCAGCCAACTTTCTACCTGTAGTGAGAGCAGAGGTATAGCCCCAAACTACTGTGCATGTACCAGGTACTTGGCTTAGAATGAACTACAATAGCCAAGAAGCTTACAGTTCAGACAACAGGTTGACCCGCTCACTGAATGATGTTACAAAAGCGGAGGCCAAGGGGCTGGGCATTTTACTGCTAGTGTAGTGCCTGTCTGCACTGCAGCATTTCGACGAGACGAGAGAGGCCACGTAACTTGCTAGCAAGTTAGCCACTAATGTAACGGTTATACTAAGAAAATACCACCATCATTAGCTCAGTCTCCAGAAAAACGGGGGAAATACGGCCCTTCATTTATCTACGTTTGGTATCGTGAAAACATTAGCCAGCCTAGCCAGAAGTCTGTAACACTTAGCTAGGCTACGCACCCCGGTTCCATGTTGGGAAATCAACCCCGACCTCCCGTTTTTCAGTATGAAATGCTTTTGTATTGACCAACATGCCGATACAGAATATTAAACGTATACAATTAAAAGTTAAAACGTCATTGTTGTAGGCTACTTGTTAGCCATTTAGTTATGTTTGCTAGCAAAGCCAAAACTTTCCCAGTGCAACTCGAACGCACTGATGTCGGTAAAAACATGGAAACGACACATTTATCACTCGATATCTGACCTCCTTCCATTAACGACTGCAAGGTTAGCTACTACAGCCTACTCCGTGGCAAAGATATTTCAAAAAACTATTTTAATGCCAAGAAACGCACTGCTAACAACAGCTAACGTACTAGCCCAGAAAAAATTCAATGCTTCTGTAATCGAATGCTCAAAGTGAAACCGTTCAATTATGGTCAGCTAGCTAATGTTAGTCTACTTAATGGTCATGGATCATAATGTAACGTTAGTTGACATGGTTCCTTACTGGGTGATTCAATAAGGCAGAGGAAGATGTAGGCTACAGGGAATCAGGGAATACCGGAGGAGCTCCACTCTGTAACCGACAGCACTCGAGTCCTGTTTGGTTTAGTTTGCCAAAACATCTTTAGGAAATAACGTAGCCTATCAATGTCAATTTCTGACATTATAATAAAATAGCAATGATAGCTAGCTTGATCTACAATGTGTCCCGTCCCTATTCAGAACAGTGAGATGCAGGCAGCAACCCTCAACTCTTACATTTTGATGGCTGCATCCCTTTTGTTCGCACACATGTAGGAATAAGTCGGTGGATGTCTCTTCACTTGCTGCTACCCTGCTCTTAAATTCATGAAAAGAGCAGCTGTGTGAGAGATAGTGTCATGTCCTGCTGTAATAATGACATGGTGCTGCTATATTTAGTGCTCTCTGGATGAAACAAATGCAGAGACTTCATCTCCCAGGGGAATCTGGAAGCAAACGCTGGCTTAATTGCCTACTTTCTGCCGGCTAACGCTAAAAGACTGCTGGATTATTCTCTTTAGGTGCTGGGCGTCAAGTGCCACTCAAACCTCGGCGAGCCCCACCTCGGGACCCGCCCCAGTTAGAGATCCCCCCTCCTCCGCCATATCCCCCCCCTCCCACAGACCAGGATTCCCATCATGCTCATTTGGAGGCAGCCCAACGTAGGTCTCGTATGACCTTTGACCTCTGTTCCTCCGTGGCCGCCTCAGTTCCACACTTTCTCTTTCGCTGTAGCTTTTTACTATTGCATATTTCTCCTCTCTCAAAGTAATGTTTGTGTGTGCGTCTGTATTTGTGTATATGGGGGTTCATGGGTTTGAGTGTTCATGTTTATCTGTATCAATATATCTTGCCTGTGTGAATATTCAGGTTTTGCTCAATGGTGGCTTTTCTCAATGATTGCAGTGGTTTTACGTGGTGACTACACTGGTTTTACGTGGTGACTGCGGCAGTGATGGTTTTGCTCAGCGATTATGGAAATTTTATTTTATTTACATTGTTTTCTTCTCAACAAAGATTTTTCTCTGTGATGAGTGACTTTACTGTATGATGACAGTGGTTTTATTTAAGTCATTACAATGATTTTGTTTTCACTAGTTTTGCTCTGATGATGGAGATTTTTTTCAGTGACGGTGATTTTCCTCAGTGATGATGTTTTGCTTGAGGATTGTTTTCAGAAAACTAAATTTCCTTGTAAAAATCTTCAAAGGCAAGAAATAGTTTCACCAAGATATACGGTATATCAAATTAGAATTTTCATTTAACTTTCAACTGCAATCCTACACATCTAAAGTGTATAATTCCTGTTTATAGTAATGAGGCCTTTAATCAATTGCTATACTCTGTGTAATCAGGTCATACATGACCACGCAAGAAAACCACAAACATTTCAAACAAATAGATATTTAATCTCTGAACCCAGCTATGCATTGATGATGTAAGGAGTTGTACTCATCTTTCTTTGCTTGTATTCTAACTCTAGCCGACTTTGTTACAATAAGAATTTCTGCCAGAACAATCTTTTTTGTATTTTTAGATGCTGAATAGCATGTTAACGTTGCTGCATGACATGGAAATATAACATTAGTAATGCAGCACGCGGTGGTCAAATCGTTCCTGATTCAGGCTCTATGACGCAAAGTTGCTATAGTTTGCCCTTGCTGTTGTTTACATGTGGTTTAGTATACCCAGGATATAAATTCCTCAAAGCTTGGGTGTGATGGCTCCGCCCTTTTCCGTGTACGGGGAACTCTTTCCTGTTGTGCTTCATTTCTAAACTCCTTGCCTGTCTGCCTCTTTCTGACAGTTTACTGTTGTGCTCCTGTCTCTCTGCGGGTCAACCGTCGGTGAGCGACCACGCACCTGGCCTTCCTTTTCGTCCTGCTGCCTTCCCATCATCCTCTCCTCCCTCGACTCTCTGCCTCCATCCTTCCTTGCTGGAACTGCTCTCTCCTCTGCCAAACCTCCCTCTCCAGAACTGCTCTCCGAAGTCCACCTCACTCCACCCTAGCTAATCCCTTTCTCAAGACATCTTCTGTCTTTTCCTCTCACCTTTATAAGTGATTTAATGCTCTGTAAATAAAATCTTTTGTATTTCTGTCTGGGTGTAGTAGCTTCCCGCAACCGAGAAGGGAATGGGGGATAATGGTGTTTGTGTGTGGAGACACAACAGGACTGCACTCAGCGTGATCTGTACGCTGTGCTGTGTTTAAGTGGAGAAAGTGAGTGGATTGAAAGATTTGCATGTTGGGCAATGAAAAGGTAAGAATGTTTAAACATAATGTGAAAACATCACTGATCAATTCCCAGTGCTGTGGGGGTTGTAATTTTGGAGCTGAACTGAAGGCTGAAATAGTTTGCCCAAATGAGCGATGGACAGCACCATGGGTTCCACCTGTAGCCTTTCACCAGATATACTATAAGCTCCAGACAGCACAGGGATCAGGGTTGGGCTCAGGGATATGGAGTTCTCTACAGTACTATGTCAGGAGACTCATAGGAGGGGAAATGCAAAGAAATAGTTTTACACTTTTAGAGCAAGAATTTTGTAAGGCTCAGATTCTGTATTGGTTGAAGTGTGGGTGCCACATTTTTTTTAGCAGCTTTTTAGCATTTAGCATTTTTTCCACAGTGCCTTTATATGTTGTTAGCTAGAAGTGCCTGCCTCCTGTTATTGATCATTTATATGTAGCACTTTAAAAGGTGTCTTTCACAAGGGCATAGATTGTTGTGGCTTCCAACACAAGACATATTGAAAACCACAAGATATTTTAAAATGGGATACATGTGTTGATCTTTGAAAAGGATACAGCAAATTACATTTTGATGTTTTTTATTTCATTTGTATTATGATAACTTTCTGCACATAACTGCTTAATTTTTTTGTTTATCAAAAGTGTGCCTTTATCTTATATAGTTTGTTTGTGTGTGTGCGAAATTCAGCAGCTTTGTAAACAAACTAGTTTTAGCTCAATAAAGATACATGACTTAATATGTCTCCTGCATATCAAAGGATAATTAAATGCACTCTTTTTTTATTTATTTTTTTGCTGTTGCTTGCCCCAAAATGTTCCCTTATGTCATTTAATTGTGTTCTTCAGGCATAACGGCAAATATTAAAAACTCTACCTAGGCTGCATCATCTGTCAAACTAGAAAATAACAAAATTCTGTAATTATTTTCTTAATTCCTGTCTGAAGATGAAAATTAATAAAATATTATTATGCTCATCCTCATAAGAGTGGTAGAGGATCCAAATTTCACATCAAATCATAGATTTACAGCTATTTTACGTTCGCTGAGATGGCTAACAAAATTTAAAGCAAATCTACCAGTTTGTAAGGTTCCTCCTCTTTTAGAAATTCACATTTTCAGGCCGTTTCTGTAGATGAGTTGAAAGTGCCTTCAGTCTCACAGGTCTCACAGGTTGACTGTATGGCCACCATATAGCTCTCGAGTGGCACAGAGAGACCTTATTGGATTGTCACAAGTGGAACGGAGTGTTTTTTCACCATGTGACCTTGGAGTGGCAGTGTGTTTGTGACATGACCACAGCTGGCTGGGAAAGAGCTTGGAAATAGTATGAGTCAGTCAGTCTACAGGAACAACACCCAACCCCCCCCCCCCCCCCCAAAACAACACCATCTGAATGTAAGGGAAACAAGTCTGCCTGGAACGAGCATGTGTAATAGGTCTCCTCAGGACGCAGGCCTTATACAGTAGATATGGTCTCCTGGATGTTAGGGGTAAAGAAGTTCACATAATAATTGCTGACATTAATCTTACAGTCCTCACTATGGTTTCTTTAAAACCAACTGATTAAAGAACTATATGAACTGCATTTTTGCTGTTTTTTTCATTCACAAGCCCTGATTAAGTTTTTTTTTTTTTTTTTTTCCTGGAAAACAATGTATTTTTCATGCACCGCACTGCCGGCAAAGATCTCTGAATGCGTGTTGCAGAGATGTAGCCTACAAAGACAAGAGGATGTGAGTGAAAGGGCAGACTGTAAGTGCAGCAAAAACAGGTCCTGCGTGCGTTTCTCCGAAACGGCGTTCATTGACACGCAGCTCCATAAAAACACATTAAAATGATCCATATGCACTGTCATTAATTTCTTCCAACACCATGTGGTCAGCTCAGCGGCTCCAGGAAAAACCTGCTCTTTTGTCGCTTTAATAGGCGCTCGGTGTTGCCCACAAAATTGTATTCACAGTCACTGGTCTCTTTGCCGTTCCCGGTCATGGGCGGTTTTGCATAAAATCAATGCCTCTAGACATCAGTGGTCTCAGTTATGCACCTGCCTTATGTCATTGCATCTGCATAATAAGCGGTCACCATGATTGCATCTTATCAGTCACTCAGAAAGAGAAGGGGACAGGGTTATAAATGAGGACAAGTATTGTCCATTAACATGACTATAGTGTTGATGGAATGTTAAGTGAATATATTTCCATAATGGTGAGAGTTTATAGCCTATGATTCCCCTGAAACATCAGGGGAGCAAGCTGGCACAAAGGCCACAGCCCCTGAACTGTGAGTCATTAAGAGACTTTAATGGTGCCAGCCTCAGCGCACTGGTGGGGTGGATTTCCCTGTGGTGCATGCAGCTTACAACCCCGCGTAAACTTTGCAAGCATTTATGTGTTGAGGAGGACTATGTCACTGTCTTGATCATTAAACTGTCAATTAGAAGCTCTTCCTTCAGCAGCAGATTATTTTCAGTGTGGATTTTAGGGGCTTTGATCTTTGAAAAGATCCTCATTGTGGTTTTATAATGTAAATATCAGAAGCGTAAACCCTGTTCCGCCCTATTGAGTTTCTATATTGGCTGTCTACCATTGTCCCATTATACCAATTTAAAGAAAGTAAGCTAAATAATAGTGTCCTACTGCTACTATTGTACGTCACCAAACAATGATATTCTGTTTTTATGTTTTATCAATTAAATGATTCCAAATTAAATATTTATTTTCTTTTATGTACTACCAGTAAAACAGTGTAACCTTTTGCATAGAATGTTTGCTTGTAGACTAACTAGTTAGAGAGACCTTTGTTTTTTATATGCTAGTTGGAACTGAGTAAGCATAACATAGATAAACGTCTTACATGCTGTTACAAGAGGACAACATATATTGTAAATCCAGTGTAAATTTACTTTTTTTTTTTTGTTCTTTTGAACTGAGTTCTTATTCCTTTTGAGAATAAGTTAGGCTACACTCCTTCACTTCTACCCACTCCAGAGAATGGACTCTGCCTATCAAGTATACACTAAGGAGTGAAATAGACATTGAACTTCTTGTACAAAATGCAATAGGCTATGCTATATCACATTACGTGGCGTAGTTTCATATTGTGTATTATATATTTGATGTTAAATTACCAAAACTAACGTTGAAACCCACAGGTTGCAGACTAACACTGTACAGACTTGGATGTTATGTACAGTGGAAAGTGGACTTAAGTGCATCTCCTTGGTAATGTTTTGGTCAGTGTATACAATGAAATAAGTATGTCCCTTTGAATGTGGACATTTTTCCAAAGAATTACATGCCTGACTGGTGGTCACACTACAAAATAATCCAAAAGAAAATCTTAACGTAATGTGTGTGTGTGCGTACGTACGTGTGCATGGGGTCTTAAATAGCCAACATACCTTCCCTCAGTTCCTTCTCTCTCTCTCTCTCTCTCTCTCTCTCTCTCTCTCTCTCTCTCTCTCTCTCTCTCTCTCTCTCTCTCTCATTCATGTTCTTTAACCTTCTGTCACTCTTGTTTCATATTACCATCCATAATGATGTCAATAAGAAATACTCATTGTTTTACACTGTTACATGTTATTTTAGGAATATATCATTTAAAAAATATACTACATATTTAATCTGACAAAAGAATTTCAAGTTTTAATTTCCATTTCATAAGATGTTGATGTTTAATGTTGTAAAATAGTTTATACTACAATGTTGTAAAAAGTATGTTGATGTTTATGTCTAGTTGTGGTGCGGAGTTACTGCAGTGCAGTCTTTATTATTTCTGATAACTTGCCCCCCCCCCCCCCTCGCTCCCCGCCCTGCCCGGTCCTGTTCTTCCTAGCCTGGCTGCATTCACTGAAGGTGTGTATGTCAGACCCGGCCCCAGGAGTGGAGCTGGAGGCGGAGCTGGAAGCTGAGACCGTGTCCATGGACAGCAGCTGCCCTGACCAGGGTTACGCAGCCTCAGAGGGCATGGCGGAAGACTCGGGCGTCATCAGCTCGCCCTCTGACCTCGCCCACCCGGCTTCTCCTGACGGTAGCGTCTCCCTAGAGCGGGGCTCCGCCCGTACTCTCGCCACGCCCAAGGACAGCTCCAGTGACAGCGATGAAGGCTGCGCCACCTGGGGCTCCCGGCACAAGTAAGGCAGTACTGGTGGCGGTAGCTTAGGGTTTGGCATTGCATTGCAGAACGTTTTAAAACACATTTTAATACTAAAGCTAAATAAATTAAAATACTTTTGCTTTTTCTGGAAAAGAGCTTCATGCTTGGGTGTAAAATATCAGTTCATGCAAGCAAAGTCCTGCTTAAGGACTTTTATTAAACACTAGACACAGAGCCGGATTAAGGTTGCATGGGGCCCCTGGCTGTAATTCAAACGGGCCCTTCCATCAAAATGATTACAAGTGTAAGTAAACAAGAAATTCTATTGAATTGAATTGTAATTATATTGAATTTCATCCACATACTTATTATTACATCGTACGTTTACGAACTTTTCTCATGGCGAAGTCATCAATCAAGTCAGTGAAGCTCGGTGAGCTTACAATTTCATTTTCAATACTCATAAGAGAGAGCAGACTGAGTCTCTGTTGTCCCATGCAACTTCTAACTTCATTTTTCATTCTTTTCAACTTTAAAAATGATCGCTCTCCGCTGCAGTTCGATGTCATCATGGAGAGATAGATGCGCAGTGCGATGTGGACATTTGGAAAGCTTTGTGTGCACTTGAATTCATTCAACAGCATTTTCAGTTCTGTGCTTGTGTTTTGTGCAGTGCATTGTGCTTCTTTCTGTTCCTGTCCACTGACAGTCTTGAATCTTACAATGTATTCTTTTGGTGTAATTTGTAGAGCAGTCTCTGTCAGTAGCATGCTGAAAGCAGCTGACATTTTTTGGACTAAGTCCTAAAGTACCCTGACATCCTAAAGCACACCCAATGGTTCTAAATATTTTCTCCATTCATTTTTGCCATAGGCTTATTATAAATAGATAGTAACAAGTATCATAAATGGTAGAGAGACACTTCCCTAACAAAATACCAGGGTCAGTTTTTTGTATTTGGAGAACAGTTCTTATTTTAAGTGATTTAGCCTAAATAATGTCCCATTATAAGCCTATTTCAACCAGTTATTGATTTGAACCCACAATTAAAAAGTAATTCATGGCAGTGTTTAACAATTCATTAAAATAAGGAATACATAGATATGATATATACATTACAATACATCGATGTCTACAGATATATAGACCGTTTAACGTCGTGAGGCAAAATTCTATTAATTATGCAAAATTATGCTCTTGACGCATGGTTGATTTTCATGGATTTTAAAATGATCAACCATGCGTCAAGAGCATAATGTTGCATAATTAATAGAATTTTGCCTCACAACGTTAAACGGTATAAATTTAATACCTTGATAGACCAAATGAGGAGGGAGGGATACCGACTGTCAGCGTGACAGTTGGTATCCCTCCCTCCTCATCTGGTCTATCTAGGTATTAAATTTATTTTACACACAAACAATTGTTTTTTCTGTTAACTCATTTTGGGGGCCCCCTAAATATTGGGGGCCCCTGGCTTCAGCCCAGTCAGCCCCCCTCTTAATCTGCCACTGACTAGACATAGTAAAACAACTCCATTAAAAGCCTAACTACTCCCCCCAGATTCTCATTCCCAGTGGCAGAATAGACTGCACTCTCAGAGTCAGTGATACTGTAGACTGAACTTTTATTGATACTGTAGAGTACACACTGTAGTCTGTACTCTGTGATACTGTAGAGTAGACTGCAGACTAGTGTGCACTTTCAGTGATATTGTAGACTGAACTCTTAGTGATACTGTAGACTACTGTAGACTGCACTCTCAGTGATACTGTAGACTACTATAGACTGATCTTAGTGATACTGTAGAGCAAACTCAGTATTGCTGTAGACTGAACTCTCAGTGACACTGTAGGCTGCATTTTCATGGAAGGCCTTGGGATGGGCTTTTTAAATAGTGTTCTTGGATTTCTAGGAAGAGGTCATTAAACTTTATTTTCTATAACTCTCCAGAGAAGTTTCTTTCAAGTTTCAAAAACTCTGGTTTTCATAACAACTCTTTCGAGGATTTGTAATATTTATATATTCAATGTGTGGCCTTTTTTCCTTCCAGCAGGTCAATGTGAAAGACTTGCAACAATTCCAATAAGGGCTCATCTTTCCCTTTTGGTTGTCTTTGAAATTTGCCTGCAAATTACAATGGCAAACTGTATTTGTGAATGTAATGTTGTATGAAGTCATTGACAGTTCTACACACACTGATTGTACTCTCAGTAGGTACTTAGATGTTGATAAGTGAGGTGAGGTGGTTGTGATTTTTTTTTTTTGCGTCAGTTTTTGACCTGTTTATCTTAATTGAGAGTGAACTCCATCCATCTTGTCTTTTATAGACACAACGGTGATATTTACCACAATAGCCTGTCGGACAGAAGAGAGGACAGCTATGAAGACCCAGAACTCACAGCTCAACTCCACCAGACTCTAGCAGACCTTGACGCTGACTTGTCAGGTGCGGGCATGCTACTTCATCAGGGAGACACCTTAATGTGTGAAACGATCATCATTCGTAGGGTCTACACAAATTATCAATTTCTGACGCTGGGTTCTTTCAGAATGATATTTGATATGGGAATGTAGTATGCAATTGCAAACAAGAAAAATCATCAAATGTTATCCTTTCTTTGAGACGGGTTTAGACTGGGTTAAATAAAAATTGAATTGGCAAAGCCTTGATTTAGTCCATTTTCAAAAGACGCACATAGTGCTGCACCAGGACCACACATCAGCCAATCTTTAATTCCGTGTATGTTACTCTCTTATTTGTGATATCAGTGTTTTATAATGTCAATAAATAAACAAGTGGATAAATATGTCTGTATAAATATGACCTATTCCCTGCTTCTGTTTTGTGCATTTCTGAAACAGATGTTGACCGCACAACGAGAGTGTCAGTCAGTGAGCTCTCTGTGTCTTCGATGGACAGGTCCCCCCACAGTGAGATCCCTGTGTCTGTCGTGGACTGTGAGGTTCCCGTGACAACAATAGATGAAGTGTTTGAGGACTACAGGCACAGCATGACGGAGTATGAAGCAGCGCTGCTGCAGAGCTCGCAGATCTCATACGGTGCGAATAAGGGCCGTTCTTATCAGCCCGACGGCCTCAGCGAAAACAGAAACAACAACGCCCGCACGTCTGACAGGCAGGGTGAAGCCAGCGTGGCCCCTCCCCATGAAGTGGAGGGCGTCTCTTCGCCTGAGAAAGGCCTGAGCTGCAGCAATGAACAGAAGGGCAGGAGCTCTGTGATCCTGGCTACGGGCACCCAGTCCAAGCCCCAGAGGGGAAGCAGTCTCCAAGAGGAGGCCTGTACTGCGGAAGCACAAACCCCATTCCAGAACATTCCCAGCAGCCCAGGGCTGACTCATAAGAAGCCTGTAGAGTGCCCTGGTGAAGATGAGCCGGCAACCTCAATTCGATGGCAAACAGCCCAGAGTAAAATCACACAGAATCCCACCTCTCGATTTGGTATGAAGACCTTCACTGTCGTTCCACCGAAACCTGTCCTGATCCAGAAACCAGCCGGCTCCCTGGTCATGGGTGCCATTAAAATTGATGCACAAGGTAATATGATGAAAAACGACAATTCCCTAAAGCAATATGGCAACCCACTGGAGTCTGGGAGCGACTCAGAGCTGCCGCTGCTGGGGAAAGCCAAGGCCTTCTGGAGCTCCACAGAGAAGCAGGACTCGGCCACCTCCAGCAGAGGGCATGCTCCCAAAATCGGAGAACCTGAAATCTTAAGAGCACCTCCTGCAGAACCTCCAACAGTACCTCCTGCAGAATGTGGTGAGAGGGAAAGACCTCAAGTAACTTTGGGGGAGGTTGTGGAGGTGGCCGTCGACCAGCTAGCCAAGAGAAACCCTTCTAGTCAAGAGCCCACACAGCAGCCTATGAAACCCACCTGTGAACCGGAGCAGAGGAGGGACCTCTCCTTTCTGAAGCCCTCCAGGAGAACCTCCAGTCAGTATGTAGCCTCTGCCATTGCTAAATACACTGGCAAGCCGGCTTGCAAAGCCGAGAGCATTCAGGAAGCACACACCATTGCTGGCTTCTCTGTGTCCGAGCAAAAGACTCAAGCCTTTTCACACGGACCGGAAACACGCAACGTGTATACTCGCACGTCTTCAGACACCTTCCAAACAACACAGACCATGTTGGTGGTGAATCCTAAACGCTCCTTGAGTTTCCAAGATTACACTTTGGTGAAATCAGAGAGTGCTGCTGTGCTGAAACAGGACAGCACAAACTCGCTAGACAGAAATCCAACAAGCAGAGTCTCCCAGTCCAGCAACACTTCACCCCTACAGCAGCCTGTTGCATCTGCGCAGATGCCAAGCTCCCCCACCAGACTAGATGCACACCTGACCAGACCTCTCCATAACTTGTGTCCTGCACAAACTGGCAGGGACGGGATGCGCCCAGAGCTTGCGAAGAAGCCGGACCCTCTGCCAGCCCCCTCCGAACTGTCAGAACCTGAACAGGTTGGGCCGTTCGGGCCGGTGAAGAAGTTTAAGCCCGTGGTTCTGAAGTCAGTTCAGAAGGAAATGTCTCTGCACGGCAACCTGATGGAAGCAATCCAGATGGGCGAGGGGAAAGAGAGGCTGAAGAGGGTAAATGAATAGACCGACCTCAGAAAGGCCACAGACTACAGTAGGGTGCGGAGACAGACAAGACAGATAGACAGACTAAAGCAATAGAGTACAGAGATGATCTAATACAAAGATATTTGCATAAAGATATAGAGTGCTGTAAAAACGTATATGCCCCATTGCTAATTTATTGTTCTTTGGCACATTTTTAGAGTCAAATCATGTTTCCTCCTCATGTAAGTCCTAGCACAGATAAAAGGTGATAGCAAATGACACAAAAGTAGATATGGATGGATAACTTGAAGGGTTTCTTCTCCTGAATTATTGTTGGAACAATTACTTGTGTCATGCACAAAGTAGATGTCCTAACTGACTTGCCAACACTATAGTTTGCTAACATGAAATCTGCGGAGTGGTTAAAAATGAGTTTTAATGACTTCAACCTAAGTGTATGTACAGATCCTTTCCAAAAAATTTGAATATCATGGAAAAGTTGTTTTTTTCCCATAATTCCATTCAAAAAGTGAAACTTTCATAGATTATAGATTCATTACACACAAAGTGAAATATTTCTAGCCTTTATTTGTTTCATTTTTCATAATTTTGGCTTACAGCTCCAGAAAACCCCCAAAACAGTATTTCAAGAAATTAGAATAGTGTGTCGAAAATCAGCATTTACTTCAGTTATTTCAGAGAATGAGTGGAGTGGCTTGACTCGAGGAATCCGACAGTTGTAGCCCATGTCCTGGATACGTCTGTACGTGGTGGTTTTTGAAGCACTGACTCCAGCCTCAGTCCACTCCCTCTGCATCTCCGCCAAATTTTGGAATCGTCTTTGCTTGACAATCCGCTGAAGCCTACGGTCATCTCTTTTGCTTGTGCACCTTCTCCTGCCACATTTGTCCCTTCCACTAAACTTTCTATTGATATGCTTGGACACTGCACTCTGTGAACAGCCAGCCTCCTTAGCGATGACCTTTTGTGGCTTACCCATCTTCTGGAGGGTGTCAATGATGGTCTTCTGGCCAATTGTCAAGTCTGCAGTCTTCCCCATACTGAACCAAACTGAGATAAACTTTGCAGATGTTTTGAGTAAATTAGATGATAGTGTGACACTCAGTCTAAAACATTAATTCTCTGAAATAACTGAAGTAAATGCTGATTTTCGACACACTATTCTAATTTCTTGAAATACTGTTTTGGGGGTTTTCTGGAGCTGTAAGCCAAAATTATGAAAAATGAAACAAATAAAGGCTAGAAATATTTCACTTTGTGTGTAATGAATCTATAATCTATGAAAGTTTCACTTTCTGAATGGAATTATGGGGGGAAAAAAACAACTTTTCCATGATATTCTAATTTTTTGGAAAGGATATGTATATATATATATATATATATATATATATATATATATATATATATATATATATAAATATTATTATTTATTTTTTTAAAGCATTAAAAACCTTTGAATAGGTCATTGAAGTAGTGCTAGTGTATTCATTTTACACTGTTTGCAGTTTTTTTGGCTATCTAGTGTAGATGTATGCCATTTTGGATGAGCTGAAATTGGAGCTTCTTGTCTCTAATGATTCTCTTATCCCTCTGACCCTCTGATAGATAGCTGATACTACAAGAGAGAGCACTTTGAAAAAACCACCCTTTGCTGAAACAGAAAATGAACAATCAGCACTTTTATCAGCAATCAGAGCTCAGAACAACTCCTCAAGACTCAAGAAGGTAAGAGGTTAAGAGCGGTTTTATTGTCCAGAACATAAACTGGCCAGATCATTCTCAGCTGTGCTTTATAAATATCCATATGTCATAGCTCTATCACTGATTGGACAGAAAGGTGAATTTTTATGTTATTGTGAAACTAATAAATTGGAGTGGATATGAATCGCATGACACAAATTTGTCTGCAGTTAGGGGGGAAAGCATTTTTATATTACCATTGTGTATTGATATAAAAGCAGCCTGAAAGTGCTTTTAAAATTAATTCAATGATTTAATATCAATGAGCATGACAGATGGTCTCAAATGTCCCTTTTGTGAAAAAGAACACTCATAAATCACTGACAATAATTAAAATAAATATTGCTTTAATTTTAAGGCCCCTGTCTGCATTATGCACGCATTCTTTGGAGGGTAGCTATACTAACGCAATGACGTAACTATACTGACACTGCATATTTAATTTTCACGACCTCACAAGCACAGGCTAAAGTTCAGAAACTGCTTCATAAGTGAGATCGTCCCAACACTATTCAAGCCCACACTGCAGAGACTTGGATGAATAAAATGATGGAAAACTGAAACGTAAGGCCTGTGCTATATACAGTATATACAGAGCAGTTCAACAGTTCAAAAGTGTGTATGTATATATATACATATAAAATTTCATCCAAACGTCTGTAAATATGATTTCTGTTTCTGAATAGATAGGAAGATAGGAAGCCAAAAATGTTTTTTAACTTTGTAGGATTCTGCTCCAGACATTCTCTGTCGAATGCAAGTGAACAATATACTACAGCTAAAGTAGAATGTCATATGGAGTTGAATCTTTGGATCATTCATATAATAAAACTATTAAAACCAAAATTGGATGTTTTTAAACTTTCAGAGAGAGGAGTTTCTCTTCAAGACATATTGCGTGGAACATTTTTTGTGCTGACCACTCATTTTGCCATTAATTTCCTCTGGGGTTTTGGAAATGAAAAACTTTTAAAGTGTAACATGAATTGTAATTTAATTAATAAGCACACATGTTAGAATTAATCATTTGATTACATTCCTTGATATTGTATTCTTGATCATTTTTTTCTTTTGGAAAATATGAAGGGGTGGAGTGTTCCTCTGCACTAAAAAAGAGCTCCTTACCCCAAAGACCCCAAGAGAAACTAGAATTGGCAGTTTTTGGTAAATAGTAGTAGTATTTGTGTAAGTTCAACATCACAAGTTTGATATTGTAACTGGCTTTCAGCAAAGTTATGCCCACATATCAGGACTGAAATATAATTTAAAATATGGAAGAAATGAAGGAAACATCATAGAGCTGGTCACCTAATTTATTCATCATATTAAATCCCTGATTGGACGTTTCCCCTGACCTGCACCAAAGCTCCCTCTCAATTTATCATTTCCTGTCTTGGTTTGCTGTTGTTTTTAATAGGGGTATTTTTCAGTTCAGCCAAAAAATAGGACTGCATGGCTTGTCTATTGCTCTACCGCAATGTCTGGTTTAATAGATTGTGAGTTAATCAGTGAAAGTCACTCTGTTTGGGGAATTGAGGATCCCCTTGTCTGACCTATGACGTCAGGCCGGTAAAGTTTTTCTAACTTATGAAGATGCTGTGGTTGAAGGTGAGTATTGTCAGTTAAACAAGGGTGCATAAGTGCAAATTAGACAGATATTGGGAAATACTGTTTCACAGGCATAGTTGTTAATTTGTGCAATAGCTCACAGTGTCATGTAGTAGATGCAGACTTTGGGCTGTGTGAGTGTTTGATACATCCTGGACATTAGGCAAAATGACTCTTAGCCAGACCGACTTACAATGCAAACACAATTGCAAAGATTTGGGATCGAAGATATGATGCATTACTACAGCAGTGATTCTGATCTGATGCTCCACTGATCCGTCTCTTCTCTGCAGGTCCAGTCTGAGGCAGCCTCCGAGCTTGAGAGGTACAGGAAGACTGAGCTGAAAACCAGCCCTCAGAGCAAGGATACATCACCTCCTTCTATCTCTGCGCCTCCTCCTCCTCCTTTCTCTGCTCCTCCTCCTCCTCCTCCTCCTCCTCCTCCTCCTCCTCCTGCTCTCTCTGCCCGGCCCAAGCCCGCCCTTTCCCTGAAAGGTGCAGGGAACCCAGAACAGACCCGTGAAGCCATGCTGGAGGCCATCCGGTCCGGATCAGGTGCCGAACGTTTGAAGAAGGTACCGTCACCCCTAATGAATCCAGTACAGTTACATCACTACCATGTTCCCCACAGCTGAACCCAGCGCAGTATCTTCTCTCGCTCCTCAAAGTTCAGACTCAGTATAATTTCTGCTCTGGTCTCCTTCTCTGAGCCCAGTATAGAACAAAGATCACTTCCATTTCCATTTCCTCCAGTGACCAATGGGTTCATGTTATTTTCCTTTTCTTGCCAACTGGCCTCAATGAAGATGACTTGCTTAGCTCATAACTGACCATTTATTCATTAATACTACAAGATATTGCCTTATATATAAGTATAGCATATATATATAAGTATAGCAGAGCAGAGGTACAAGCATGAAAATCGGACGAGATGGAGGTTTTTGTGGGTTAATAGAAAGAAGACATTTTTTGATCAACACTGTTTTCCAGGGCAATATTTAATAACTTTGAATATTTTTGTACCTGAAAGTTGAGGTCCAACTTATGCATTTCCAGTAATCTTACCCTAACATGGCCTGCTGCACATAAAAGTTTCATATTGCTGCAGCATTTAGCTGTGAGCAGATAGAGCTGGTCATAAATAATACAGTCTCCTCTGCATTTCCAGGAGACAGTGGCCCAGGAACGGCTCTGCCTACTTCCTGCTCCACACATGTACTCCCACGCACTGTCACAACATGTTCACCCCCCAGTGAGGTCCTACTCTACCTCCTGCCCAATGAAAGGCTGTTTGCTGGGGGAGATTTCAAATGCTCTCTGTGGAAAGATGCACTCTGGAGATTATAGAATTAATTCAGAGCTGGTGTTAGTTCAGTGGAGGCCGTTTATAAGCCACAGTGCCAAAGAAAGGACAACATTTCCACTGTTGTTCACAAAAAGCTTCAGGGCCTGACCACCAGCAGCTCTGTAAAATAAGATAGCACATAGAATTCAAGACCTTCACAATGTTTACATCTTACACCTACAACTTTTCTTGTGATGGCCTCTGTTCATTTTCCATGATACCTGAAAGGGTAGAACATGAATCATTGTTAGGCAGGTTGCCATCATCAGAGGAACAAGGAATTATTGCACATTTTTATGCTCCAACGACGCACTTATTTATTTTTGGCAAAAACCAATGTGTTTACATGGAGCAAAATTATTTTTGTTAATTGTCACTGGTTCATAATTTGCTGCATAAAAACCTTAACCAACACTTTTGCTGAATCCCTGACAAAGGAATATTTATTTTATTTGTAAAAAATGAATACATCCTTTTTATTGTATTATATGCCGTGTGCAGTGGTTTGTTTTCCCACTGAGATAGCTTCTTGAAATGGATTCCTTACATCTGATAAATCTGTATGTATGCGAGAGATTTACTGCAGTATGAATGAGAGGAAAAGGTGTGTGTGTGTGTGTGTGTGTGTGTGTGTGTGTGTGTGTGTGTGTGTGTGTGTGTGTGTGTGTGTGTGTGTGTGTGTGTGTGTGTGTGTGTGTGTGTGTGTGAGAGAGAGAGTATGTGTGTAATATTATTTCTGAATATTAAATCATGCATTTTTGAAGCATTCCCTGTGTTCATCGGACTGTTCCTGATGCTGATGCCTAGTAGCAGGTGCCTACAGTGTGGCTTTTTGAGGCCCGTGTGAAATCATTAATCATTACAAAACAAGTCTGTGTATTTCATCACATCAACCCCTGGGACTGCACTGCAACTGTTCTTAAAATGTCTAATTACATGAGACCCTGTCAATATGATTAATCTTCTGGCCATTTAAAAAGCAGGGAAAATGATATTAAAGTCTGCTTTATATCCTGTGATGATCTCAAATGCAATGTAGAGGTTTCTCTCAATGAGCAGGGTGGTCTGTGAAGTAGTTGTTTGTAACCAATTCTTTTTGTCCTCCCTTTAGGTCCCTGTTCCCACTAAAACAGTGCTTGTCATCGGGAGACGTGGTATACAGACAGCCGCTCCTGTCCCGCAGGAACACTAAAGATTGTTCTAGAATTTCATCTGCAGCCACCAGCCCAGCCATCTACAAGCCAAATGATGAAATGAATAAGCTCTGTCCTTGTTGTATTCTTGTTTATGTGTCCTTGAGTATATCTTCTTTGCTGGTCATAGAAATGCTGTGCAGCGCATGTGCCAATGACATATATGCAAACCTATATATTACTTTTCTGGTTTAGAATTGATGTTGATTTTGTGCAATGTGTCTCCTGCTACAGGGATATTCACATCTGCTGCTTTATGATTTCGTCCTCAAGGATGGGTTGATAATCCACCTGCCAATTACAGCATCTAAGTCTGATTCTAATGGGCCCAAACATACAGTGCTGCTATACTTTAGTCTTTAGATTTTCAGAAGCAGATGAAGGAACGCATCGTTTAAACTGGCTTTTAATGGGAATGAGAGAAACGGATGGAGAGCCAGAGCTGATATTAATTCCCTTAGTGAAGGTGTCTGTATTGTAACAGTCAGATTTTGGTGTGACCTTGTAATTCAGTAAAGCCTACATTGCTATAATGCCCCAAACTACCTTGTGGGCGAGGCAATGGAATTCTACATAAATACAAATTGGTACTTAGGTATGACAAAAGCTTTTCTAGCTTGAAAGAATTATAAATAGGCTATTCTGCTATTTTTGGTAAGCATGTACTTTATGGGAGAATGGAGTAAGCCTGCATGTTTCATATTGCTTGCCCTATTTGAGGGCAGTTAAATGTTTTATCGTTTATGTAAAACACTGGCTCTAATTTTGAGATTTTTTGTTGGATATTTGACTTTAGTATTGAATCATTTTTGTCTATTTATGTTAACTATGACTTTGCCTGGTTGTAGGCAGAGTGGTTTAGTTTGCCTATTGCAGTATTACTGGTAGGTGAGTTCTTACTAACACATTTGCTCATGCCATTATTTGAGTATTGAAGGAATGTGTCTGAAATTTGAAGTGATAAATGGATCTGAGGAAGTATAACTAGGTTTGTGTTTTCGAAAACTGTTTCAGGTAGTGTAGGTACATGAATAAAACATGTAAAAACTGAAGCCTATATGACAGACCTGATTGACCTTGGAGGGGTCTTTCATAAGAACATTTATTGTGGGGTTCTTCAAGGCTGGGTTTAGTGTCATTACAATTTAACATAATGGCTTGTTTTGGCCGTTTTTTGTTGTTGTTCCTTTCTTCCTGTTATTTTCCTATGTTTAACTCTGCAATTGTACATATTTATCTCAATCATTGCTTATAGCTCACTGAGTGCATAAAACACTATTTGTTGCCCTAGGTCATAGGCCACAAAAATATGACCATGAAACACATTTTTACACACGTTAAAAAAAACACACACTCACATGATCGAATCCTGACTGTGCCAGTGCCAATGATGACCAAGGATACCGCCCCATTACTCAATTTGGATCCTACCGGTTGGTAGGGCACGTTGCCAGTGGTGTCAATTGTACACACTTCTAGAGCAGTAATTGTGCAGATCACCCGGTGGATCAGGGTGGAAAGAAGAAGCACTGGCTCTCTGCACAGGAGTTAGTGGATGTGCATGCTAGTGTGTCCATCCCAAATTGACATTGCAGTAATGGGGCACATCCAGATTGTGACTGAACATTCAAAAAGTTGGGGAACAAACAATCGGAAAGAAAAACGATTCACACTTTGGCACATTTATCAGGCACAGATTATAATATGTTTGTTAGAAACACAGATTTCTTGATCGGACTTCCAGTAAAACATTTATTGTGATTATTTCAATCTTAACCATAACGGTTGGAGTTTATGACTATCAGATGTTCTGCATATGTACACATGTCAATAACTTTTCACAAGTTTTACTAATTCCGCTCACATTTGACACATTCGTAAGGCACTGTGAGAATTCACTCATTCAACTATAGTAATGTTTGCCACACATCTGTCTTTAGATGCACTGTTGAATATAGCCTTGTTAAAAATCCCCAGCCATTCAGCTTGAACACTTTATATTTGCATATAGCCTCTAGTAAAAAAAATGTTTGTTGATTATACCAGAATGTGGTGATTAACCTGAGATTATATTTTGTAAAAGAATAATATATTGCTTTCAATTATGACTACATGTAGGGTCTTGAACATGTAACAGAATAGTGTTAAATCAATTCAAGGGCTGAATTTAGTTTTATAAATCATACAAGGTATTGCTTTTTGTTAGGTACTGAATAGATGTGGAAGAATGATGTATTTTTTTTGCCTTCCTAATTATGAAATCAATAAATTCTTTTTTGTAATCACAAAAGCACGTTATGACACAAATCACTTTGACTGAACTCAAAATGATACCATTTAGTTCCTGATTTCAAG
The DNA here is from genome assembly GCA_029718625.1 of Synaphobranchus kaupii. Taxonomy (NCBI): domain Eukaryota; kingdom Metazoa; phylum Chordata; class Actinopteri; order Anguilliformes; family Synaphobranchidae; genus Synaphobranchus; species Synaphobranchus kaupii. The sequence continues at coordinate 53,340,107 of CM056382.1, forward strand.
CTTTATGTATGTATACTGCACCCACTCACAGTAGGTGATGGTATAATAAAGCACAGGCCCTCATATTTGTTTTAGGGACTCTGCAGGCCACCCTCTGGGGATGCATATTCTGGCAACACCATCACCACTGTACCATCATCCTGAAACATCATCACCCTATACTTTACAATCACTATGTTACATCATCAATTTACTATACCAAGACACGGCTAGATCATCGTCGTACTTCTCAATCTAACGGCTGCCATCTGCTTGGCAATGATTGACCTTATCTAACTGCAGGGCAGTCATGTTTCCTCATTGGAGAAATGATGTGAACAGCTAGCCTGCATTCCCCAGCTGGACTATTATAGGCATAAACTGAACTTATGCACTATAAAACAGATGTCTCAAAGTTAAATATTATGACTCGTGTCCAACAGTGCTGTGGATGACAAACATTGTGATTGAGTGCTGAAAGAAGTCGTAGACTGCCTTTTCTCTGACTCCATGAGAGTATATAGTTTCTGCTTGAAATGGTTCCTGTTGGTGCTTCCTTTGAGGAAGCTACAGGGCGTGTTGAATACTTTGTGAAGGGCTGTTTGTTGTTGCTTTCATCTGTGCAGACTGTGGGAAGAGGAGGGTCTGCTAACCTTGCTGCCCCAGTACAGCACATTCTGTTTTTACAACCAGCTCTTACTTTTCTCACACAGCAGCCATGCGTTGCTTAGATATGTCAGCCCACAAGTTGAGATAAAACTGGACAAGGCTCTCAGAATGGGCTCAAACATTTATCACAGATTGGCCCAATGCATGCAAGTTATTAACCTTCAATGATTTTGAATATTAAAGTCCAGCTGTATATCTATAGAGCACAACAGCTCCATGACAAATAATTAGATGGACAAACTTTTACTGTTTGGATTTATAATTAGTTTCTTCCTGCAGTGGTATTCAGTGATTTATGCACAAAACAGCAAACACTCAAGACCGTAACAGAGTCATTCCTGCTCGGTTCAATTTACATTCAGCTTATTAAACATCAGGCTGTGTCGCGTGACTGCTTTGCCACAAGAGCAATGGGCAGATCTCCGTTAAAAATATGCGTTTTGCGGATAATTCAAAGTTACAGGCTCTGTGTGAGAAATGCATTGTGATGAACATTTCCTTGGCTGTCTCGCTGCACTGTGCAACAGCCATTTCCCTGACCAAGTATCATTCCTGAATTTAGTGTTGCCTGTACATCATGTGGTATCACTGCTATGGGTGTTGTGTTACAGTGTCTACAGCTGCAGACCTCCCTCTATCAGTGACAGTGAGCTCAGTTGCTGAGCCCCAGAACTCCCAGTGTCTTGTGGGAATTAAGATCTGCTTTTGAAACTACTTGATAGTAAATTTTCATTCACAAAATTATTAAAATACCAATATTATATGTTTGGTAATGTGTATATATATATATATATATATATATATATATATATACATCATGGATTGGATACTGAATATCAATTCTGATTGGGTGATGTATTATTCCCACTTTTCACTGTTCCATATTCACACACTCAAACACTGGCTGCATAAACAAGGCTCAGCTCTAGTTCTTTGATTTTTCAGAGGATGTACTTCAAGTTCTATTATTAACAGACAAGCTACAGAAGTAAATGTCCAGACTATCGATCAGAAAGCCTGTGCGGGAGTTTTCTAAAGCCGTGAGACTCGCATAACTCACATGAAATGATTGCAGGAATAGAACATGCCTTCTACCCAAAGATATACATCTAGAGTAGCTAGTTTTAGCCGACCAACTCCTCCAACGTCTGCAAATCTCAGAAGAAGTTGCCCAGTTAAAGGACAGCCCATGAGTGAGCCAAGTTGCAGAAGAAAACGGGGCTTGTAAGTTTCCTATCTTACACATTCGGGAGTGTGGAGGAGAGCCACGTCTGTCATCGATGATTCAGCTCCGAAAGTGCAATCACAAATGTAACTGTTAACACTGCTCTGATAGGGCTGCCGGTGTGAGCGATTATTTCTGGCCACAAATAGACACCTTTTTCAGGGAAACCACATGTATTTCCCCTGAGGCCCTGGGTGGACCATGACCTGTGTGCACAAGGTTGTGGGGGAGGTTTCATGGACAGTGAAAGGAGTTGCTCCTCTACACAGATGACCCTGTTCCCACGTGGCCAAGACGGGTTTGAAGGGTCTATCATTCCACCACTCAAAATGTGCAGTGCACCACTGGAATAATTTGGACTGATCTGAAAGATGACAAGGTTTTCAAGGTGAAAAAGGTAGCTGTTATGATACTGTTGCTACCACACTAGATTAACACAGAGAATTACATAGAGGGTAATTAATTCTGCTTCCTGACTCAGTATCTGAAAAGAAAGTTAATGAGAAGAAAAGACACTTGAGAAGGCTATGAGTCAACGCTCAATGTGAGTCACCTCACAGGATGGCCTGTGATTTTTTCTGTGTCAGTAGGACAGGTTGTCATTGCTCTTCTGTGTAATCATTTACAGCTTATAAAACAGGCAGTCAGCCACACAGCAGGAAGTCATTTCGACCAGTACATTGAAACAGAACGCCCACCGTCATATATGATACACATATACATTCATACTGTAAATAAATCCATAGTGTAGAATGTTAACATACAAGTAAATTATGGCATAGACATATACAGTTGAAGTCGGACGTTTACATACACTTAGGTTGAAGTCATTAAAACTCATTTTTAACCACTCCACAGATTTCATGTTAGCAAACTATCGTGTTGGCAAGTCAGATTAGACATCTACTTTGTGCATGACACAGTAATGTTTCCAACAATTGTTTACAGACAGATTATTTCACTTTTAATTCACTATATCACAATTCCAGTGGGTCAGAAGTTTACATACACTAATTTGACTGTGCCTTTAAAATTTTAATATTTGGTCACATGTCCTTTGCATGCCATGGCTTCCTGATGTCTCTGACCCAACAACATCAAAAGACTCTTGATATCTTATTTTCTGGTACTCTTACAAGCGATACTATAACGTCTCTGCATTTGAATGGATCTCTATGGGAATTGGGGGGTGGGACTAGATTTAGAAGAGAAGTTATAGTATCGCTTGTAGGAGTACCAGAAAATAAGATATCAAGTCTTTAGATGTTGTTGGGCCACAGACATCAGGAAGTCATGGCATGCAAAGGATATGCGACCAAATATTTAAAATTTAAAGGCACAGTCAACTTAGTGTATGTAAACTTCTGACCCACTGGAATTGTGATATAGTGAATTACAAGTGAAATAATCTGTCTGTAAACAATTGTTGGAAAAATTACTTGTGTCATGCACAAAGTAGATGTCCTAACTGACTTGCCAACACTATAGTTTGCTAACATGAAATCTGTGGAGTGGTTAAAAATGAGTTTTAATGACTTCAACTTAAGTGTATGTAAACTTCCGACTTCAACTGTATATACCTTTTATGTGCAGATCAAGTATTTTTAACGTGCTGTCCTTAACATCATCCCTTGTGTATGATGGGAAATCATCATCTGTGCCCAATTAATGTATACCACATGCAGGTCGATCAAAAACATTTGCTCATATGAGATTGATGCAAAAATGATGTTAAGTCGAGCGGATGAGAGGTTTGGTGCAATGTGTGCACAAAGCCCCTTTATACCCTGCAGTTTGGGATGATCGCATTATGGGGCTGCTGCTGTTCTCCTCACCCATCACTGTCAGATGGCAGGCTCACTGCAACTTTAGTTGTGGAAGATTTCAGACCATTAACGTTTTGCACTGCAGGCTACAGGAAGTTTTATTACATCAAGTAAGCACATTTGTATCAGGGATAATATTTTAATTTGGATGATCAGTTATAGACACTTACATATTATCATTCACTCTTGCTTCGTCTCGCACGGACATAGAGCTACTTGCTCACTGTCTCTCAGACACTTTCCCAAAAGCAATTACTCTCTTTGTCTCAAAACATAACAGAAATAATAGAGCAGGTACAAAAAAAAAAAAACATAAACACTGTATGCACATCAGAGGAAACAAAATAAACTGGATTTTTGTCAAGTGATCTAGACTCTGGCTTAGATTATTTTTTTACTGGAAAGGCACATATTTACACAGTAATTTACTTTATAGTCGTGGGTGAATAGTCATATCTAGGGAGTAGCCTAACTTTACTGTCAATTTGAAATATGCATACCACAAATGAAAGTCTCTTTAAATTACACACACACACATGCCACAATTCACAGGTAAACATTTGTAAATGTTTGTGGTAATCTCAAATAACACAGCTTTGACCTGAAGAGTGAGTCTGTCGTTTTTACATTCTGTTTATATGAAAACCAAGGCACTAATAATTTATAATGTTAAAAGTCTGAACAAAGGAATGAAGAATGCTGAATGATTCATGACAGGGTGAGAGTACTGAATGTTTCTACAGTTTTATTAAAGTGACATGTGAGAGCTGATAGACCATGAAACCTGAGAAGCAGTAAACACTTAGATTGCAACATCACTCCTGACCAGGAAATAAATAAATAATGTCTTGTGATTATTTGAAAAACATTGATTCGTGTATTAAATATTTAAATGAGTACGGTTTGGTATGGTCATATCATATTTTGAAAGAGAAATAGCTGTAGTTTATGATGTTCAAAGGTTCAAACACAAACATCATTGTAGCCTTTAAAATTGTATTAACTTTACACAACGTTAAAACATTTTAAAATTGCTGCTTCAAACAGCTTAGGCTACAGGAGAAAACGGGTAAATATACTGTGGGCTAACACATGGATATTAGACCCAGTAGGTTATACGCAAATACAGTGTCTAAATCACAGGGCACCAATGTTTTATTTAAATAAATATAATAGTTATTTGTCAAGTCAAGCTGGCTTTAAATCGCAGGAGGACTTGCAACTATACCTTACCAAACATGTGACGTCAGTATAGCCTACCTCACACTGTAGTTCTGTAATGCCGCGCAGTTGCTTACCCAAGACTGTCACGCGCTGTGTGCGTTTAAAGTGCAGTTCTACAATTGGACATGTCCCGTGTAGCCTACTTCTGGAGCGAGGGGATGCCGGGACCTCAGTGGTTATAACTAGGGGTGTGTGCACGCTGTAGGCGGAGTGTGCCATTTACCCGACTATACAAAGCTCTACCTTTTATCCGGGCTAACTTAGCCTACTGGGAAAATACACATCAGAGCACGTTTAAGTGGGTCCATTATTTTGAGTGTCGGAGGGGTCTGGGGGATGCTTTTTGAACTCTATAGGAATCATTATTCTAATTGAATGTGCATGGTTTTCGGTGAACGGTCCCGGAGTTGAGTTTTCCAAGAGGTGCTCAGTTGCCCGGTGTAGAAGCCTGGATTCCCGACCGGGAGGTGCCAGTGAGACCGCCGCCGGGTGTGCGTGAAGCAGGGGGAGGTGCCTGTAGAGGAGGTGGAGTTCTCCCGCGTGTGTCGGAGAGTCAGCTGGGCGAGGACCTTGTGTGGACGCTGCCTTTGCCCAGCGGGAATGTGACCGCAGGAGACTAGGAGCTAAGCTCAAAGTTTCGTTCGTCGAAGGCTGCATCGCGAGTAAAAACGCTGTCTATTGTGGTTTAGTCTGCACACAGAAAGTCTTCGCTTTAAGGTGAGTCTTCCTTCTCGAGTAAGGGGATTGCGCTGTGTTTTTATAATAGGGATGAACTGCAACTATTCCCATCTAGCCTACAGCGCGCAACAAAGTTTTGATTGCTGTGAACTTGTCTGTAGAGATGAAACGTTGTGCAAGTTGCAGCTGGTAGGAAGTTGAGCGGACTGTTAAAGAATCGGTTGGATTATCTGGAGTGCCCGGCCGTCTACCTGTTCGCCGTATTTTAGCCTACTTTATATTTTATATAGCATTAGGTCGATCATTGTTAACTACATGCATGGTTGTAGTTGCTTTACATAATTAGCGATTGCAAATAGCCTAGGCTATTTGATAATCAGCTCATAGGCTAACTGCAAAATGTTGACGAGAATGTTTTGAAAGGTGCCTCTGGGCTAGTTAGCTTGGCAAATAGGTTAAATCGGTGGTTTGGGGCTGGGGTAGGCTACGCGCGGATATAAACTTGTAACGTTAAATGCACTGTGTGGATGTTTTAGGTCAGTTGTGTGTTGACAGAATATATTATTCGGTTACAATACAGTGTACGCTGTTGCGGTGCGATGTATGGCAAAGTCAAGCCTGTTCCTGCTAACCCCACAGCACATAGCAGGCTATATACTTTTGTTACAACCTACATGCAATGCGATGGGTAGCCTAGATAGCTAAGCTTTTAAGGGCCATTATCTCTTGGTGCGTTTAGATGTTTACTTGGGCTGCACATCACTGGACGTTCCACATGGTCTTCCCTTCAAAAAGCAATTTCGCCATGAACGTTTTACCAACAATATAACCGAACCCTTAAATGAACCTGATTCATTCATCTGATTTATGTTTTCTGTTTGAGATTTTGGCTAACTATTTGGGGAACGCAGACGTTTAGGGTACTTTGGCGTTGCTGAATCAGCACATTTTTAAAGCGTTCTGCAGCACATTGGGGACATTGATCCGCCTGTTTCTAACACGGCGTTAACATTAGACCGTCGAAATCAACCAACCTCAAGGGAACGTTTAAGATGAGAATTATGTCAGCCAAGTAGGCTACAAGCTAGGCTTAACTATTTTTTCAGCAAATTCAGGGCACCTATGAAGTAGCCTTCACTACACACAGAGTGCCGCAGAAACGAACGGCATCATTGGCTTGTTACGACAGATGGATATGTGACTATTTATCAAAAAAAAAAAAACACTGTAGCTACTTTAGTATTGCAATTATCAAGCCTAGACACACAAAAATCCAAATGGGTCAGTTTAATGTGGATAAAGGTGTTAACGAACACAATGGCGGTTGTCATTATTACCAAACATTAAGTGGAGGCACCGGACAGTGCATTTGTCACAGCAGTATGGTCTCAGGCTGCTGGTTTCAATTTAAGCAATACAGTTCATGCTTAATGTCATGACACAGGGTTAATTTCGAGTGCTTGGGTGTATTCAATTATTCCTATATTGTGAATTTATTTTGGTCCAATTTTTAGGTAAGTTTGCAGAGTTTCAATTCAACATGTCTCTATCCAAAGAATGCAACAAGTGTAATTTGGTCATGCTGCAGGCATCTAGTCCACATAGCATATGAGCTTTGACACAACTCAGAGTCGGCATCAATTTGTCCTTTCTTTAATGGACAGTGCGAGCACACACAGGGCTGCACAACAAAGGCCGGTCTGTTTGATTTCTGCTCTTAATTATTTAATTAGCTCAGTCGTATCTTTATCTGACATTTGTATGAGTAACATCTACTGCAAGTGTGTCTGAAAGATTTTCCTGTTCTCAAGGACAGGAATAAACCAGCATAGTTTATAGAGCTACCAGGAAACTAAAACTAAGGTAATTGGTTTGAACAAAAACCCGGACCCGATCTGTGCATCCCTACTTTAACCAGTCAATCACCCCTTGTAATAGGAGTTTAAAACAAAAAGAACAGGTGATACGACTCTGTAAATTGCCATTTGTATACATCAGACTGTATAGAACAACATATGAAAAATGTAGCAAAATTTTACAAAGTAGTTGTGAGATAATTAGATTATAAATTGAATTTATTTCTCTTAATTAATGCAAATAATGAATTCAAAGTATTCAACCATGTCCCATGTTGTAGAGCAAGTCTTTGGTATTACGATGAGACCAAAATATTGCTTTTATCATTTACTGTTGTCAAACAGTAGGTCTCGAAAGTAGAGGTGTTTTTTTTTCTCAAAAGTAAAACAGTGGTCATTACTCCAAGGTTACATTATGGGTGTCAAATATCAGAACGATCTGAGAGGTCAAGGTTAAAAACTGGGGCCCATTTTTCCCCAGAATGACCCACATGGATGGAGATATCTGGCTGGGGGTATGGGTTTGTGTGGTCTACAATGGAAAATAAAATGTACATAATTCACTGGTATGGAACGACATGCTTATCTATTGTAGACCGGATTTAGAAAACAACAATAATTTGGCACAATAACAAAGTAATACTGAATGGTACCACTAGAGGTAACACTCGTAACACATAACAGTCTGCGCTACCATGTAAGGCTGTAAGGAATGAAATGCTGCATCATTGGCTTTCTATGGCTATTAGGCAAAGTAAAGGCTTAGTCAGGAAAACAGTTTCAATTAAGTAACACAAATGAACAAACTTAAGGTCTGATATAGTTAAACACTGGCGTACAACTACATTTAATACAAAGTAACAATGCTAAGTTTAACATTTAGCTATGTACTGGAATGTGCTAACCGCCATTAGCTATAAACATGGACAACATGAATTAAACGTCCATTTGAAAGTCACTCACTTGTTTTCATACAATGCACATGGTTCTTATTACTTAAAAATTAACTATTGAAGACCGGAAAGAGGGTCTTACTCCATTTTGGTGAAATGTGTTTCTCACTGTCTTGCCATAAATGCTGTAGTTTATTTTTCTCTTCTCTGACTGACTCACTCCATTATCATATGCAGCGGTATTAGCTACTATTCTAACTCTACCTTTAGTACATCGCCGCTCCCAAATATGCTGCGCATATTTGCATCTTGAAAGGCTGTCAGGAAGGGGGGGCTGTAGTTGTTCTGTCATCATCCTTGTCTGGGATTTTAGGAAGGACAATCAGACGGACAATAGTGTGTAGATTCAGTCCTTCGCCTTTATCTCCACTTATCTGACGTGTCCATCTGGGCCGGGGAACACCTTAATGACTCTACCAATCAACCAGAGTAGTTGAGGGTATTTGAGGGTCAACTATAATAGTCACTGTTCCCACTCACAGGTTCGCAGACATGCTATGCCACTTGTGTCGTTCCTGAGGGTTGTGTAGGTAGTGTAGCACAAAGGAAGAGCAGAATTAGTCCACCATGATCTGCCTTTGCCTCCATTGCCGTCGGCCTATGAGCTCACCTGCAGGATACAGCATTTGTAAGCTTACTGTTCAAGATTTCCTCTAGTTACAGGAGTACAATTTGTACCACTTCTTCTGTCGCATGTTAGATCCTATGGTGGTATAGAGAGCACTCTTCACTGAGCAAATCTCTTCTCTCCCATATTCAACCAAAGTGCAATGCATCTGTGGGTTGAAGCAGACGGCAATTTTCTGCTTAGCGAAATGCAGCTGTAGATCAGCACTGAGTTCTGCAAATGCCTCTCGTAGCTCCCTTTCCCCACCGTGGAAATTGATGCCCTGGTCCGAGTTCAGCTCAAACAGTGTGCCACACCGTGCACTTGAGGGCCATCAAGAAAGAATTTGTCAATACCAGGTGCGCACACCTTGTGGTGAGGCATTTGAAGATGATGCCCCACCTCTTCTTAGTGCATCGTCCAATCTTGGAATAGCCAGAAAAACAGTTCATGCCAGTGCTGAAGAAGGCTGGTTTGTAGAGGCGTAGGCGTGCTGGCAGCAGGTCGGCCATTTTCGGCACAGCTGGGTTTGCATGTCACTTGACACTGACACATTGACACTGTGCAGTTGTATTAATGTTTGATTGCTTCCCGCCCTTGCAGGATCCATATGTCCCTCCTAATGCTTGCAAAAACCCACTCAGGACTTGGGTGACACAACCTGTTGTCATAATTTTCAGCCAACAACTTTGTAGGTATAGAATGACAGGAGCAGTCATTGTGATGGTACCACAGAACATGCTCTTCCGATTCTTATTCCTCTGTTGCATCACCAATCTGGGGTGTTTCTTGCCATTACGTAGGGGTTTGGAGAAGAAATGTTGGCCCTTGGTTTCACTGATTCGGTGTAGACAGCTGAATTGGGGTCCTGTCTCGGGTGAGGTCATCAGCAGGGTTCCTGGTAGAGTCCACATAATCCCAGGTATGACAATCTGTGAGGTCTTGAATTTCCGCCACTCTCATCCCTAAAAACATTAAATTGAAAAGTGCAACTCCAACTGCAGTCAAGGGAGCAATGTTGTAGAGTTGGTCCACATTACCACACAACTAGCCAGTAGGCTGATCTCATTCTTGAGCAGCTTGGCCAGCTGAGCTCCAATCAGGTCGTCACAGTTCCAGCCTAGGAATGTTGTGTCGTTGCTTTAGGGCGACTCTTGACCTGGTCATAAGGCAAGCAAGCTGGATATAGCCTTCACTGCCACACCGACCTATATGCTTACTCGGAGGCGTCACAGGAATTGTGGATTTCTCTGCTGGCATTAGGTTGATCCATATCAGCTGATATGTAGTCCCAAGTCTCAAGTTACAGCGTTTGGAATCAAGCAAGTCTAGTTGAGTCCCTGCTAAAAGTCAAGCAAGACAAGTCAAGTCATTGCTCAGGTCAAGCAAGTCATAAGTCATCAGAAATTGTAATGATCTTAAATGTTTCCACGTTTAATGCAGTCCCTAATTCTCACACTAGTTGTCACTTTGATTGTATATGATGTTACGAATACGTTTAATAAAGAGAGTGACATGTTGGGTTTTTATTTTCAACATAACTGGTGTTCAAACTGCTTCATCCTGCTTAAACCTTATAGTGCATAAATCTTACTGATATGTAACTTTTAAAAATTTAAATCAATAACAAGCCCGCTAAATATACAACGAGTGCTCTAAAGTGCTCTTATGTGACAATTTAATGAAGGCAGCTTCACTATGATTTTGGTACGACCGTATTGCTGCAGTATTGAAGAAAATGGAGTAGGTGGCTAGCTAGATATCCCTGACAGAAAACGGATTGTGAGACTATTTTGACCCAAGATCAAATAGAATTTTAATACTTAGTTCGCGAGTAACAGCGATCCTTGCATAATGCAGGCTTACTCTAATGAATGTGGGATTCCCAGCTGGCTAGCTAACCAATTAGCAAGCTAGCTAGCAATGTAGAAATGGATGCTTACCATTTTAGCAAGCTAAGGAAATCCAAAAAGTAAAATGTTTTGCTGGTTATACTGTATGTTCACGTTGTGAAGATACACGTTGATCTTGATCGCTATGCTGCTCTTATAGTTGGTTACCGGGAGGGCTGCCCCCGACCAAAGATTTGCTTAGTCGACCTGCAGTCGTCAGTTCAAACTCATAGTCGACTAACCGTCGCACATTTATGATATTAATTTAATTATTTAAATATGTATTTTTGAGCATCTGAACATGGTTTTACTTCCATCTGATCTATAGTAAGTTTACTACACTGCCTGGCCAAAAAAAAAATTCGCTCTTGCACCCGTCATGCAGAGTGCCCACTGTACAAGCCTCTGGAGGCAGTGTTATGATCTGGGGTTGCTTCTATTGGTCAGGTCTAGGCTCAGCAACGTTATACAGCAATGAAATGAAGTCAGCTGAGTACCTGAATGTACTGAATGACCAGGTTATCCCATCAATGGGCATATTCCAGGACGACAATGCCAAGATTCATCGGGCTCAAATTGTGAAAGAGTGGTTCAGGGAGCATGAGGAATCATTTTCACCCATGAATTGACCACCAGAGTCCTGACCTTAACCTCATTGAAAGTCTTTGGGATGTGCTGGAGAAGACTTTACGGAGTGGTTCGACTCTTCTGTTGTCAATACAAGATCTCGGCCAAAAATGAATGCAACTCTGGACGGAAATAAATGTTGTGACGTTGCATAAAGTTGTTGAAACAATGCCACGACGAATGCACGCCGTAATCAAAGCTAAAGGCGGTCCAACGAAATATTAGTGTGTGTGACTTTTTTTTTTGGCCAGGCAATGTATATTACAGAGAAATGCAAAACCGTCATTACGAGCATTTAAAATATCAATTATAGCTACAAGTACAGGTTGCGATTTGCTGGCCTGTGCTGCCTATTAACGGCATCGGTTTGCTTATGGCCAGCGCTGTATTAACAGCATCGACAAAGCAGTAAGTGAATGTGTCGGAACAACAAACAATGAGTCATTTAACACTTATTTTTATTTCCACTCTTTATAACAACACACAACTTTAAAATAGTGAATAACTAAATAAAAAGGCAGCCTTTTGTCCGGTGATACGAAAGAGCAAAAACAATTTAGCTAATTTAACAACTTCACGGTTATGAAAACTAGATCCATCTTTCCCTATGGGGGGAAAAAAAAAAACATCTTTTATTTTATTTTTTTATAAATGATATAAACAAACGAATAAATGAAAATCACAGCAAACTGAAACAACAGGCCAAACAAAAGATTAATTATAATCTATATTAGCAACGTAAAAGTGTGTTTTAGCCTAGGCTACTTGTGACCAGCGAACCTCGTCACATTAGGCCTACTCACCGCTGTTTTTCCTCTGATCACAGTTTTCTCATATGCGTGAGGAACACGAGTTTGTTGACGTTGCTCGGGAGAAGTGAGCTCCACGTTTTGCTGAAAATTAAGCCGGCCTTTGAGAAGATGCGCTGAATGATAGGCGAATTGTTGCTTGCAGAGTTAACATTTAACTTTTTTGGGGTCATCCTTTAGACGCTTAAAATGCTCGCATACTCTTGATATTCTCTCAGACATTCTATACAACTGATCTATTCCTTAATTAATAGACACCAATTGTTCGTTAGCTACAAGGCGCACGTCCGGAATGAATAGTTCCACTCTCGCGTTTTTTCACACTGCAACGATTCGACCAATTAAAATTTTAGTCAACCAAGTTCTTTTGATCAGTTAATGGTTTAGTCGACTATTTGGGGGCAGCCCTAGTTACCGGTAGATATTTAGGGTTTAGTCGGTACCAACAGGCACTGTGCATTTATAGTGCTAGCGTTATAGCTAATTGTATTGTGTGTAGGTGGACTAACGTTAGTTTGCAAGCGTATAGGAGCTGAGGTGTGTTTGTAGGTGGGTGTAAGTCACTTTTTTGGAATACCCTGTGTTTGTATGTGGGGGCATGTGGTCTGTCTGTGTAACACTAGCAGACAAATGTTAACTAGCCACTCTTGGTTGCATCTAACATTAGTTTGGTAACTTTTGCTAACTGCTAGTTTGGAATGTTAATCTTTTTTGTTTTGTTTTGTGTAATCTAAAGAAGGCAAACTCTCCAGCTGAGAGTTAGCTAACATACTTTCCAAAAAGGCATATTTACATCAGTGAACACTTGGATAAAAGTAGTAAAATGGATAAGAAACTTAACCGTTACATAAGAAAAGGCTGCTGGTGCTGCCTTTTCTGTCTGGCCAAACCTAAAAGTAGGCTACATGGTTAATGATGGGCGTTAAGGATTAAGTTAAAACACATAATGTTACGCAATTTACTGAATCGATCGTTGTCAGCTGCTCCACTGTTGTGTGTAGGCCTACCCTAGATAGGCTATGTAGACTCCTAGCCTATCTGGCCAAAAAGTTACACTATCAATTTCTAACGGATGATTGAAATTATCAATGTCAACTGCTCCATCCTTATTAATGTGTTGTATCATAACATTTTGACAAAGATTTTTTGTCAAAGGTTAAACCTCCCAAATAGGACTCCATGAATGCACAATTTGTCTGTAATAAAATATTCAATCCATTGTACTTTTGACAGGTATTCATGTTGGTTTAGATGCTGTGGTGTTGAATATGGCGGTTTTAATTGCATGTTTTCGGTAAGTTCAATGCAATGCTCTAAAAATCTGAACAATTTGTGGAACCATTGTTAAAAAGACGCACAACCTGGTTTCAGATCTGGACTGTCCCAGTGCCAGCTGTCACCAACAGTCCTGAAGGGATACACAAAATTGGCTACAGTTTTGTTAACAGAGGTGCTGGCGTAGATGCAAACACCAATGACCCCTGCTGGTAAATCAGGTGTTCTCCGTCTGCTTGCTGAAGCTGCACATAAAGTGTCTTCCTCCATCTCATGTCTGTGCAAGCTCAAATTGTGGACTACGGTGTGAAAAGAAGAAGCAGCTTGACATCACATGGTTTGGTTGAGACACTTGCCTGACTGCACCCTCCTAATTAATAGCGCAGGTTGCAGCAATGTGTATGGCTGGTGGACACAGCTAGGCATTCTAAATTGTGAGAAAAAGGGGAAGAGTATAAAAAGCATAGAACCATGCAGATATATAGAGAATGATCAATGGCATTCATGGTTTTATCCAAACTGAGGATAAAACCTTTATCAACAGGTGCCCGTGGTGCCTGAATTATGTTCTGGCATGTTGGTGAGTTGTGCCAGATTTGGTTCTTTCTGCAATGTCTTATAGAGCTTTAGGTTAATTGTAGATGCAATAGATCAAACATTTTAAAAGTCCATGGACAAAAATGCATAACTTCCAGCTCTCTGGAGATAACAAGCTAAAACATATAATATTTTAATTTGGGTATAGAGGGATGCACGTTTTGCGACAAAATCTCTAAATTACAGGCTAATAAATTTTTTACAAAAAGATATAGGCTAGTATGAATCCTTGTTCTTTATCTTTTATCATTTTTCTTTGACTTTGCTGCTCTACTGTTCCCTTGGTTCTACACAACCTGTGGAAAGACCTATTCAGGAAACCTCCATTGTGCTGCCTCAGAACTCTTACATGAATTATTAATAAGTAGCATTTATTATCATCTCATTAAATTCATTTAAGAAAATTCCATCAAGTACATGGCAAATAGTTAATCTTAAGTGGATAGTGCTCCACCTCCCATTTCTCTCTCTCTTTCCTTCCCTCTCTTCCTTTTTCTCTCTGCCATCCTCTGTTTCAGATGCATTCCATTCTGCATTGCGTCAGTTAGCAGTCATTCAGCCTTCACTATACAGGCACTAATACCCGTCTAAGTTAGCAGGACTCTGACACCATGGCTCAGGACTCAGTCTGTGGGAATCAGGAGTACGCACAGTACATGCCTCTTCGAACACCCCTTCAACCACCTGGCACACTGCCACGTGAAACATCCATTCAGCACAGAATCCTTGTTGTCATAACCTATGTAGCCTTTCAGAATTTTTGTGGCCCGAGTTGTTGACCTACTTAGAGTTCAGAACGGGGCCTTTGATAAGGTCAGTTCGATTTCTTGGAAGAAATTTATAACATTGTGATGAAGAAGTCCCACTGTTGAATAAAGTAGTCTACTCTTCTTTTATACCAGAGGCTATGTTATACTTTGAGTGAAACAGAAGAATGGAAATTAATGTTATATGGGTTATACCTCTTATAGGCATATACCATTTTGTGAGAAAAGATCATTTGCTTTCTGATTGTTATATGTTTGACTGTGACTGTCATGACAACAGCCAGAAAATGGGCAGATGTGAAAGTTGAATTGCTTTCATTTCTTGTCAGCTGTGCACTTCATTTTTGAGTACACTCTGTACAATCTGTTTCACTGTGAATTGTGAAATGTACAGTAGATTCTCTTTAAAAAAAATCCCTGTCCACCCGAAGTTGGAAAAATGCACTTGGATGTGTTTATATTTTTCTAAATTCAAACAAAATGACATGAATCGATACAAAAACCAATATTTTGAATTGGCAATTGCTGGTGATGGCAGAGTTAGTTTTCATGGACCCCACTGTAGATGGAGGTGCTGTATACTATGAACTGATGTGTGAAAAATGTCCTCCCCACAGGAACACAATGTGATTCTCATGAGTCAGTCATTGATAGCACGAGGTGACAAGGGTTAGGGAAGTTTGCCTCAACCACCACCAACATGTGGCACCGACCATAGATGGACAGGCTGAGAGAACCAGGTTGGGAATTTGACCAGGACACAGTGGAACGCTCTGTTCTGTTTGATACGTGTCATGGGATCTTGAATGACCACAGTGAGTCAGGAATTTAGTTTATCATCTCATCTGAAAGATGGCATCTCCCACAGGACAGTGTTCCCTTCACAATACTAAAGCTTGCCGAAACAACTTACTGATTTCCCAGGAGGTTACCCATCCAAGCCTTTCTTACCATTAACTGCCAGTTGAAATTTACAGGGTGGCAGGTCTGTCAACAGTATGAACTTAAGTACCAATATTAGAAGTTAAATAATAGCCTTTTTCCAAATGTCTCATTCTAAGATCCAGTTAATTTTGAATAATTACCCCTTCAACGTTAAATTTCCTCATGTTACTATAATGGTGGGATCACTAACAATGCTTGCCAGAAAAATCTAGTATGGTTTAAATACTATTTATATAATCGATAATATACCAAAATCACAATTTGGCTACTTCTGATTATTTATTATTGCAAAATGAATAGTGGTGCTCTGGGCAGCTTCAAGTTGGCAGGACCTGCACTGAAAAGTAACAGCTGGCTGTGTGATATTTTTTTTATATTCCAGGAAAAATTCTTCTTACTTCAATGAAGCAGAATTAACTTTTTGGACTGTTGCTGTAGCTACAGTACCTGATAAGAATGCCCAGTTCACTACTCCGGAAAAGGAACAGGGAACCAATGTTCAGCGCTCATGCCACTCTCACTGTCACAGTCACAGTTTTCAGGAGGATACATTTTCCCATGCGATGACCAGCACCTGTGTGTAGATGAATCTTATCAACAGAGTAGCTGGGTTTTGTCTTCCCGCTGACCCTGAAATGAGGCTGATGCAATAGCTCCGTGTGTTGGATTATGTCTGTTGCTGTCTGGAGTCGGTCCAAATTTGGCTGAAACCTAAAGCTGCGAAGCAGGAATGCTGTCTTTATACTGCAGGTAACCCAACACCCAGCTGGAATGTCAGTCCTGCGCAAAAGTGTGACGGTGGAGTGTGGGGGGCACTCAGAGTGTATCCAGCTATTTTCAGCTGAAAGTCATGCTTTTATAAATCTGTTAGTGGGCTTTGGAGTTTCTAAGCCCACATTTTCTTCAGCCATGTAACTCATTTTTTTAATGGTGTTTTTGTTGTTTGAAGAAAGAGTATTTAGCTTCTGCTTTAGTTTATTCCATTATGTAGTGAAAGTGTATTCAGCACAATACCGCCTAGGCAGAAATAGAGTTTTACTTTGGACATTGAGGTTCATTTATATGGGGTAATGTCTGTTCTGTGTAAAAGAACATTGCAATAATACCAGAATTGCATGCTTTTCTCATCATTCCTCGTTGAAATTTAAAAGGTTACTATGTGCAGCCTTCCACCACTTTGTAAGTAATTTAATGAACTGAACTGGCCTGGCCTGATACACTTAGAAACTGGATTTGTAACCAGAAAGCTGTGGTTTTGTGGGTTGAAGCCCCACCCCCCCAAAAAAAAACACAAAAAACATGCATCAGATCCTGCAGCCCTGTTGCTGCTCCACATACGTATTAGCTCCCTTCAGCATAAACTTAAACTGTGCAACAAGTCAAACGTGTGTTTTCATCAACTAATCTCTTGAAACTTGAAAGTTCAATGAAGCTTATACTCATGTGAGTGTAGTTTACAGTAATGGACAATGGTGATTATTTTAAGTCTCAGACTGAGAATTTCATACACAGGCAAGTAGATCTTTGTCATGTGTTAGTCTAACGTGCTACCCATGACCCCGGTGGAACAAAATATGGAGTGCAGTTGGTTAGCTTGTTCTAAAAATACATGCCACCTTATGTGCTTAAACTTTACATAGGTGGTTTACATAGTACATTACTTTACATAGGTGGTTTACATAGTACATTACTTTACATAGGTGGTGAGGCTGAGAAGACCTGTCATATGCTCACTGATGTTGTCACTAGAAAAACCATTGTTTTTTGTGGAAAACAAATTATTTTAATTGATTCAAACAAGTCAGCAAGTGACATGATCTCCATTGTAGCTTCGCCAATTAAGGGATTAATGAAAGATTGCTCTCCCATTTTGTCTGAGTCTTTGTCAGCAGTGTAATGTATGAAAGATATGGCATTTACATTTCTTTGTTGCCAAAAAAAACTGTTAAAACAAAAAAAAGAAAAATATGACTGATTTAACTGCAGTTTTTTTATTACTAATATCAACCTCACGTTCACCTCATAGCTCACTAACGCCATTCCTAGCTTGTTTGCATCTAGGCCAGCACCTGTAATTATTTCCCCAGTTTGCTCACAACCTGGCCAGTACCAGGGGCCAGATTCACAAAACCTTCTTAAGAACAAAAAACTTCCTAAATGGCATTTTTTCCATAACTTATGACTTAAGAAGAAATTTAGGAAGAGTTACTATTCACAAAAAACTTCTTAAGTATTTTCCTAACTTTCTTCATAAGTTTATTCTTAAGAGAAAACTTACGAATAAATGGGATTCTTGAAAACCAAGTTCTTATGTTTCTTCTCATATTCCTTCTTATCACTAAGATAGCTCCACACTTGTCTTAAGGCTATTCACTACATTGAAGAGAAACCACAATTTTCAATCCTCAGCTGATATTATTATACAAACTATATGATTATAGTTTCACAGTATATGATAGTATATGATTTGTTTCACAGTCTCAGTTTTATAGGCCTTTTGTTATGTGCTTTTGTTTGTCTCATGAACGGTTTAATCCATCCACAAAAACTAGCCTACAGGAAAACCAAATGTTTTTAATGACCTAAAATATTTTTTTGATCAAGCCTGTGTCTGTATTTAGTGGGTCATAATGATAAGAAAGATAAGATGATGGTTAAGAAGTTCGTAATTGGCTAAAATTAAGAAGTTCGTAGGATAATGGTCATTTCTTAAGAAAATGTTGAAGAATTGCATTTGAGAATATTCTTAGGAACTTCCTAAATCCTAGATCATACGTTTTTTTTAAAGAAGTTTGACAGCCTGCATTTTGTGAATGAGTGACAAAGTTGTGCCTGTGCTTATTCCCTGTGAATGACCTTGAAGATATCTCCCACTAGATTTGTCTTCCATTGAATGACTGGTTCAAGTGCCTTCCAAGCTGGAGAGCAGGGATTGGGAGACGTTCTGAAGGGGGCTTTATATCCTGGGAACATTATTCACTCGTGCAGCCTTCATTTCTATAGCGTAGCAGTAACGTAAATCATTTTCTACACCGATTCCGTTTTACACAATTACTCCGTACAGTAATGGTGCCTTACCACGCTTTCATTCAATTGCTACAAGTTGCTAAACTAACTAATGGAGTTATATATATATATATATATATATTAAAAAAATTATTTTCCTTCTGTACGCATTTAGAGAAATGGAGATTTTCTTGGAGATGAGACTGGTGAGAATGTGTGGGACTCCTCGCTCGTGATGAAGGGAGCACGCTTTCCTGTGTGTCTCTGTGTGAGTGTCACGGGCGTGTGACATGTGCCATGCAGGTGTCAGAGGAGGCGAGATGTACTCCCCTTCAGCTGTCAGCCTCATACTAAATATAAAAGGATATGAGACTCCTCAGCTGTGCGGTTGTGCTGGAAGTGAGGCTTTCGGGCATACTTGGATGCACTTCAACAGTAGATGGAACGATTGCGTTTTACAGTATGTTTACTTTTATAAATAAAATATCTTCACCCCACAGTGATTCTAATTCCCCAGCCGTATATCCTGTGGTACTGGAACTGTGTTTTGGGGGTGCATTATGCCAGTAAAAGATACGGGTTGGGGTCTGTTCACCATGTTTGGTTTGTCTGCCCCTCAGTATTGTGTTCTTTTGAAGTGTAAATGATGCAGATTATTGCTGGTTATTAATATAAATTAACAGCCCTTGTCTGCTTGGTCTGTAATATTGTTAATAGAAGGTAATAAGCATTACCATTAGATCTACACCATAAAAAGCAGCTTGTAAATTAATCCCTAGTGGGATGGACCTGGTTGCTGGGTCTACTGCGTAGTAGTGGTATGAGTGACTTAGTGGGGGTCTCAGGGAAGACATGTCAGTCACCCTTCAAAGTCTTTTTCACACCCTCTGGTGAAGGTGCAGAAGTACAGTTGAAGTCGGAAGTTTACATACATTTAGGTTGAAGTCATTAAAACTCATTTTTAACCACTCCACAGATTTCATGTTGGCAAACTACAATGTTGGCAAGTCAGTTAGGACATCTACTTTGTGCATGACACAAGTCATTTTCCCAACAATTGTTTACAGACAGTAAACTTTTAATTCACTATATCACAATTCCAGGTGGGTCAGAAGTTTACATACACTAAGTTGACTGTGCCTTTAAATTTTTCATATTTGGTCGCATATCCTTTGCATGCCATGACTTCCTGATGTCTGTGACCCAACAACATCAAAAGACTCTTGATATCTTATTTTCTGGTACTCTTACAACCGATACTATAACATCTCTGCATTTGAATGGATCTCTATGGGAATTGGGCGGTGGGACTAGATTTAGCTGTAAATTACACTGGAACAGTAAGGAAACACATGGTTGGCAAAATGGCTCTAAGTCATCTAAGGTCTGACGTATCAAACAAGCCTTAGATCATCACTCTGCTGCCAGAAATACAGTGGATATGGATGGATAACTTGAAGGGTTTCTTCTCCTGACTTATTTTTCCATAGAGTTCAATAGGAAAATTTGTCAAGAGAAACAACCCTGAAAGTGATCCATCCATATCTACTGCATATCTGGCAGCAGAGTGATGGTTTGAGGCTTGTTTGATACCTCAGACCCTTGATGACTTACAGCCATTTTACCAATCATGTATTCCATTCTGTTCCAGCATAATTTACAGCTAAATCTAGTCCCACCCCCAAATTCCCATAGAGATCCATTCAAATGCAGAGACGTTATAGTATCGGTTGTAAGAGTACCAAAAAATAAGATATCAAGAGTCTTTTGATGTTGTTGGGTCACAGACATCAGGAAGTCATGGCATGCAAAGGATATGTGACCAAATATAAAAAGTTTAAAGGCACAGTCAACTTAGTGTATGTAAACTTCCGACCCGCTGGAATTGTGATATAGTGAATTCAAAGTGAATAATCTCTCTGTAAACAATTGTTGGAAACATTACTTAGGACATCTACTTAGTGCATGACACAACTGACTTGCCAACACTATAGTTTGCTAACATGAAATCTGTGGAGTGGGTAAAAATGAGTTTTAATGACTTCAACCTATATGTAAACTTCCGACTTAAACTGCATGTCCTTTTTTCTGGTTACAATAATTTAAAATGGATGGAAGAGAAGGATAGGGAACATCTCACTTGAGATAGATGGGGCAGAGTGAGTTTGCTGAATCTACACTTTGCCTCTTCCAGTAAACTGAGGCTATATGTGCGTGCGTGTGTGCATACGTGTGGCGTGCGTGCGTGTGTGCATACGTGTGGCGTGCGTTCGTGTGCGTGCGTGTGTGCATACGTGTGGCGTGCGTTCGTGTGCGCGTGCACTATTGTGAGGGCTTGCATTTGTGCTTGTGATTATACATAATTGGGTATTTTATTCTGGCATTGAAATAATATTTCCACCTTAATGTACTTTTCCATAGCTCATTGACATTATTGTGATTAAATTTTTCAAAACGTTTAATATTATAATTAATAAAAAGTAATGGTCCTTTGGGGGACCCGGGGCAGCATGGCGTAGATTTCCTGAATTTAATTTCTCATCATCACCTATGGCAGGGCCTGCCTTTCCCTTCTCATTTGCATTTAAAGAAGGGTTTATCATAGTTAGGGGTGTCACGATACCGATTCGAAATCGAAAATCGATCGAAATGAGCGTTCGATTTCGAACTTCGAAATCACAAGCTGGTTCGCGATTCTCCAAGTTTTTTTTTTCTCTCCACCCCCGCCCCCCGCGCGCTCTTCTTAGCCTTTCATGTGATGGGTAAAATGTAAAAAAAGTAGCCTACTTGGCCATCTCTAATGTAAGCGTTTCCGACAAAACGAAACTTGACGCCTTCCACTGCATTTTGTTCGTCCACGCAGGCGTGCGTCCGAAGAAAAAAAACAACGATATTCAGTGTTTCCCCTAGTTTTTTTTCAGGCCGGGCGGTGAAAGTGCGCCATTTTGCGTAGAGGCGGAAACTATAATTACACCCTCATAATATCAGCGCTGCCATTGAAAATTTTAATTAGGCCTAACGGGAAACCGAAGCTGTTTTGGGTTTTTCCAGATGCTATTTTGATCATTCCCGCATTCTGCGGTAAGGGAAATATTGCAGCTACATTAAAAAAAAGATTATATTTTTAAAAAAAAATAGAATAATATAAAAAAAAATTTTTTTTCATTAAAATTATTTATTTTCCCTCTTGTCCAAGCCGGGCGGCAGGTGAGCGCCCAGCCAAGATAATGGTAGGGGAAACACTGATATTTCAAAGACGACACAGCTGCTAGTTAACGTTAGCTTACCGGTAGCCTGCATTACTTTTCGACACACCATGGCCACTGCCGGAGTCGGAGATGGAGAAACAGAACTGGAAAATCCTCCTGCTTCCCTCAAGTCACCGGTGTGGCAACAGTTTGCCTTCCCCGTGAGTTATATAAACAACGAACGCGTCATTGACAAAATAACGACAGTTTGTCGGCTATGCTACACGCGAGTACCATACGCCACCTCAGGCAACAAGTCAAATATGGCAGGACACATTCGCAGGCATCACAAAGAAATAGATTTGACTGGGAAAAAAACATTGACACAGGCAACTCAAATGACAACCCAAATGACAGTCAGGGCATGAAAAAAACGTGTAAATAGTTAATAGCGTGGTACATGTTCAACTGTTTATTATTTCAGATATTAGTTTGTTAAAGCTCTCAACTGTTCAAAGAATGTGAACACGCTCATCTTTTTAAAGAAGAATTTGAAAATGTAAATGACCGTTGTCAGGGCATAAAACCAATGTGTAAATTGTTAATAGCGTGGTAAATGTTCAACTGTTTATTCTAGAGTCTAGTTTTGATAAAGCTCTTAACTGTTTAGGTGTGTTTAAATATTCTCATATTTCTGTTATTATTTATAATTGTTATTATTCAAGTAAAAGTTACTTATTGAGAAACAAGTATTTTTCTTTACAAATCAAGACTCGATAGTCTACCAATGGCATAGCCATTAGTTAGACTATAGTGCTGGAAAAGAAATTGTGCTGGAAAAAAATCGAAAATCAAATCAAATCGTGACCTTAAAATCGAAAGTCAAATCGAATCGCGGATTTGGAGAATCGTGACACCCCTAATCATAGTGCTACGAGGAGTTTTGGAGACATTAGATTAAGGATCTTTTCCCCAGGACAGACTATGTTCACCTCAGGGGAGAGGGCGAATCATACCCCCCCCCGCCCCTTCACACCCCTACGGCAGCACAGGCACTGATTCAGTCTGCCAGAGGCCTATGATCTGTCTGAACCAGTCAGAGTCTCACCTCTATATGTGGCGTTAAGCCTTGACCCTGACACAACACGAGAGAGGTCATGTAGGGTAAGGCACGCACACACATACATTCACAGAACTGCTGCCATTTTGAATGCCCTTTGTTCTGATATCTTAAACTATTTGTGTTAAATACTGTAAACAATCGGAAAAATAACTTGAGTGTGTTACGTTTAAAAAAAAATGTAACATAATAATTTTAAAAAAAAATTATCATTATGTTATTTGCAGCTTTATTTCCATGAGGCATGTTGCCCTGTGTCTCTACTTATGCGAGCATGTTATACTTTGACAGCATGATTTCTTTTCATGTACAAGTTTGCAATTTTCCTTACAGTATTGTGTGGAAATATTTAACAGTAGAACTGGAAACTTAGGCATTGTCTGTGGACTTGTGCAGGCTTGCATTGCTTCCAGGGACTGGCAGGCAGCAGATGATGATCCCGGCTGCCTTGATTCTCTCTCATTCCATCCCATCCCTCTCTGTCTGAATCATCACCTTTCTCCGTATAATGCAAGGCAAGCAGTTAATCATCCCTGAAAAATAAATAAGGAAATAAATAAGTAAAATATGCTCCACGTATCTCAGGTATGAGCACTTTATTACAGACTAATCCCGACCTAATCTGATTGGGTCTCCATTGTAAATTGCAGTTCACAGTGATAACGTATCGTGCACTCGTCTTGTCTGACAGGGAACTCAGGTTCTGTGATATTCAATAATGTTTGATCTCATTTTAATTTGAACGTCTCTGAGGTAAGAAGAGCTGTAAGTGTTAGGGCTGCCTGTATCTTTAAGTGAGCTGAAAGGGAACCCATGTTAACTCTTAGCACAGCCATGGTGGAAACTTTGACATTGATATTCCTCCTTCCTCATTTCTTTTTATTGCCTGCTGTACTCATTTACAGAGCATATTAAAACTGCCTGTAGATATGCATGCACTTCTGAAACGTCACTTCACGCCATCTGTCTGTCTATCTGTTGAGTCGATCAGCTCTTTGTAGTCCACAGGTGGTCCCGAGAAGCCATAGTGGGTTTGTGTGTATAGGAACTGTACACGCAAATAATCTGCTGCATATTCTTTATGTGCAGCTTTGAGCTCACGGTGCTTACTGAAGACTCGTTATCTCTCACTCCTG
This sequence comes from Synaphobranchus kaupii, assembly GCA_029718625.1. Classification (NCBI taxonomy): domain Eukaryota; kingdom Metazoa; phylum Chordata; class Actinopteri; order Anguilliformes; family Synaphobranchidae; genus Synaphobranchus; species Synaphobranchus kaupii. The sequence continues at coordinate 53,364,486 of CM056382.1, forward strand.
TGAGCTCCTGACCTTCTTATCACTGACGGAGAGGATCACAGTTGAACCTCTGACCTCAGACCAGATCTGAACATTCAGCCTGCTGCACCAGGAAGATTAAACTCATTCCAAGATCAGTTGTTTATTTACTGTCTACACTGTTCTCCCCTGGCAATGAGATTAAAGATTATGGTTTAATGAGGCACAAGGAGGCAGCGGACTGAACGTCGCCAAACCCTGAGGGCCAATCTCTACTTTGAGCCCATTTCTGAAGTTGGAAATTCACAACCATCAAGAAAGAAGAGCGCATTGTGAAAGAGATGTTCCTGCAATTATTATGATGCATTAACTAAATTGAATAGAAGGAAGTTTTAGTCTGCAGAATGGCTTGTGATGTGATGTAGGTCTTGGCAGCTCTCTGGTCAACAGAATCAAAGCTGATGGCACTATTCAATCAGGACCACTGGTAAACGTGAAGTTTTCAAGAATAATATTCATCCATTGATTAATATGTCTGCTTCATCTATAATTATATATCATATTGAATAATTTAATAGTAAACCTCTGAAACTTGAAAACAGATCCGATCTAACAGATCCGATCTAATTGTAAAAGGATAACTTCTGGATACTCCTTTTCAAAAGAAAAATGCGAGTTATACTATTTACACTCAGATTCATTTTGTTGTATTGAAATACTCCAGTGATAAACTATTGCCATTTTGACCAACAGAACATTGATTTTACACACCAACTTGTCTAGTTGCAGAGAGAGCAGCAGGATTACTCTGGCTCAGTGGAATCGTTTCCATAGAATTCAACCGCACATGGACAGTTTTACGTGCATTTCTGTTGTTTTCTGTTAAAATCGGTACCTTTGTTGCTAAACTGAGCGTCTGGTGAACCAGTTTGCATTATGTAGGAGCATGTGCTCATTCTGTAGCAGGGTGAGTTTGCAGCCTTGGCTGGGTTTTTGAGGGGTCGGTGTCGTGTGTGGGATTTCACAAGCTCCTGTTTTGAGGCTTGACGTTTGGGGGCTATAAATAAGTGGCGCTATTTTCAAGTGTAGCCCAATTAGGAGGAGAGGGAAGTTTATGTCCCAGTGAAGACCATGCATACGTGTCTTCTGGAGGGTCGGTGGTAGTCCTGCGCAATATGGGCTAAAATTGTTATCACAATATCTTTTGGCTACATACCGATATACGATATGACTCAATATTTCCTGTGTTAAAAATGAATATGCAAATATTGTATAAAAATTACCCAGAACAAATTTATTTATATTGTAAACCAGAGCATTTTAACATCACCACTGATATCTATTGGGTGTTGATAAGAAAGGCCTTACAAGTGTACTCAGTGATTAAAATGAACGTATCCTTTAATCTCCCTATCATGACGTCAGGAAAGAAGCTGTGTGTTTATCTGCCGATGGATTGCTTAGATTGTTGGCACACTTGTTAATCAAGGAAATGAATGAAAACAAGTTGAGAGCAGTGATCAGTTTAAAGGGAAGTTTTCTGCCCCATCTATTTTCAGCTCACCAACCGACACTGCGCATCAGGTATAATTAAAGGAAACATTTACACGGTAGTGTCTGTCTGCCTGAACCCAAACCATTTCTAAATGACAGAAGTGACATGACCTTTTTTTTAGGGACTAATTTGACCGCGCTCGCATGACTCACACTTGTGCTTGGGTCTCGCCACGCTGACTGTTGAGAATCACAGGGACGAGTCGGGGAAGGAAAAAAATAAAATATCAATCGATTAGACCGGCTCGATGTATTGCATTGAGTGGGGCCTACACTGTGGAGAGGAGTGTGAACCAGGAATACAAATCTCTGCTTTCTGGTGTCGTCTTTGGGTGCAATGGGAAACCTTTTTATTAAGCTATATTAAATGTGTAGTTTGCAGTGAAACTAATTGTGATATCTGCAATTACACTTTTTGTAATCTGGACAGTATTCATCTGTACACAGTACACTTATGTTTGTAAAAACAATTCAGGCCAAAATGTGTCTGCAAACACACACACACACACACACACACACACACACACACACACACACACATACAATGTGAGGTGGTGGTTGTGGTCCAATGAAACTGGAGGAAACATTCTGTTGACATCCTTTTGAAATGGTAGGTTGTCCTGCTTAACTGCTGTTGTTTCCTTTGGCTATGGAGACATTATATTAAAGTTATCTTCTGTCTGTTAATATTTAGGTGCCTTTGAAAATGTGGAGAGATAAATGTCTGACTCACACACAACAGAAGATCCACTGTAGTCTATAACATTTCCGAACTGACTTTAGAGCGATGGATCGGAATTGTGTGAAGGACCTGCTGTAAACGTAAGGATCCCAAGCTACTTTTATATGATGTTGTGCATATTATGGCAAAGTGGGATACAGATACCTCAGTCACTCATCCGTTAGGTCACATTATCTGGTGACCTACTGGTAATCATGCATTCGGATCAGCTGACTGCACACTGTGAATGTGTCCACAGGTGTCGACTTTAGATATCTTTGAAAGAAAAAAAGAGAGACTTTATTAAGTCTGTAAAAAGACAAGAGAAATAAGGTAGAATATTGTAAGCTTTGCATGCTAGCTGAGGGTAGCTGAAATGGTTTTTGAAAGTTCCCAGAATGTAAGAAGTAATCCTAAACATTTGTTTTATATCGCGGTAGGGAAAATGTAAGGTTAAGGAAGAAGTTATAATAAAGAGGCCAGATGACTGGAAGCAAAGTAGTATAATTCCAATATGAGAAGACAATCTATACTGTTCCAGGAAATGACTGCTTTATTAGTTTAGCTTGTATCTCAAGCACAATCCTGGAATCCATCATTAGAGCTCAATTTGAATTAGCCTATATTCCCTGAGTTACACTCAATAAAAAAGTGTCTTGAGGGATTACCAACATGATTATTGCTGAGGGGAAGGCATAGTTAACCAACCCTCCTGGATTCCTCGTGGAGGAAGCTAAAAAAGTATTTTTATTTGAGTCAGGCCTATAAAAGTACATGTGGATTTCCAAAAAATCATTTGGTGAAGTATCATGACAGGCTCATAGATTTCACAGTGGGATGCAAGGTCATTTTTTAGTAGGCATGACATAAAACTGTGTGACTAGTGCTCTACAGGTAGATTAATCAAATCTGGATTGGTCAAAATATGTTGTTGGTAACTGTGCTGAGTGCGTGTGGCTCTACCCGTTGTCGGTTGTTCATTGTCATCGAGTGCTAATCACGCAGTATTGTGTCATGCCAATTCTGGATAATAAAAACAGACAGGACCCTTGTTTCACCTAACTTTGAACTCTAGATTATTACATTACATTGAGTTTAGCTCTTTAGCAGATACGGTTATCCAGAGTGACTTAAGAAGGCTTATACAATGAGCAGAAACGACGCCAAGCCATCAGTGTCAAATAAAGGTCTTATACACTGGTATGAACTGTATCAGAATCGATTCCGGATAGGAGGGCAAGCCACTGCATCAGGGGCTATTGCTTTAGCACCACCTGGGATGATCTCTGTGATGATTCTGTGAGTGTGATTCTTAGTGATCATGTGACGTCTCCATTGAGGCGAATGGAGCATAAAGGGCTATGTTGTATGTGAACCTCCATTCAGGATGTCCAAGTGCCTTATTTTGGCCTCCACTGTAAACCTCACTGCAATTTTTCAGTGGTTGCGATGATCACCTTTGCTAACCGCATTAAGGATTATTTTCTGTAGTGAAAGACCAAAACATTGATCAGCTGTCTGAATTTTGTCCTAGAGCTCTTTTTACTTCTTTTAATAACATTTTTTTCTTAAACCTAATTACAGATTCAAGACAAATCTAGATTCTGCAGAATCATGTAGGTTTTTTCCCCAGTCAGATTTTCAAATGTCCCCTATGGCAAATTCATTCACATGCCAGGCAGCTAGAGAAAGGATATCCCAATTACCTGGTCAGATGATCACACAGATGGCCCTGGCCGGTCATGGATAGGTGAATGCTACCTGATGTTTGACCCTCTTTTTCTCTGCAGTGTCTGTTTTTGAAGGGGCTTAGGATGTGCTCTTTATTTTTTTGTAAGCAGGATTTATGACAGCTGTTGGTGTTGGACGTTGAGTGGCTTGTCTCAGAAACATGTTGCCACACTGTTCCTGGGCACAGAATGACCTCACACTGGAGAAGAATCGGGTGTCTCTGGATTATAGGGATGGTTTTGCTTCCCATGTAGCTGTTTTTAGACTACCATCAGGGGTGGTTCTAGAATGCATTGACAGGGTGGTCATTTTGAAATATCAGTTGGGCTTCCTTTTGAAACGTAATGGGCACACCTCACACATCAATTTCAATTTCAGCATTGGTGTGAGCAGAACAAAACTAATTGAATTATTGACAGGACCAATGGCTTGTTTCTAAGTTTGTAACTTTAAAATGGAGAAATATAAGCCCAAATCTTGAACTCTTAACACATTTTTCATTTATGTAAATGTCTTCAATGTCCTTAAAATAGCTAAGAAAACAATGTCTGTGAATTACATTTCAGTACACAGAGAATGTTTGTGTCATTTTAAGGGGGGTTGCAAAAGGGGAGGGGCACAAAACGTGTGCTTCAATTGATTTGAAGTTACAGCTCATCATAATAGAAAGGGGTTCTTACTAACGGTTCTCTGTATGGTCAATGCTTTAAATCACTAACTGACATGAAATGGCAGTTTTTAAGCAAGGCCTTCCTGTCTTAGGTCTGTGTTAGAACTGAACTAGCCAGTAAGGTCTGCATGCTAAAGGCTTACCTTGCTAAAGAATAGATTGCTTCAGCAGGTACAGTAGGTACAGTTTCAATTAGGATTTACTTTAAATAGCTGTTGCTCATGGTGATCCTAACCCTCTTCTGCTGGTAAGCACCATAATCGCCCTCAAACATTAAAGCTCACCCCTGTGAGAGAAAGCACTGCAAAAGTCGTCAGAGCAAGGACAAATGGGGCCAAAAAAGCGGCCACGTACACCATAACGAACTAACAGGTGCATTTATTAATTAATTCGTTAATTAGTTGCCAGACATAAACAGGCTGTTATTATGCTGTGTCTTATTATACTTAATATTTTTGAAAGCGGATGCACTATCGTAGACTATCATAAACACAATATGATTTAGACTGTCAATGTTTGGTAACGTACACAGTGTATTATAGTAAATATGTCTCTCAGGAGTGTTAGACAAAACAATTTCACTAATCATTCCCATGCTCTTTCATGTTGTGTTATGGGGCTTTCTCTCTGCTTTAGCTCTTAAATAAAGCAAGCTCTAGATTTAAATAAATAACTTGTTAAAGTGCAAGCCATTTTGCCTTTCTTAGCATTGTTTTCTATATTTATGTACGTCCCCATCTTATGGAAAAAAGTGCTATTGACACTGAGCAGAACATCTTTAGTGGGTCCAAAGGGTTAGGGTTGCAAAGGGGGTGGAAAATTTCCTTCATGGGAAGTTAAGCTCAGGAATTCTGGAAATTTTGACCAATTGTTATTATTATTATTTTTTTAAAAGTTAGCCTATAACATGGAACTTAAATTTATTTGGAAAAGGGCGCCGCGGTGGTACAGCGGTTAAAAGCGCCGACTTTCAGTCGGTGCAGTTGTACTTGCCCCGGTCATGCTAGATCCGAGCATGGCCGGTGCCTAGAGGGAGCAGCAATTGATGGCTGCTCCCGGGGTGGTGGGAGGGACTCCCATACAAGGGCCTCGGGCGAGTTGGATCGCCGTCAGGAGCTCGAGGAGTCGCGCCCTGTAGAGAACGTGGCGCCCCTCCTTCCTACCACCGGCTGACAGGGTTCTGCAGAGGCGATTTCAAGCGGTTGCTGCATGGGGGGGAAATTGAATAGTATAGGGGTTGAATTGGCTACCAAATTGGGAGAAAAAGTCTGAAATAATTTTTTTTTTAAATTAAATAAAATTTAGTTTGAAAATACACAACTGCAATTCTAGATCTTGCAGCATGCTTTGGTTAAAACAACCCAACTTAATGCACATTCAGTTGTATTTCAACCCTGCACTGTGCATTCTTCCATAGAGTACTCAAGTGACTACGTCACACTGGTTTCGGAAGTGACTTCCCCATTCATTTAGACCATAGACATTAACTAAAACTTACTTTTAAACAATTTCTAGTGATTATGCCTTACCATTAATTTCCTGGATTGTTCAATATAACAAAATATTTTCTGGACCAGCTTCGAGTATATTTTACGTTTTAGTATTTTGTTTGTGAATATACCAGCGCTGGCACTGTTTAAAAACTTGACGCCCCATAATTCCCTCCAGACGGTTCAATGACGTAAAATGGGCGAATTAGTAAGGTGGTATGCACTGCCAAAAATGTCCAGACGAGATGATGATATCTGATTGCTTGAGAACCGCTCGTGCATTGCAGTAATGGATATGTAGTCCGTTAAAGTGGACTACAAACCGGACTTTAAAAAAATAATAATAATTGGAACGTGAAATGTATGCCCTATATCCTTATACCACACAGGCTAATCCAGGAACGTTGAGGCTCATTCTCTAAATCAGATTTCAAGAAATTGCCGATAGTCTCCGAAGTCCATTTTATCTGTCATAGGGAATTTACTTCCGAAACCAAACTCCTCCCACGTCTGACGTACTTGAGTACTCCATTACATGTGCAGTGCATTCTTTTATCACATGCACGGATAATTCCTAGCATCCTGCACACTACTGCAGGGCCCTATGCATGCACTGTGCATTCTTCCATCACATGCAGAAATTATTCCCAGCATCATGCACACTACAGCAAGGCTATTGAGGCCGCACTACTGCATTTCAGCCCAAAGACTACATCCATTTTGAATCCATTTTTATTTTGGGGAGGGGGGGGGGTTAGGAAATACATTTATTTTATTCAACATTCATGTTTTTTGTTCAATGAAAGAATCCATTATTCTACTCACAAATGTTTGCATGGATGTCTGCTTATGACAAAATAAAATGTTTATATTTATGCCTGCATATGACGAGGTAAATACAGCTAGTACAAAAAACGCCAACATTTCCAGTTTATTACCGTTAATTCCCATGGAAAGTTTCCACCTTTGAATATTCCCGGAATTTTGCAACCCTAGGTCCAATACATTGTCCAAATTGGTCAGTCCAGCAGTTGGTCATAAATAGGAAAGGCTTCTTCAGCCAGAAGGAACATTTTCTGTTCCAGAGTTGAAACGAAAGTCTATATATAGTTTTTTCCCCCCATTTTTGTTCTTTCCTTTGTTTGTAAATTCTTTAAATTCTTGTCACTTAGCACTTGGTAGCTTACAAGGGGGGATAAAGGTATTTCTTTTACAAAAACTGAACTGAAAATGGTGCTTTCCCATTGGTTGACTTGATTCTGATTGGTCAGTTCAGGCTTACTATGTTTTTTAATCAATGGTTATTCTGCATGATTCCACAGCCATACTCTAGTTCCTTACATCTATTAATAGGTTAATAGGATAGATAAGGATAAAGGGATTACAGAGTCTTTGTAGTGTTCAAATAAAAAAATGGCATGTAAGAATTTCACTGCATAGGCTATTTGTCCAGTAGTGCTGCAATTTCCTTGTCCTTAATGATGAAAGTGTTCACAGGTTTAAAGTCTGTGCCTCATGGGGGCCTGGGCCCTGGTCCAGTATTTTACCAATTCTGGTGTCGGTAACATTCACCATAGTTGAGCCCCAAATCATTATTAATACCAGTAAGCGTATCAACATGCACCCTCACCCATTTGGCTTGAGACTGCTATTAAGAGCTCAGATGTTCTCCATTGTTTGAACAGTGTTTGAAGTTGCGTTCTTGTTCATGTGAGCTTAAGTATGAATGGGTTTAATGAGCACAGTGGCGATGGAGCTGGTACATTCTGTACTTTTGACTGGATTGTAGCTGATATGCACACAGCTAATTGCTCTTTTAAGGTCAGGGAAAATCACGGAGGTTTATTGGTAATCAAATCAAAGCCTTAATAATCCTCTTCTCAGTCTTTATGGTATCCCGTGAATGAGTGACTACATGTTTCGTATTTTAATACTCATGCACAAATATCACAGTCATACTGGGTCAAGTACAAGGCCTCTGTATGTGAGAATAAGATGGAGAAGCCGAGACCGAACCAGCATCGCTTGGCACACAGGCTCCTCACAGGCTCCTCACCCTCACTGTGGCAGTCAGTAACGCCTCTCCCTTCCATTAGGAACTATTTAGTTAATTCCCGTCAAATACCTTTTCTGGTATGATTTCTTGTTATATGTATTCTTTTTACTTTCAGTTGCATCCAGCTAGTAAAGTAAATCATCACTGTATTTGCAAAGATGAGATGTGTGCATTGCGGGTACAGTACCTACAGCAGTGTGAATTTCCCCCTGGGCAGTGCATAGCCTGGCATAAACACTGGAATGGTTTTCTGTAACATATGACTAATTTCCTAGTTCTCAGTTTCATCCATTTGAGCCAATGATAACACAGTCCATTACCTCCTTCTACAGAAATACAGTCACTGAGATGGAATGGGAGATAGCAATCAAGATCTTTGGGTAAATAGAGGGTAAATGGCACCAGGTGCAGTGTGTGCCTGTCTGGTCCCAGTGACTGCATGGTGTAACGTAGAGACAAAGAGAACAGGTGTGTTGGCTGTAATTCTGTTTTTTGTGTGCAGAATTAGCTATCAGTGAAACTGCTTTGTTGTTAAATAAAAAAATTAACAAATAAAAAAAAAAGATTAACTATAATAAAATAATGTAAAGTAGGCCTAGGCCTAGGTCACACATGCCGTTGCCACATACCTTTGTATGTTAACTGGGGTTAAAAGATATGGAAAGGAGAACCACAAAAATCTACTATTGCCACAGAAAGCTACATAGTGCCAACAAACTAATGGCACGTGTATTCAGTTGGCTAGATGTGTGTGCCTCCAAGTGGACGTTATGTGTATAGTGGTGAATTGATATATATTAAAGCTTTCCAAATTATTTTACATCACCATGAATTGTTCACATGCCTACCTGTTAATAATAATAACAAAAAAGAATTACGCGGGAAATGATCAAAGTGACATTAAATAACATTTTTCACATTTTCACGTTAGAAAGTGAGTGCCAGTGAGTAGGAGTGGCTGGCTGTGGGATGTTTTGCGTGGCGAGGCAGTTGCAATTTTTATTACCTGTACCTCGTCAGATGTACGTTTTTTTCAACATTCCCAGCGTGTAATCCTAAATCGAAATGGAGCTGTCGCGTCGCGTGGCTGAGTAGTACAGCGACCCATGTGGAGAAAAAAAAAACTAGTAGGAAGTGGTTCCATGGCTGACTGAACCTCAGGCATCAGAGTTTTGAGGGACCGCTATTCAGCCCTGCTTAGCAAGGCCTGCTGCAATCTGAGAGTTTAAACTGGGCGAGCTGAATGAAAACGCTGTGGCCACTGTAGTCCCCCCCCCCCCCCCCCCCCCCCCCCCCCCCCCCCCCCCCCCCCCCCCCCCTGATAAATTACCAGTACCTTCTAACAAAAGGAGTGCTGTCTCTCTGGCGTGGCACTGAGGAGGATCACATGACCTGGAGCGATGACATCATCCTCACTCTTCTTTTGTTGAGTCTGTATTTGGTAGCCAACACTAAAGATTGTCGTTGTGAGACTTGCGGAACCTGCTTCACTATATAGTCCAGGGACTGGAAGTGTATGCGCTGCGCATTCTCATGCTTCTCTGGAGTATAGTTGGCTTATGGCTGGGGATTTCATAAATTAACCGAGCAAAGGGTTTTCTGTGTTGTTGAAAAAAGTGTGTAAATTACCACCAAATGGGACTTGCTCACACTTCACAGTTGACTTAATCTTGTGCAGCATTGGGACACCGTAGCACCCCAAACGGCATTCACAGTGTTTGCAGAAGTGTGTCATGGGAATATTTCAGAGCAAGGTCAAGGCATCTATATTTAGTTCTTTATCACTCTGTTTTTGAGACACTTTATAGATGTCCTGGTGAGTTTGTGAGTTTCGGTAAAAGTTCAGTCTATCATGTGGCCAAAGGTGTTCTCATGCTTTTGAGCCATGGGGAGTGACCGTGGGTGATGTGTGTGGGAGGTAGGGGGGAGGGTAGGGTATGTAATAACAGGCACAAGTCAAAATGTTCTGTACACTCCGACCCAAACGTAAGTGCTGAACTAACAAACTTTCTCATTGTGAGATAAGCTGAACGCCTAGAATACCAAGAGCTAAGCTCCAAAAACATAAATAAATAAAATAATTGAACATGTGTACTCGGTGTATAAATTCACTGATGCCTTCCAGTCTTGTGATTCCATTAATGTGCTGTATCCTGATTCCCTTTAATACATACACATCTAGTGCTTCCTCCTTTTAAGTATTTTGACAGTAACAACATTTCTGGTGTTTTGCCTCTGTACTCCAGCACATAAGATTTGAAATGAAACAATGAATATGAGGTTACAGTGCAGACTGTCAGCTTTAAGGATATTTACACCATATTGGGTGAACCATATTGGAATTTCAGCCCTTTTAATACATACTAGCCCCATTTTTAGGGGAGAAAAAGTAATTGGACAGTCGGTTGCTCAGCTGTTTCTTGGCCAGCTGTGTGTTGTTGCATCATTAGTTCATACACAAGGAAGCTGACAAAAGGTCTAGAGCTGATTCTAGGTGTGGCATTTGGAGTCTTTTGCTGTTGTGCCTCAACATGAGGACCAAAGAAGTGTCAATGCCAGTAACGCAGGCCATCATGGGAGGAAATCATAGCGAAGACATTTGGCGTGTGAAAATCAACTGTTTGATATTTTAAGAAGCAAAAATGGACTGGTGAGCTCAACAATGGCAAACAACCTGGTAGACCACGGAAAAGACCACTGTAGTGGATGACCGAAGAATACTTTCAATTGTGAAGAAAAAAAACCCCTTTTCAACTGTCCAACAGATCGAGAACACTCTCCAGGATGTAGGCATAGATGTGTTAAAGACTGAAATAAAGAGAAGACTACACCAGCAACCTCAGAGGGTTCACTGCAAGATACAAAACACTGGTAAGTTCTGGAACAAAGTCTTATGGACAGATGAGATGAGTATTATCCTGTATCAAAGTTATAGAAAGAGGAATGTGTGGAGATGGAGAAAGAAAGGAACTGCTCATGATCCAAAGCACCCCCCCCCCCCTCATCTCTGAAACATGGTGGGAGGGTAGTGTTATTGTTTGGGCATGTATGGCTGCCCCTGGAACTGGCTGACTTCTCTTCATTCATGATGCGACTGCTGACGGCAGCAGCAAGATGAATTCTGAAGTGTGCGACTCTGCTCAGATTCAACCAAATGCCTCAATACTCATTGGATGGCAATTCTCCTTGCAGCAGGAAAATGACCCCAAACACACTGCTAAAGCAACAAAGTTTTTCAGGGCAAAAAAGTGGAAGGTTCTTGACTGGCTAAGTCAGTCACCCGACCTGAAGCCAATTGAACACGCGTTTCACTTACTGAAGACAGGATTGAAGGCAAAAATCCCCGGAAACAAACAGGAACTGAAGATAGCTGTAGTACAGGCTGGCAGAGCCATCGCGAGGGAAGACACCCAGCTTCTGGTAATGTCTATGGATCCAAGGCTTCCGGCTGTCATCGAATGCAAAGATTTGCAACCAAGTACGACATACGACGACTTTATTTAAGATTATGCTAATTTGTACAATTACTTTTTGGCCCCTAAACGCGGGGATGATTGTAGGACCTTTTTGCCTCCAGAACAGCTTGAATTCTTTAGCGCAAGGATTCCACAAGGTGCTGGAAATATTCCTTAGGGATTTTGGTCCATGCTGACTCGAGTGCCTGCAGAGTGCCTGACTGCAGTGCCTGCAGATGTTTCGGCCACACATTCATACTGCAAACCTCCCGTTCCACCTCGTCCCAAACGTGCTCTATTGGATTGAGATCTGGGGACTGTGCATGCCATTGGAGTAAACTGAAGTCACTGGCATACTAGTGGAACCAGCTAGAGATGCTTTCTGACATGGTGCATTATCCTGCTGAAAGTATCCATTTGGTAGACTTCGGCATTGAAATGATGCTCAACTGGTAGTAAGGGGCCTAATGTGTGCCAACATTCCCCACATCATTAAACCACCACCAGCCTACGCCATTGACACAAGGCAGGATGGATCCGTGGCTTCATGCTGTTTATGCTAAATTCTGACCCTACCATCTGCATGTCGCAGCAGAAATCAAGATTCATCAGACCAGACGACATTTTTCCAATCTCCATCCAGTGTTGGCGATAACTTGCCCACTATAGCCTCATCTTTATGTTCTAGCTGACAGAAGTGGAACTTGTGTGGTCTTCTGCTGCTGTAGCCCATCCGCTTCAAGGTTCGATGCATTGTGCGTTCAGAAATGCCCTTCTGCACACCACTGTTGTGAACCAAGGGCATGGGCCATATCTCATGTATGAAGCATGTGCTTTATTCAGTGGGGTAGGGAAAACCAAGCACACAGTTGCAGAAGCCAGTGCACTGACAGAATGCACTATTTGTGACCATCACACAGTTTCATGAAAATATCCTGAATAGACGAGAGTGAGTATCTCTGTGTGTGTGCGTGTGGTGTGCATGCGTCTGAGTGAATGTGTGAGTGAGTGAGTAGGACTGAGTCTGTGTGAGTGCAGTGCAGCAGTGAGTCCCTTTTTGTAAGAGGCTGTCCTATGCTGCTGTTTCTGCTCCCTCATACATAGGATAGAGGCTCTTGTGTGTGCTGTCCTGTAGACTATGTGGGTTAATATGATATTTTAGTCCCAGCTTCAAATTCCAGATAATGATCTCGGAATTGAAATGTGAATGAGGTTTGGTTGGTCTAGTGTTTTTCAATTAATGTTTTTTTTTTTTTTTGTTTGTTTGTTTTGTTGTTTTTTGCAGGATTTGTGGCACCAATCAAAAGTGAATGTGATATCAGAGAGACAGTCAGAATTTAAAAACATCTAACATGGCTGTGGCTGGATGTCCGGATTATTTTCTACACCATCCAAATTACCAGGTAACACAACTGTGCCTGTCCCCCATTTCTGTACTCTCAGAACAAGTGAAGTGCACACAGCAAGTATAATTAATATGACAGTCAGGACAAAAAACAAAGAAATGCCTGTTTTTCATAGGGACAGACAACAGACTGTTTTACGTCATGTAACCGGTTCTATTCTGCCATCTTTCAAAATTACAAATCAAAGAAAAGATCTTTTAGTCTTTTCTATTGTCACTTTTTGTTGCCTGTGAACTCAGAGAATGTAAAATGAAATTTCTACTAACAAAATTCTAATGTTATTACAGATAATAGACTTACTAGAAAAGATAATATATTTAGCTGAAATAAAATGGTTATCTAATACTCTCATGTCTGTTGTGATGGCCTCATCGCAAGGGTAGGCCTATGGCTTGGTCAAGGGCCTTGGAGTCTGTTTCAGTCAGGAACAAAGAGAGCTACAATGCACTCAGTCGAAGGGGAACAAAAAAGCTTGAAGAGAAGAAAGAAGTGAGAAGCAGGAAACTGTGTGTGGACTGTTATATCCGTTTGGTCAACCAGTGCTGATTGGCTTATAGGGAACAGAAAGCCCTTCAGACATTCAAAGCTATTGGTCAACTCTGATGTCACACACAATAGTTTAGGTCTCCCGTGCATTTGAGGAGAGGGTGTCGTATGATGCACTCCATTGAGTCGTAAAATGTTCTCAATTTCCTTTTGTTGAAAAGTGGGAGAAAATCATTAACTTTGTTCAACAGTATGTACGTTACAAAATTTAACTTTGCATGATCAAAGCAGGTCTGTGTTAATTTGACCCATATTCAGCTGTAGATGTGATTTGAACCAAATGTAGGTTGATTTGACCCACATGTAGGCTGATGTTGAATTTGCTTTGAAATCATTTATAAAGAATGGTCAACGTGTATATTTTATTGTTGCCCTCACCATTTTATAAACCAATACTTTTCACAGGGTGGAAAAAAGACCTTCTTTAAGTTATGAAGAAGCGCAGAAGTCTTTATTGTAATTTAGTGAATCGAATAACTTTTTATTTTTCCGTGAGGGAGCTTCAGTTAAAAAAAGTTCAGAATAAATCAACTCAAATATTTGAGTTTATTGAAGGATTGGACAAGTGACAGAGTGGAAATGTCCTTATTGGTAAGAATAATGCCAATATTTTCAAGTATAGCCTATTTCACCTTCACTATGCTTAAAAGAAAAGCCGATCTGGCGAGAAGTGAATGAAACCCTCAAAACCACTCGCAAGGAGTGTACAAAGTGCGTGCGGTGCGTATGTTATCTGTGTGTGTGTGTATGTATGTGTGTGTGTGTGTGTGTGTGTGTATGGGTACTTTTTGATGGATCCGGAAAATAAAGTTTTGTGTTTGAATGTACCTGTCAGGACCAATAGATTTAAGAGGAGAGCATGAATGAAAACCAAGACAGAATGAATGGCAGTGACACAGACGCACATTCCTTTGAGCTGAACGCATCAGGCCTCACGAGGTGCAACTTGACACAACTAAAACTGTGGCCTCAATCAAAGGATTAACTGGCTTGTTTTGAAGAGTTTTTTTTTTGTCATTGTTTGTTTCCACGTGCAGCAGGAGGAAACGTCCGTCTGGGCAATGATTTCAGTGAAACGTGCTCTGCTAAAGGACTCCCCGTGGGAGCCAGCTGGCTGCCCACCCTGTCCCCCCCATTCCTGTGGACCTGTAGCTTAGGGTACAAAAGGGGCACTGATGAGCCTAAAAAAGGCTCATCAGCGGCACCAAATTTAAACTCCTTAAATCAAACGGGGACAGTATGAGAGTCTGAAATTGTGCATGTGTATTTTTCTGATTGGTCCATTTAAAGTGTCACAGCTTTTTTTGCACATAAATAAGAGGCCGAAATGGCCTCTTTGTACAGGGTTATATAACTCTAGTAAATGTTATGGGATTTTGGGCCTGAGTCCAAAGCCTTCTGGAGCAGAGCCAGAGCACTGATATGAGCGCTCTCTGTCTGCTGCTGTCCTCACTGGATCTCACAGCCCTCAACTTTGCCTTTTCTCTTTTCCGTTGAAAAAGAGTGGGAAAAAAGTTCCAAATGCTGTAATGACATAAGCAGTTTGAAGACGAGGTGCTCAGCATAGATTTATGTGCTGCTGTGTGGGAGTGCTAATGGGGGTGGGGTATCATTCAGTGTGCGGCATTGACTATCCTCCACACCCCCCCACACCCCCCCCGCCCCCCCCTCCCCAGTCCTTAGTGTGCAACAGTGATATATTATTGGGGGGTGACTTGTTCAATGTGACTTTGCTAATTCAAATTTCTGTATGGGAAATGTTGTGCAATGGGTTGAGCAGGATGTGGTCACAGGTATATGTCAAATGGCTATACCAGCTTCACAATTCTGAATCCAGTCCATTCAGTCTTTACCAAACATCTGTAGTGCTCATTTTGAAAAGCATAACAATAATACTTTCACTATAACATTTGACATCTCTGAGGTCTCAGAGAATAAATTAAGAACTTGTAGTCAAGTTTAGTTACTGTATTGATTATTTTTAATTTGATTTAGGCCTATTTATACCAAATTACAAAAGCAAGACAAACCTATGTGTGAGACTTTCTAGGAATTTGAACCCAGGAGTATGACTGGGGTATAG
Source organism: Synaphobranchus kaupii (assembly GCA_029718625.1). NCBI lineage: Eukaryota > Metazoa > Chordata > Actinopteri > Anguilliformes > Synaphobranchidae > Synaphobranchus > Synaphobranchus kaupii. Next base: position 53,380,156 of record CM056382.1, read on the forward strand.
AAAAGTGCATGACACAATCCAAAATTGTTTGGTGGCCATTGGTTTTGCCAAGGCAACTTTAATTTTCTTTTGAAAAAGCTCATAGCGTGTTCGAGTAATCAGTTGTGGTATTATTCGTCCAATGATAAAATCATATTTGGGAGAACATCTGGGTTCAACAAATTGGAACTGATGCAATCAAGACACAGAACAGATAGGGATTGCATACTTTCTTTTGGTTTCTGCAGTGCAGCTGAAAAGGAGTCTGTATCGCCAACAGAGCGGCTGTGTTGACTTTGCTTTCTGCGCTGCTATAGCTGTTAAACCTGCTGTTCCCTGAACCCCAGCAGTATTCTCAGAGCTGTAAATTTTTCACCCTGAGTTTTATAGATGTTTATAGTGTGATTCAAGCGGGACTTTTGGCTGCCTAAAGTTCCTGTTCCTGGAAGTCAAGCTCTGTGTTCTAGGATTTCTTGGAAGTGAGAGATTGAAAATGTAGGTTTATTATTTTTCGATCTTATGAAAAGCCTGGTTATCTGTTTTCAATCAGAAACATTTCAAAAATCCCAAGTGAAGGACAAGTGTGCCGTTCTATATATCAGACAGCATTGGCTCAATATCTGAGCCTGAGCTTGCAAAAAGGAAATTGTGAGCACTTGAAAAGGTTATGGAATAAACCTGTTAAAACGTTATTTGTGTTCATCAAATATATAATTAGAATTAATTTGTTCATTGGTCCTGTTTTACGTTGTGCAGCATTGCTGCACGTAGTTTCAAGCAAGTTTTCTCAGCAGGGGGCGCTATGTTTCTGTTGTACTTGCGTACATTCTGATGTTACATTTCAAGTTTGGGAGGGTGTCATAACATAATACTCCAAGCATGTGTTTTTGACAGTACCTTCAAAAACACACTCGGTCCAAATATCCGTTTCAATATTTGTTTCATGTTTTAATTGAGTGAGTATCTGCTGGAATGCTTTTGCCAGGGCAAGACTGTATTTTCACACTGGTGCTCCTCTTGAAATTCCTGTCATCTGGAAGACCAGGAGCTTTGATTGAGATGTTTATCTGCAGTTTTTTGTGCTGTATAACATTTTTTCCTGAATGAACATGATGAATACCCACATAATTATTGCTTGCAGTTTGATCTAAAGACTGATTTGAAGTTTGACATAAATACTTTTTAGTTTTTTTTCTATTGAACCAGTCACATCAGAGCTAAATTTGGGTGGTTCAATTTTCATTTTTGTTTCTGAATCAAATTTTCTCTGATTCAGTCCATCACTCCCATGTCAATGAATCGTAACCCTGCGTCAGTCATCCTCTAGAGCCTGATTAAGTTGCATTACTAGGGCAGTTTCCCATGCTTTGATTTGAATGGGAATCCTGACATACTATGCCAATGGAAGCGAGTTTGATAAAGGTATGGTTTCCTGACATGATTCATATGGCTTTTTCAGCCCATGGGGAGTCCCATCTGCAGAATGAGAGAGAGAGATATGTGAAATCTTAGCGGATTAATCCAGTGCCGTATCTCAGTAAATTCATCTTTGCTTCCATAAGTAAGAGGCTGTTGCCAATAAAAATTAGTTTTTCTAGAGTGATTGGGCAGATACAATGAAAGGTTTCATGCTAAGCTGTTTGTTTTGTTCACAAATTTCTAGCATGCTAGATCAAGCTCGGTGTTGTCCAACTCTTTCCCTGTTGCTCAGCATGAGGAAGATGCCAATCCATGGAGAAACAGACAGTTACTTTCTACCGTCCTGGTGATGTAATTAAAAATAAACAAGTTAAAGATTGAATTAAGGAATGACGGTTAGTGAATCTGTTTTTCTTGTTGTGTTGATCAGTATTTATTGCTGCTAAGGTGAAACCATGGTAACTACATAAAGCATTGCCAGGACATGGTCAACTGTGTTTGTGTTTAAAAACGTAGCCTAATGTTTAAGCTCTATTTTTAATGACCAGTATGTGAACTCTTGCACAGGCAGATTTGGAATATCATACAGGTACGAACAGGAACATGAAGCTTTTTAAAACTATTTTTAATTGTTATATAGATTAATCTACACAGAGAGCAATTTTTATCAGGCAAGAAACCTGTATTAGGTGAAAAGAGAAAGTTTATTATACGCTTAAACTAAACACAAGGTACAGTCAGGGATGCAGCAAGAAATTCTGGGCCCCGTGCAAATGTAGTCTCTATGGGCCCCCTTCCCAAAGCAAACTTTTAATTTCAGGCCATCTTGGGGCCCTGGGTAATCAGTTCCACTATTCCCCCCCCTCTATGATGCCCCTGGGTACAGTACATGTATGATACATTATGTTAAATCTAGTCCCACCCCCCAATTACCATAGAGTTCCCATTCAAATGCAGAGAAGTTATAGTATTTTGGTGTGTTTGATTGAATCCAAAACAAGAGTTTGTTTGATTGAATCTAGGACATATCTATTTTAATTCAGCATGACTTTTATAGACATGTTTTATAAACATTTTATAGACTTTGAGTAAAAGGGCACTGCTCTAAAGAGGTAAAGGGCAAGAGGCTCCTCTTTGGGCCAACCTACTAGAGGTGACCTTTGAGCTAGTCAAGATAAGGTCACCACTGTTATGTTTGAGTGGAATTCCATGAAGAAGGGACTTACTTTTATAAGTGTCCCTTTCAAGCTTTGGGTGACAGCGACCGCATCCACATCCTAATGTTGAGATGAGGGCAACCGTCAACCTGTGAGTAGGAGGCAGTCACAGAGGGATATACAGTGCTCACCTTCTATACAACCCTGTGATGTAAGGCAGCACTTGCTTATTGCCAGCTGTTGCCTGTACAAATATTGCCCATTAGAGAGCAATTTTTATATTATATTTTAAAAAGGTATCAAAAATGATTAATTTGCCTGAATGTAACTCTTGTCTTTGGTAGGATAACGTGATTTCTGTTGGAGGTTGTTATGCATTTTTAAAGGTATTTGGCTGTTAAAGATGCTCATTTTGTTGTATGAATTCAACAACTCCAATGCTTAGATGCTGAAGTTTCATTACTTGTAAAAAGGAAACATTACTCTGCTATAAGGTCTGTAACTGTTCTCTTCATTTACGATGTAAAATTGTTGGCTTGGAACGACAATTTCCACATTTCACACAACCCAGGACAGACTGTGAATTTTCGTAGTGGAATCTAAAGGCACAGAAATCACATTCTGTTCTTTAGTCACACTGAGGGTTTCCATCAACACCAGCTTCTGTACAGATGTTCTTGATTTTGTCAGATTTTATTTTATTTGAATAAATTTGGTACGCAATGCGAAGAGATGTATAATATACAATTCAGAGGGGTGGGGTGATACGTCTGGGGCTCCAGGTTGCGTCAAGGCGTTGGCTTTTAGAGAGATGCATATTTAGAATTGTAATGAAAATATATAGGCCTACATATGTACAAAACCAAAGGTCCGTGGGCATAACGAGATATAGAATGGGAGAGCATAGAAAGGTCTCTCTAATCTTTTTGTAATTAAAATAAAAAGCATGCAATGAGCCAAAATGGTGATTGATTGATGTGTTACCCCTTAACATGGTTTTGATGTAAAGTTTACATCAGCAATATAGGCCTGAACAAAAGCATTTTTAAAATGCATCTAAAACAGAATGGGCAGGCTCACTTACGAGGTCAAAACAAAGTCCTCAAAATAAACAAATCGTACAGGTCTCACACGTTTTCACATAGTTCTTTTTAAATGTACCAAACTCAGTTCAAAAAGTGAACCAGCTGCAAATTAACTCCCTTGCACTTTTGTACTTTTTGTGTTCAAATTGTAAGTGGACTCTTTCTGGCCCGTTTAATAAAGCATTGATGAGATCTCAGATCACTTGTTCCCACCACAGGTCCTTTAGAACTTGCTGTAACATTGGATTATGGGTAATGTTCTACAAAATGGCCTCTGCAGATGTGTTTATCATTTGGCTACATTTTGAGCAAGCTGATGAGAAATTGAGAAATGCAAGCTAGAATTTCAGTGAAATACCAGAAGCCTCTGATAAAACTGAAGAGGAGACAAGTATGGAGGAGAATAATTATGATGCAGCACTACCAAAGCCAGCTCATGGTCCTGAGTCCTTGACAGTTAAGCTCTCTCCTGAGTGGTTGCATAGTCATTATTACAACAATAGTATGGCCACTTTTATTTTTTCAGAAATGTCTTCGTATTTTTGTGCATTGTGGATGTGGACAGCTATCTTTTAATCTGGTCCGACATTCCAGATTTCAAGAAGAGCAGAGATTTCTTCTACTGACCACACATTCCCTCGACCACGACCAGCAGCCATTCTGCCGTTTGTTTTTAGTTGCATATGCTCAGAAGTTACTGCAGCTGCTTAGAATCGATGTATGGCAAGCCTCGAGCCACTAAAGTGTAAACCAAAGAGGACTTGGACCGCTTTGTGTTCACAATGCACAAGTTAATCGGACCTCGAAAGGAACTGCAAACTGTAGAGACGGCCTTCTGAGGTTGTCTGAGTTTGATTTATTTCAGAGGGGTCTGAGTTCATTTGGCCTGGTCATACTGTATATGCACAAAACATGCTGAGCCATCCATTTGAGGCTGAAAACACCCATAGTTGGCTTTGGAAATGAAACTAGCCAGGTTTCTGATCAGATCTAATGATGAATGCTATTAGCAAACTAGATGGTTACGTCTTTACATGCACTATTAAACCATGTACTAATTTATACTGTTTTTTTGCAATATGTTAAATGCCATCATCCCACAAACGCCATTCTGCCCGTTCCCGCCCACATCAGAGTAAACATATCCCGCGACAATTGTGTTGTGTCCCACGCAATCTCAGTCCCCCTGCAGAGCTCGAACACACACACACACACACACACACACACACACACACACACCCCTTTGTCTATTTACTGTTCAACAGTGCGATTCATCAGTAAATGCTTGAGGAAGTCTTTGGATGAAGAAGTAGGAAAGCCTCGGAGTATGTAAAATGTGTGTCTGCGCCAGAAACTTGTTATATGGTGCAGTAAAAATGTATGGAGTATGGTTGTGATTTTAAAGTCAGTTTAATAGTTTTGGTCAGTCCTCTCAAGTGGTCAGTACAGGCGATCAGGCAAAGAATGTGGCACCCCTGAATTTATGATTTAATGGTCTTGGTGTGACGGTTCTGTCGGCTTATGTCCCAGCAGGACAATGCAGACCGGGCCTCCAATCACAGACCAGCGGATCTAATTGGGCCAAGTTTCCAACAGTCATCCAATCGGAACTCTCCCAACCATCAAGGTAGGTGTCCTCACAGCATCCACATTCCATGGTTTTTGTTGTTCAGGTTGATTGAATTTGATAACCGTTTGTGGAAATTTCAATGTATTGTAATAATGTCTTGCATGCATAATAGGTTGAGTATATCCTGCAGTTACTTAATGCGTAAATGTCCAAGTCACCATTCATAAAAGTTAATATTTAGACAGGCATTATGTTACTGAATGGTATAATAGCTTGTCGTATCAAGCATTGTGTGTATGTATGCATGTGATTTCAGGCCGTATAAAGTGTAGGCTACATAATAGGCTACCTTTGAAAGCCATGTCTCTGTGAGGCATTGTAAGGCCTTTAATGGCACAACTCTAATAAATGGTTTCTGAAATAAACATTAAATGTATGTAACTATGGTAACCGTGTTTTCTTGTGATGACAAGCTATTCTCACAAAGTGACATGCTGAAGTGCTTATCTCAGTGCTCTTTACACTGTTACTCTGAAAGAGAGAGAGAGAGAGAGAGAGTGTGTGTGTGTGTGTGTGTGTGTGTGTGTGTGTGTGTGTGTGTGTGTGTGTGTGTGTGTGTGTGTGTGTGTGTGTGTGTGTGTGTGTGTGTGTGTGTGTGTGTGTGTGTGTGCGTGCTCGCGCGCTGTTGAGATGGCGGGATTCGAAGACTCATTTTACAGCAAGAGTCTCATTATGTTCCATCTGGGATGTATATTATGCACTTCTCTGCTGTAAACATTTCAGTAGTTCAAAGGGTTGCTTTTTAAAAGACACAGGGTGCCATTATAATTAAGCTTTCAATCTAATTATTCCATAGAGAATTCATCCAGGATAATCCAAGCATGAGATTTAAGCACAATATTGACCCAGCATGGGAGGGAGTGTCTGAAGGATGTTCAGATGTCTGGACGTGGATGTGAAAGCGTGGTGCTGTCATGGAAATAAATGGAGCAGAAATTACATATTAATTTTTTTTTAATATTCATTTACGGGGGGGGCCTGAAGTATGAAACCCACCCCTGACAAAAACTCACTTTTAGAAGGTTCTTTAGTTTTGACCGAAATAAAAACAGTAAATGCTCCGTTCCTATGTTTTTTGATGGACAGGATTTTCATTTTTTAATCCTACTGGTGTGCTGAAAGTTCTCCCTATGATTATAGCAAACTCATGACTAAAATATTCATTATTCTACCAATGTAGACAATGAGTAAAACCATGTAGTCTTCTCCCTGTTGCTTTACTAAAATCTTATTAGATGATTCAGTCTTACCAATGCCATTGGTTTCAATAAAATACTTAACATTGTTTTATGTCTAGGTCAAGTTCATCAGAACTGTAGCAAAGGAGTGTATTAGCTATTTTAATGCGGATGGGAAAACTGAAGCGATGGATATGTCATGTAATGTTATTCTAATCTATTCTATATTTGCTGTTCCAGTAATCAGAGAGGATGAGGGGGAAAAAAATAATGAATAGTTTTGTTTTTTTAAGTATACATTACCGCCACCACCTTTATCATAATATGGTTCTAGAAGCAGAACATTTACGACCACATACGTCAATTTCACCTGAGAAACCTGCAGACTGAGTGTCTTTGTTGGAGACAGGCAGGACCTTTTTACATTGGCTGCATTGTTTGATGTTTGCAGTTTATTGACCATTTCATCAGGCAATAAGATCTGATGTGGACATGCCACATAAAAACAGCAGTAGACCACATCCCCTATGAAGAGCCTTTTTACAGGTTCCAATTTAAAGCTGAGACTTCAACATAGACATATAGGGCCGGATTCAGAGATGGCTAACTTAAGTCATGCGCTTAATTGTCTCTCCTGCGCGGATTTAACGCAGGATGAGATACGTTCTATTTTAACCTGCCCTGTGGGTGGCACAGGGCATGATATTCTAATGACCTGTTTCTTGTACCTGCCACCTGGGTTGACAGCTTTCTACTAAAAAAAAATGTGTGTGGGGGTATACATTTTCAACGTGTTCGTGACATTGCCTTTAATAACCGCATTTGCCTTTGTAAGATCCTACCTTTGTGCATCGTAGTTGCTCTTGCGTGATGGGGAAGGCAGTGAACATATTAATCCATCGCATTGATAAAATGATCATAGCTCCTATTGACGACTTGGATATACCCATCACACAATCAAAATAAATAATCGCTGGACAGTGGTTACACACAATATTACAAAGTAAACAAATAAATCGTTGGATTTACTGGAAAAAAAAATTATAATTTAAATCTTTTTTTTAACGATTTACCTAATGAAGTCATGTAGTCTACGGTGGTTGAACACAATAGCCTATATGCGACGTCTTCAACTTAATAATTTTGGAGAAGCTGTGCTGACACAAATAGTCTCTATCAAAGTGAATATGATCCAGACACTGTCTAGCAATTAATCCATCTAATATTGGTCTGGTATGATATACCAGACGGCAGACGGTCAATCAAGCCTACTTTTACATATTTTTCTTTTTATGACAGCTCTTTGATAATTACAAATTAGCTATGACCCATGAAAATATGACCAATATTATGTTCAAATAACATGCACTCATTCTAATATTTGTTTATGCGAAAGACGCTGTTTTTTTCATAATAATCTATTGGCGGCGCTAGACATAAACTTTTTTTTCCGAACAAAGTTGCGCGGAAAAATATGATTAAGTGAAAACTGAATACGCGTATATTGCACGACTTGCAGACACGCCTCATTTTCATCAGCTCTCCACCCTGCGCACGTAATGCCGCGTATATACTGGAGAGACGCTGAAAACAGCGGATAAGTCAAATGTCTGAATCACAAATAGCTTAAGCTATGCAGAATTTCAGGACTAAGTCCCATTTGCGCATGCTTATCTCAACTCTGAATCTGGCCCTTCGTCACAAAATGTATTGTCACGTGAAGTGTGAAGAAGTTGCTATATGGGGCTTGTGGGTGATAGCCAGCTGAGACGCTAGTTCTTAGGATCCTGACTGACTGTAACTACAGTAGCTGGGAGTCCTGCAGGGTGGTACGTAATTAATTTCAGTGTCAGTCAGAAATAAAGAGTTTCTGTCGGTAGGGTAGTGCCTATGTCTTACACCACAGTGTCTCATTTGTGTGATCACGCACATGTAATCTGCTTAATGTGCCATTTGCACAGTCCTCCATTACATTAACTGTGCAACTGAGCTGGTGGATTGCAGAGTAGACGACAAGAGAAATAAGGGATAAACACTCGTTTAAAATAAGGAAGTTGCTGTCTATGGCCACGGCATTTGCTATACTCATGGGGGTCGATTTACTTAAGATTTGTGTGTAAAACTGTTACCACCTGCAAAAGAATCACAGAGGTGATCAACTTATGAGGTGTGAAGAGGATTGCCTGTGCTAAAATTGAAAGAGACGTTGATTTCTCATGTTAGTGTGTTAGCCTGAATGAATATGCAAAATTGGGAGTCTCTAGTGGGAGGAGGTCATGCAAATAGATTACTTTAGCACAAAAGTAATTTTTGGAATGGTAATTGCATGTGCATTTTAGTATGAATGGGAAGCAGATTTTAAAAGACATGCAATCGATAGGATGTCTGTCATCGTAGCAAGAAGGAAGACGTAACAATCAAAGCCCACAATGTAGAGAGTAGTTATTTTACACTCTTGTAAATCTCTTTGGGTCAGAAGCAAAAAATGAAAGATACTATTGCCTCTCTAGCGATGCCATTTTACTGCTTTTGGGCGAAATAGGGGAATTAGAGTAAGTAGCTAGAAGAAGCCAGCTTACGGCAGCTATTGATCTCCCAGTCCAACTGTTCAGGTGTGCTGCCCCTGGTTCTTAACTCTTTACACGTAAAAATTCTGCCCCATTCTAGCTACCACTCAAAATACACAAAAAGAGGATTTGTCGATATATACATCATGGATAAATATAATTTTTTAATCATGAAGCAAATTGTGTTACAGAATACAAGAGTAACTGGTATTTTGAATCAAACAAGCAATACAACGTCTATTATAATAAACGATAAATAACAAAGCAAATAAAAACGTTTACTAGACATCCAGTGAAACAGAACCGCCAGCTTGTTCAGTGTAACAGTAGCCTATAACTAACCATTCCAAACACGCAAAATCTCTCATTTAAATATGGCCATTTGCGGCTGGATTCATAATGCCTCTTAGTTTATCACCCGCAAAGAGTGAAATGATAACACGTGCAAATACTTTGGGTGCACACCTCTTGTTTGGGATCTTAGTAAATCGACCCCATGGTGTCTTTGTATGAAGACTTCAGCTGTGTCAGAAGTTAGAATATTCCTGTGGCTACAGCTTCGTTATGCATATTTCTGTACACCCTGAGGGTTTTATTACTGTAAATAATCTATATTAATAGTAATTCCTTATTTATAAGTCTAGCAGTTTGTAAATAAGATATTGCATATGTGACTTACAGAGGTCAGTTGAGGAAATCCTGTCTTCAAAATGATGATGAGCCCTATTCCTCATTGCCTCTCTTCGTTGCCCTCTTCATCTCTCTCTTTCATACTCGTTTTCCTTTACACATCCTCTCGACTACTCCTCCTCTCTCTCCCTCCCTTTTATTATATGGGTCTGACAAACACATTGCCCCTGCTGGCTCATAATTTCATTCAAATTTTATATTCCAGTATAAAAGATATGTCACAGTCCCCCGAACCCCCCCCCCCCCCCCCCCCCAAACCCCCCACAGTCCCCCGAAGATCCCTTAATGCAGGGTCAGTACGGCCAATACCGCTATGAATAATGGCAACCTAGCTACTATTCATTATGGGTAATGACAAGTGGCTGGCAAGCAGAAGGTCCAGGTAAATTGAAACTTTTGACCTACCAGTAGAACACGGGAGCTCCACAACTGTTTTTAAACCAATCTGCTCCCAAACATCACCTTCTAAAATGAGCACCTATGTTTACTCCAGTTTTTGAGCAAGCTTTGCCCAATTCCCTTTAGTTTTTCTTTGCGTGAAATAGAGCTGGTGTAACGGGTCGCTGTGAAATTTCTAGCTGGTGAACTGGCAAGGTCAATCTCACTTCGATTGGTTTATGTCATAAGTCACTTTGTTTTGAAAGCAAAATTTGGCCCAAATCGCTGGTTTTAGAATGCAGAATTTGAGGGTATAAACACAGTGTATGGTCCTGGATCACTCACAACAGTTCTTTCTATGATTGCTACCAAATAAGCATGGCCGTTCCCCAATGTTTAAAAAAAAAAAAAAACAGTTGTGTACTCCAGCTTTAATTTGCATTTTTTTCATATTGGTATTTCACTGAACCATTTAAGGTGAAGGGTACAACCGCAGTTCCTTACCCTGGATTCAATCCTGGACCTTTGGTACAAAATCATATTCCAGACCCCTGGATCATGTGAGCGTACGCTACAGGCTTGTTATGAACCAACAGCATGTCCGGAATCCACAGAAACAGATGGGTGACAGCTGTACCGCTTTTGGCTCAGTTTATCTCAGCTGGTTTGGGCTCTGACACAATTCCCCACAGTAAGGATTCTTGGTTTTGAATGGTGCTCGTCTGACCCAAGAGCATGTCCATTTTATGACAATGCTCTCAGTTTGGTTATAGGCTTTTGAGGAGACTGCTGGAAGGTGATGGAAAGTTCTCCCAGTGAGTGTGCGTATGTAGGCTGCAGCACCCAGATCCATGAATTCCTCAGATCAAAGAAGTGGTTGGGGGGGGGGGGGGGGGGATAAAACAAAGTGGTGTAAATGAAATGCAGTGATTAAACTGATCAAGTCTTCCGCTGATCATGATCGCTCTTTGAATTCTACTAGATTCCTTCTTCCTCCAGCCTCGCCACGTTCTTTCACTATGCCGTTCACTTTTCTCACGACCCGCATCACTGCACAGATAACGCTTTGAACCACATTAGGTCAAGCTCTTGTTCCAATCACTTAATTATAGGTCTTGGCGGTATAGTCTGCCTTATTTTCAGGTATAACGGTGTGAATTCACGTAACCCTACGTGGTTTTGTAATACCGTCGTCAACGGTATTTCATCCAGTTAATATTAAACGTTGCAACAGTATGATAAAGAATTTGCGACGTAAATGTAAGGTGAATTGTCTGAATGAAACGCGCATGGCGATGCAACCGCGTGCCTGGAGGTTTATGGAAACGCATGATGGAGTCGGAGCCAAGTGACGCCAGCGGTGAAACCTCTCAGCCTCTGCTGCACCTGGATGCACTTTTTAAAATATTAAGCGTACCTGGAGGTAAGGCTGCGATAAACCATATTGACGATTATCAAATGTTTTTTTTTAGCATAATAACAATCATCTTTCTTTCTTTTCTGTGATCATGTGATGTGTTTTTGTCAATCACATGGAAGCTGCAAGGCCTTGCTGCTGAGTGGATGTCACGTCACCCCTCAATAGAGAGGAGTGCGATTGTTTTTTTCCCCCTGATAGAATTTCACGTGGCCTTTCTTGGGGGGGAAAAAAGACAAGAGAAAGCTGATGCGCTGCATAGTGGCGATGCTTGTTTTTCCGCTAAAAAAAACATTTGATAATCCTCAGTTGGGTTCATCATCACAGCCCTATACCTGGAAGTATATTTTTTCATTTAATTCCAAAACTAGAAGGTTGGATTTTTTTATTTTGTGTGAATATTTTGAATAGTAGCATTCGTGCAGAAGGGAAATTTAGTTTAGTTGCGATTGTTTACCTACTGTGCCCTGTAACATGTTGCCTGGCAACCTAAGAGTATCTGCAATCTTGGTGGCATAATTTCCAGTGGAACAGGCCGTTCTTCTTTCCCTGTGTCCCTGGGCATGCTGGGACACACAGAGGGGGTATAGGCACCTCTATCCGTTCCGCCAGTGTTGGTGTCCCCTGTTGAACTGCACTGCTTGATGTGGGAGGTGGCTGGATGACAGAATGGGCCCAAAGAATCCTTTCACAGCGAAGATTCCCTCGTCCCTGTGCATTCCTCGCGTCCAGCCCGCCGTTCCAGCGGGACGCTGCTGTGTGCGGGGAGGGGGGTCTTCCATCTCCCCAGCGCCCCTTTTGTCTTTACAACATTTGCATGTTAATTGCTGGCAGCTGGGGGGGGGTCACTTGTTGCTGTGCTTGAGCCTGTTTTGGCCAGGCTCGAATATGAAAAACAAAGTTCTTCTTCTAACATTTGAGTTAGAAGTTTAATGCAGATTTTCAGTACTCGTTTTTAATTCTTTGTAAAGAAATATAATAGTGATCAGTGCACAGAAGGCATGAAAAAAAAGAATTCTTCAAAAAGCCAAAATCATTTTAGGTTACTAATCTGATCAAATGGTGACTCGGTTGGAGTCACTATAGTATTGGGTTTGAAGAGATGAAGAGAGTCCTGTTTGATGTTAAAGTAGCCCACGAGTTTTGAAGGGCCAGTTTTGCCATTGCTGATGCAAATAGCATTAAGGTTTAATGTATGCAGCCATTCTTGTTTTGTAAAGGGCCATATGGACATCGCTGTATATACAGTAAATGGGCTGTTTGGCATTGTCTCGTTTCTGTGATGATACGAAACATCCTTTAACAGCTTTTATGGAGATTACAGACAGTCTTGTCTTTCTTTACAGTAGACAAATATGTAGCCTTGTTTTAACAATGGGGCAGCGTGGAGCTTGAGATGGAATGCAAGGGAGGGGGGGTGGGGGGGGGGGCAGAGTTTGGGAGTACACATCCTTAACTCGGAGTCACTGGGTTCGCATTTCCTCGCTCCCACTGGCCGCCTTCAGTTGTACCTGACCCATGGCGTGCCAGGACAGTGCTGTCGAGAATGACGGTTTGAGTTTTATTGTCTTCTGAAATGATAGCTCACCCCTGATAACTTCTCCAGCGACTAAGAGTTGACTGCCCCAAGCCCTGCCTCACAGAATCATCCGCCATTCAGGAAATGGCCCACGTCACACGACTGGTGACAGGCGTGTGACTGAGCCGTTCTGTTTTTCTCATGTGCTGCATGTCTGAAACAAATCTGTGTCACTGGCCATTACTATTAGCATACTAAAGGAGCAGAGTCAAGTAAATGTGTTTGCGGAAATCTGTGGCAGCTGCTCGTTGCTCATGTGCAAAATATGTGACAGGAAATTAAATATGAAAGTTAGTACTATATAATAAGATGCATTTATTTATCTGTTACAGAAAAATAAATGTTTCTTTGTCTTTTATTATAATGTTTATGATTTTTGAAGGAACATTTTGAAGGCAAATGTGGCTGAAATATAGATTTGTGATATAGATTTTATTTGTGGCATATTAAATTTATGTGTCTATATTATTGAAGATGAGCTATAACATCAGGTCCATTTGACCTTAAGGTTTAGTGTAAATTAAATCTCAAAAGTATAGATGTTTTTGGTTTTTCCAAATAAGTTTGTGAAATGTCAGTCAGTAGTTATTACAGTCTCTTATTAGTGGCTATTACAGTACAGATATGACAACATTTACTGTTATAGAGTACATTCCCAGAATGCAGTGTAGTTTTGAAACGTATGTTATGTTTTGGTAATAACAGATGTGAGGCTGACACGTTAAACTGGCTGCAGTGTCTTTACGGTTATTCAACCCTTGTCCTTGCAGGGCTGCAATATATGCAGTGATTCCTTTAGCGCAGACCGCGTAACCGCCTACTCTGGATCAACATATCATTGTCTGAAAAACTCCCCCACAATGTTTATGGTTTAAAAAGAACGGGAAAACTGTCATAATTATTGTGCCACTGCAGGACCTCATGGTAGTCGCCATGCATGAAACTGACTGTTCTTTACACGTGACGGACGCCAACGCCATTGATTTGTTTTGTATAATTCAGTTTTCTTATAACTGCTTTAAAGCCTGAGATACTAGAACTAGTGTTCCTCACCACAAATTGAAGCTCTGCGGGTGAGTCGAGGCATTTATGGGAATAGGCTTCTTGAATGTGGGTAATGTGGCTGCTGAAGCTCATAGGTGTAAGTACATGTTTACGGATTTTGGGAGATTCAGGTTCATCTTGCCCTTGACTTTCATGTCATTGATCAGCGCTTGGTTTCCTCTGTTCCTCCCTCATGTGAGACGCACACAGCAGAGTGATGAAGGGGACCTTTCCTCTCACACTGTGTATTTGAATTTGAACAGAAGAAAATGTCTCCCTCTGAAATGAGTTGGCTTGTCCTGTTCGACAGTGACTGTGGTCTGTCTGAAATACATAGTTACAGTTATGTGCCAAAACTCCTTCTGTTGGCGATCCTTTCAAAACAGTGCAACAAAGTCAAGTCAACCCTTATCTGTTTGCTTAAACAGGCAGGTGGTTGAAGTCGCACGACACGGTGCCAGTGTAGTGAAGTAATTATTTCATCACACACTTTTTGTCCCATGGATGGAAGTGAACGTTTTCAAGGCATTTTTCATAATCTTTTTAAAACTTTAAGGGGATACAGTTGTATATCATCTAGTGTAGTGCCTTCAGTTATCATTCTCATTCTTCAATTATCAAGTGGTAGTTATCATTATTTCAGTATGTGGCAGAGGTTGAAGGAGGTGAAGAGCTTGCTTGCTGGAATATAGATGCAAGCCTTTGTTTCCTACTCCACACCTACTTTACTACTTCACCATGCCTCAGTATTGTAATGTAGCTACTTAGTTTGTCTGACCCAAATATATTTAGTTGCGGACACCTATGCAAATCCAAATCCTTCATTGTTGAGCAAAAATGAAGCACAGAGAAATAATCCAGGAAAAAAATAAAACAGAACTACCCTTCTTGACATTAGTGGCTGAGATTCAATCAAGCACACTTAGGCTCTTTAAGGGCATATGCAATTTGACCAAACTTAATCCAGCAACATATCTCAGTAAAGTTTACTTTTCTGGCTTTATGGGTTATGGCAGATAGAAGTAAGAGGTTCTTTCCTGCCAATGAAAATTTGTCTTCATCAAATGATTGACACACTGGTTGTAATTAATTGGTCAGACCTCTCAGACCTCAGTTCATTGTTCTCTGTAACACAGGAAGATGTCAGACTGTGGGAAAATAAACTGTTGCTTAATGACTTTCTATTGTCCTGGTAATATAATAAAAAAGTTGAGTTCATTCCTTTGTACATTTAATTACATAAAAATCCTCAAAAAAAGTTTGTGTTTATAACAAATATAGCCAAATGTTTTAATCTACTATATTTTAAAGACCAATAGATTTGTATTTAGATTCAGCTCCTGCAGTTTTATAAGCTTTAATGTACTCCCAGAAAGCTATTTTGTTAACAGCAGACCTGCAGCTGGATCCATGCAAGTGATGTTTGGAGATTTATTTGGCGATGAATGATATTATAAAGGTATGAAAAGGCACCAAACACCAAATAGCTAATTTGGTTACGTACGTTTTTCCTACTGCAGTAGCTGTTTTTTTTAAACCATTTTGCATCTTTTTGTCGCTGAATCTACAAACTCAGGTTTCTGTTTTGTTCCTTCAAAGTTAACTTGGCAGGAAGAAAAAATGCAGTTTTCACTGCTGGTGTCTGTCCCTTTAATTCTGCTGGATCTATAAGTAGAGTGGGGCTTACCTGTCTGTACTAATACTGACAGATTAGGCACCTGTGATCGGGCAGATTACCTGTTGTGCCTTCAGGAAGGGTAATAATTTACAAGATGTGGCTGTGTGGTGCAGGGCCGAGTGCCCTAATATAAACCTTTGGGTCGCAATGGAGCAGAACTGAAGTGGACTGATTTCAAATCATACTGTATGACCGCACAAACAAACAGATGTTTTGAACATATCTGGTTTAAGTTAATATAAAGCCAATATTCAATATCTCTGAACTGGCCTGCAGCCATGCATTTATATGGTCACTGCTGTTGGTGAATACTGTATACTGTTGCCTGTGGGGTGGCTCATCCTGTTAAGGCACTGCTCTAGTTTGTGCATGCATGGGCCCCACATTCTGGTATTGAATCTGGACTGTATCAGTGCCAGCTGTGGTCGGCAGCCCTTCAGGGTGATGCATAATTGTCTCTCCTGTGGCTCTGGGAAAGGAAAGTTTCAGTTGGCTGGGATGACAGCGTTTTATCACGCGACCACAAACCTGGCCAGTGGTCAGTGAGGTGCCCGCATGTTCACTTGTTAAGCTGCATGTTGAAGTGTCTTTCTCCGGCTCTGTGCGAGCTCGACTTGTGGATTGCAGTGTGATAAGAAGCGGCGATTGGCATCACATGCCTTAGAGAAGAGTACGTGCTTGTCTTTGCTCTCCTGGACCGAGGTCGCAGCGACAACCACTGATATGCATTTTCCCTGCAACCTTGAGGGGGGGCAGTAATGTATTGTACTTTTATGTACTTTGTACCCCTTTAAGGTATCTACACATGTCCAGAGCTGGGACTGTCAAAATGGCCATACGTGCAGTGTTAGGATGTAAGAAGGGACAGACTCGACTTGCAGGAAAAGAGACTCAAAAAAAGTTCATAATTTCTTTTCGTAAAAATGAATACAATTCTCAGGTAAACACTAAATAGATATGTGGCATCGGGCTATGTGGATATGTAGCATCGGGCTATGTGGATATGTAGCATCGGGCTATGTGGATATGTGGCATTGGGCTATGTGGATATGTGGCATCGGGCTATGTGCATATGTAGCATCGGGCTATGTGGATATGTGGCATCGGGCTATGTGGATATGTAGCATCGGGCTATGTGGATATGTAGCATCGGGCTATGTGGATATGTAGCATCGGGTTATGTGGATATGTGGCATCGGGCTATGTGGATATGTAGCATCGGGCTATGTGGATATGTAGCATCGGGCTATGTGGATATGTAGCATCGGGCTATGTGGATATGTAGCATCGGGCTATGTGGATATGTAGCATCGGGCTATGTGGATATGTAGCATCGGGCTATGTGGATATGTAGCATCGGGCTATGTGGATATGCAGCATCGGGCTATGTGGCTATGTAGCATCGGGCTATGTGGATATGTGGCATCGGGCTATGTGGATATGTAGCATCGGGCTATGTGGATATGTAGCATCGGGCTATGTGGATATGTGGCATCGGGCTATGTGGATGCTTATAGGGGGTTTTGGGTCAGAGGGCAGTTTCTGTGAAAGGATGACAAGCTGTCAGGGCTGGCATAGGTATAATTATAGAGCATTACCACGTACTGTTTGTTTCAGGTATTGATGCAGAAAGAAGTGAGGTAAAAAAAACACTGCATTGCGTATGTCGTGTGTATGAGGTGAAACATCACAAAGTGTCTCACTTGTCATGTAAATAGTTGTGTTCAGTGAGCTGATCTTTTGGGAATTTCTTTTGCGAGCAGTAGAAAAGCAGTTTCGCTGAATGTTGGGAAAAGGCTCCACAGGTACAGCACTGTTCCCTATCTGAGTACTGGGTAACTGCTGAGTCACTCTCTGCTGTAGTTTTCCATTTAATACAGAATTTCCAACAAGTGGGTCAGTGGTTCAGAGTTGGAATATGAGAGACCCCTGGTGTCCTCTCACCGTTTCAACCAATGACAGGACTCACCTGTAGCCATGGTAACTGTGAGGAGTGCCAGGAGAAGTACAGACCGTGGCATATACTCTGCCCTCTTGAGGGACATGGCGGTATAACATTTCAGTACTGACGGGTCAAACGGTAGCCCCCTGAACAGTAAGTCAGTATTTTTTGGTTTGGGGTGAAATATATACTTAGGACCCCTGCACACTCGTGCCCAGATGACGTTGTTGTGTCTGTAGCTCTCTGACTGCATATAAACTCTCGTTGTTACACAGTAGTGTACCCATCCTGTGTAATTATTATGTGAATAAATGTGTGTGCACACGTGCAGTGCGTGCGTGTGTGTGTGTGTGTGTGTGTGTGTGTGTTTGCGTGCACAAATGTAAATGTTTGTGTGTAATGTATGTATACGTATTTATGCCTTCACATCATAGTAAAATGTCCAGTCTTCATTTATTCTGTAATTTGTCCCCAGAATTGAATTCTTTGTCTGAAACTAAAATTTAATTTAAAAAAAAAAAATTGAATCAAGATGCCTCTCCAGAGAAGTTGTAATGTTAATAAAAAAACTGATATGACCTCATATACTTGCTGTAAGTCAAATTAAATGAATTTTCTTATGTGTCTAGAAACATTGGTGTGGTGGATGTGTGTGCCCTATTGAGGGAGTAAATGTTGGTGATGACTGTGGTGTTAATTTCTGGTGGAGTCACTGCTGTACACCTGAATAATGCATTCTCCTTCTTTAGAGAGAAATGCTTTTTTCTGTGCTTATACATATACAGTACCAGTCAAAGGTTTGGACACACCCACTCATTTTTCCATTATTTTCTACTGTTTTCCACATTTTAGAATAGTAAAGACATCAAAACTATGAGATAACACAAATTAAATTATGCAAAGACCAAAAAAGTGTTAAACAAATCAAAAAGGTCTTACTATACCTCTCTGCATTTGAATGGATCTCTATGGGAATTACATGGGAATAGTATGGAACCCATGGTTGGCTAAATGGCTGTAAGTCATCAAGGCTCTTAGGTATCAAACAAGCCTTAAACCATCACTCTGCTGCTAGATATGCAGTAGAAATGGATGGATCACTTTAAGGGTTGTTTCTCCTGACTCATGTTCTTATTGAACTCTAAGGAAAAATAAGTCAGGAGAAACAACCCTTAAAAAGATCCATCCATATCGACTGCATATCTGGCAGCAGAGTGATGGTTTAAGGCTCGTTTGATACGTAAGACCAGTGGTGTACCGTGGGAGTACTAGGCCTTCTGTAAACTTACCTTTAATGGATGATCACTCTCAATTTGTTTCACTTTACTTTGCCTAATTGTCAATCAAATAATAGTTTCACTCAATAACCAAGAACAATAAAATTCAATTATTAGGCTACCAAGTTATTTTGAGATAGCCTTATTGTTTTGTGCATCATAAACTTGTGTTGCATTTTTCTATATACACATTTATGATGATATGTTATCATGCAAAGATTCTGACTTTTAAATCCTCCATGTTTAAATGTTCAATGTTTCGTAGATTTTCGTAAATTAGTTTTTCTAGCCTGAATTATACGTTATACGTTGCTCTCAACGGTCTCAAAGTTTTGACAAGAATAGAAGTCTCACAGGAAACCTGTTGAATAAATATATAGTAATTCTGGTCAGATAATGGATGTATTCTTCTGCCTTACTGTTTATTTGCTCACCGTTAGAAATAGTTTAACAGGTTCAGCAATTCCAGAGTATGTCCCAGTGCTTTACTACAGCTGGTAATTAAAAAGTTGATATAGTGATATAATATGTTTGTGTTGGCCTCACCGTTCTTTCTAGTCCTTTGAGTTTTAGATTTGCAGGAGAGGTTAGAAAGGGCACTACTAATGGACTGGGCTAGTCCAGTGTGTCAGTTCTTTTGAGTTTCCTTCATCAAACAGAATAACAGACAACTCCTTGTGAGCATACTCTCCATTATACTGTACATGTTCAATCCAGTCAGAGTTTGACACGTTTAGCCCTGTGGTGAGATGTTATGTACGAAGCACTGACGTATCTACAGAGAAGTATAGCCACTAATGTATTGTGTGTATGTGTTTTTGTCTCTTCTTGCAGAGGATGATGTTGACCTGGAGGCGTTGGTAAATGACATGAACTCGTCCTTTGAGAGTCTGTATTCGGCATGCAGCGTGCAGTCGGAAACCGCGCCCCTCCTGCAGAACGGTCAAGTGCAGCGTCCTGGCCCGCCCTGCTCTGGCCCCGCCCCACTGCCGCCTGCGTCCCCCCGACAGAAAGTCAGACGCTCGCAGCCCATGCACATTCTCGCTGTGAGGTGCGGCCCCGCCCACCGACACCCTCAACTCTCTACCCTGTACGCACGCTCTCAGTCTCTCCTTCAACAATCAACACCCTCAACTCTCTACCCTGTACGCACGCTCTGTCTCTCCTTCAACAATCAACACCCTCTACTCTCTACCCTGTACGCACGCTCTCAGTCTCTCCTTCAACAATCAACACCCTCTACTCTCTACCCTGTACGCACGCTCTCAGTCTCTCCTTCAACAATCAACACCCTCTACTCTCTACCCTGTACACACGCTCTCAGTCCCTCCTTCAACAATCAACACCCTCAACTCTCTACCCTGTACGCACGCTCTCAGTCTCTCCTTCAATAATCAACACCCTCAACTCTCTACCCTGTACACACGCTCTCAGTCCCTCCTTCAACAATCAACACCCTCAACTCTCTACCCTGTACGCACGCTCTGTCTCTCCTTCAACAATCAACACCCTCAACTCTCTACCCTGTACGCACGCTCTGTCTCTCCTTCAACAATCAACACCCTCAACTCTCTACCCTGTACGCACGCTCTGTCTCTCCTTCAACAATCAACACCCTCAACTCTCTACCCTGTACGCACGCTCTGTCTCTCCTTCAACAATCAACATCCTCAACTCTCTACCCTGTACACACGCTCTGTCTCTCCTTCAACAATCAACACCCTCAACTCTCTACCCTGTACGCACGCTCTCAGTCTCTCCTTCAACAATCAACACCCTCAACTCTCTACCCTGTACGCACGCTCTGTCTCTCCTTCAATAATCAACACCCTCAACTCTCTACCCTGTACGCACGCTCTCAGTCTCTCCTTCAACAATCAACACCCTCTACTCTCTACCCTGTACGCACGCTCTCAGTCTCTCCTTCAACAATCAACACCCTCAACTCTCTACCCTGTACACACGCTCTCAGTCCCTCCTTCAACAATCAACACCCTCAACTCTCTACCCTGTACGCACGCTCTGTCTCTCCTTCAATAATCAACACCCTCAACTCTCTACCCTGTACGCACGCTCTCAGTCTCTCCTTCAACAGTCAACACCCTCAACTCTCTACCCTGTACGCACGCTCTGTCTCTCCTTCAACAATCAACACCCTCAACTCTCTACCCTGTACGCACGCTCTCAGTCCCTCCTTCAACAATCAACACCCTCTACTCTCTACCCTGTACGCACGCTCTGTCTCTCCTTCAACAATCAACACCCTCTACTCTCTACCCTGTACGCACGCTCTCAGTCTCTCCTTCAACAATCAACACCCTCAACTCTCTACCCTGTACGCACGCTCTGTCTCTCCTTCAACAATCAACACCCTCAACTCTCTACCCTGTACGCACGCTCTCAGTCTCTCCTTCAACAATCAACACCCTCAACTCTCTACCCTGTACGCACGCTCTCAGTCTCTCCTTCAACAATCAACACCCTCAACTCTCTACCCTGTACGCACGCTCTCAGTCTCTCCTTCAACAATCAACACCCTCAACTCTCTACCCTGTACGCACGCTCTCAGTCTCTCCTTCAACAATCAACACCCTCAACTCTCTACCCTGTACGCACGCTCTCAGTCTCTCCTTCAACAATCAACACCCTCAACTCTCTACCCTGTACGCACGCTCTCAGTCTCTCCTTCAACAGTCAACACCCTCAACTCTCTACCCTGTACGCACGCTCTCAGTCTCTCCTTCAACAGTCAACACCCTCAACTCTCTACCCTGTACGCACGCTCTCAGTCTCTCCTTCAATAATCAACACCCTCAACTCTCTACCCTGTACGCACGCTCTGTCTCTCCTTCAACAATCAACACCCTCAACTCTCTACCCTGTACGCACGCTCTCAGTCTCTCCTTCAACAGTCAACACCCTCAACTCTCTACCCTGTACGCACGCTCTCAGTCTCTCCTTCAACAGTCAACACCCTCAACTCTCTACCCTGTACGCACGCTCTCAGTCTCTCCTTCAATAATCAACACCCTCAACTCTCTACCCTGTACGCACGCTCTGTCTCTCCTTCAACAATCAACACCCTCAACTCTCTACCCTGTACGCACGCTCTCAGTCTCTCCTTCAACAATCAACACCCTCAACTCTCTACCCTGTACGCACGCTCTCAGTCTCTCCTTCAACAATCAACACCCTCGACTCTCTACCCTGTACGCACGCTCTCAGTCTCTCCTTCAACAATCAACACCCTCAACTCTCTACCCTGTACGCACGCTCTCAGTCTCTCCTTCAACAATCAACATCCTCATTTTGCTGTATTAAAATGATGTAATAATTAATGCCTGACTTTACGATGTTAAGAGAGTTCAATATCCAAGCTCAAGCAGCTAGTGACGAGGTGCTACCCAAAAGAATTATACAACAGGAAATGCAGAAATTGGGCAGCTGAAATGTCACGTTTGAACTAATAAAGCATTTTTTCTATTTTTTCTATTTTTCCTAAGAGTGAGTGTTGCTCCTTTTTCCGCATTTCCTGTTGACTTTACAATGTTTACATCCCCGTTGCTTTGTAAGTCCAGAAAGCAGAGAAGAGTGATCATTCTGTCCTAAAGTGCTTATTAAATCCACAGAAACTATCTGCTTTTAAAAAGGGATTCATGAAACTTTAAGACTCGCAATTAGAAGCTTATACTTTAGTATGTTTGCTTGATTCTCAGGCTGATCTTGGATAGTTCTTGGAGGGCCTCTCCTGGTGTTTCGTTGTGACGTCTGACCCAGAGAGAAGATCTCATGTCTGATCTGAAGTCATTCTCTGACCTGTGCCTTTGCCTCCCCCTACAGGAGGCTTCAGGAAGAGCAGCAGCAGCTGAGGACATCCTCTCTGCCTGCAATCCCAAATCCGTTCCCAGAGCTGTGCAGCCCAGCCAGTTCCCCTGTCCTCAGTCCTGGCTCCCTGCCTCAGTGCCAGCCCTCTGACAAGCATGTAAGCACAGCCTCTCGCCGTTCCAACACCTGTGCTGAGTCTGGGAATGTTGAGGTCATCCAAGGTCTTCGAAAGAGTGTTTGTGTGTTTGTGTATGTTAGTGTGTCCATGTGATTGTATGTGTAAGAGAGTATGTAATGATTTCTCTCTTAGTGACACTGCTTTAGTGGTCATCAAACTCTATGCTCTTATCAGAGGTCAATGTTGAAGTTCAGATTGGGCAGGGTTTAAACCTGAAAATATGTGGTCTATTATGTAAGGACCATGATTATTTGATTGCCTAATTTATTGACATAACACAAGCGCTGTTCTGTGTTTTATGACCTTTTATCTTAAATAGGGTTGCAGGGTGGGAGGGGAATTTCCGATACATATTGAAATTTCCATGTGAGTTTTCCGCAGGAATTTTGTCCCGTCAACTTTGGACGTCCTGCTCACACACACACATACACACACACTTAATACAGTCTGTGCACACTGTGGTCCAGAGTTACACACAGGGGCTCATGCCAATTAGTGATCTCCTGAGAGTAAATGCCTGTCTCCTGAGGAAGCGGTTTCCTTCTCCGTCTCTCTCTCTCTCTCTGGCCTCTACTGGCCCTAGCACGTGATTATTCATCCCAGCATTCTATTCTCCTGTCTGCCCAGGCCCGGCTTTCCCACAGACAGCCTCAGCTTTATCCAGGTTTCTGGAGGATCAGAATGCCATGCCCCCCTCCCCCTCGTCTGACTGCTTTCACGGCCTTGATAAGCCCCATCCAAAGAGACAGGATGTGCCTGTAGTACAGCAGGGCTTGTCTATAAGGGATCCAAAGAGACAGGATGTGCCTGTAGTACAGCAGGGCTTGTCTATAAGGCATCCAAAGAGACAGAATGTGCCTGTAGTACAGCAGGGCTTGTCTATAAGGCATCCAAAGAGACAGGATGTGCCTGTAGTACAGCAGGGCTTGTCTATAAGGCATCCAAAGAGACAGGATGTGCCTGTAGTACAGCAGGGCTTGTCTATAAGGCATCCAAAGAGACAGGATGTGCCTGTAGTACAGCAGGGCTTGTCTATAAGGTTTAAGGCCTGTGACTGCATTATTAGAATTTCACTGATGGCATAAATTTTACTGAAGCACACTTGTTTATCGTGACATTGCTATTATGTAATATAGTATATCAGCTATGTTAACAGTTAACAAAAGTGGCTTCTGTGACAGATACATGTGTTGAGTAGTTTTTCCACTGTGGCACGTTTTCTGTGTCTACCTCATTTAACTTGTGTGCAAAGTGATTACCTCGTATGAATGGCGTACAGTATGTTAAGACCCCAGCTTTAAGGGCCGCAACACAAATCATTTAAACGCATTACAACAGGGAACGATTACAAAATCAATTTATTAAAATATTACAATAAACAAACATGAAACAAGGGAGAAAGATGTTGGAGGTACAAGTAAACATGAAACAAGACAAGCACGAAACCGAGAATCTAAAGACTTCAACACTGAGACATGACGGCCGGCGGTTTTGCAATAGGAATTGTTGGAACCACTGTTCCAACCTTCCCGAACTGAGCAATTGTCACTTGAGACAATACCAAAGCTGCATGAAACAAAACCCCGGTTAAATTTGCCTCAAATGTCCTTTGCCTCTAGATCTCCTCTCCGAGCCGATTCTGTTACCATCACCGATAACAATGGAGAAAGTCCAAGGTCCATCACGCGAGACTTATGGGCACAGATTATAATCTTGTACTCTAGAGTATTACCATCAACGAGCACTATTGACTGATGGGGAATTCCCCCATCATGCAACTGATTTACGTAACGTTGTAATAAAATTTCCCGCGACTTTTTGTGTTTTTAATCAAGTCGGAGATTTTTTACGGTAAAATAAGACATTTTATGACAGTTCGTGATTCCCGTACCCCACCCCCAACCCCTAAACATAACCTCACAGGAGTTCATGTAACTCGGGCTCATGCCCGAACTGTTAAGATAGTAAAATGCATTAATCGTCATAGGCTGTGGGACGTTGCATTATGGGGGAATTCCCCATCAGTCAATAGTGCTCGTTGATGGTAATACTCTAGAGTACAAGATTATAATCTGTCCCCATAAATCTCGCGTGATGGACCTTGGACTTTCTCCATTGTTATCGGTGATGGTAACAGAATCGGGTGCCTCTCCATTGTCCAGTCTCCATATTTACACAACTACTTCCACGAGCACATTAAACAAAATAGCCTCCACAAAGACTTTCATAAGGAAAGACTACAACACAAAGTAGTCATAAACAAACAAACGGCTTACTACATGTAAAACTTTAAAACTGGCCTCAACACAGCAGCAACACTGGCAACGTGCGTGAACTTAGGCACAGGAAAAATTAACCAACAAAGGGAAAATCAAAAAACCAACCTCGAGGAGAGAACACACTAATATATATGCACTTGGAAAATCCAGCTCAGGTGTCTGCAATTTCCAATCATGAGTCAGGTGAACAGAGTGAAACTCTGACGTAAAAGATTTAAAGGGCAGCACTCACAAGGCAGCATAGGGACGTAAGAGCGTGCTATACGAAGACCTCTTATGCACTAAAGTGATTACTTTGCTCACCTGGCATGCAAAATTGAGTAACTTATATGACTGATGTGGTAAGTGTAGTCAGATGAGTCGTGTGCTAAGTGATTACCTTATATGACTGCTGTGCTAAGCGATAACCTTGTATGACTTTTAACGGACATTATTCTAAAACTGGGATCAATTCCTCAGTCTCATACAGCCTTTGTGCCAGAATATTGTGATGCTATAATAAGTGAATAACCCTAGCCTGTGGATCCCCAAACTCTTAGCATTTTCTGCACCTACGATGAGGCTGATCGGAATCAGACTCAGTCCAGACTGGGTAGGACTGTGGGTTCTGTCTGCCATGGGCACACGGAACCCATTATTCCTGAAAATGAAAAGTCATCCTTAATCACTTCTGCCTCAGCTGTTACTGTAACTACAGAGGGTTCATGGATAATGGGATCAAGATTTCAATGCATTGCCTTGTTAATCTTCATTTCAGATTTTATTCCTGATCCGGATTTGTCTCAGTAAAACTTGATTTGGCCTTTTATCAAGGAAGGTAATAGTGTTAAAGGACAATTTCTACAAATTATCAATTGGATATCATTCAGTAACAGAATAACATCAATATTTCCAATCGGTAATATACAGAAATAAGATTTGAATGGTATGTGGATTTAAATTTCATATTGTGAAAATGTGTTTCTCACTTCATATTCTGCAAGTACAGATTTGTGGCTTTCATATGGAACCAACGTGTAACCAAACGGTATCTTTTTAAATGTGTTGATGAATTGTAACTAATGTTTGAAATAATGGAAAAAGGTCAGAAAAGGGACCCAGCTGGAAACATGTGAGAACATTACAGAACTACTGTTCTGGACAGGTGGACTGCCCTGAATCATTGGTTACCACCATCTCCACAGAAGTACGGTTCTGGACAGTTGCACAGCCTTGAATCATTGGTTACCACCATCTCCACAGAACTGCTGTTCTGGACAGGTGGACTGCCCTGAATCATTGGTTACCAGCATCTCCACAGAACTACTGTTCTGGACAGTTGGACAGCCTTGAATCATTGGTTACCACCATCTCCACAGAACTACTGTTCTGGACAGGTGGACAGCCCTGAATTATTGGTTACCACCATCTCCACAGAACTACTGTTCTGGACAGGTGGACAGCCCTGAATCATTGGTTACCACCATCTCCACAGAAGTACTGTTCTGGCCAGTTGGACAGCCCTGAATCATTGGTTACCACCATCTCCACAGAACTACTGTTCTGGACAGTTGGACAGCCTTGAATCATTGGTTACCACCATCTCCACAGAACTACTGTTCTGGACAGTTGGACAGCCCTGAATCATTGGTTACCACCATCTCCACAGAACTACTGTTCTGGACAGGTGGACAGCCCTGAATCATTGGTTACCACCATCTCCACAGAACTACTGTTCTGGACAGGTGGACAGCCCTGAATCATTGGTTACCACCATCTCCACAGAAGTACTGTTCTGGACAGTTGGACAGCCCTGAATCATTGGTTACCACCATCTCCACAGAACTACTGTTTTGGACAGTTGGACAGCCTTGAATCATTGGTTACCACCATCTCCACAGAACTACTGTTCTGGACAGGTGGACAGCCCTGAATCATTGGTTACCAGCATCTCCACAGAACTACTGTTCTGGACAGGTGGACAGCCCTGAATCATTGGTTACCAGCATCTCCACAGAAGTACTGTTCTGGACAGTTGGACAGCCCTGAATCATTGGTTACCACCATCTCCACAGAACTACTGTTCTGGACAGGTGGACAGCCTTGAATCATTGGTTACCACCATCTCCATAGAAGTACTGTTCTGGACAGGGGGACAGTCCTGAATCATTGGTCACCACCATCTCCATAGAAGTACTGTTCTGGACAGGTGGACAGCCCTGAATCCTTGGTAACCACCATCTCCACTTAAGGAGGACATTTTTCTTTACCAAATTTCACCTTGGACACGTGAAAATGGACATAATCAGACGTAGCAAAATCTGGCCCTGAAAAAACTAATCTGAGAAAAAGTAGTAGCTTGCACCTCCCGTACAGTACCGGCAGCCGTTGAAGCACTAATGCCAATTGAATGCTGCTGATTTTGAGTCATATTTGGTTACTGTGTCTTTGAATGTGTCACCAGGACTAAAAGGAAGCTTTGGCATGCACGTATGCCAAAGAAAGATAATTTTTCAACATTCTTTGCTCTGCCTTTGCATGTAAAAACAAGTCCTAAATTTAGCTGCCAAGATCTGTCCCCTCTAGCCATTCTCACAAACATTTATTTGACAGAAGTCATGATATCCATTTTGCTTTTTTTATACCCTCAGCAAAGAAATCTGGTTTGTTGATCAGTCTGATCTTTGTGTACTCACAACCCGATCCCTGCTAAAATTATATGGTGCACAAATTAATAGTTTTTTTGCATGCCGAACATTACATGTCCCTATGGGGGATTTTTAATTTGGTGATGACTGCTTGGCCTGATTTGTATGCCAGAATTTCTGGTTGATTAGTGTGTTGGGTGCCCCCTAGAGGAGTAAAGGCAGATGTGGGTTGTGACCAGAAGACACAGGTAATGGAGAGAACACACGCACAAAATGGCACGTTTTGCTGCTCGTTTGGGCTGATAGCATTAATCCCTTATACCAGAATTTATTTAGGAAGGTTTCTCATTCATGTAGCAAACTCAGCAAGAGGCCCAAGCAAATAAAAATAAACGAGGGCCATCTTTTCTCAGAATCCACATCTTCTCCTCGTCCGGCTCTCTCCATGCAAACCATCGAGCCATAAAGATGTGATGTTTTTGTGGTTATGAAATGTTTGCGTGTGTGTGTGTGTGTGTGTGTGTGTGTGTTTGTGTGTGTAGTTGTGTGTATGTGTGTGTGTGTGTGTGTGTGTGTGTGCGTGTAATATGCTCACACACACACACACACACACACACACACACACACACACACACACACACACACACACACATAAAAATGGGTTAGAGTTGGGTATATTTGCATTTGTCCTCACTTAGATGGGATTTTTGCGGTGAGTATGAGGGCAGAGCTGTGAGTGTCTGTTCTCTATAGTGCTGTTTACTCTGGCTGGGATCTGTTGCAGACAGGACAGGAGTGCAGCCCACTTCCTCCTGGCTGATACTGAGGAATTTCTGCATCTTTAGTTTAGTTTCTGACCCAAATCTTTAGGTATCAGATGTAGGCTTTCCGCTAGCAGTTGTTCCATTACAAAAATTCTAAAAATTACTTTTGTACAATGTAGGGTTGTCACGATATCCAATAATATCGGATATGGCGATATTTGAAAATATCGCAGAGATGACTGTCTGTAGCCAGGATATAAAAAAATATATACATTTAAATTTTTATTATTATTGCTATTCTAAGGACAAAACATGCATACATACTTTTAAATAATAATATTGGTCGGAAATAATATGTGAGTTTATATTTCAAAATTTGTATAACTCAAAATATTAGCATTACTACATGTGCCGTGGCCTGCCCCCTGACAAATCTGAGTGTTGCGTCCTTTCCCGCTCCATTTTCTATTTTAGTTCTGATGCCTCGTAACAAATTCTGTATGCTTTGTTTTTTTTTTTTATATTTGGTTGTTATTATTTGCTCTGTATTTATTATTTTGTTACCATTAGCCTATTCGTATACTGGTACTAATTAATTATCTGATGCGCAATGTTCACAGCAGAGTGAGGATGGTTATTACATCGATTTTCCCATTTCCAGTGGAAGGTAGGATGTAGGATCAAATTACAACGTCTGATGGCTTGCTTTCATCCTTGCAGAGGAGGCAGGCTACTGGCTAGTGCAATAGATGAAACAGCCACGGTGTCAATGTATTATCCTATCTCGTGACTGATCGTCATCATTAGTTAAGAGAAAGCAGACTATAGTTTGTTAGTAAATAACACGGCTGAATGCTTCTTATGTAGCTAATTTACATAGGAACTCTATGCCCAGATCACATCGGCCCATCGACAGAGACCAAGGGAAGTTGATAACGATTCAGAAAATATGTAACTTTTAAGGATTTAATTCCATCTTCTACTGGGGCTTTTGCCGTTTATCGAGGGTGTGACAGAAATTTTCGGTGCCACTGACCACAATCGAACGGTTTCCTTTTTACCATTCGATTGAACAAGTAGCGTTAGAAGTCCATTTTTTTTAAAAATTTGTTAATGCTATTGGTTTCTGCTAGCTTCATCATTCTAGCCTCATACGGCGAACAATACACTAGCACAAGTTTTATCACCACAGCAGTGAGGTTAAAAAGTCAATAAACTACGTTTTCTGTCAGAAATGTATTGTCAAGCTCACGTGAATTCACTGCTGTCTACATTCTAAAGCTCCGGTTTGCCCTCCATATAATGACTCATAGGCATAATGTTATAATGCACTCATTGTTATTTGCTACATAAACCGTTAACCTATTTGGAGCCTGAAATGTCAATCTTCAAAATTTGTTTAAACCTTTCATCAATAAGCTGGGAGAGCCTACAGGAGATGGCAATAAATAATTTGTCATATGCAGACATAACAGCAAACATTGCATCGCAACATTGTTTTGTGGACATAGTTAGAAATGTAATAAATTGACGGCCGCTCGTCGTCATTATGTTTGTCATCACATTCATTTTGGAGCGATATATGAAGTGTCTAGCTACTAAGTGCGCCAGTACCTGTGGCAGACATACATGCCCAAACCATAACACCTCCACCACCATGTTTCACAGATGGTTCACAGAGGTGATGCTTTGGATCTTGAGCAGTTCCTTTTGGCCTCCACACTTTGCTTTGCAATCACTCTAATAGGGAATCTCTGTCTCATCTGTCCACAAGACCTTTTTCCAGAACTTTGCAGACTCTTTTAGGTCTTAGTAAAGTGTAACCTGGCCATCCTGTTTTTGTGGCTAATTAGTGGTTTTCATTAGTGGGTTTCATAGTGTAGCCTCTGTAGTTCTGTTTGTGAAGTCTTCTGCGGACAGTAGTCACTGAACACATCCACACCTGCCTCCTGAAGAATGTTTCTGATCTGTTGGACAGGTGTTTGGGTTTTCTTCTTCATTATTGTGAGAATTCTTCAGTCATCAACTGTAGAGTTATTCCTTGGCCTACCAGGCCCTTTGCGATTACTGAGCTCACCTAGTGCTCTCTTTCTTCTTAATGATATTCCAAACAGTTGATTTTGGTGAGCCTAACTATGCCTATGACATTTTTTTCTTATTTTTCAGCCTCTTACTGGCTTCATTGACTTTCCTCGGCACAACTCATGTTGACAAATGCCAATAACAGACTCCAAAGGCAATCAAAATCCTGGAATGAAGACTAAATGCTGAAAGCTCTCTTATACCTGCACTAAGGAAGCAATTGGGGCTATGTATAAAAAGTGCTGTCATTTTTACATGGTGAAAATAAAATGTGTAAAAATACCCTTTAACAAAAGCAGAGAATCTGTACTTTAACCACAATTAATTGTTTGAACATAAATATAAAATTATGGAGTACAGAGCCAAATCAAGAAAACATTTATTTTCCCAAACATTATGGAGGGCCCTGTATATAAACTGTGCTTGCACAGCATTACAATGTGGTGGAACCGCTTTGTGGCTCTTCACACTCACCCTCCTGTTAATCACCCTCCTCAGCCACTGAGCACCCCCACCACCTGCATAAAACCCTCTCCTGCATAGAAGAGCTCTCTCAGGCAAATGTCACTAATTCATAGAATCCATGGATCCATGAAATTCATCCACATGAGGATTCAAATTGGCGGGAAAAATATTTTTTTCTTTAGAAGGAAAAAATGTGTTTTTGCAAAATCAAAATGACGCGTGGCTATACTGTCCTTCTTGGGTCTGTTTTCTCCAGACCAAATATCACTGAAGATAAACAAATATCAAGATGAGCTTTTTCACTGACCACGTACCATACATAGCACTGAAAAAAAACATTTCAATTCCAAGCAGAACAATTAATCAATCACATAAAAACAGTCTGTCTCCTATTGTAGTCATATTTCAATATGTACATACTTTGCAGCATACCGACAGTGATTTATGCATATGAGAGGCACTTTTTTCCGAAAGTAGGGTAATAACTACAGCATTATAGATGTATCCCTGCAGTGGCCTGCGCTGACAGACTGTCCATCTGACCAGGTAATTTTAGTCTGCGCTATGGCTTCATGTAGGTCACTGAAACTGTATGAGGTACTCTGCGCCGCTGAGCCCAGGCAAGCCCCTGCTTTGAGAAAGGAAAGTAGGACAGCTGATTTTCTCATACGAGCGAGAGAACAAGCAAGAAGTGCAGTATGTCTTTCTGGCAGAAACATTTTGATATTCCTTCCAGTTTTTTTTTTTTTTTTTTCCCCCCCCCAGTCTTTTTTTATTTATTTATTTTTTATATACAAGTTGTACTTTTGGGACAGGAAAATGAATACAGACAGGCTGCTTGATTCAGAGGGCAGTAATTATGCATGGGTTGGTGGGGGGGCATTTTGGCTCTCAGCATTGTGGGAACTGTAAATCCCAGTGTAATTTGAAGTGGAGTCCCTGACATTGGCTTTTACAGTTTGGCTCTGCTTCCTCATTAGAAAGATGTGATTCAGTCCTGCTTGTACTGGCTGTATGACAATTTTTATAACTGCACTGTTCCATTTTCCGTTCCATCATCTTTAGCCAGTGTTTAGTGCGTATTTATCTTTCACCAGAACAATTACACAGGATGGTGTGTGTGTGTGTGTGTGTGTGTGCGTACCTTTAAGGTTATTATAGTTTTATGTTTTTTAATTTATTTTATTTCAGTTTGTTTTGCAACACTACATTACAGTTTTAGTTTTGTTTTACTTATTAAAGTGATTTTTTTTATTTTTTTTATTTCAGTTAACTAAAATGTTTTTTTGATTTTAGTTTCAGTTAACTATCATAACCTTGGTGTGTACGTACATAGGTAAGTACCTGCACATGTGTACGAGACATTGCCTCTGTCAGTTGAGAAATGAGAGCGGGAGTACCGCATGACCTGGTCCGTGTTCCATGTGATATCCATGTGCCGGCCAACGTGAACACAGCAAGGATGGGCAGCTGGACTCCAGGAAATGGTGCAGTGTGGTGCTGCTTGGGCCGGTTTTATTGTTTCACCAAAATGTAATTATCTGACCCTTTGTTTGTGCTCAGTGGAGCTGAGTGGTTCTGTTCTACCCCCGCCGTGTTGTACGGAACCGCCGATTGGGGAAATACTGGGCCGCACCCCCTTTGATCTCAGTTGGAGGGAACTTGGCAATTGAAAAATGCTTTGTCCCTCCTTGCTTGTGTGCGGTAGGGAACTGTTGGGCATGAGGACTCTACCCCAGGCATAGAGGAGCCTGTTTAGCTCCTAGATCTATAAGTGGCTGTTTCTGGGGCGTGAATAACACACTGATGGCTGGGAAGGTGTATGGTTGTGTTAATGAAATTTGGTTTCGGCTTTTCCTTTTCGGGAAACGTCTGTTGGAAGTTCTGTTTTATTTTTATTGTATTTGTGGATTTTACCCATATTTTATGGATTTCAAAATAACAATTGCTCTTTCGCCAATTCACATTTGAGGCCAAGGTATGCATTAAAGGGTCAGCTGTCACTGATTTTGCTGGTGAAGCATATCAGTGAAATAACAGGGAGATCGTCAGTGTGATAGGCTGGTAAGATGGTCAGTTTGGATGGTGCTGGAATTAGACGATCAAGCAAATGACAGGGAATCTTTTTGTTTTCCAAATTAACACTGATGATGGACTTTTGAATGACGTGGTTAACAAGTCAGTCGTCTAACCAAGAGATTACCTGTTGAAATCCCCAACTCTGCTGGTTTTTACTAGAAGTCACTTAACCTGAATGTCTGCAAATCGATTATATGTAAAATGTAAGATATAAATCACACCAAATGAGTATGCTTGCTATGCGATTAAATCCAAAAACTATTAGGAGGAAAGTGTGAAAGTGGTTCTGATGTGATGCATCATGGATTTGCTTGGCTCCTAACTCATGTCTCCATTCTTGAATGTCTGCCCCCGTCTCAAAATGTCCCCATGGGAACAGCATATTGTGAACTATCTCTCGACCCTGAGAAACATCTCGCTTTTTCACTTATTGGGAAATAATATGTCCTTATCGAAACTCAGTCTTTTGTCAACAAGAATATAGCATTTTCTTTGGTTCCCTTACACAAAAACATGGAAAGGTCATGAGAATTGCTTCAAAGTCAGACATGCACGTGGTTCTGGGAACACTGCGCTGCCACTGTTATTTCTTATTTTCAGGGTGGAAATGATACGTTGGCTCATACCAATAGCCGATATTTCAACGTTTATCGATACAAATGTTTTGTTAATATGCCTCGATTTTAACTTCACCTTTGTGCCGACTAAATATTCTGAGGAATATAATTGCAATTCAATTACACAATTGCAAAGTAATGCGGCAATGTCAAACATTTATTTAGATCATCATCCAAATGGAATGCATGTCTGGAAGTTTTGAAAACTGCCCATGACTGCTACAATTAATAGAAGTATGATAGTCCACATTATGTGCGCAAGTATTTTATTGGCAAAACAACTGTGAACACAAGCACTTAATCAAATAATATAAGCCATTGCATTCAAGCACTTTGTTCATAGTTCCTTGAACGTATTCATAAATAAAAAATAAATAAAAACGGGGAAAATATAAACAAAATTACTAAAATAATAAGGCATTGCATGGGAACACATTGTTAACATTCCCTTTTACTTAGACCCATCAGCAGCAGAGGGTAGAGTGAAGCTCTGCTTCCTCATCTTTTATCATAGCCTGTTTTTTTTCATAAGTACATGAGGCAAGGCAGACGTTTGTTTCCGAGCAAAAGCATTGCTGCTTTCTTGCAGCTCCAAACAGTCTCACGCTATCTCTGCTGGTGCATGCAACGTTTTTGAACAACTGAGAAAGGCTGGGCATCCAATGCAATGAATTCCATTACTTTCTGGCTGACAGTTTGAGCTTTTGCGCTGTCCAGTTTAGTTTCTCCTGACCCCTTTTTCCTATTGAACTCTATGGAAAACTAAGTCAGGAGAAACAACCTTTAAAGTGATCCATCCACATCTGCTGCATATCTGGCAGCAGAGTGATGGTTTGAAGCTCGTTTGATACCTCAGACCGCTGGCGCTGAGGGGATGGAGATGACCTAATGTCTCGGAATTCTGCCCCTCGCATCCATGTCACGGTTGAACGTCCTTGCCAAGCTAGTTCAGCCTATCAGCTGGGCTGGACGCTGCAAGTAACAGATCCCAATATAGTTCAAAAACAAGAGGGAATAAAAGATGTTGAGAGCTGTTGCATGATCTTGAAAAAGAACTGAAAGCTTGTGCATTCCACATGCCATTCAGTTCATTCTTTCTTTTTAAATACACCTCTCCCCATCTGAGGTTTACCGCCGGCTGCAGTCGCAGTCATGTGGTGACAAGCTTCTGGACAGAGTTATTTCGTCCACGTGCAGGTCGTGAGTGCTTATGTGTTTTGGTGGGATCGGTAAATATGCTTACAGATCAGTGCTGACATAAAAGCATCAGTGTGTCACTGGTTCCTGTCTGCTGTCTATCTGCTGTCCTCCCAGACTCTATAGACTTTGGGTGGTTATGGTGGTGTTGATTTAAACTGCATCATTACTGTATGCAATTACACGGATGTTCATATGCTTCTGTTATATTTATCAATTCACATAATAATAGTATTGCTGTCACATCAATATCGTGCAGTTATGTAGGCCTCTCTTTTGATCTTTTAACAGAGCACAGAACATGTTGCTTAACAAGTGAAGAAGAAAATCTGTCTTGAAATATCCTTCATGGCACCACATGCAGTGCAGACTGTTAATATAAATTGCAGTATTAATGAGGTCTGACACTGTCTTGATTGACATTTTGAGTCCCCGCTTCTGTACTTTAGCCTGGGGATTTGTTGGGGGAGTTTTGTCATGTAGTGTGGACAACACTCTTGATTAACTCTCGATAAAATGCATACATACTTTAATTAAAAATTTACTTGCAAATATTGCAGATATACCTACATTAACAACTTACTTGCAGATATAACTTTGAAAATATTGAAATTTTGTATATGGTATTTCATCTTTGAAACATGAGATGGAGAAAGCAGTTGTAGCTCAGAGGACCACCCCCTGGTCACTCATCTGATGGGTCATAGGTCAGCTTTTGGGTTCTAACCAGTTAAATTGGCACCACATGTTGTGTTTGATAGCCCATGACTCGTAAACAGGTTTACATGATTAATGTGGAA
The DNA here is from genome assembly GCA_029718625.1 of Synaphobranchus kaupii. Classification (NCBI taxonomy): domain Eukaryota; kingdom Metazoa; phylum Chordata; class Actinopteri; order Anguilliformes; family Synaphobranchidae; genus Synaphobranchus; species Synaphobranchus kaupii. The sequence continues at coordinate 53,416,089 of CM056382.1, forward strand.
ACATCAATGGACACATAAAAGGGGTTGCCATAAGAGTAAATTAACTACATCCTACATCCTTTTTTACAAGCTATTTTACATGTAACCACTGCCAATTTAACAACCGGGCCTAACAATTCTGTGTTGGAATCAGGTTTTTACAATAACCAAGTTCTAAGTGATATTGAGTTAAGGAATTGTATTTTAGAACTCGCACTCCAACAGGAAGCCCAGGTTAAGTTTGATGACTGTGTAGGGGTGCTGCCCTATATTACTTAACCCCTTTGCGCAGATGCCTCGTAGCCATGGTGCTGGCGGCAAGATTTTGCTCAACTGAGACATTCGTTGCTCCTGCAGCCAAACTATGGAAAACTGGAAACTGGAAACCACAAACGTGACCATTCTGCCGAATGTGGAGTTTCTAAGTGTCACTATTCCTACCCATGCGTGACAAGTGGACAATAATGTCTATGTGTGAGTTCATAAATATATTTATCATGTAAAATGAGATTTCCGTCATAGCAAGAAGATAAACCCAACAATAGCCTGATCGTATGCCAAAAAAGCCATGAAAAGCCCTGCTCACTCAAATGCAAAATAAACATTGAAATTATTGTGTCATTATACCACATCATTCTACTATCAATATCTGCTACTAAATATGAAATAAATATACAATCCTACCATTGGTTTTACACAAAATTCAGTCGTCATTTATTGTCTTGAACACACCAGTTTAGCATGTTATAACACTATGTGGAATGTCTGCGTGCAGAACCCCATATGCCCTGCCTGTAGCTCTGAAGTATTTCACATCATTCCGGTTTTATTCACAACTGTTTTATCCGACAGTATATCCTCAACGGTGTTTGCAATTTGTTATTGGGTGCTTGGAACAGTAAATTACAGCCCAGCGTAACAGAATTTTTCATTTTATCAATGTAGTATGATGCAAACAGCTACAGAAAACGCATTCGCTGATGGGAGTTTTTTGTCCTCGATAGGAAAGTAGTACTGCTTGTGATATGCAGTTCTTCTCACTGGCAACATACATTTGTTTTTCCACTCGATCACCATCTTGTCCAGTAGGCTATGTTAGATATTATTATCTTCGCATTTTGAGCCCATTTCACACACTGTAGTGTAACGTTCATTGGTGACTCAGTCATGTTTTATGTTTGATGTACCGATTTCCATTGAAGCTAGAACATTTGGCAGCATTTTCCTGTTGGAGGAATATTATTTTATTGTATTGTTATCATCCGTAATATAGGCTATAGTCCTAGTATCTTCCTGAGCTATACTTGTCACTTATAAGGGCATGGAAAATACTCATTCCAATTTACTGTGCGCTGATATGTGCTAGATGAATGTAAAATTATGAATGGGAACATTTTTTTTTTTTTTTTAACTACAGAAAAATGCAATCCCAGGGCCAAAGTTTACATACTGTAGAGGACAGGGAAAAGTGATATTTTATTGAGGTACACGAGTGAATGATTAGGCTACATATTTAGGTGTGTGTAACAGTGTGATATCAATGTTTTCATCTTAGACCATCACAAGGGATAAATGTATATGCTTTATAATGGACAAAACTAATTTTATTAATTTTATGACATGTATTGGATAGGGCTTTGGATCCATAGATATCTACCCCCCTATACTGATGAGAAGATAGTAATTCCCACTTGAAAATTATGAAAAAATTTGTTTTATGAGCCAAAACAGTTGATTTGATTTGTAAATGTATCATTATTCTATGATGTGAGCAGTGCAAAATTTAGGTTTGGAGACACTAATGGACACCAGGGTACACTGCCTATATTTTGCATTATAGATCTTTAGTAGTTCTGCATATCATCCTCAGATTTTACAAGCTTGTGGACATGGAGTTTATGATCCAGGAAATGTATATATTTACCAGTTTCACATAAATAGCTCTCAGTATTTCTTTGCAAACTGAAGAAAAACTTTTTTCTTTTTTGCATTTTTCCAAAGTTTCTTTGCATTTGTGGCACTTTATTTTGACTTTGAATTATGAAAATAAATAAATCTAAGTTTGTATTGTAAATGGTACAACTGTCTTGTTTCATTTAAGCCTTTACCAAGTTTCTGTGATGCTCACACCTGGAGTTATAAAGTCTTAAACAGAGCACCCCCTAAATAGGTGAGAATTGACCAAATTTGCCATCTGCGCAAAAGGGTTAAGTGTCAAAGTAGTTGGCCTGTGTTAACTCCATGTTTGAGTACAGGCCTGTGTTATACTGGAGTAGTGGCTGAGTTAGCTCCATTTTGGTGTAGGGGCATGTGTTGGCTCCATGTTGGAGTACTGGCCTGTGTTATGTCAGGCCAATGGTTGTGGTTGAGTTAGCTCCATTTTGGAGTATGGGGCATATATTAGCTCAATGTTGGGGTACTGATCTGTTATATTTGAGTAGTAGCAGAGTTAGCAACTTTTTGGATTTGGGTAATGTGTTTGCTCCATGTTGTAGTTGTTCTTGTTAGTTCCATGTTGTAGTTATGGTCCATGTTAACCCCGTGTTTGATTGGTGGCCTGTGTTGGTTCTATGTTGGGGTAGCGGTCTGTTGGATCAGATTTTTGGCCTGGGTGGATTACATTCGTTGGAGTGTCAGTGCTGTTTGCAGCCTGCTTCTCAGCTCTGGAGACCTTAAAGCTGAGTCATGAGGAAGGCTGAGAGAGAAGAGGGGGTGTGAACAGGAAGTGGGGCGCGATCAGGGAGCGCTGTCGGGGGGCACCGTTAACCTTGTTACTGTACACCCCTCCCCCTCACTTTTCTCCTCTGCTTTTGGGTATTTTTAATAGACCCAGGAGTAATGGTTGTGTATGGCCCCTGAACAGCCAGTGGTCATGTTTAAACTCTCAGACACTTGAGGCAGCAGCTGCTAAATCCATTTTTACAGAAAAGCCTGAAACACTCATTCGTTTCTACAATGGCTCTTTTTGTAACACAGCAAATGAATACAGAATAATTATGTACTGTACTGTTTTTGTCTTTGTCTTACTCTCCTTGGCGTACGTATTTGTACAGATACCACATTTCACTCAGGCAGGGTGTAAAACCAAATCAGACTTTTTGAAATGAACCCCGCAATATTTGCTGTAATTACTGGCTCCTGTCTGAATTAAGGTTCGCTACTGTTCTGGAACTGTTTTTGATAGCTGAGTCTATTAGCCTGTGCAGGTTGTTGGTCTGTCCTACGAGGACGTCTCACTCAGCTCAGACAGTTACAGGCACTCAGATTGGTTTGAATTATTAGACATTACCATTAAATATAGCATTAGAGTTCTGTGCTCTCAAGGAAGTTGACCCTTTAACTTCTGAATGAGGCAGATTTAGCTTTAATAATGGTAATGCAGCCATTGACTTTTTCCTACGTTTCCTGAATGGGTCGTAAAGTGTATTAGCCATTCATTTGCGAACACATGCGCACACTTACACTCCGGCCATTTTCTTTTCTTTTCTTCCTCTTAAGATATATGAGATTAACCCGCATTTGTGCCTTCATGTGTTTCCATGCATGTGTGTTTGGTTTCGTGCGCGTGTGCATGCATGCATGCATGCGTGTGTGTGCGCGGACCTGTGAATTTTTTTGCATCTTTACTTTGTTGAAGAGATTTAGATAAAGGCAAGAGGCTAGTTTAGCTGGGAACACAGCTGTGTGCAGGTAGTTTAAACAGCAGATGGTGTGTTTCTATTCCAGGAATATATAGGGGGGAAGAAAAGTGGATGGGTCTGACTTCTGGTGAGTGTGCTATGGGTTTGAGGGGGGTTTTTAGGTTTTTTGTTTGCAGAGGAAGAATGTTGGCTTAGAACAGGCGGGGGCAGGGGACAAGCCCCCCAGGTCTGTTTCCCCTCTCCTGTAATGAGCACTGGCCGGTTTTCAGAGAGCTCTTTGGCTGCCAAGTTCAGGGGCGGGGTGGGGGGGGGGGGTCAAAAAAGTCCTCACTTGAAACTACTCGAGACATCAATAAAAACAATTGGGGGGGGGTTTGTTTCTCCCTTTCCATTTTTTAAATGATTTGATAAAATAAATAGAACTGTCGTATGAATGAAGCAATGTTTCTGTCAGTGAAAGTTGGATTTGTGTATGCACATGTGTTTGCACGCGTGTGTGTGCATGTGCGTGTGTGAGTGAGTGAGTGTCTCTCGGCCTATGTGGGAAATGATTACATCAGCAGGAGTGAGCCATGTGATTGGTCAGGGAGGTGTGGTTTGATTCAGCACCTAAAAGCCTGTGCTGGTAGTCCTTTGTGAGGGGCTCCTGGTTAAGTTGTTGGCCAGGCTGAAGCACTGGCCTGTGTCTGCTCTGTTGTGCGTAAAGAGAGACAGAGGGAAATTATGTGACAGGTACACTACACCAACACCGTGGAGCTGTGCTGGGATCAGTGTTTCTGCAGTCAGGGGTGGAGAGCAGCTGCGAAACGATCTCTCTCTCTCTCTCTCGCTGTCTTTTTTCCCCTTTCTCGGTCTCTGTATCTCTCTCTTTCTGGAGAAACTCACTGTGAAAATGCCATCCTGTTCTCCCGACTGCTGTCTATTGCGGGCTGTAGAGGTAAGCTTTTTACGCGTTTCAAATTTCTTTGTCTTTTGAGACTTTCATTTTTGAAAACTTCCTGTAGTTGGGGAGAAAGGGCTTTCTGGAGGGGAGCAGGAGTGAGGGAGAGAGCGAGCAGTAGATGTTGAGAGGCTCTGGGAGCAGAGGAAATGAGTCCGCCGCTCAGAGTGGGGGTGGGGGGGGGGGGGTGAACTCGGGCTCTCGAACGCTGTGCTTATTTCTGTTTATTTTTCATTAAAGGGGCTGTTTGCCATGCCTGGATTTATCAGGGCCGGGTTTGTTTAGAAGCGGGACAGGAACAGGTGGTCTTCGATCCCGGTTTTCGGAGGCTGCCCGTGCCGTCTGAACAGGAAACGGGACTCTGATGAGAGCCGTGGGTCTAAATTCAGGGCTTTATTCGAGGGATCGCAGTGCTTTCAGTAGTTGGAGAAGTGACTGTTTGTGATGGGGGGGGGGATGGGGGGGGATGGGGGGGGGGGATGGGGGGGGATGGGGGGGGGGTGGGGGGGGGGGATGGGGGGGGATGGGGGGGGGATGGGGGGGGGAATGGGGGGGGATGGGGGGATGGGGGGTGGAGAAGGGAATAACGTCCTGTAAGGAATGTGGATATTTCAGCAGTGCAGACCAGCTCCACTGCTTGAACGTTCTGCTCCATTCTCCAAAGAGTGATCGACTATGTCCTGTGTACGTGCTTATTGTCCTGCGTACGATCTACCTACATATCTAGCGTTCCTGCGTGTGTTCCCTGAACGCGTCTAGTGTTCCGCGCATGTTCTGCGTACGTACTGCGTCTGGAGTTCTACGTGTGGTCTGTGTATGCGTCTGTTGTGTGTGTATCCGCCTCTGTCCTGCGTCTGATTTGTCTTTTAGGCGGGGGGCCCGGCTCTGACCCTGCATTTTTTGTCCAATTTAGATCGTTAAAGTTTTCAGCGAAGATGGCACTCGGAAAGTGGTGGAAATCCCAGCGGACATGACGGCGCGAGACCTCTGCCAACTGCTGGTTTACAAAAGCCACTGTCTGAATGATAACAGCTGGGCGCTGGTGGAACATCACCCTGTCCTGGGGCTAGGTAAGGAGGCTGGGCCTGCTGTGGGAGGCGTGGTCACTGCGTGTGCTCGGCGTAGGGGGGGGCGGATGTGTCTGGTGGGCGGAGGAGAGGCGCGGCCTGAGTGTCTGTGGAGCTGGTGTTGAGGTGGGGAAAATGGGGGGCAAAACTGCATTGTCTGCTTTAGGTAGTTTCATCTCCATTGTGATTTACACAGCCACATTTTTACATACAATCCCTTTATACAGCTGGCTATTTTACTGAAGGTACACTGGCAGGGCCCCAGCATTTCATTACCAACGCAAAAGCATTATGCTGTACTCACACACACACTCACAGGCACACACACACATATGCACATATGGTTGATGAGGAGCTCCCGCTGGATGAATGAACCGTTTTCTATTTTCTGCTGTCACTGCCCACTCCACCAGCTGTCCACGCAGCCTGGGTCAACTTGAGTTGTTTTGCTGATAGTTCTCTGCAGTGGCAAGACAGCACTTTGACTGATGCTGCAGGCCATCTAACTGGCCCGCTCCACCCACTCGAGGCCTAACACAGGAGCTTCTTTTAGCAGCAGGCTAGCACCACCTCCATGGTGAAAATGTGGAGATTCTTTAAGTGAGAAAAAATTTTTTTTTTTTAAATTTAATTTATCTTTTAAATTTTTATTTGGTTATAAAATCTTTTATTTTTTTATTTGGTTATAAAACAAGCATGATTTTCTGTGTAGGATAGAAAGGGCACCAACAGGGAAACTGCTGTATGCTGGTGCTAACTTAAATTAGCGTATTTTACTGAGGAGTGTGGTGCAGTCCGTAAGATGGCCATGAGTCCCTCGTCGTGGCTGGGGGTTGGATTGCCTGCCACGGCACCTTCTGAGCAGTGATCAGTTATGCTTTCTTCTTTCTTCTTCTCTGAATAGAGCAAAACATACGAAAAGCAGGTGGGTTGTCCCCTCTCTTTAAAAAAAAAAAAAAAACAATAATTAAAAATCATATTTTTAATATGAGATATTAAACCCCCTTCCTGGATCCAGTAGCTGTGTCCCACCTAGAAATGAAAACCACAACGCAACACTGCCACCAAAAACAAAGTGCCCAGCTCTTTGACACAGCTGCTACTGCAAAAGGCGGTTTGTCCAGCCTCACAACCTCTCTGAAACACATTTTCATTTTCACTCCCATGTCCCCAATGAAATATTTCTCCCTAAATAAAACTTTAGAGGATGCGCAGCTTGCCTGGGGTTCCACGCGGGAGCTTTCTTTTCATTCTGTCCCTCTGGAAGGATGCGATGCGAAGGGATTTCTGAGGGCCGATCATAGCAGTCATGTGCTAAAATGGCTGGTTGCATGGACTGACCTGGTTTAGGTTTTAAGTGACCTCACATTCCGTATATTGACGTTACTGCCCTATAAAGTTGGACTTGGCCACGTAACTCTTCACGTCTCTTTCAGAGGCCTCTTTTAGTTAACTCTATACCCCTCTTCCTTTCATTCCAATCATTCCCTTGCTTTCATTCTCATTCCCCTCTTCTCCTGCTCTATCCATATCCATCCCTTGTTCGCTCAGCCCTCTCTCTCTCTCTCTCTCTCCCTGTCTGTCTGTCTGTTTATCTCATCATTCCCCACTCTCTCTCTGTGACCCTTGCTTCGCTATCTGGCCATACTCAGGCTCGGTTTACAGGTGTTCTTTTCTATCATGTTGAGCATGCCACATTACTGGGTGCATGGTTAACGAGAGTCACTCCATTAATTCCTTTTAGACAAGTGAGAGATGCTGAGGGTTGTGGAGAATGTACCAAACAATCAAGAGGTGGGTGCTGACTGCTGAGTGTATGAATCTAATTGGTCTGTATTGTGGGAGGGACTATAGATATGATGGTCTTCCTTGGTCTGTTTATTTTTGTTGCCTGATGCTGACTTATTGAAAATAGTTCCTTACTTTATTTTATTGAACTGGATTTTATTAGTCCAGTTCAACTGAAGTGTGAACACAAGTTGATGTGGTTATGGGTGTAGCTGTAAAAGGCGGGGGTGTGTGTATGTAAGTATATACATGCAGATGTAGATGTGTGTGTGTGTGTGTGTCTGTTTGTATGCGTGCGTGGATACTTGTGTGCGTGTGTGTGTGCGTGTGCGCGCTGTAGGTTTTGTCCCTAGCGGAGTGCTCTCTCTCTCCACCACAGAGAGGTGCCTTGAAGACCACGAGATGGTGGCACACGTTCAGGCAGCGATGATGAGCGAAAGCAGGTTTCTCTTCAGGAAGAACTACGCCAAATATGAATTCTTTACAAATCCCTTGGTGAGTTTTCTCCACATGTGTTTCCTAAAATGTCCTTGCCTGTCCAAGGAAATGAGCAATTGCTTAATTTGTGTGTGCACACACGTGTGAGCAATTCTGTTGAGAATTTCAAGCATTTTTGTCACTTTGTGTGCTGCCTGTTTGTTTCCACACAACGAATGTGGGTATGGGATGGAAAAATGCTGTGCTTCCGATAGTGTATTCATAGTAGCAACAGCCTTGTTCTCAGGGTAGTGTAATGCTCTCTATAATGTCAGAACTGGAGGTTGGGAAATTTGACTCTCCAGGCAACAGAAAATGATATGTCTCAAACCTATTTGCATGTGCAGCTATGAAGCAGGAATTAAGAATGCTTGTGGAATGTGCCCCAAATTTCTCTTTAAGAGAAAACATTCTTCAGATGTTAGAAATAAATTGAAAGGCTAATGTAATATACAGGCTATTTTCTGCACACTACACCAAGTGCTTATTTCCAGCTCAGCCATTGATTTACTCTCATTGTTTGTCTCTTTAGTAACTGTGGAACATATCTGAAAAATTTCAGATAAAGTATCGCACAGATTTTTAACAAAAATCTCAGCACAGACTGCGAATAGTACAACTTTCTCAAATAGGCAGAGGCGGAAAGTGATTCATCAACACAGAGAAGAGGAATTTATCATCAGGTCAAGGGGGAGTGTCCCTCTCCAAAGGGGTGTGATATGTGAACTGGCAGCTTGTATCAGGTCAATTGTACACTTCAGGGGTTTATAGAAATGGCTTAATGTTATATAACCAGTATTTTAGGACTGACTGCAAAAATTTATTTAATTTTACATTTGTAATCAAATTTTACAAATACATACGGATCAATCTGCTCAGAACAAACTATTTAAATTTCTCCTCTTTATATTTGCCATCTGTTCCTTTATGATAATGTGTTTTGGATCCTATTGTTTGCACATTTTGTGATTGTGGTATCAGAGAAATACCACAATATTTTTTAACTGTGGTTGCTGTATTTCTTGAAGGAAGACCTCAATGTTTGCGGTCACGATGACTGAACATTAAGGACAGCTGTGGTTGCTGTATTTCTTGAAGGAAGACCTCAATGTTTGCGGTCACGATGACTGTGAACATTAAGGACAGCTATGGTTACTGTATTTCTTGAAGGAAGACCTCAATGTTTGCGGTCACAATGACTGTGAACATTAAGGACAGCTGTGGTTGCTGTATTTCTTGAAGGAAGACCTCAATGTTTGCGGTCACGATGACTGTGAACATTAAGGACAGCTATGGTTGCTGTATTTCTTGAAGGAAGACCTCAATGTTTGCGGTCACGATGACTGTGAACATTAAGGACAGCTATGGTTGCTGTATTTCTTGAAGGAAGACCTCAATGTTTGCGGTCACGGTGACTGTGAACATTAAGGACTGCTGTGGTTGCTGTATTTCTTGAAGGAAGACCTCAATGTTTGCAGTCACGATGACTGTGAACATTAAGGACAGCTATGGTTGCTGTATTTCTTGAAGGAAGACCTCAATGTTTGCGGTCACGATGACTGTGAACATTAAGGACAGCTATGGTTGCTGTATTTCTTGAAGGAAGACCTCAATGTTTGCGGTCACGATGACTGTGAACATTAAGGACAGCTGTGGCTGCTGTTACAGTGAATATTGCCAGAGAGGACCTGAGGGCTTGTGGTCATGGTAACTAGTATCAGGGAGAGGATCACAGTGTTTAGGGTCATAATGGCTGTAGTGTCAGAGAGGGCCATGGTGTTGGTGCTGGCTGTCCGAGTGAGCTCATTATGCTTCCCTTAATTTCTCTCTGGTCTGTTATTTGTGACAGTCTTAGTTCCTTCACAAGTTTAGGTCTTTCCACCATTTCAACATTTTAAACCATTATAAAAGTGTGACCTTTATTATAACTTTGGTATATGTAAGTTCCATTATAGTCCATATTTCTTGGTAAAGGTCTATCTTTGTTTCATTAACAGAACTTCTTCCCGGAGCAAATGATTGCATGGTGTCAGGAGACTAGCAGCACAATCCTACCTTCACAGCTTTTACAGGTATGATCACACATACTAGCAGACTGTACTATAGCTCTCTCAGGCACAATCGGACAAGGCTAACCCACCTCCCTTCTCAAAATAACCAATCTGTGCTGGGTCACCCCCTTTCCATTGTACAGCTGGAACCAGGCTGGGTCATAATACCCCCTTACCACTGTACAGCTGGAACCAGGCTGGGTCATAAAAGCCCCTTATCACTGTACTGCTGGCACCAGGCTGGGTCATAAAAGCCCCTTACCACTGTACTGCTGGGACCCGGCTGGCTCGTAATACCCCCTTACCACTGAACAGCTGGATCAAGTTTGGCCAGTTTTCTATTCCTTGGCTTTATCCAAATGGATATTATTTGTTCATGTGAATATGGTTTCTTGTACAGTATATTAGCAATAATCAGAGTGCAGCATGAATACAAGTATAGTATTTTCTGAAAGAAATGGGGATATGTCTTACATTATAGCTGCCTGACTTTGGAAGAGAATAATTTAGTGAATAATAAGCAGCTGTATGAGTCTGCAGAAAGCCTGACTGTAAAACCCAGTTTTTGGCCGTGCTCACTGCTCTCTCAACATGCACCATAACCTTTAATAGCACACTTACACGGGGGGGAAAAAAGAAGTGCCTCAGTAATTCAGGAATATATCAGTGGATCTTTGGAAACATTTGATATTAACATTCAATTTATGTCTTCTCATGCAACAAAAGCCCTGTTTTAATTTGAGTGAGCCCTGCGGGAAGCTATCATTTTGAATGCACTTGCTGAGACGTGTTCATGCTCATTTGAATGCACTTGCTGAGACGTGTTCATGCTCATTTGTAAAACTGAATCACAGGGCGAGCCTTCAGAAAGTTGTAAAATCAAACGCTGTCTTTGCAGTTTAGTTTAAGATACATTAAACATTTATCAATATACTATAAAACCAGAGAAATCCAGAAAAACTACATTTACAGTGAAAATAATGAATTCCTCTTACAACTAGCTTCTAGAAGGGTTCTGTTCAAATGGCTGTCTAGTTTATTTCTACTGATGGATTTAGTTCTTTGAATCCAGTCCTGATATATGATGAGCTTACATCATCAGGAATGTGTTACCAGTATCTCTTCCTTTTTCAGAACTTCTTGAACTCCAGCAGTTGTCCTGAAATTCAGGGCTTCCTTTATGTGAAGGAGATGGGCAGGAAGTCCTGGAAGAAGCTGTATGTGTTTTTAAGACGATCAGGGTTGTACTATTCGACAAAAGGAACATCAAAGGTACAGAGGCAAAGCCAGCCTTTTTTGATGCATTGTTTCTCTTACTGAATGAATTCCCTGTCAAACACAGGCCATGTTTTATGCTGCATGGAATTTAGCAGTGTGCACAGCATGTGACCACAGCTGCAGCTTTTGCTCCAGAGGCACAGTAGCCTGATTTTGTTGTCTCCTGCAGGAGATACAGTATACTCTCTTCCGCACAGTCTGCCGTAGGCATTAGCTCTGGATCGGTCTTAGCGGTAGCTATTAGCCATGCTATTTCCTCTGTTTGCTGTAAAACGACATAGCTGCTGACTTACAGGAGCCCAGGCACCTGCAATTGCTATCAGACCTCGAGGACAGCAACGTCTTCACCGTCATAACTGGCAAGAAGCTGCACAGTGCGCCAACTGACTACGAGTTCTGTATAAAGGTGAGTTTGAGGTGCTGCTCAATTTGAACATCATAGGAGCAGGGGATTAGATCATCATTTTCCAAGTATGTTGGGGTGTTCTGATGGGAATGTGCGATGTTCTCTCTGGCCTGCTACTTTTTTGTACATTGAATGTGCCAGTTTGCCGTTGTACTTCAGTGCTGCTGCAGATCACAAGGCTGCAATCACACTTGTGAAGTGGAATTTTTCCCCCTGTTCCTCTGTACTCTCCCCTGGAGAACCTGTTAACTATCAACAGTGATTGAAGAGCCTCTTATTTCCAGCTGAGCCAGATTAATCCCACATGCATGCGTGGGGCTTCTGTGGTCATCATTCTATGTCCACCCACTTTCAGATGTCAAATTAATCAAAAACAAATCGTCCCTTAAAACGGGGGGGGGGGGGGCCCTCCTCCTCAAATCCAAGACCTGCCAGCCCATGCCCTGCTGAGGCCCTTATCCCTCAGGGTAGGGATCAGCTTCAGTGGGGTCAGGGACTTTGACCTTCCTCCATCACCCCACAAACAAAATCCCACAATCCCACAATCCTCCTCAGTGGGTGATTAAGCCACACCCCACTTGGGGCTGTGGGGGAGGAGCCAGGTGGCATTTTGTGAGCAAGTACCCCAGTGGCCTGACGGAGCTTTGGGTCCCGGCTGAAAACTGGAAAAAATGCTGTGCCTGTTTTATGATATATAACGGTTGCCCGATTGATTCATTTATGCATTCATTGAATGTTTTTGAATATATTTTATTTTCTCTGGTTTTTATTAAAACAAAAAATAAACAGCTGATAGATGTGCATTTACAGAGGTGATCAGGGCCACTAGGCAAGGAGTAATAGCACAGGTTGTGTGGTAAAATTATGCATTGGAAACCATGATCAGGAGACTTAATATGTCACTTATGGGCTCCACAGTGCTTATAGAGTACTGAGCTAACCAGTGGGGACAGTGGTACTGTCGGTTGTATAGTTGCCAGTAATATCAAAGTTAGTTAGTTCTCACTCAAAAACGGACAATAAGGCAGCCCTGCTGAGACTGAGCATCAAATTTCAGTGGGAAGTGGGAAACTTACATAGCAGTTAGTCAACAGCAGGAAAAGCAGCAGTGAATTATTAGGGAGAAGCGTCCAGAGATGAACAGTGACATGTCAACATTAACAGTTCCTAAATGATTGATTGATTCAATTTTATTCAGTATCGAGGTAGTATCACACATGTAAGAACATTAAAAAAACCCAAACTACATATTCAAAATGAGAACATATTGAATACCTTGGAAATACAACAAGTAAAATACAGTAGCTGAAAATTAAATAAATTCAGCAAACTATTAAGCATACTGTAAAAACCTTGTCTATCACAAAAATATGCTTCAACCTGTGGATTTTCATTGAATATTCTAATAGCAGTTGGAATATAGGAGCTACCGTGTAATTCTTTAAAATTCTGCACAGACTGTTTGACTGGTTGGGAAATTTCATGTTGATTGACAGCCCAATAAGGTGCGGAATGAGGGGAAAGAGCTGCGGATGCTGTGTGCGGAGGACGAGCAGAGCCGGACCTGCTGGATGACCGCATTCAGACTCTTCAAGGTATAAGAAGTGACCAGAATTAAGCTCATATTGGGGGAGGACAAATATTTACAGTCCTTTATAAGGGCTCAGTCATTCCCCTCTATAAGCAAGTAATTTGTGTTAAAGAGCCTGTGATCTGTTTTTGTGGGGCATAGCTCCCTCTGTAGGCAAGTGTGGTATTACTACTTTGGACAAATTCTCTGAGGCAGGTTGTAAATAAGTAAAACTTTAAGTTCATGCCCCTGGAGTTCCTGTTTCACCTTCCTACAATCCATGGCATTTGTTATGAATGACCTTGTCAAATGCAGGACACTACTGTATTGGTATTCAGTATGTGTGAAAAGTAATGCCTTCTTTGTAAATGGCTTTCTAAATGATCCCGGCATGTCTTTCGTGCTGTTGCTGGACAGTATATTCACACTGACCCCTTGGTATTAAAGGATTGCATGCAGAATGATATCTTAATATCTGAAATGAAAACATCAGTAAAGAAAATAATTAATCTTTCTGATTAATCTTTCCCTTTCTAGTATGGAATTTTGCTCTATCAGAACTACAAGATTCCCCAGCAGAGAAAGGCGCTGTTGTCCCACTTTTCCACACCGGTGGTAAGATCCTGTTTTTGATGCTCAACGTCTATGTCTGGGCTGCAGAGCTAAGTTTACAAAGCATATTAACATAAACCACTGAACAGCTGGAAGGCCATTTGTGATTGGTGAAAGACACTGCTGTTGTTTCTGTTAGCAGGAGATTACCTGAATTGCTTCAGTAAATATTCATTTGAAAAACACAGTCAAATGAAAATAAATGGATAACATGTATTTATAAAAGTGAATTATAAGTCACTGGTTAATAATTTTGATCAAAATTATTTTATTATGTTTCCAGGCCCTGCGTATGGTTCACAGGTGGCTCCAATATACCAACTGTACTGTTAGTCTTAACTGTGCCGTTATGCCAGTGTTCTGACTGTGCTGTTACTTTGCTTATCTTCCTAGCGGAGTGTCTCAGAGAATTCTCTGGTTGCCATGGATTTCTCAGGGAGAATAGGGCGGGTGATTGCCAACCCTGTGGAGGCTCAGAGTGCTGCCATGGAGGAAGGGCATGCGTGGAGGGTGAGTCTTACCATGCCTGAAACCACTGGTTTGTGTGTGTGTCTGTTTGTGTGTTTTGGGGGGGCTAAGAGGTTACCATAATCAATTTCAGTGTCAATTTGGTGCATGGTGGGATGTGGCAGCCGGTATGGACACACGGGGGTAACTGCAATTACGACGAGTAATTCTGAAGGAGAGCAGAACTGTGTTTGACGGAGGGAGTGGCGATAGCATAGTGTGTGACTTCAGTGATGCGAACTCGAGATGTCACCCCGTCTGTGTTTTTTTTTTCCAGAAGCGAAGCCAGAGAATGAACATCCTCGGGAGTCCCAGTCCCCTCCACCCCTCCTCTCTGAGCACAGGTGAGCTTCGCCGCAGAGACGCGCTTCAGCTTGTCGTCTGTGAGAGCGAGCTGCGCATTTCTTAACGGGTTTCTGAGAGGTGTCTGTGTCGACTCAGTGATTCACAGAACGCAGCTGTGGTTCCACGGGCGCATCACCAGGGAAGAGTCCCACAGGATGGTCATGCAGCAGGGCCAAGTGGACGGGTGAGAACGGCAGCGTGCGCACGCCGCACGGCGGCGGGAGAAAAATACATTAGAACAAGTGCATGAAAACACAGTTGATAGGGGTTCCATGGCAGTGTTCTCTGTGTCTCTGATCCAGGCTATTCCTCCTCCGGGACAGTCAGAGTAATCCCAAGGCTTTTGTGCTCACACTGTGCCATCACCAGAAAATCAAACATTTCCAGATCTTGCCGGTGAGTTTCCCCTCTGTGTACTTTAAAAAATAAATAAATAAATAAAATGCATCAATTACTTCTTCCAACATCTCATACACTATGGGCTTGATTTACTAAAACCTTTAGCACATGCAAAACCTTTTAGCACATGCAAAACCAATAACATGACCAATGATTGGTCATGGTATTTGTTTTGCACCAATCATTGGTTGTGTTTTTAGTTTTGCGTGCGCTAAAAGGTTTTGCACACGCAGCTCTGTGTACTTTAAAAAAAAAATTTAAAAATAAAATGCATCAATTACTTCTTCATACACCTTATTAACACCTCATACACCAGGGGTGTCAAACTCCAGTCCTGGAGGGCCGCAGTGTCTACAGGTATTTGTGGTTACCTTTCAATCAGCACCCAGTTAAAGCATTGAGAACAAGGTGTGTGGACTTCTTAGCCAATTAGTGACTTAAATTAATCACTTGTGCTTAAACGCACCAAAAACCAGCAGACACTGCGGCCCTCCAGGACCGGATCTTGACACCCCTGTCATACACTATGGGCTTGATTTACAGTGCATCCGGAAAGTATTCACAGCGCTTCACTTTTTCCACATTTTGTTCTGTTACAGCCTTTATTCCAAAATTGATTAAATTCATTTTTTCCCTCAAAATTCTACACACAACACCCCATAATGACAATGTGAGATTTTTTTTCATAATGATTTTTTTGAGATTTTTGCAAATTTATTAAAAATAAAAAAATAAAATTTCTCATTTACATAAGTATTCATACCCTTTGCTTTAACGTATTTTTAAAGTATCATATTTCATATTTGGTCGCATATCCTTTACATGCTGTTACTTCCTGAAGTCTGTGACCATCAACATCAAAAAACTGTCGATATCTTATTTTCAGGTACTGTTACCAGCGATACTATAACCTCTCTGCATTTGAATGGATCTCTATGGAAATTGGGGGGTGAGACTAGATTCAGCTGTAAATTACACTGGTACAGTATGGAACACATGGCTGGCTAAATGGCTGTAAGTTATCAAGGGTCTGAGCTATCAAACGAGCCCCAAACCATCACTCTGTTGCCAGATATGGAGTAGATGTGGATGGATCACTTTAAGGGTTGTTTCTCCTGACTTTTTTCCCCATAGAGTTCTATAGGAAAATGAGTCCGGAGAAATAACCCTTGCAGTGATCCATCCACATCTACTCCATATCTGGCAACAGAGTGATGGTTTGGGGCTCGTTTGATAGCTCAGACCCTTGATAACTTACAGCCATTTAGCCAGCCATGTGTTCCATACTGTACCAGTGTAATTTACAGCTGAATCTAGTCTCACCCCCCAATTTCCATAGAGATCCATTCAAATGCAGAGAGGTTATAGTATCGCTTGTAACAGTACCTGAAAATAAGATATCGACAGTTTTTTGATGTTGATGGTCACAGACTTCAGGAAGTAACAGCATGTAAAGGATATGCGACCAAATATGAAATATGATACTTTAAAAATACGTTAAAGCAAAGGGTATGAATACTTATGTAAATGAGAAATTTTATTTTTTTATTTTTAATAAATTTGCAAAAATCTCAAAAAAACTTTTTTCACATTGTCATTATGGGGTGTTGTGTGTAGAATTTTGAGGGAAAAAATGAATTTAATCAATTTTGGAATAAGGCTGTAACAGAACAAAATGTGGAAAAAGTGAAGCGCTGTGAATACTTTCCGGATGCACTGTACTAAAACCTTTAGCATGTGCAAAACCTTTTAGCACATGCAAAACCAATAACATGACCAATGATTGGTCATGGTATTTGTTTTGCACCAATCATTGGTTGTGTTTTTAGTTTTGCGTGTGCTAAAAGGTTTTGCACACGCTAAAGGTCTGTGTACTTTAAAAAAAATAAATAAATAAATAAAATGCATCAATTACTTCTTCCAACACCTCATACACTAAGGCAGGGGTGTCAAGATCCGGTCCTGGAGGGCCGAAGTGTCTGCTGGTTTTTGGTGCGTTTAAGCACAAGTGATTAATTTAAGTCACTAATTGGCTAAGAAGTCCACACACCTTGTTCTCAATGCTTTAACTGGGTGCTGATTGAAAGGAAACCACAAATACCTGTAGCACTGCGGCCCTCCAGGACTGGAGTTTGACACCCCTGCACTAAGGGCTTGATTTACTAAAACCTTTAGCGTGTGCAAAACCTTTTAGCACAAGCAAAACCAATAACATGACCAATGATTGGTCATGGTATTTGTTTTGCACCAATCATTGTTTGTGTTTTTAGTTTTGCGTGTGCTAAAAGGTTTTGCACACGCTAAAGGTCTTAGTAAATCAGGCCCTGTATGTATGTATGTATGTATGTATGTATGTGCATATATTTATATTTAAGCATTATCGCATGAGAGGGAGTGCTGTTACACTGTATATCAGTACGGCTGTGATTATCTACAGCTGTACTGATATACAGTATAACAGCACAACCTCGAGTGTGATACTGCTTTTATACAACAGTTCTACTAGCCTATAAAATATCTATAAAGTACTGATTGTGACAACCGATTTTGATTCTGTTGTTTATTTGGCTCTGCCAACAAAGTTCCTTCCAAATTCCATTTAAAAATGATTTTTTTTCCAACAATATATCAATTAGAGAATGTAAACAAAGCAGAGTGATCCCGGCCAGTGATGAGGTCTGAGTGATGTTACACTGTATATCAGCACTCATTGAATGCGTCTCGGCCAATCGCAGTATACATACATACAGTATATATAGTGTATTTGCAGTATATATACAAATTTACTGTGACTTTATATGAATTAAACAGTTCCTATATATTTGAAAAATATATTAAATGTGTTTAAACTCACTAGAACATATTTAATTTAGAACTTATTTAAATGTTTACCATTGTCTTAATTATGTAAGTTTGTGGCAGTTGTGAATGTTGAATTGTCATTTAAAATCTGGAAAGAACTAACCATTTTGTTCATATGGGATAAAAAGTTATACTGCATTTCCTGTTCATTTCAGGATGATTTGCTTCCAGTCTAGGATGAATGCATTACAAGAAAGTTTGGATATTTGATTTTCCTGTGATAATCCCTCACTGCTCTGCTGTTCTTTTGTTGACACTTCAGTGTGAAGAGGATGGACAGATCTTCTTCAGTCTTGATGACGGTTCCACCAAATTCACCGACTTGATCCAGCTGGTGGAATTTTACCAGCTCAACAGAGGAGTTCTGCCTTGCAGGCTCAAACACCCCTGCACCATAGTGGCCTTATGACCTGACTTTGCCTACAAACAACAAACAAACTGCATTTTATTTTTATTTTTGAAAACCTGACATGTCCAGTCCTCTGATCATGGGGACCTTGCTGTGGGAGAGGCTCAGCAGAGGGTGGGTCTTAATTTTCATAAAAAATCACGTTTTTAGTCTCATTAAACTGAGCAGAACGGTGTCATTACAGGGGTAGCATCATCAGAGAGATACTAATTTGGCCCCAGCAGGATATGCACAAGAATCCAACAGCAATAGGAATTTGAAATTGTTCTCCATTACTTCTAGATGAAAAGTTGTTTGCGTTTTTATGTATTTAAAAAAATTTTTTTAACCTGTTAGAGGTTTATTTTTAAGTTTCCACCTGCTGGCCTGAGAACAGTCCCCCTGGAGCTGAAAATGACATTCTGCGAACGAAGTGACATTCTTCGCCTTCCATGAGAAATCCCTCTCGGTTAATTGGATTGCGAGAAAATGTGGGCTGAGACTAATCCCCCGATCCCAGGGAAAGTATGGGGCGACTCCCTGGGCAGTGAGCCCATCTGTAGAGCTGCTCTCTGGAATGGGTGGAGGGGTCTCACACTCACAGCAGGTCTATACTAAAGCATTTATGCAGGTTCTGACCATCTTGCGTCCTCCTCACTTTAAGTCAGTTGCTTGAGTAAAATTTCCTCTTCATGCATTTGAGATTTTCCCTTTAGGAATAGTTTATACTGATTCCTCAGTCAATTCCTGTAGCGCCCACCCCATCCCCAGCAAGGTAATCACTTTGTCTGCTGTGATCCAGGAGAGCATGTCACCTGTGCCCCAGTAAGGGTGGAGGCTGGGTGCTAATCTGCCTATTGAGCTCCCCCCTCTGTCACAGGATGTTGAGCTATAACCACTACATCCCCGCTGACACACTGCCGTGACCTGTTTGTTAGTAAAGACAGAACGGATTAGTGGGACGTGCAGACAGCCACTCTGGGTCTAACTGGTGAAATGGCAAGGCCACTGGAACGGCAGTGAATGCCTTGTTTGGATCAAGTTTGAACGTCTCCCGTTCCTCTCTTTGAAGTGCTTGTATGTCGGGCACAGCAGCAGTAGGGAAGAGTGTGCTGTGGAGCCTGGTGGATTGGGCAGGAACGTCTCACTGCCCTGTCAGAAGATTTCACCTTTGACTGAGTCCGTGAAGAAAGAGCCATCTTTTTACTATCTGCAATATGTATGAAGCTAGTGAGAGAAAAACTATAGTAGCCACACTAACAAAGTGCTCCTTAGGATGAAATTATTTAAATGAAATGCAAATGACTCAACAATTTTAAGTATTGTTTCAGCAATTGTATTTATTTATCTGGATTTAAGTAATTACTTGAAATGTAGCGGTTTTTTCTTTTGTTTATTTTCAGCAATTTATTGAACCTATATTGAAATTATATGTGTGTGTGTGTGTGTATATATATATATATATATATATATATATATATATATAAACACAGACACATATATTTTCAAGTTTAATTTATAGAGTAGGCTAAGTTGTTTATGTCCTCTTTAGTTGAAACAATCCATATGTGGCAAACGTTTTCTATGAAGCAAAAGTCATCTTTTAACCTGATGTCATGGGTAGTGTTCTGACTTCAGTTGTCAGTAAATCTGAAGAAAAAAAACGTAGCAGTCATGACACACATGTGCTTCAGTAAGATTGAATTGTATGGCAGGTCTGCACTTAAAGGTTACCATTCAGAAACTATGCTTAGAATCTACATGGCCTTTTCAAAATGTTCACCAAATCTCGTACCCTTTAAACACAACATGTCGCTAATTGTTTTAATATTGGGTTGTTGTTAGTAATTGAAATGGATTGAGTTCCAAAAATATTCTGAGACTGTTCACTGGTCAAGCAGGTGTGATCAGGACAATTTGTGAATGTCATGATCATAGCTGCTTGTTCTCTAATGTGTCTTAACAAGCTGTTCTGTCCAGCCGACCTTCAGCATGTTAGTACATTTCTTATGATTCAGATGGGACGGAAGTTGAGAGAACACACAAATTGAAATATCTTTGTCACTCAGTAAACGACATTGGATCACATCCACGGACTTAGCATATACATGTATCATGAGCACACATGCATGCACTCACTAACACATGCTCACAGACTTGTGGCCTTCTGAAAGAATAAAGGCAATCTGTTTTATGTTTTATGCTGGAATTGTGTGATGAAGGTGACACAGCACCTGCTATTCATTTCATTATATATAAGTTTAATCAAGACAGACGTTTTGCGTTTGGAACAAGCTATAATCTGTTTTTGTGTTTGCTTAAAAATTGTAATTTATCTGGATTATGTACGTGTATGATGTCATTGTTAACACAAGGTATTGTTTTAAGAGGTCTGTTCATACACGGTGTGTGCACCATTACTCTCACTCTGAAAATTCCATCCCACCAGATTCTTCATTGATACAATCGTATTGGTCACAGTTCTACAGTGACCAACACCATTGGTCAGAATTATTTCAGTTAAAACTGTGATTGTGTTCCAGTTTGGAACCATCCATAGCTTTATAATGTTAATGCTCCTTTAAGTCTCATTATGAACATTATGAATATGTAGTATATGAAAATATGTAACATTAGATGCAACACTTTTTAAGTTACAGATCACTATTTACTGAATTTTGTTTTATCATAACTGCATATAAAATGAAGAAACTTGATTTATTTTAGTGCATTTTAAGATTTGGTTATGTGTACATATAATGGTTATTGTATTTGTTTACTTTTGGCATTTGGCACGTAAAATGACCATTTAAGAGTATATCTGATTCTATGCTGTTTAATTTAAGCTGGTTTTTAAATCATAAACTGGACCCCAGGCATACATTGTTTCAAGCTGTTTAAGAAACTTCAGCTAAAATTGAATTCATAAGCTCATTTCCATTAAAGTGTAGAAATGTTAATATCTTGTAATAAAAATAAAATGGTGGGTTATTTGTTTCACTATTTCCAGTCAGAACGCTATTCTCAAATATGTCTTGTTACAGTTTACTATTCATGTATATCACTTCAACACGTCACTCACTGGTTCTGAAGTGAAAACCCAGTGCAAAGAAGTGGACTAATTTTCTGTTGAAGTGACATGAATGGAACTGGACTGCTCAGGGTTGAACATTGGGGCTGTCGAAAACTGGTCTTTGTGAACAGTATATTTTTATTTTATTTGCTTGTGATCCATGCATCACAGTGAATTTGAGTTGAGAAGACACCAAACAGTTAATGACTTTTTGTTTAGTTATCTTTTTGTTTTGGTGCATAGTTCCAAAAATCACTGTGGTTCATACGGTTCATTTTTTGTTTCCTGTACAGTTGAATGGAGCCTAATGTTAGCAGATGCCACCCCATACCACACCTCTCTCTTTACTGATTTATCATTACAGTTCCACCAATCATTGATCTTTTTCCAGTCCTGGTCTTTGCATATACGGTCACAATGCAAGACTGTAAAAATGAGAATGGCAAAATATATATAATTTCAGGGAATGCAAAAGAAACCTCTTTTTAAGAGGTAAATCCTGTATTCATAATGTGCTTTGCTTCATTCTGTAAATAGCTGAATGGCTTATGAATCTTAATTGTAACCTTTTCAGGTATTTTTGTACAAACAAGGGACTGATATATTCTGTTTATTGTAATTAGAATAAAACATTAATACATTGATTTCTGCTTGCAGCTGTACTAGTCTTGTGTTGTAGAGACCTGGGTGGGTTCTTGGAGAGAATGGTGTTCAGCATTGAGATTGGCTGTGTGTATGTATATTGTGCATGGTATTCAGGCTAACTATGACTATTCACTGCACTGATTGTATGTCATTTTGGATAAAAGCGCCTTCCAAATGAATGAAATGTAATGAATGTAACGTATGAGTGCATTGTACATTGTGTGCAACCTGTGAGACCTCCGGTAGCAAACCTTCATCTCAAAGAACAGTGGCTGGCTAGTGGTAGTGCAGCAATTATGAGGCAAGACCGATAGGTTCCCAGGAAAATGTTTTGATTTTATTTACAAAAAAAAAGAAACCAAGGCTGTGCAATAAAAAGATAACAATGAAGAAAACTAATGCAAAAAAAAAAGAAACTAATTACAAAAATAAATTTGAACCAAACTTGAACTGAACTAACTATATTAACACAAATTACTAGGGATGTGACACTCGATACTCACGTGTCGACATGGGGTGGATTCCAATCACTTACTAAACCTTCCTCGGTCCTCGCCTGAAATCAATCGAGGTTTGCCATCTTTAAGGACATTCCAAACCGCTAAATGCTCCTCGGAGGTGCGAGGAGTGGGGAACGAGGAGGCTCCCGGAGGATGCTTCAGTGAGGAAACACAAGTCAATTTCTTGATATTTGGTGGAATCCATTCTTCCACCCACATAACATTTCCTGTGGCCCTCGCTGCCACACAACCCCAAAGCATAATGGATCCACCTCCATGCTTACCAGTTGGCAAGGTGTTCTTTTCTACAGATGCTTCACGCTTTTTTCTCCAAACATACCTTCTTTGGTTGTGGCCAAAAAGTTCCATTTCCATTTTGGCTTCGTCAGTCCAAAGCACATTGTTCCAAAATGCTTCAGGCTTCTCAAGGTTTTCTTTTGCATACTTCAGACTCTTTAAGGCTTCTTTCTGGCAACTCTGCCATGTAGGTCTTTATTGTTTAAAGTACGTTGTATTGTTGTCCTGTGAACAACTAGACCTGGGTCTGGACGCGAAGGGACATTGGGGAAGCTTTAATTAGCTTCTCCACACATGCCCAACATCCAAATACTCCATGTAGGTAGTGTCAGGTAGAGCCATAGGATTACCTAAGGATATAGGATTTTCCCTTCATATCTTTTGCAGAACATCTTGGATCAGTGGTGCTTTACCAGACACACCTTCAAACATTTTCTACATTCATGTTTACATTAAGTAATGGCACTTATGGAAGGTGTACTGTTAAAGCAACATACACATGTCAAGGGTTGACATTAAGGTAAATTTCAGGACTTTTCCAAGTCACTGGCCCCACTATTGTAACCACTGGCCCAGTAACGTACTGTTGACTCGGCAAATAATAGTCAAGAATTGACCCCCCAATGAAGAAAATGAACCAATCGGATGCAATAGCAATTTAATACAACAGGCACAGAATTACAATAGACACAGTGACTTGGGGAAATCAAAACTAGAGCTCCCCCACCAAGCAAGACACTGATTGTAAGAGAAACTAGAATTAACAGAATTTAAATACTCTGTTAACTGTTCTTAAATTAACCACGGTAGACGGTTAAACTGGGGTGTGGGGGGGCACATTTTCCTTTGCCATTTTCACTTGCTTCAATTTTTATTTGGAAAATGTTAATGCAAAGTGTTGCATACATTCATTCCTTTTTTTAGATTACTTGCATTACTATCATTGTAAACAACAATGTGCAATCTTGCCAAACAGTTGAGTACTCAAGTGACTACGTCACACTGGTTTCGGAAGTGACTTCCCCATTCATTTAGACCCGGGCTTCGTTCGGATCCGAAATTTATCCTTTCTTCCTGTCGTTCCCTTCCCTTGCTTTAAGGGGGGAATCACCAAAATGCCAGGATGAAATATGGCAGCCACACTTGGGCCGTGTCTGAATCAGCACTCTTCCACACTGTTGAGTAGCCTTGGTGAGTAGATAGGGTGAGAAAGTCATAGTGTACGCAAAATTCTTTGAAATTGCAGTATACTTCAAACACCCGGATGGCACACTTCCGGGGTTTTGCTGAGTACATTCGGGAGCACAGTACACAAACATTTTGGTCACATAAATATGACGTGAAGCTTCGTTTTAAAAAAATGAGGCGCAGCTTCGCTGACGTTTTCCTTAAAATACAACAAAAACAACACGTGACATGGCAGCGCAAGAATGGGGCGCAGGGTTGCCAGATCTTGTAAGACTTTCCAGCCAAATGGCGACTCAAACTATCCCAAATTATAGGCTATTTTTAACCGAAACCAACGTATTTTAAATAATCATGTTTTTTTACTTTTTAAAATAAGTGTGTGCTTTGCGACTTTTCATTTTTACCCGTGAATGCACTTTGAAAGTATCCCAATTTAGCTGTAAAACAGCTGACATGGCAACACTGGTGGGACGTCTTATGACCTGCTTACGACACTTCCACAGTGCGGTTGGAAAATAGTATGGCGGATATTTTTCGCGGACTGCTAAACAGTTCACATTAAACAGCACACTTCTGCCAGTACACTGTATGCAGGAGACAGGGCGCAGAAGACAGGGCTCTGATTCGGACACAGCCCAAGTATGATTCGGATCCAATTTAAGAAAGGGGAGGGAGTAATTATATTCCCTCACTCCCTCGTTTATCCTCCCTTCCACCAAGGGTATAAAATGCAAGCTTCCAGCCGGAAGGGAATCCCACAATGCAATGCTGGGCAGTCACCACAGAACTATGTGGCAGCACATTTCAACTCTGGTGTTGCACTTCCTTGCAAATGTTGCAAGGGCGGTTCAGTTCCGTTTTTGTTTGTTTCTCGTCAATCCTCCCTTGCAGAGCACCTTTTAAGTTTGCTTGCTGCACGTAGCAAATTGCGTCACAAGATAGCTCCCTCGAGGGAAGACAGTAAGGGAAGAGAGCGTGTTAAATTGGATTCGAATGCCGCCCGGTGGTGCCTAATCATGTGCCATGGAGGGCCGAGAGTATGCAAGTTTTCATTCCAACCAATCACTACATCTGCTGATGTCACTAATTAACATGCCTTAAGCCATAGGGGAGGGAACTAATCAGTGAAATCATCAGGTGTAGTGATTGGTTGGAATGAAAACCTGCATACTCTCTGCCCTCTGTGGCACATGATTGGGCACCACTGATTTAGGCCATAGGCATTAACTAAAACTTACTTTTAAACCATTTCTAGTGATTATTTCTTACCATTGTCACAACCTGACTCAACGGCCATGCCAAAAAGGGAGACGCATTTAAAAAAAAATTATATTTTAAATAACTTAAGTTTACAAAAAGACAAGACAAATGTGGGGTGTGAAAGTCAGCACCATCAGCAGTGTAGGTGAGGGGATGTGTGCAGAGTATGGTGAAGCAGTGTAGGTGAGGGGATGTGTGCAGAGTATGGTGAAGCAGTGTTGTATGGTGTAAACCCAAAAAGCACAAACAAGACCGGCCAACGCCTGAACAGAAACAAAAAGGTATGTGGGGAGAGAACTCCCTCAGACTGGAGATGGTGCATCTTAACATCTCAGGGAGCACTGGCCACAGGTGCTCCCAATTGTCCTAATGAACCGCTGGCTCCGCCCATCAAGCACCTATGAAGAAACGCACCAAAATTTGCAGCGCTGGCAGACAGAGCAGGCCGGGGCCATCACACTATCAATTCCCTGGATTGTTCAATATAACGCCCGTTTACAAAATATGTAGTTTTTCTGGACCAGCTTCGAGTATTTTCTTTTACGTTTTAGTATTATTTTGTGAATATACCAGCGCTGGCACTGTTTAAAAACTTGACGTCCCATAATTCCCTCCGGACGGTTCAATTAACTAAAAAGGCCCGAAATAGTAAGGTGATATCACAGAACTATATACGAACTAGAAAGGAAAGGTGGTCACATGGTTCCATTCAACCCTATTCAATTAGGTTCTTCCGCAAGTGGCACTACCGCAAGATGGCTGCCATGGCCCGGAAATAGTATTACCAATGAGCTCTGCCATGTATTTCCAATGGAACATTGTGAAAGTCAGTGGAGTCACCCCAGCACAATCTAGGTACCAAAAGTTCACAATATTGTCATCAATAGAAGCAGGCAGTCACATTTTACATTTTTCTTGGGTCCCAATTTTTTTAGGCTACACAGAACAGAGAGAGGCATGATTTTTAAAAAAACTCATTGGTGAGTGATGAGTAGGCGCACTGAACTCTGATTGGTTAAGAACAAACCGATGAGATTTGGAACATGGTCACGTGATAATTCTAATCAAGTCACAGTACAATCACGTGAGGAGGCCTATTCACATTTTCACCTCAAATCCAAATCCCATTTCCACTGAACCAGAGACCCTCCCCCAGGGGAATCTCTGACTGAACTATGGTTATGGTTAGCTCGCAAGGAGCATACAACTGCTCCATAGCTGCTGTAGTTATAGATTAGCTAACAGCTATGAAGTTCGCATGCCAGTTATCTTGTGCATAATGATTAAATGTTTTTCAAATGCTTTCATGTGTGTAATATTTCTAAGGACAGACTTCACATCTCAAGATAAGTGTTACATCACTGTAACCTACCCCAGTGAACATGGTGAAATGCCATCTCGTGTAGTGAAAAACCGCCCAGATAGCAAGAGGCTAGCGGGTCAGCGGATGAGTTGACCAGCTCCCGGTGTATTATGCGGTCGGGTTGCTAGCTAGCAAACACTTTTGCAGCTCGGTTTACCAATGGCAATCTATAGTCTACTCTCTACTGGCCTCCCTGATACTGACTCATTTTCCTATAGAACTCTATGAAAAAAGTCAGGAGAAGAAACCCTTAAAGTGATCCATCCATATCTACTCCATATCTGGCCGCAGAGTGATGGTTTGGGGCTCGTTTGATACTTTAGACCCTTGATGATGATACTTAGTCTCACCCCCCAATTCCCATAGAGATCCATTCAAATGCAGAGAGGTTATAGTATCGCTTGTAACAGTACCTGAAAATAAGATGTCGAGTCTTTTGATGTTGATGGGTCACAGACACAGATCCATTTCCGAGCTCAGTTCCGATTCCGACTCAGAAGAGTCTGATTCCCCTTCTGACCTAGTGAATTCTAGCTATCGCTCTGAGGATGGTGAGGAGAGCTTAGCGTGGGATTCCCTGACCGACGGGTACTCCCCCTGGGAGGAGGCGTCTTCAGAGGAACTCAACTCTCTGACTCCGAGATCAGGTGGTCTCCTGTGCCTGATGCGCTTACGGGGGAAGCAAACAATAAATTGGCTGCAACATTGGATTTCCCCTGTCAGCCAATGTTCCAGCCGAGTACACCGATCTGGCTGAGGTTTTTAGTAAGCAGCGAGCTACCACTTTACTGCCGCACCGCCCTTATGATTGTGTTATCAATCTTTACCCGGGTACGGTTCCTCCCAGGGGACATCTATACTCCTTATCAGAAAGCACTGTTATGACAGAGTATATAGAGGAAGCCCTTTGTAAAGAAAAAGGATCGAGGATTGAGGCTATGTATCGATTATCGTGGCCTCAACGAGATCACTATAAAGAATCGGTACCCGCTTCCCCTAACAAATTCTGATGTTCAAGCGCCTTCAAGGGGCAGCCGTCTTTACTAAACTCAACCTCCGCAATCCATATAATTTGGTGCGCATGCGTGAGGGCGATGAATAGAAGACGGCTTTCAATATGCATAGCAGACACTATGAGTACTAGGTGATGCCGTTCGGGCTCACTAGTGCCCCCTCTGTTTGATGCTGGAGAGATTTGTTTTTGTTTATCTTGATGATATTTAAATTTTCTCTCCTGGTAAGCACTCTATCCCCATTCTTTGTTTGACTCGCGAGAATAAATAAAGTCTTAAAGGAATACTCAATAACTTGTTGTGCTGAATTGTTTTCTAAACTCTTTCTGTTGACACTTGGTGGTATTACATAAATTTCCACGACAAAACTTAGCGTAGTCGGCAGGATCTCTAACTCAGTCTTTCTCCCTAAGTAGGAGCGAAGTTTCTGACCAAAGGGAAGGGAGTCAGTGTACACTGCCAAGACCCAGTCTTGAGAAGCTGAACCTGATCGACGACTGTAACCAGTTCGCCGTTCGGACGCAGCTCAGCCCGCCGGCGGAAAGCTGTCGCCCTGGGAGTGACTGATAAGGGATCTGAAAATTTAGGAAGTCAAACAGAAGGTGAGCACAACAACTGAGTATAAGGAAAAGTAGACTGACGAGTCTCACATCAGGGGTTTGAGTCCCCGGTGTTTAAGAGGTGCCTTAGGAAAAGAACAGGGACTTAGGTCCTGCTATGTTCTAGAGGTAACGTTACCCAAAAAGGAAAGGATAAGAAATAGGGCCGATCGGAATTTTAATAGAAGCATTATTATTATCTATTGTGTTCTTAATATTGCTAGTATTATGTAGTAATAATAAAATTAAATATTTACTAAGTAGCGGATATTTACTGCAATATAGAGCGTTGATGTTGGAAGCGATTGAGTTAGGAATAAAAGTTCAAACGTCAGACGCTACGTTCTTAAAAATAGTAATAAATATCGCACAATATGAGGTGTGAATTATACTCGTATTATTCTTATATTTAGTGAAGGAATATTTTGAATCCTGAAGTAAGGAAGAAATGACCATCTTTCACATATTAACTGAGTCCGAAGCAGAAATAAAATAAAGTACTGTCGGTGAAGCCGACGGGGTAGAGAACCGAGAACATTATCTAATAGAAACTCACAGAGGTGGAGTATTGCGTCGTATATATTCAACTAATAAAAGAAGCTGGTTAAGAAAAAGGTTGCTTGCGCGATACCAAGAACGCTATGTCTTGGCTCCTAATTCCGTCGCAGTGCCTGATTAACGACGTGGTACCATTTTAAGACGCGAGAAAGGTTTCCATTGCTCGCACAGAAAGCCAGGTTAAAATTCGGCTAAAAATTCAGAACCATGGGAACCAATCACTCAAAAAAGGGGTCAGAGGATTGTAATAAATTCACAGGCCCCAAGTATACAATGTATCAGGAGCATGGTGAGCGAGCAGTGGCAGATTTTGGAGCGTGGGTAAAACTGGGATTTCCTCTCAAGGGAAGTTTCAGTACTGCCCGACTCCAA
Source organism: Synaphobranchus kaupii (assembly GCA_029718625.1). Classification (NCBI taxonomy): domain Eukaryota; kingdom Metazoa; phylum Chordata; class Actinopteri; order Anguilliformes; family Synaphobranchidae; genus Synaphobranchus; species Synaphobranchus kaupii. The sequence goes on from CM056382.1 coordinate 53,445,267, forward strand.
GAATTAAAAGATAAATTACAGGACAGAGAAAGGAACAAAGGTAAAAAGAAAATAAGTTGGGAGAGTTTTAATTTATGGTGGAACGAGGCAAAAGAGCGAGAGGCTAAAAGACAAAAAGGAAATAGAGATAAGGAGGAGAGAGCACGTTCTGAAAAAAAAAAAAAAAATGGAAGTGATGCAGCCTCCTCCATCCCACGCGCCAGCTTATCCCGGGATGCCTGCGCCTGTGTCTAACCCTCAAATGATGAGGAGTTCTAAAGTCTATCCAGATCTCGACTGCCTGGCTGCGCCCCCGCCCGGACCTCCTCCTCAATACCCGGCCCCACCACCTGCACCGCTACCACAACCAGCACCTCAAGCGGGACCAGGAGCCCTCCAAGGAGCAGTAGGAGGAGCAGCGGGACTGATTCTACCAGTTACACCCCTTGTAACAGTTCGACGGCAGAGACCACCTATGCTTCCCCGGACGGCGGAAAACTCAGGTCAGGGCTGAATTACCGCATGCGTGGGCCACCGCTTCCTTGACAGGAGCAAGGCTGTAAGAACCCAGCCACCTGCAGATGTGGTGAGATACCTTATTGTAATGAGCATGCTGTACGTTTCTGGGAGCAGAACTTTGGGGATCACGGGGTTGACTCGACCGAATGGGATAGAAGTCTGACTGATCCAGAGGGAGAAGTGACAAGCCTGTATCCTATGGTGGAGTGCCCAGATCCACAGGGAGGTGGGGCCACTGTATCGGTCTACAGACTCTGGTCATTAAAAGAGCTGATGGCTATCTGTGCTGAAGTACCAGACCCCGTGGCTGTGGGGGGTGCTATATTTTGGCAGAAATTCTGTGAAGTCATAGATACTTGTAAACCACATTCTTGTGATTTGGAGCAAGTCTTACGACGAGCTTTAAAGTTAAGGTGGCCAAGAATATCAGGAGGGGGGGGGGGGGTAGCAGGCTTCGGAGGAGTGGTACAAGCTTTAGACCCCAATATTGATTATAATGCTAATTTAGCATCCCCTTATCAGGTTCAGAAGAATGCGTTGCAAGCGGCAATAGAAGCAGAATTTCCAAGCCATTTGAACTGGACCAAACTGACGGGAATCACGCAGGGGCCTAACGAGAGCGTGAGGGATTTCCTGGACAGATTGACGGTCGCTTTTGACCAGTACAGCGGTCTCCAAAGACCACCAGGATTTCCGGGACCAGTGCAGACCCCGTATGAGAACCAACTAACCAATCTGTTTATGAATTCACTCAGAACAGACGTGAGGGAAGGAGCCATGCACACCTGCATTGGATGGAAACATGGCCGTTTGGAAGAAGCTGCGCGCCATGCCATCCACGCTGAAGACCAAAGTTAGGTAAAGATCTTGTGTGGTACGCTTGGGACTTGGATCCGTGTCAGATGACACAGCAGTGCTTAAATAAGGCAAAAGACTTTTGGAGTGACAAAAAAGGACATTGCATGAAACCTGAAGATTTGCATGTAACCACACACATATCAGAAGGGAGAGATGAGGAATATGAGTCTGAATGTTGTGAAAAAGAGAAATTGGAAATAAATGCATTGTATTTTGGGTTGGAATTTTGTGCAATATCTGTGAAGTTGAATGAGCATCAAAATTTGCGGTATACAATAAAGGACAGTGTACCCCATGTGTCACTATGCAAAGCCGCTGATAAAAATTGGGCAGACATAGGACCGTGGGTAAAAAGCTGTCAGGGAGGACAAGATTGGGTAAAAAGGGAGGACGAAAACTGGTTCTCCCCCTCTATGCAAGCCACAAAGCAGGTGGTAATGTACTATGTAACTGGTTATCTTACCATTCATGTACAGCCTAAGGAAAAAACCAGACAACACACTCTGGTTTCAATTGAGTCTCCCCTTTTGCAGCAAGTCCCAGGAGACTTGTGGACATCCTCGCAAACTAAAACGGGCCTGCTAAAAGGAGCAACCCCTTTAACTGTAGTGCCAAAAACAGCTCACAGACCTTGCAAAAAGCAGTATCCTCTCCGCAGAGAAGCGGAAGAAGGAATATTTCCGGTTTTTAAGGAATTGTTAGCAGAGAAAATAATTGTACCATGCTCCAGCTCACCTTGTAATACGCCAATATTGCCAGTTAAAAAGCCGGATGGCTCGTGGAGATTTGTTCAGGATTTACATGCTGTAAATAGTGCAGTACAACAAAGGGCTCCCATTGTTCCGAATCCAGCTACTATACTGAGCCAGGTACCTGGAAATTCTACCCATTTTTCAGTTATTGATTTGGCTAATGCGTTTTTCAGAATTCCGGTAGAACCTGATTCGCTATACTGGTTCGCGTTTACGTTTAGAGAAAAACAGTATACTTGGACTCGTATGCCTCAGGGGTACGCTGAATCCCCTGCAGTGTGTTCTGCGGCGTTACAAGAATGTTTAGAAACTTTTCAGTTTAAAACGGGAAAACAGGTAAGCCGCTGCTTCCTAACTATTTGGTTCCCTTTTATTTAAAGGTGACACATGGACGGGACCATGTGTCAAAAGGAGGGATGGTAGCAGCAATGGAACAAACTTGGGACCTGACAGGAACGTCATTCCAAAATCACTCTAAAATTTTTTGCTAGCAATGTGTTATATGTGCGCAGAACAATGCGGGAAAAGCGGAAAAGACTACACTTAGCGCTACTCCCATACCCAGAGGCCCGTTCGACTACTTAATGATGGATTTTATTGAACTAACACCATGTAATAATAAACATTATTGTTTAGTGGTAATCGATATGTTTTCTAGGTGGATAGAAGTGTTTCCTACCACCAAGGCAGATGCATCAGCAGTAGCCAAAGTGTTGATAGGGGAAATAATTCCCAGGTGGGGGATACCATGGAAGATATCCTCTGATAATGGGTCACATTTCTACAATGGCGCTATAAAATTACTGGCTCGCTATTTGGGAATTGATTTGCGATTCCACTGCGCCTACCACCCCGCGAGTGGAGGAGTAGTGGAAAGAGCAAACGGAACATTGAAAAGCAGGTTAGCTAAAGTAATGCAGGAAACAGGATTAAATTGGATTCAAGCTCTAACTGCAGTATTGGCTGGAATGAGGGGAAGGACACACTCCAGTTTGGGAATGTCCCCCTATGAAATACTTATGGGCAGGCCAATGCACAGTGGGTATAGTGCGCCGAGAGAAGTCTTGGACCTTGAACTACTTGATACCAACATGGTAAGCTATTGTACGGCTCTTACTAAACAACTTAGATCTGTACATCAACAGGTAAAAGCAGCCCTGCCAAAACCAGGAGAGGGACAGTTCCACAAGCTGCAGCCTGGAGACTGGGTGCTGATCAAGGACTTCCGGAGGAAGAAGTGGCACCAACCCAGGTGGAGAGGGCCGTACCAGATCCTGTTAACCACACCGTCTGCAGTCCGAGTGGCTGAGCGGACAACCTGGGTCCAAGCGAGTCATTGTAAACTGTTTGCGTACCATGAGCCGGAGGGAGACGAGAACAGCCATGCGGGACCTGACGTTGAGAGAGCTGCTGAACATGGAGGAGGAGGTGAACATGGAGGAGGAGGGAGAAGAACCCCGACAGACTAGGGGTACCCCTCCCACACCCTGGAACCCTTTCCAGGCGCTGGGACAAAAGAGCCCAGTTAAAGGACTCATTATGTTGATGATAATATGGATTCTTTTTATCATTGCATTATCAGCTTTGAACAGGTGGGGCTGGTCAGCAGAGTGGACTGAAACGCAGGACAGCCACAACCAGAGCCAAAGGGAAGAGCCCTGGACGTTTTGCTTTAAACGTGAAATAAAGAGGAAATCACATACCTGGTTAAAGGGAAAACCATACACCCAACTGCAGCATGTCCTTGAAAACAATGCATGGTATCAGTGGGCGTCCTCTACTGCTAAAACTGTTACTATCTCATCCTGTTATGTATGTTCCACAGCTAACCCAAAGAAGTGGGTTGTCCCACTCCCATACAACAGCTCTGGCTGTCAGCCTACTGAGTCCAGTGATAACGATAGCTATGGTGTGTCTATTAAACAAAAAAACCCATGTCCATTTGATTGCATGTTATTAAGAGGAACACATGTACAAATATCAAAAGGGGCGTGCAAACCTATGAGATTACAAACAGCGGAAAAGGGACCCATCTGGAAGTTCCCTATCTGGCCAGAAGCTGAATGTGAGTGTTTCTTTCGTGCTCCTAAGTTAGGAAAGAAGCATATGGGTAATTTTACAGGGAACTGTACCACTATATGGGATATTGAACCTTTTACAGGAGATGGTTGTTATGGGGCATTGTGCCCAACAAACAAGGTTTATGGTTCATACGAACCTCCAGGTCGTATTGTAGGAAACCAAACTCGGGTTATTCCAGACCTATATGGTGGATCTGCGGTGGTGATGATCTTCGCGCCACCCTTCCTCGTAATTGGACGGGGTTATGTGCCCGTGTACTATTAATGGAGGAAGTTAAAGTAATATATGCGGATAAAAATGCCCGTCCTTATCGGAAAAAGCGATCCTTTGAAAATGACCCGAGCGTCTGGATAGATGCAATAGGGGTACCTCGGGGGGTTCCTGATGAATATAAAGCACGAAACCAAATAGCTGCAGGATGGGAATCCCTTTTGTGTTGGTGGTGTACCATTAATAAAAATGTAGATTGGATGAATTTTTTGTACTATAATCAGCAGCGCCTCGCAAATTATACCCGTGACTCATTTAAGGCAGCTCATGAGCAACTTAGTGCTGCGTCCCTTATGGCCTCACAGACCCGTGTAGCTGTAGATTTCTTGTTAGCAGAAAAAGGGGGTGTTTGTGCCCTGTTTGGTGATCAATGTTGCACTTTCATCCCTAATAACACTGCGCCTGAGGGTTCTTTCACAAAAGCTCTGGCTAAACTGTCGGACTTGTCTGTGGAACTTAAGGAGAATGCTGGGCACGGGCAGTGGGATATGTCCTGGTGGGAGCAAATGTTTGGTTCCTGGAAACAGTGGCTGATTAAAATAGGTATGACCATAGGGATCACCCTAGCTGCGTTAGGAATCATTCTCTGCGGATGTATTCCCATTTTCCGTGCACTCCTAACCAAAATGATTACTGCTTCTATGGGCAGATATGTGCAGGTTTCTACCAGAGAACTCAAAATGGAGTCTGGCTATCTCACGTTGGCAGAATTACCAGGGAATCCATACTTAGAAGGAGAATACTGTGAAGACAAAAAATAGTGTCTGCCCTATCACTACTTGACAAAAGCTAAAGCGGTGTGTTGACAAAATTCCTTAGAGTCTGGTTATCATAAAAAATGATAAAAGGAGGGAATGTGGAAGGAAATTTTGTCTCTGATGGTTTATAAGCTTGAAAAGCAATATTAAAGGCATTATTAAAGGTATTATTAATGATGATGTATATGCATGCTTTGTAACTTTTGTAAGTATATAACTGAATGTTTGCCCTGTGAGGTAATGCTCACCTCATATGTGTATCCTTCAATAAATATGCCTGTACGTGGTCAGCCTTCCATGAAAGGGGAGTCATGGGAGGAGACTGTTCTTTTCCTAGGAATGCAGCATTCATTGGAGGGTGAACTTATGACCACCGGTAAAGATAGCTCACTGGGAACGTATCCAGGAGACAGAAAAGGGGGGGCTGAAGTCTGGGTTATCAGGTGTGAAATAACAGGTGCACAATCCATTTTGTGGTGCTGACGAAACCAAGGAAACAGAGGATGTCTGAATGTCCATTATGAGTTATGCTGCCACCTTGGCATTATTGTGTTTAGAGATCAGAGGTGTCCAGATGGTTGGACTCATGACAATTAATAGTCATGTATGGATTGTTTATGGCTGCCACGTACTGTGTAGGATGGTATAAAAGGGGATATGGTTGTCCTTGTGACTTTGGGAAGAGAGCTGGTAAGCACTCTATCCCCATTCTTTGTTTGACTCGCGAGAATAAATAAAGTCTTAAAGGAATACTCAATAACTTGTTGTGCTGAATTGTTTTCTAAACTCTTTCTGTTGACACTCTTGGTGGTATTACATAAATTTCCACGACAACCGCTAGTCAGAAGGCTTCGGCTGACAAGCATCGCCATCCAGCTCCCTCCTATCGGGTTGGGCAACGGGTTTGGCTCTCCACACAGGACCTCCCCTTACGGGTTGAGTCTCGCAAGCTCGTCCCGCGTTTCATACATTGTAGATTTGCAGCGGCAGCCATTACTCTCTGAAAAAGGGACAAAATGACCACCTTCATGTGACATGTCACGTTAGCCAATCAGAGAAAAAACTTTGGGCCATGGAAAAAGCGCAGTTTTGAGAAGGCACCTGCCTTTCTAGTTCGTATATAGTTCTGTGGGTGGTATGCACTATTATGATATCTGATTGGTCGAGCGGACTACAAACCGGACTATAATCATTAAAGGGTAAGTACACCCTAAATCACTTATTTTTTTTCGCTGTAAACGTGTTTATATGCCTACCTTATAATGAAACTTATTCATCCATTCTGTTATTTCAACAATTCTGAAATAAAATTGTATATCATAGAAAAGCATCTTTGTGCTGCCCTCTAACAGTTGAAATTCTTTCGAGGTACCCACAGAACCTCTATGTCATATGGATAATTGTTGTCACCCACAACGGAAACAGCCGGCACCTGATTGGTTAGACGGACCCACTACATTCCTTTCATTTCTGCTCCACATTTTTAAACCGGAACAACATGGCGTCCTGTTCATAAACTCTCTTATTCCAAAATAGTCCAATAAAATACGTTTCTGAAAATATTTGAGGTGATAAATAGGCCATGCAGTTGTTGAATCTTGATTCATATTTCATCTGCAACGTCTAGTTTGACAGTTTGATCCGAGTTATACAAAATCATTTGTAGGCCTACATTGTAGCTATGTTCATTTATGGAAATGAGGATGGGCACAGATCCTCCGCCCCTCTCCCTTGCTCATCCCACAAAGTATTTTTCAAAATAGTGTAGTAGGCGGAGACAGGCTGACACGGTGGGTGCACTTACTCTTTAAATCATTACTTTAAAAAATATATAATTGGAACATGCAATGTATGCTCTATATCCATATATCACACAGGCTAATCCAGGAACGTTTCGGCTCATTCTATAAATATGATTTCAAGAAATTGTCGATAGTCTCCGAAACCCGTTTGATCTGTCATAGAGTACTCAAGTGACTACGTCACACTGGTTTCAGAAGTAAATTCCCCATTCATTTAGAGCGTAGACATTAACTAAAGCTTACTTTTAAACCATTTCTACTGATTATGTCTGACCGTCAATTTCCCGGATTGTTCAATATAACGCCCATTCGCAAACTATGTCATTTTTCTGGACCAGCTTTGAGTATATTTTTACGTTTTAGTATTTTTTTTGTAAACATACCAGCGCTGGCACTGTTTAAAAACTCCACGTCCCATAATTCCCTCCGAACGAGCAGCCTTGTCTCCAGATGTTGTCATATAACGTTAGCCAGCAGTAGCACACAGCTCTGTTTTTAAACGCTTTCTAACGTTAGCTAGCTAGCTTGAAGGACTAAAAGCTAGAATTGCTTTATGTGGTTAACCGTAGCGCAGTTTCTGACCTTGTCGGGTGGGCTTCTCTACTTAGCAAGCTAACATTCAGCGGCAGTAGGCTACTCCCATCTGCCACAGTCAGACAGATGAGATGATGATATCTTATTGGTCGAGAACCACCCGTGCATTGCAGTACTGGATATGTAGTCCATTAAAGTGGACTATAAGTCAAACTACATTCATTAATGCATTACTTAAAAAAATAAAAATTGGAACATATTTGGATATATGGAATATATCCTTGTACCATACAGGCTAATCCAGGAACGTTTCGGCTCATTCTATAAATCGGATTTCAAGAAATAGTCGATAGTCTCCGAAGCCCATTCTATCTTCCATAGGGAATTTACTTCAGAAACCAAACTCCGCCCACGTCTGACTTACTCACTTGAGTAGACTACTCTATAGAGTACTCAGAGTAGCTATGTCTGATGTGGGTTTCAGTGCAATTTTGTATGCTAAACATAGTTTTCCAATACAATCGGTGTAAACAACAATCGTGTACAACCTTCCTATACAGGCGATTCATAAAACATGATTAAAGCTGGGTTTTTGTCACTAAATTCATGGAGAAAACTGAAAATAGCGGCAGAAATTTTATAATGGATTGGGCCACATTGGGCCACCAGGTATGAGAGAAGGGGTCCTTCTCTCCCGTTGAGGTGAAAAGTTGGGTCAAATATTACTGTAGAATTCCTAGTCAAAATGTAACTTTTTTTAGTAGATTTGTTTGACATAGGAAGTTTGGAGTGGGATTATTTGAAAATGCTACAGTAATATTTTACCCAACTTGGGTCAGAGGTAGCCTAGTGGACGTCCTCTCCTCTTATACCCAAGTGTCAAAAGTTTGAGACCTTCTAAAATTGCCAAGAAATTCGAAATTTCACCTTTTCAGTACATTGGTTGACATAGGAAGTTTGCAGTGAGATTATTTGAAAACGCTACAGTAATATTTCACCCAACTGGAATCAGAGGTACTGTAATACCCAAGTGTCAAAGTTTCATACATTTAATTTTGGAGATTTATTATCATTTTTTGTAATATGCCAATATTACTGTATTGTTTCATAACGTTTGGAGTGCGATTATTTCAAAAAGGTGCAGTATCCAAATAATTTCAGATGTAGCCTATAACAAAGCCTATAATAATAACAGGTTGCCTTTGCATATCCTGTAATACAAAATTTGTTTGTATGACTGCAATATTCAAATAAGCAACTAATAAATTCAGTTTATTGTACACTTTGTTCACAACATTCTATTGAATGTTTTCTGCCACTAGGGAAAGTTGCAACAAAAAAAATCTACAAATGGAGCTTTCAGTAGCTAGTATGAGGCATCAGTGGGGAAAAAAACAAGTTTATTCACCACCCCATTGTTTTGTACTAAAGAAGTGAGACAGTGTCATTTTTCACCTTTTTGGTCTTGTGTAATATTTTGAATCTTATCTGCAACAGGATGGTCACTAATGCTGTATAACCCAGCCTCGAGCAGTGACCTCCTGTCTAAAAGGTATATCTTCCCTGTTGTTAAACAGCGTGTAGCAGCACCTGGTGAATGGATGTTGCCAATTGTGTTAATGTGAATAGGCTTGGCTGGTTCAGTCATAGCTCTATTTAAATCCAGAGTACTTTTCCAAATTGTATGCATGTTCATAGAAGTGGGGATTGCTTTAGCTATTATAAACTTCTTAACTCCTTTGGAATTCTTATCAACCTTTAAAGTTTACATTTCCATTTCTGAATGCTGGGAGCTAGTTTGACCTATTTGAAACCATCGACAGACTTATTTTTCCATAGAGTTCAATAGGAAAATGAGTCCTGGAGAAACAACCCTTAAAGTGATCCATCCATATCTATTGCATATCTGGCAGCAGAGTGATGGTTTTAGGCTCGTTTGCTACCGACCCTTGATGACTTACACCCATTTAGCCAACCATTGGTTCCATATTAATCAATTCCCATAGGGATCCATTCAAATGCAGAGACGTTATAGTATCGCTTATAAGAGTACCTGAAAATAAGATATCAAGAATCTTTTGATATCCTTTTATACCCAATCATGATAGCATAACCTGTTTACCTGTAGAATGTTCCAAATATTGCAGACATCAAATTCAGAATTAGCTTGTATTTACAAAAATCTATAAAGTTGATAAGGTAAAACATTAAATATATTTTCTTTGTACTGTTTTCAATTAAATGTAGCCATACCACCATGCACTCTGCTCCTGCTGTATTGCTGAAGCTAAGCAGGTGTGGGCTTAGTTAGTACTTAGATGGGAGACCTCCTGGGAACACCAAGTTGCTGCTGGAAGTGGTGTTGGTGGACCAGTAGGGGGCCATCTTCCCTCTGATCAAATAAAACCCCAATGCCCCAGTGCAGTGATGGGGACACTGTGCTGTAGGAGATGCTGTCTTTCGGATGAAACGTTAAACCGAGGTCCTGACTCACTGTGGTCATTAAAGAGCCCATGACACCTATTGTAAAGAGTAGGGGTTTCCCCGGTGTCCTGGCTAAATTCCCAACCTGGCTCTTTCAATCTGCCACCTAATCATCCCCCTGTTTATTTGGTAAAATCATTCTCTCCCTCTCTACCTCAGCTGATGTGTGGTGAGCATTCGGGTGCAAAATGGCTGCCATTGCATCACCCAGGTGGGTGCTACACATTGGTGGTGGTAGAGGTGAGTTTCCCCCTCATCATTGTAAAGCGCTTTGAGTCACCAGTTGGTGAGAAAGGCACTATATAAATGCAAGGCATTATTAAAAGAGAATTTATTCTTACAAAGAGCCTATGAAAGCTATTTACCAGCAATACACGTGGTGTCAAGGGTGGGGGTGTAGGCGCCTTCTTAGTCAGGTATCTTTTCCCCTCAAGGCTTATGTTACTCAATGTGGTAAAGCTTGGGTTGGTCAAGCTGATTTTTTCCAGGGTAACTTCACTTCATGCTTGCCGGTCCCTTGTAAGAACATATATTTTGTTGTCTGAGAAAATGTACAATACACAAAACGGGGGGCTGAGACTTACTGTACCATCTTGTAATATCTCACAGCCTAATCACTATAGCTCAGGCTATATCGCTGATAAATTAACTGATATATTTTTGTGGTACAAATAATTGTCAAAAATAGCCTTCTTTATTAAATGTTTAGTTTTAAAAGATTGGTGAATTTTCAAAATGACCAGAATTTCAGTTTCAAACACCAACAACAATTCCCTTCATGTTCGTATCTCCTATTCTGCACTGCCAAGCTGTTTGAATAAGTGTTTTTATTTTTTTTATTTCAAGGTTGCTTCCAGAAGTGATTTCTGTTAGGATTCTGTTGCCCTTCCGTGGAACCAAATGCAGGACAATGAAGAACACACTGACGACTTCTCTTAAAGAGAATTGAGGTTTATTTACAATGTGCAAGGGAGAGACAAACTCAGACACACGGGCTGCCTGTGCTGAGAATATCTCTGAAGAACTGAAGTGTGTGTGTGGTTTAAATACAGTTCCTAGCATTACATTTCAAAGGGTTGATACAGTGAATACACATGCATGTATGGAGACAACTGGTTTAGGCTCACCCAGAAATGTGCCATTAGCAGTGGTATGCTAGAGACACTATAGAAATATAAATGGGTGGTCGATGGTTGGAGCTGGCTAGGGCCAAGGTGGGAGACATACAGAGACATGCAATATGCAAAATAATCTAGCCAGTTGCAGTTAATACAATACAGTATACCTTGTGTAATAATGGAAACCTGGGAAGGCGAAGAGGTACAGTCCCGGATAGGGGAATATGAAAAGAGTAAAAAGCATGTGTAGTGAGGTTTGGTCACTTTTACTCAGAATGAATTAAGTTCAACACTTAATTAGAATTCTATACGTCAGTAGAACCCAACTTAGTGAAATAACGTAGACACGACAATGGGTTGGAAAAATGACATATGTTTTATTGGTTACAACTATGAATATGTAATAGAAACAATAACTGATATAACATTCTATTACTTAATCTTAATCAGAGGAAATGATAATTATGTGATGGCTAAATATAGAAGCTAACAGTCCTACCATTAACAAAGGTTAGTTTGTGTTATGGGTTAATGACACGCTAAACTATATTTTGTGGTTAGCTCGTTTTATCAGTCTCATACATATAAAGTTTTAACAGTGTAAAACTATAAGGTCAGGGAAATTGGCTATTCCCGACCGAAACGCGCATAGCAAAACAAAATACAAACAACAGTAGGAACCAGCAGTAAAATAACCTCAATGGGGTATTACAGGCGTAAGACAGCGTCTTTACCATCAGAGCCATCCGGGTTCAGTGGTGCGTCTGGTACGGGTAAGACTGCATCTTTCCCATCAGAGCAAAGTTGGTAAAGTTTCATGGGTTTTTATGGTCAAAGTTCCTTTGATCCCAATTGGTAGATGGCTTTAGGGCACCCATACAATAGATTGGCTCATTTCCTTGGAACCAACAATAAACACAGATGGATCAGCCATTTCCAGTCACCTCTGGGTGTGCATGCGTGTGTTAAATTGGGATCTCCCCTCTCCTTCTCTAAAGAGGGGGGTGTTCCTGCCCAACCCGCTGCCTGATTGATGAAGCAGTCTGTGTTCATCTCAGAGTCACATGAAGAAGGGTACAGATACTCCATTGTGCCTCAGTCTGATCAGGAGTGTTATTTGTGAACAACTCCACAGGGTGCCCAGTCTCATGATCAGAAAGCCAGAGTCCCAAAATGTCCCTGTGTAACCGTTACACATGAAAAGAGGTGTGAATATTTGTGAAATAAATCTTTTTGCGAAGTAAATCTATAATTTGAGAAGTTTTATTTTGGTTGATTCCATCAATTATTATTAAGTAGTCCCAGGCACCATTGGTCATTGGTTGCAAAGTAATAAACAGTTGTGATATGATAAACAATGTGTTATTGTACACCATATACATCTGTCTGTACTAGAAAAGCTGTAGGCCACATCTCAATAAAAAAGGGGGAATGGGTGTCAAATTGATTGCCTAGACTACATATAGCTGCTACTGGATATAGTATCACCTATCTTTAAATAGAGATACATTTACACCTAGTAATAGCATCAAATGAGACCCATATCTGATTAATCACTTACAGTATGTACAGCCGACAACTGAGAGGGGTGCAGATGCAAATCATATAAACACCACTAGGTGGCAGGCTACATCTTCCAAGGGTCACCGAATTATATTCCTTTTGCCCAAGAATATCTCATGTAGTAAATCATTAGCTTTTCCAAGGAGTTAAATCATTCATAATTTATCATATATTCAATTGTCAAAAGGATTCTATTTAACATATAAATTTTCCTTGAGTACAATTATAGCAAGATTTGGAAAAACTATTAAAAAAAATATAAAAAATCATTAATATCTATTTTTTCCTCAAAATAAAACTCTATTCTGATTGTCATATCAACATCCTCATTTCTGCTCCAGTGCCTGCAAGAGTTTAAAAGATAACACCCCCCACTGCTTCCTAGAACAGATAGCATTTATGTGAGTCCCTACGTCTTTTGACACTGGGAGATGGGTCTACTGTTTGCCTTGCACTCACAGTGTTGTTACGAGGCATTGGAATATGTTTGCAGTCACCAGGTTTTCATTAACTCCTTATGAGTCAGCACTGTCTGCATCCACTGCCCCGGCTGCCCCAGCTGCAGGCTGTGCTCCCATTGGCTGTCTCGAGAGGGCTCTCAGCAGATATAAGTGGGTCCGCCTTGTGTGCACGGTACTGTTGTCTGAGAACTGACGAGGAGCAGGACTGTGTCTGCGCCATGACAACGTGAGTACCTTCTCTCTCTATGCTCCTGACAGATCTCTCTGCGAGGGAGGTCTTAAAGGCAGCACCCAGGCAGAACCTGGGGTATGTAGGGGTTGCGAGGGACACCTGATGCCAAAGTAGATTGGACACTTGTTGACATGGGGGGATCATGGTGGGTTATGTCTTGATGAGAGAGCACACACATTATATGTACTGACCTTTCTGCCTTTTATTGTCTCCACTAATATGGTATGAAAGGCACACTGCTTGTTGGTTGCTTTATTAAATTTGATTGTGAATGCTAACTGGCACCTAGCAAACATCTTCAAACGTAAAATGAAGCTGCCGCACAACTCTACAATGCTTTGATTTTTCCACATTTCCCTGAAAATATTTGCACATTTCATTTGCACAGCATTTTCATTTAGACATGAGAACAGGGTAGTAGCAGGAAAATGACTGTTATATCCAGCCAGTATTGCATTTTCACAGAGAGCTAAGGTCTTATCTACAGACACAACTTGCACTTTGAACTGAATTGTTTTTAAATGTTTTTCTTCCAACGCTGCTGTATGGTATGGGCTGGCCTTGCACATGAGCCTGAGATTATCATCCAGTAAAACAGATTAAAATGTGTTGGGGGGTTTGGTGTGTGTGTGTGTGGGGGGGGGGGGGGGGGGGGGGTGCTATATAGCTTGCAGACAAAGTAGGAGTAAGGCTCTAATACCTGGGTGTGGAGGCATGGATGTGACACCAGGATATTAGGGGGGCACTAGGGTGGCACTTGCTACTGTTTAGTGTCCTCTCAGACTGAGACTTTGTACATGTAATTATGTTTACTGACAGGCAATCGAACACAGCACCCGTCCAAGACATCAGATTACTGACATCTGCATTAGCTAGCATTATTGCAGATTAGGAGAGGCAACAGTTTACCTAGCCCTCCCCCAAGACCCTATTTGCCTCCTACCCTGAAGCAGAAATAGGACACAGAACATAGGTATCAGGGGCACCAGTGTGAGCTGTCTTCTGATCTCCTACAATATGAACAGCTATATGCAACCATTATTATAAATTGTATTAGCAAGAAAACCCCTTTGAGATGCATCTCATTTTCAATGGGGCCTTGCATCAGCAACATCAGCTGTGTTACAAACTAGCAAGCAAGCAAACCAAATATAGAGTCTAATAAAACCACCACAAAGGAAAGGTAGTATCCATTACTAGGTGGAGAAATAATATGTTGTAATAATATGTGGTAACCATGAAGCTTTATTGCCATAGCTTTGTGTGAGTAATCAAATGGATGATCGTGACAATAGAAAAAGAAAAAAAGCCACAAAGCATTATCCTTTTGTCTGTTGTCCAAAGGAAGCCAATTAATTTGTTGTTTTTACAATTAATTTATGGTGTTTTGTCTTGACATCCAATGTCAATGACAAGTTATGGCCACAGATTTGATACATAACAATTCTCCTGAGAATTCTGAGAAAGTTCATCTGTGAACCGTGTTCTGTCAAGCAGAGTTCTGTACAATTGCAACATTTGAGGTTTTCTTGTTTCAACACTTATCTTTCTATTAAATGTAAAATGGGCAGATGGAAAGGGGTTATGTGGGCAGTGAGAGGGTGAACTGGGCATTGCCAAATAGTCATTGGTCAGTGAAGCCGTTTCTTAGTTGATTTTGAGGTGTGCTTAGGATCATTGTCTAGCTGAAAATGTGTGGCCAATATCTAACTAAAATCTAAAATTACTTTATTGAAAGTATACCTCCTTGTTAGCGCAAATAGCCTGCTCCTCCGAACAAGGAATCATGTGGCTACAACTTAATATGTAAAGCATGCAGACATGGTGAAGAGGTTTAGTTATTGTTTGAACAAACATTAGAATGGGCATGATCTAAGCGACTTTGACCATATATGATTGTTGGTTTCAGATGTGGTTGTTCCATTACCTCAGAAACAGCTGCCCTATCTGATTGATCCTATTTACGTTCTAGCCTTTGTTACTTGTTTTTTCTTTATTTTGTCTTTTTGTGTGGTGTTTCTAAGTACAGTCAGTGTTCATTAAAAAAATTTTGTGCACCTTTTTGTGAAGTTTAGGTCAGAGGAATTCTGTGGAAGACGCACTATTTTGTTATTCGTCTGAGGAAGAATTACTCCTGGTTTAAGATCAGGGTAGTAGTCTTCTGCTAC
The DNA here is from genome assembly GCA_029718625.1 of Synaphobranchus kaupii. Taxonomy (NCBI): domain Eukaryota; kingdom Metazoa; phylum Chordata; class Actinopteri; order Anguilliformes; family Synaphobranchidae; genus Synaphobranchus; species Synaphobranchus kaupii. The sequence continues at coordinate 53,460,847 of CM056382.1, forward strand.
ATCCTACTTTGGCCTGTCCCCTCCAACCTATATTTATTCATATGTATTTTGGGATTTTGGTTTGTTTTGTTGTCTTGCATCTATCATCAATATGATCATATTACATATTACATATTTATATCAACACATCCATACACGCTTATATTTTCTGCATTCTAATTGCTGTGCTCTTTGTAATACAAGTATGCAATATTTGAATACATGATAGACGCACTTTTTTGTGTCAATTTCAATATTTAAGAGTGAACCATGTCAGGAAGCAGGTCTCTATTTTTTCTTTACCATCCAAAGTATTTCTTTTAATATTCCCCTACTGTGGTGGGACTATTGACCTTTTTGACCTATTTTTTACAGAATAATATTTCACCACAGTTGTTCAGTAAGATTTCAGGGGTGTTCTGATGAAGGGTTAGTTTCAGAAATGGTGAACAATAATATTAATTCTGGTCTTGTTCACCTCTGCTACTTACTTCCTCTTGCACCCAGCCCATCTGCTGAGGAAGTACGGTAATTCAAACGTGTCCTGTTTTTCAGCTATGGGATGGATGCTGCAGAGTTCAGAAGGCGAGGGAAGGAGATGGTGGACTATGTCGCTGACTACTTGGAAAACATTGAGCAGAGGGAGGTATATCCTGATGTGCAGCCTGGATACTTGAGGTCCCTCATCCCAAATGAGGCTCCTGAGGAACCTGACACCTATGAAGATGTGGTCAGGGACATTGAGAGGGTGATCATGCCTGGGGTGAGTGACTAATTCCACTCTCAATGGCTTTTTTATAACAGCTCCTTTAAGCGCCAATGCTCCTTTAAGTAATTGTATGTTACAAGTGTGTCCAGTATGATGTGCTGGCCATGTGACAGACAGAGGTGGAAATCCAGGGGACATAAAGTAAAAGTCCTCCTCAGTATTTTGCTCCAATCACCTGGATTTGCTAATTAACATAATTCTTCAGAAGGAGGTAGAACTAATTAGTGAAATCAGCTGGCTGAGTCTATGGGTGGAAGAAACACATGGTAGGACTTTTACTTTATGTCCCCTGGATTTCCACCTCTGGTGACAGACCACAGTCTCTCACCTTTGACCTTTCATCTTTTGGAATGAATGATAAAATGTTCATGCACACAAGAGAGGGATGGTCAAAGGATGCATTTCAGGCATTACACCACTCTATATTGAATGGTCCTCTGCTTATTTTAACTGGCGTGCAAGGTACCCAGTTAACATAGCAATGCTTTGTTATAAAATTCTCAATTGCCAAGTTACATTTAGTTCTTGAAAATCACCCTGGCTAATGCTTCAGACACCCAAAGGTTTTGGTGACATAATGCCTTCATAAACATGACAGAACAGCTTCATAAATCATACATAAGTCAATGTCATACTTTGTAAAGGGTGACATAACACCTTATGCAACATGCTAAATGTACATAACCAACAATGTCATCTGACAAATGGCTAAACATTATGAAGGGTGACATAAAATATGCTTATGTAGATTGCCAGGCTAACTGACACAAATATTTCTCATATTAAAAGTGAGCCACGCAGCTGTGCCACCATAGGTAATAGTAGTGGTGCAGAGTCAGGGACATCACCCCATGTCCAGTGTCCAGTGGATGACCAAGCTTGGAAGGACTGAAGGTTCATGTCATCTTGTGAGCCAAGAGCATTTTCATCACTATTAGCCATGGTGGCACAGCTGGTGGTACACTTTTAATACGAGAAATATTTACTGCTATTGTAGCAGGAGTCAAGGGGAATAACAGGTGACACTGCTGGTGGTACACTTTTAATATGAAAAATATTTACTGCTATTGTAGCAGGGGTTAAGGGGACTAACAGATGACACTGTTGGCCAGATGACACTGTTGGTGGTACACTTTTAATATGAGAAATATTTGCTGCTATTGTAGCAGGAGTCAAGGGGACTAACAAATGACACTGTTGGCACAGATGACACTGTTGGTTATGTCACATTTGGCATAACATAAGAAGGTGTTATGTCACCCTTTATGAAGCATGACATTTGCTTGATGTATGATTTATGAAGCCATTATGTCATGTTTATGAAGGCTTTATATATTCACATAAAGCCTTTATGAGAAAAACTTCTTTTAATGTGTGACCAAGGTTTCTTTTTTTTTTTTTTTTTCAATAATTAGAACTCAAAATACGTATTTAGAAAAGCAGGATAAATTGTTTTGGCAATTGGCATTTAACTTGATTGGGTAGTTTAAAAAACGCTTTAGCACCCTATTAGGTAAAAGCTTTGGCACCCTATTACCACAAACCTGGTTGTGACAAAAATGCCCCAATTAGTGTGTACACCTGATGCTAAATAGGCCTACAGTTATGAGCCTCAACTGGGAACATTTCAATTTGATAATCAATACATTTGCTTGCAAGAAATATCATTCACACTAATCTGGCTACTGTCAGTTAATGCAATTAGTAAATAAAGTTTTTTATATAATATTCTTTATAAAATAAAGGATAAAAGAATATCTCTATATTCTTAACATATCTTACAATACTCATACACACCCACAAATCAGTAGCAGCTGCTACTGAGACACACACCGTTCACGTTGAATGAAGTTGATTTGTCTCATTCAAAATCCATATTCTTTATCCATTCATTTGAAAATATTATTTTGATAACTTATGAATAACTACCAATCTTTGAAGATAAAGATAATTATTTATAGAAAGAAATTTGTATTTGTTTGTTATGTCTTTGTACGTATCATTCAGAACCATGTCTTTTAAGCTAGTTTTTTTTGCTTCCAAGTAGTCATTTTCACAAAGAAGCCTTAATACGCTTCATGCTTATGTTATGCTTTTGTTTCTGTTCAAAGTCTGGGTCTTGTCCTCTATGACTCTGTGACAGTTCAAAGCAGTCTCCTTGGGGTAATAATTAAACTGATCACCTCAACTATTCAGAGCACTGGTCTCAATTTCACCTTTTCCTAACTTCACCGACAATAAATTAATTACAGTTAGTCATTAGCAAAGCTTATTTTTCCTGTTAGATATGTCCCACAACTCCTCGTATCATACAGAACAGTCAGAAATTATCTATAATTATCTCTGTCACTAATGACTCACCGATGAGAAACCTGGACAAAGTCCATTCACCTAAACAGGACAATGTCCTGTGCAGTCATCAATCCACCCCATCCCCCACAACTCTTATATACACACGCACACACACACACACACACACACACACACACACACACACACACACACACACACACACACACTGTACACAAATCTGCACACAGTTTGTGGAACAAAGCAAAACTGGAAAGGGCAGATTTTTTGCAAGGTATATATCAAATTTCAATGATGTAAATGATGATGTAGAATACTGAGGATCTAGAATGTATAAGATGGGATGTAAATTTGGCTTCAGTGTACCATGCAAATGGTTTGGTGTGCTTGTCTTGCAGGTGACGCATTGGCATAGCCCCTACTTCTACGCCTACTTCCCCACGGCTAGCTCTTACCCTGCCATGCTGGCAGACATGCTCTCTGGTGCCATTGGCTGCATTGGCTTCTCATGGGTGTGTTCTCTCATGGCATGTCCATCACTAGTGAAAAATTGGTTTAAAAAATATCACTTTGGAAATCACTTCTGCACAATATGGGAGACACCCTCTCAGTTTAGAGCTTTGTTCTGTTTCATTTCTGTTTAACATGTTATTGTTTTACTCTATTGTAATTATATTTGTTTAACTTGTTATCTTGTTCCCTTGCTACAGGCTGCCAGTCCAGCCTGCACTGAGCTGGAGACTGTGATGCTGGACTGGCTGGGGAAAATGCTCAATCTGCCAGAAGACTTCCTGGCCGGAACTAGCGGACAGGGTGGGGGGGTTATACAGGTGAAGAGTGGGGAGTTCTGCATGGATACTTTTCATATTGTACTGATAATACGGTAGCTTTCTTTGCCCTTATTTGCAATATATTATATACAGTATATACACACACACACACACACACACACACACACACACACACATGCAGTAAGATCCTTTGAAGAATCTGCGCATGTGCAGGAAATTTTACAAATCGTTAAGACAAATCGCTAATGGATGATTCAGAGATTCTGAACGTCATCGCTGGCAGAAATGTACTTCAGTATGCATTGCCGTTGTGTTGCTGTGTTGGTGGTGGATAAAACAGCTAGGCATGGTATTCTATGACAGACAGCAATTTGTCAGAAATTGATTTCTGGTCTGCTGCACAACACTGGAAAACTGCAGGAAATTTCCTTTCCCCATGGTATGTGCTCGTGGTTTGTGAACGCGGAGAAGAAGTGTGCCGAATTCACCTCAGCGTTCATTACGGGCGTCCTGTACCGCGGCTGAGAGCACTCCACACGTTTGATGAAGCAAAATAATAGCCGGTGGCAGGTCATTTCACGCCAGGACAAGGCGGAGCTTACGTTCTCTCATTGTTGTCATCGTCATGCTTTTAAGTGAATTCACTATGGCAACAAACGGGACTCTCGCTTGTTTTAGAATGAATGGGAGTGTTGACGGCTTCCTGCATTCAAAATTGAGGGTAAAAGTATGGGGGAGCACTATAGCGAATACAAACTGAAGTCACGAGGCTCTTGATTTAAGTGTCAGGCTGCTGCTGCCCAATTGCTCAAGATTTATCAAGATAAATATTTTGATGGTAATGAGCAAAATGTAAATCATGATGGATCAGGCTATGCATACAGTTACTATAATTGGAATGGGTCCAAAATAAGGACACAAGCATGAAGGGCTATAATATTAGCAACACAAATAATAATACAATTAGGCCTAATAATAGAAGAAAAAGAGATGACACTAGCGCCTATACCTGTGTAGCTAAACTGTAACTAATTTGGCAACAAGGTTATTACTGAGTAACTCCAACATAGGTAACATGGAACAGTTTGTGGTATTCTTAAATACAAATGTGAAACAAGGCCAGCCCTGTTACATCTCTCCTGCTGAAATGAAATCATTCCACATCATAATAACACATTGAGAAATTAACATGCAAGGTTTATCTGTTGTGTATCATGAAGATGTGGCCTTTGAGTGTACAAACGTAAATAAAATATTTCAAAACAGTCACGTGTAATTAAGAATACTGCTGTTGTTCCATGTTACCTACGTTGGAGTTACTCAGTAATAACCTCTTGTTAACAAATTAGTTACAATTTAACTACGCAGGTATAGGTGCAACTTAACCCTTTAATGGCCGCTCAACCGTTTGGTATAGCACGTTTTGAGTCTTGATATCTTGTTGGAAAATATGTTGGCCTTAACTCCACCTGATTGAGCCATCTCTATCGGTGTACGTGGTAGAGATGGCTCAATCAGGTGGAGTTAAGTCCAACATATTTTCAACAAGATATCAAGAAACAAAAGAGTGGTCCACCAAACGGTTGAGTGGCCATTAAAGGGTTAATGTAAAGTGTTGTACCGAAAAGGAATATGGAACTATTTTCAAATGTTCGATAATGTTTTGTTTTTTCCTATAGGGCCTACTTGCACCTGCCGCCTGAAATAATTTCTTATTAGTTATTCGGTGAAGAGTTTCATGTGCTCTCACTAATGTGCGAGATTAGAGATTCAATGGTATTGACAAAGATTTAGTCGATTCAAAAGCTCTTTTGGTGGGAGGTTTTTAAAATATATTATACATCTCCTTTGACTCACTTATTGATACAGCCCAAGCAAGAACACGTATAGGCCAATGTTCATTTTCGTAATTTATAGCCTTGTAGGGAAAATACATTTCCTGCTTCAATGTTCTTGGATGGTCACCTAACACAATCAGCCTTACTCAATGATCAAGGGGGGTTAGAAACAAAGCCTGGTGACGACGGCACCGCTAGGGTGTGAGACGGGAATTAGCCAGCTTACCTAGGTGACAATAACCATTTGGTTCTCTCCCACACCACATGCAATGTCCATTTGTTTGCCTGTCACCCAATCAGGGACAGGAACCTGCATTCTATGTCAGCATTTTATTTCAGGTTTGGGGTATAAAGCTTGTACCACACACAACACTATTTTGTAATTGAACTGCCTTACGATTACCCGGTATCTTGTATACTGTAATGAAGACTATTTTTGCATTGTAATTAAATTGCTATTGACCTAAACTTTGGAACTCCGAGTTTTACTTTACAAAGGACAGAATTCCTACATAAAGCACTTTATGTAGGAATTCTGTCCTTTGTAAAGTAAAACTCTGAGTTCCAAAGTTTAGGTCAATAGCAATTTAATTACAATGCAAAAATAGTCTTCATTACAGTATACAAGATACCGGGTAATCGTAAGGCAGTTCAATTACAAAATAGTGTTGTGTGTGGTACAAGCTTTATACCCCAAACCTGAAATAAAATGCTGACATAGAATGCAGGTTCCTGTCCCTGATTGGGTGACAGGCAAACAAATGGACATTGCATGTGGTGTGGGAGAGAACCAAATGGTTATTGTCACCTAGGTAAGCTGGCTAATTCCCGTCTCACACCCTAGCGGTGCCGTCGTCACCAGGCTTTGTTTCTAACCCCCCTTGATCATTGAGTAAGGCTGATTGTGTTAGGTGACCATCCAAGAACATTGAAGCAGGAAATGTATTTTCCCTACAGCCTATAGCCTACATTTGCAGATAGATGACATTAGCTAGGCCTAACTAAAATAACATTTCCCGTTTGGCATTCTTTGTTTAATTTGCAGTGCATGAGTGGCATAGCCTATATCAGGACACATCTTTTTTTATTTATTTCCTCATTTTGAGAATTAGTTCCGTGTTCTTTTCCCTGTTTGCTAAGGTAAGGTGTAAGGTATAGTAAGGTGCTGGATATAGGCCTTGTGGCTGAACACGGTAAATATGTGTCTCATGGCACATCTTTTTTATCTAAATGTATAAAACCAGTTGTCTGAATTACTGCATCATTGCAGGGCACCGCCAGTGAAGCCACGCTTGTAGCTCTGCTAGCCGCTCGCTCCAGAATCGTCCGACAGATCCAGGCCAAAAATCCAGAACGTGAAGAGTTAGACATCATATCCAAACTGGTAGCCTATTCCTCGGATCAGGTGAGACTGCATTTAACTTATTCAGTAGCCGAAATGGGAACATATTTTCAGTTGTACCTGCTGAATAGATCAATGTTACAATTTGCTAAAGTTTATATGTCCATTTTATAAAGCGACCAAAGAAAAACAACAGTATAAGAACAAAAGTATAAGATGCCCTCTTAGAAATTGTATTTCAGTTTTAGTCACGGTTGGGGGTATGTAAGGTTAAAGCGTAGGTGCTGAGGTTCAAATGAATTTCTAATGCCATGATATTTAAATAGTTAATCTTTTACTTTGAGAATATTCGTAAAGCTTTAAACCATGTGCTATTTTAAATTCAACCTTTCCAGCATCAGATTGTAGCATCCATAAAAACTCAATTAGACCTGTGGATCAAAGTCTTGCCTCTTTGAAAACCCACATTATCCTGAATGTGTTAGTGTGTGTGGCAGAGTGTGTGTGTGTGTGTGTGTGTTGCTGCAGAGGGGCTGATCAGTGATGAAAAGTGACAGGACTCCCTTACAGCTGATCTGGGTCTGAGTAAATTCTCCTGCGGGGAAAGATGGCCTTTAAGTAGCACACCGAGTTAACCTTTTTTGGAAACACAAACTTCCCCCATGTATAAAAGTGCTGAAAAAAATATTTGACATTAGACCTGTGTTTTTTATGGTCTTTTTTTCAAAGGGTAAAATACTACTTCAAAAACTGCTTGATTTTCATGGATACAACCTAACAGGCTTTGTCAATATACTATTTGTTTTCTACATTATACATCTGAATCTCCTAATACTGCTCTACAGTTATATTTTGTAGAGCATCGTGACTTTTTACTTAGTGTTCAAAATGTCCAGTGCGACAGGTGCATGTCCCTGGGCAAGTACCCTTTCCAGAAACAGGCTTTCTGAATGGATGTGTCTGTACAGGCACACTCATCAGTGGAAAGGGCGGGGCTTATTGCTGGAGTAAGGATGAAGAAGGTGCCCACGGATAAGAAGTTTGCGGTCCGAGGAGAAACATTCAACACCATCCTGAAGGAGGACAAGGAGGCAGGACTCATACCTTTTTATGTAAGGAAATTTGCCTAATCAATCATATTGTGCGTTGGATTTCTAATATTGCCGTCCAGTTACAGTGATAAATGCATACAGTGCACTCCAAAAGTGTTTGGACAGTGCCACATTTTTTGTTGTTTTGTCTCTGTACTCCAGCACATTGGATTTGAAATGGAACAGTGAGTGTGAGGTTAAAGTGCAGACTTTCAGCTTTAATTTCAGGGTTTTTACATCCATATCAGATGAACCATGTAGCAATTGTAGCCATTTTTACAACCCCCCCCCCCCCCCCCCCCCATTTTAGGGCACCAAAAGTAATTGGGCAAATTAACATATACTTAAATAAAGTCATCATATTTAATATTTGGTTGCATATCCTTCGCATGCCATGACTTCCTGATGTCTGTGACCCAACAATATCAACAATGGCATGGGGCATGTACATATTATAAGCCCCTTTGTATTTTGTGTAGTTCTGTGCATGAGTAAAATATGTTTTTCAGTTGGATTCCCCATTGCCTAGCAGGTACAGCCAATCAGCAGAAAATCAGTCAGTGGTCTTAAGCTCTGTTGTTTTCTTCCACCAACTGTGAGTCAGCACCACAGATCCAACACTGGCCAGGTACTCTTAAAGCCCACAGCCCACAAAGAACAATAACAGCCCAAAGGTCACATGAATATTCACTCTACTTCTCTGTGGCAACAGCCTTTCATGACATGCAACGCGTGAACGACACTCTCCTCTCTTCTCCTGCATCTGCCGAGGTCTTTATGACCACTAATGTTGTTTGCAAAGCCTGTGTCTGTCACCCCTAAATTAATCTGAATCTCATTTACCCTATGGCCGGGCTTACAAGTCCTCACATTTTGCCAAACGTCCAGGAAGAGTGCCTGCAGGGAGAAGGACGCGTAAATCAGCTGGATCACCTGAAGTGATTCTGAAGTCGATTATTTTGAGATAACGAGGAAAATGAAAACAAATGGCACGGAGGACACTGCACCTGCTCTTTCTTCAGAAGCCCAGAGATTCGGTGTGGTGCTGTGCACAACACAAGTCAGGGGCTTTTCTTAATGTCTCTTACGCACAGCAATGTTGAAAGGGTTGAAAGATTATTAAGGTTTACGCTGCCTATCTCTGTGTTAACCAGTGTGTTTAAGCAGACCCCATTGTCAAAGTATTGTGTTTCTGTCCTGTTGTGAGTGTTGTGCTCGTTGTTGTGTGGTGTCGTTAATCAGACGCTGATTCTCATTGGTCCTCAGTTTTGTGCCACGCTTGGCACCACCCCATCCTGTGCCTTTGATTGCATTACTGAACTTGGTCCCATATGTGAGTATAATTATCCTCTTGAAATGTCAGCTCAGATGACCATGTGCTATTATTTTTGTGTCTATGTGTGCCTTTTGGTTTCATTGTGCATGTCTCAGTGTTTCCTCATATATGTGTCTCTGTGTGTTTGTGTATGTGTGTAGTTGTGGATGCTTTGTATTTGGACAATACGTGTCTGTCTCTGCTTGTCTGTGGACACTGTTTTTGTGTATAGATTATGAGTGTGTGTCTTGTGTGTGGACACTGTGTCTCTGGTGGACACTATATCTCTTTCGGAGTGAACTCTCATTGAAGTTTGACACTTATATAGTGCCTTGCCTAAATTGCTTCAGTAAATATTTATATTCTGCACATTGTTTTGTATAAATGCAAAATACAAACAATGCCTGAGCAGGGTACCTGCTATGTCTATTAATGATAATGTAACTGCCCATACATAATAATAATAATAATAATAATTATACACCATATTTTAACATTGTAGACTTTGCATGGACACTGTGAGTGTGTGTGTGTATACAAACACTGTACTATGTTCCTCTGTCCTCTGTGAGAGGACACTATGCTCATTGATATGTGCCGTCTGCTCCAGGTAATGCAGAGAATATGTGGATGCACATTGATGCAGCATATGCTGGGAGTGCCTTCATCTGTCCAGAATTTAGACCTCTTCTGAATGGTATAGAGGTCAGTGAACAGTCCTTTCCACATAGCCTGATAGGAACCGTCTCGTTCTTTCCATTTACTACAATTTCTATAATTTGTTAAATCATATTATTATAAGGCGATACTTAACGCGGCATATTTTTCTGCCACTCCTCAGTCTTCACACTTCCTTAGCTGTGTTTTGTTTTAGACTTGCAGTTTCAAAAAAAGAACCACGTCAAGAATTAATAAACTTGATTATTCCTACAGCTTTTAAATGGCAAGAGATATATCATCGAGCATGAATAAATGCGCCATCGGTTCAAAATGAAAACACGTCAAACTGCTTTTGAGGCACAGCAGTTGTCCCGCTGTGCTTCAGGGCGTGTGCAGATAAGGCAGAGTTAATTTCCTGAGGAGCCGATGGACCTTTAGATAAATCTGCCCACTGTGCCAGAGAAATATCCCATTTTATTAACAACACGAGTTCAAACAATGTTTGAAATGGTGGAGTGGCCGTAAAAGAGGTGCCCTTTATCCTCAGAGAATGGCAGCAGCCTGGGGTTTCCTGCTGTTTAGCCGGTTGCTAGGAAATGCCTGATGGACAGGACCCCACATCCGTCCGCATAGCAACCAATCGTCCATCCTCCATGAGTCTGTGATGTAGCTCGCATCCTGTCGCTGCCTTGGTTGCGTCTCAGACGACGCGGGCAGACAAGGAGGATATTATGAATACGATAGCGAGCGGAGATCAGACGCGTGATAGTTTTGTTATTTGAGATCTGAGATGCTTCAAATTAATGTGGTCCTATTTTTGTCTCACTGCTGTGCCTTTTAGCTCATATGTTTGTAGAATGACTGTGGCGAGAGCTGGGACAGGTGTGTTGTGTTTAATCATTACATCATCTCTAAATATTGCATCTTTTTGTTTTTGAATTGAGGCATTTCTTAGTGAACTGGAGTGGACCACTTTGTGGGGATTGTTCTGACTCTTCATATTGTAAAAGCACAAAGAGCAGCCTTAAAGGGATAGTTCGGAATTTTGGACATAATGTCTCAATTACGACTTACCCATGATGTAGTTGATTGATGAAAACCATTTTCAGCTAATTCCGTGCTGTCCCTTCTTTTGGACATACACACGTTGCTAATGCTAGCGCAACTCTAAGGTAACCGGTAGCATCCACTACCAAACGCACTTAAACACTCCACAGTGCGCCCAAAGCAAATAAAATACGACGACAGTCTACCGGGGTTATTTTGAGTGTTTATACCATCATTTTTGAAGTCAAACTATTGTTGAATCCTTTACTTTGTGCTGACCTATATTCTCTGTGGAAGTACGGCGGCGGAGCAATACTTTACGTTACCTACGAATGTAGTGCCGGCACTGGTCGACTACAACAACAAAGAAGAGCAACAAGTGCGATGGCCACATTCGCATAGGTCAGCACAAAGTAAAGGATTCATCGATAGTTTGACTTAAAAAATGATGGTATAAACACTCAAAATAACCCTGATAGACTGTCGTCATATTTTATTTGCTTTGCAACATGATGTTTTAGACCATTATGGAGGATTCATGACTAAAATGTATTCATTGTATTTTTACTGTACTGTACGTCGCTTTGGATAAAAGCATCTGCTAAATAAATGTAATGTAATGTAATGTAATGTAATTGGTTCGAAGAGTAGTCTCTGCCAGCCTCTGTTGGTTGATGATCCGGTTGGTGATCTACCAATGAAATTGTTTTTGTTTAGTTTGCAGACTCCTTCAACTTCAATCCTCACAAGTGGCTTTTGGTGAACTTTGACTGCTCTGCCATGTGGTGAGTGAACTGTCAATTAGAAGTGTTTCATATGGTCCCAGACCAGCACATGACATGGTTTGAAGCTTTATTATGAAGCAGAACAGATACAGGTTTCATAAGCTTACCTCCAAGGTACAACGGAAATGCTCCATCTCATACGCCGAACTCTACAACCCACATGCCCACCATTCCTGGATCAGCAAATTGTAACAGATCAGTTGTGGCCAATTTAAGGTGTGAATAATTTTAGGGTAGATAACTCACCCCCCTCCCCCTCATTACCTCTTTGAAAGGGTAATGTTCACCTGAACTTTCACCTGTTCACCACAATGTGTCTGAGGGTTTGCTGCATTTTAATGATTGCCAGGCTGGAGAAAATGGAGACAGCATTGTTCCTGGCTGTGTTTATTCAGTGGGGGGGAGGGGGGGTTATATTCAGTATATTGGTGCAGAGTCACATCTGCCTGGCCTTTCATCGCTTTGCAAACTCCACCCACATGCTCTGCTCCTTTATGGATCATCACAACCATTCAGACAGCTCCAGGTAGCCAAAAACAGCACAGTTAATGTGCTTATGGTAGGATGTGACATGGGAGAGTAACTCACCTGTTCTGACGGGGGCTTGAGATGACTGTCGTGGTGCTGTTTTCATTGTGATGTTTTCCCAAGGTTTTTTTTCTTCCTGGAGCAGTGCTCATAGATCTTTTGTTTATGGCATTTATGGCATCAGTTTCAAGAAGGCTTTAGCCTACAGTAAATTATGTTGATCTGGTAATATAGTATGCTATTGATCTGTACTAACTGTTACTCAGCACTAACTAATTACAACGATATAAAATCAGATATTAATATTAAACAAGCTAATCTACTTAGCTAGGCAGCTAATGCGAGGGGGAGTGTAAGGTTTGGATTTCTAAAAGCGTATCTAGAGAGATACGGCACAAAACCCGGAAGTAGCCGCACCAGGACTGAGATAACACAGGATCGGGAGCAAAACTTAGCACAAGGCAAAACAAAGCAACCTCCAAAAACTGAGGCGATCTCGATAAACAGCGAGAATAACTAACAAAAGAACCTCACACACTAAATAATTAGGTGAACATGAGGTGGTGAAACAAAACAAAACTTGATAAAACGAGTGAAAGGAAAGAATAGAAAAGACCTGTTCGCCAGAGCTCTTGTGGCAAAAGAGCTGAACACAACTGGCAAACGGTGAAAAGAATAAAGGATAAAGAAAGATTGGAAAGGAAAGAGAAAACCAATCTAATCCTAAATCTTATAACCAGACTTGCTGCGTTTCCTATTTGTACGAACCAGAAATGCAGCGACCGAAATTCCTATACCTTACCGACTTTGTTAGTCAAACAGCAAAGACAGTATCGAAGTGTCGGAAATGCGGAAGGCCTGGGCTATTTATAGCCGGCAGGAAATGCAAAACAGGTGTAGGGAATATTGTCGGGTAAGCTACAAACACCGGAACGGAGGTGGAAAAAATCCGATAGAGCGTTCTGACGACGCCACAAAAGAAACCAAAACGTAGACCAGCAAAGGCTGCAAATAACCATGACAGCTAAAGTTAGTTTGTCTAAGTTATCTAGCTAGCGATACATTTTAGGAACCCCTCAAAAGCATCTCAAGGGGTTTATCCTGCCAATGAATAAATGCATTTCAGATACATCCAGGATGAGAATTGATAGGTGATAACTCTTAACAAGCTAAGTTAATGTTAATTAATGGTTGTGTTGATTTTATGGTTATTCCATAAATGATAAATTAGGTAAAACATGAATTGGCAGGTAAACTACTATCTCAGAGCATATTACACTGGTTTACCTCAGAATATTTCTTCAGAATTCTTGCCTGTCATCAATAATGCACTGGCTGTTGATAGCGTCCACTCAAGATATAATTTGCGTTGAAAAGCCAGTTTTCACAATGCAACAGCAAGCGCTTGGTAGTGCAGCTCAAAGTTTGGCGTGCCAATCGTATCAAACGAGAGCCCCAGAATAAAACGGGCATGGGCCTTTGAGCCAACCAGACATATTGACTTTCATCAGGACTGATGCTGACATTGTTGAGGAGATAATACTGAAAATCAAGCCTCTGTGAGCCACAGATTAAAAAATGTAAAAAATAATTTCAGTGTGAGTACGTTCCTTTGCTGTCTTTTGTCCCTTGCAGATGAATGACTTCTTGATTTCATGCCCAACGGTCAGAACGGGTTGACCAACATCTATTCAGATATGCACCATTGGTTATTGCTGTGCATATATCTGTTATTGGTTGAAAGAGAGAAAAAAAAGAGTCTTCACATATCATTCATCGAGTCAGATCAGATCACTCTGGAGTCACTTGCAACAATCATCGAGTTCTGTCAGATCGCTCACCTTTAAAATGTAGAAAAGTGAAGAGACAGAAAGTGAGGCTTTTAGTCAGTGTAGCTTATTCCTGTGAGAGAAACCTTTTCTACTGATGTCACTCAGGGGTGGTGATGACGGAAAGCGCTTTGCACTCCAGTTCAGCTGTCTGAGCAGAGCATGCGCCCAGTGACCCTTCAGAAAACTGACCTCTGGTCAATTTCGTGCAGGATTAATAGGATTACTTAGCATGTGAATCTATAGATAGAGCCTCATGGTTTACATGCAGCTCCCCCCCTGCCTGGACACATAGGCGCGGGAAGATGTTTTGAAGTCGGGGTGCTGAAAATCGCAATGACAAACCGTTTGCTATATCGCAACCAGGATTTTAAGTTGTTTTGTATCATTGATACAGAACAATTTCCCTGTATTTATACTACCTTTGGTACCCCATTAAATGTATTGCATACAGATTTAATATATTGTAGCAATCGTTACATGGACGATCAGAGAGGGGGCTGCAGCACCCTCAGCACCCCTACTTCCAGCGCCTATGCCTGGACAGGTTTCAGCACTTCACTGGGTGGTTTTACCCCAATGTCACCAAATCCCCTGTAACGAATTATGGAAAGCTCATCCAAATCTGGAGTTAAGCCCACTTCCAGAAAAGATATATACCCTACCAGATGCCTGGTGGACATACGGCTTATTTGAGAAAATAGCTACAGGCTTAAAAAGTTTATGACAAAATTGCTTTATAGAAATGTTAAAAACTATTTCTTTTATTCTGAGTGCAGGCCCTACAAGAATGGTAAAAAAAGTTGTTCATATTTCTCTAAGGGTAGATGCCCCAAAAGTTGAAACACAGAAGAAAAAGTTGATACAGTTAATCTAGAATGCATCCATTTTGTAATATTCCCAGCTAAGTGTGTTAAAATGAATTGGCACCTTTTTCTGGTTGTTCATAGCACTGTCTGTTTCTCTGCAGGGTGAAGAAGCGAGTTGACATCATTGGGGCTTTCAAAATGGATCCCCTGTATCTGAAACACGATTACCAGGAATCAGGTGCACCACATCATCGCTTTAATTCTTGAAATGTAGGGGTGTAAAGGGGGTCTTTTCACATTCTCAGTGATGTAAGAAGCTATGTTGCACTCTGCCCTCCAGTGATCCTCTCATGGGCACGGGTGAGTAAATGAAAGAGGGAAACAGGTAAAAATCTCCTGTCTGGATTCCCAGAGCTCCGAGCTAAAAGCTCACGTCAAAGGGAGGATCTACACTTTTACTCCCCTCTGAGAAATGGCCAATCTTCCTTCCCTGCCGTCTTTATCCTGGTTGGATGTAGGATTAATTAACCCTGACAACAAATATCAGGAATGCCAAGCACACACCACACATGGACAAATACAAGAAGTGCACCAGCACAGCTTATAGCGTTTGTATCGAACCGGAACTGAGGAACCAACTGGGACCAGTGTTTGAATGGTGCACTCCAACTTGTATATGTTTGAGAGGGAGATCTTACGCTGCGTTCTCACATCGAGCAACTTCGGTCACCCAGTTGCCGGAAGTCCATTCATTCTCTATGAAGCTGAGCGATGGTCAGTGACCTGAGCAACTAGGCAACTGAGCGACCAAAATCGTCCGATAAATGTTGCCCGCAGTTTAACTTTTTTGCCGACATCGGCCGTAACAGCCAATCAGAGTTCCGCGCTTCATATTTCTCCAACCGACACGAAACCATTTTGTGAATAATTGTTCCGTAACCTACATAATATTGCCTATCAAACTAAGCTAGGCGAAATAGGGTTAGCAGCGGTAACAACATTGAATAATTTATATATTATCATTGTATAATTATCAGTGTCATAACATAACCTAAAGGATATATGTGGCTTGTTCTACCAATATCACATTGAGCCCAACCTACATGTTGAGTTTTATCTCTATCTATCTATCTATCTATCTATCTATCTATCTATCTATCTATCTATCTCTTAGATATAGCCTATCGCTAGCTAGCGAGAACACATAATTATCAGTGTCATGACATAACTATAAAGAATAGGCTGCATCGCTACTGCCGTTGTTTCTCTTCATCAAAAAATTGTAGCTGCACGAGCTGACTTGGATGACACAATGGGAAGCTCTTGCTCCGCCCCCAGCCTAGTAGACTTGACCGACCCAGCAACCAAGTTGCTCGCTGTGAGAACGCAGCGTAACTGCATCTGTGCATCATGTACCTCAAGTTTTTTTTTTTGAAGGACTGGTTCCTCTATTTATTTCAAATAGAACAGGGTGTTCCCGCTTGACCCATTCACCCTTTTGATCAAGGCTGAACCCACTACATGTCCTGAATATAGACACATCACCTCTCTCCACACGCACACACACACACACACACACACACACACACACACACACACACACACACACACACACACACACACACACACACACACACACACACACACACACACACACACACACACACACACACACAGCTGCCTGTTCATTTATATTGAAAACAGACACTCAGGTTTCTCCCTCTGAACAGAAGTACTTTGCCTGCATGTCTCCGTCTCTCTGTACTAAACACAGAAGCACCCAGCGCTGTCTGTACTGAACACACAGGCAAACAGCTGTCTCTTTTGTGTCTGCTGATAGCCCATCATGGCGCTGACAGCAGGACAGAGAGGTCTTCATTCTGTCTATCTGTGTGGGGGGCTTCTGCCTCTCTCTGCGCTCACAGTAACTGCATGTCAGACAAACCATGCGCAATAATAGCCAAACCAAATTACAGGGTATTATGGCTGCACAAGCCTTTTCTGGGAAATTAGCAAAAAGAGCTGCAGGCAATTCCAGCTAAAAGGAAGAGGTGTTTTTAATGGTGAAACACTCAGAGAACCTTTAGTTTGGCCGCTGCTGTGCTCTTAATATCAAATATGTTAAATTTATAAAAGATATTTTATGGTTTGTTGTTGAAAGGGATGACTGTCACTTTTTCTTATAATGCATATTTACAATTTGCTGTCCATTTGCAGGGCTGGTCACAGACTATAGAGTAAGTCGAATGATAGCTACATTTTTTGTGTTTCTGTGTGGGTGTGTGTGTGCACATGTGTCTTTCTGTCTGTCTGTTTAACTTGGAAACAGTCATTTTTTTCTGCATAAATTAAGCACACCTTGTCTATAATGGTTGGCGGGTGGGCATTTTTCATACTGAACCTGGGTCAATTGTTTCCTTGGTGTAGTGTAGCCTACAGTATTTTTGAAACGTTGCATTGGCCGTTGGCTCTGTTTCTGTACCCTGGGGCTGCATGTGGCTGTGTGACTTTGTGTTCAGGCAGCGAACATAAACCAGTCCTCCAATCTCTGAGAAACCAGCAGCATTTTAGCCTAAAGTGAATAAGGAGGTTTAGTCCAATCTGTTATAGATGGAGGTGGGGGGTGGGGGCTGGTTGTCAGGTTTAATGACATCATTTCCTCTCCACAGCACTGGCAGATCCCGCTGGGGCGTAGGTTCCGCTCTCTGAAGATGTGGTTTGTGTTCCGCCTGTACGGACTCAAGGGCCTACAGGCGTACATCCGAAAGGTAAAGGCCCCTCCTGTCTGCTGTCAATCACAATTCCCTGTCTCTCTGCTCCTCACATTAAATAGACACAGCAATGTGGCCCACAACCCCTTTCACAATGGGCCACTTTTAAAAAAAACTGCATTTCTCAAAGTTCACATCACTCAAAACAGCACTACTGTTTATATTTGTCACCCCTGAATCACATATCTCCACCAGGTGTGTTTTAGTTTGTGCTTTTGTCTTTAAAATGTGCTGAAATTATCTGACATGAAACCTTTCAGCTGTGAGTTCATACAGGGTGCCACACACACACAGGTTATGAAGAGTCAAGTGTACACTTTTCTTATAAAACATTAAATATATATATATTTTTTACAGAGCTAGACAGATTAATATCAGCAGGCTCCATCTCTCCTGAGGCCTCCCTGGGCTGACCCACCTGTTTCTGTGTCAACAGAACAAAACTAAATACAGGCCTTTAATGACCATGCTGCCATCTAGTGACCACAGCTGGAATTCTCTGGAACAACTGTACCAAATGTCACTGATATACACCAGAACTGAAAACCACACCTATACTACACCTTCTTTCTCCCTCTCTGCCGGACGTTACAGCACGTGGAGCTCGCCAAGGACTTTGAGAGGCGGATACGAGAGGACCAACGCTTTGAGATCAGTGCAGATGTTGTTCTGGGCCTGGTCTGTTTCAGGATGAAGGTAACATAGTTCACCCAGTTCATACTGTTAGCTTTAGGATATGAGCACTGTGAGGGCAGCCTGTGCTGACTTTTTCACATGGTCTTATTTACTTAAAGGGGTCAGATGAAATGAACGAGACACTGCTGAAAAGGATAAATGCTGCCCGCAAGATCCACCTGGTGCCCTGCCAGCTGGCCGGCAGTTTTGTGCTGCGCTTTGCCGTCTGTGCCCGGACCACGGAGTCCCGCCACGTACAGGAGGCTTGGTCTCACATTTCTGAAATCGCCTCAGAGATTCTGCAACACCTGCCGAACTAACCACGTGCCACAAGGGGGCACTGCCCTGTCACTGCGATGTTTACATGCCAAACATTTTGCCTCTCAGCTGAACGCATCTGTGTGTGTGTGTGTGTGTGTGTGTGTCTCTGTGTGTAAGTACATGTGTAAATGTGCTTGTGTGTGTGTGTGTGTGTGTGTGTGTCTGTGGATGTCTCTGAAAGGTGTCTTATATGGTCAGTCAACCTCTTGTTTATGGTATAGAACGCATTTGAATTTTGTCTAGATTGATACCACTTAGCTTTGCTTAATTTGAGGATGAATTATTCAATCCAGTTCAACACATGCTGATAGTCAGCGCTTCAAATGACATTAGAGATGTGACTGTGCTTTGACTCCATCTACTGACACTCCCATAGCTCCCTGCTTATCTGACCAGCTGTGTTTGACTGCTCTGTTTAGGCATTACCTATAATAGTGGGCTGTTGCCTGGTTGATGGATGTGACCAGATCAGTGGGGCAAGCATGTGATCCTTGTCAAACTGAATTTCTGTCACTGCTTCCTCTCTGTCTGAGTCTGGCCAACGAGGTTATGAGTACTGACAGCCCAGAATAATCGCTTCCCCTCAGGGTTTGTGTATAGCCTACACTGAACATGTCTATCATTCCCCCCCGCCTTTCTCTCTTTCTCCTTCAATCCTTCAAACTGCTACTCCTTCCCACCTCACATGGATATGACCTTGTCTGGCTGTGACCCTGTCAGGCTGTGACCCTGTCAGGCAGAGAGGAGAGGAGAGGGATATGACCCCACCAGGAAAAGATGAGCGGGATATGACCCTGTCAGGAAAAGAGGAGAGGGATATGACCCTGTCAGGCAGAGAGGAGAGGAGAGGGATATGACCACACCAGGAAAAGATGAGCGGGATATGACCCTGTCAGGAAAAGAGGAGAGGGATATGACCCTGTCAGAAAGAGAGAAGAGAAAAGAGTGGATATGGACATGATCCCATCAGGGTGAAAAGAGAGATGTGGCCCTGTCAGTATCTCAGAGAGAGGGTCAGGTATGGCAACCCCACATACACACTGAATCAGTGTTATGGCTAATGTCATCTCTGCAGCCATTTTCTACATCCTAAATCAGCTGTTATTGTGTGCTTTTCTGTAAATCCCAAAACCAAATAGGAGGGAAAAAACACAGCTGGGTGAAAATATGCCAAAGTGATAAATACTGATTGTTCAGAGATTCAAATTATGAATTTAAGTGTTTATTGTTCCCTTCACAAGATTTAGGTATTGAGTTTAAATACTCACGTGTCCCAGTCCAAGATTCAGACAGAATATAAACATGATTTAGACCGTGAGTTTAAATGCTTGTCAATCCCTTCCTGACAATCCAACAATGAGTATAAATACTCGTCTTTCCTTTCCTGAGATTCAGACAGCAAGGACTTACATGTCTTGCATTTTACACTTTACGCATGTGGTAATTTCAGCAATTTAGGTTAAGTTCCTTGGGCAAGATGACTACAGCAGCATGCCATCAAGGATTCAAACTTGCAACCTCCCAGCCCAGTTCCCTAAGCATTACACAACACTGCCTTTCAGAGCTAGTTTGCCTCTGTGTCAGTCTTATCTCAGAGGGCCTCAGGGTTATTTATATATAATTCTCATAACAGGGAATTGAGGTATAATTCTCGATCATGAACACAGTAAGCAAAAATACTTGTGTAGGAATACCTCATGGGAAGTCTATATAAATTTTATGTAGAACAAACATTTGAATGAAACTAATATATTGTTTGTTCAGTGTTTATTTTTGTATTAAATTAATATAATTAGATTAAGTTACAAGGCAAGAGTCCCCGTAATAAACTTGCATAAACACAAAGTTCTGGACATTTAAAAGATGCTGTTCATTCTAAAATATTCCAAAGATCTGAGCCTCGAGAAATATAGTCCTTTTTTATTACTATGGGTGTAGGTCTCAGAGGTATTTATCGAACATGTAATCCATCACAATCCTTTATTTAGTGATTTTATTCAGGTACAGCCTGTAATATAAACAAAGATGACAGGTTGGGAAGAGATGCAATATTTTTGCATTTGTCTAAAACTGAGTGAAAACTGAGTTCTGCAAATTAAATGATCACGGCATATTTAAAGTCAATATATAAAATGATCAGTAGTTTGAGATGGGGGCATGCAAGTGTGCTGCTCTACATCACTCAGCATGAACCTGGAAAACCTGTCTCATCACCTGCAATGGTGCCTGTCTGTGCACTGCGTGTGTTTGGTGTGCGTGACGTAGATGAATGTAGTGAACCTGATTAGATGTGTGTTCGTGTGCAATATGTTTCTCTATATTTATTTGTTTTTCACTGGAGCATTGCTCTGCCATTTTCCTGTCAGTCTCCTCATGGTGAAAGAGCTTGCTTACATTTGACTGAATAAATGTGCTCTCAGTCCATACCCTAGTCTGAAAGTTATGTTTTAAAGTGTGCAGCCATTTTCTACTACTGCATATAAATAGTATTGTTACATACACCATGAAATACTGTTGCATCTACATATATAAATAATGAATAATCACCAATAAATGTCCACTCCAGGGCCACTCACCAGCTGTGTAGTGCTGATCAGACACAGTAGGGGTGCTATTACAGTGAATTGAATTTCTGCTTGTCTAAAATTCTTTTGAAACCATTCTCACAATGAACAATGTTGCCACATAATGCCAAAAACCTGTAATATTTTACTGATTACTCCAATATCAAGTCCTTCTGAGCCACTGGCCTCAGATGAGTGGAGATGCTTTCCAATACCTCATAAGAAGCATGACACTGATCAGACACTTGGTGGCACTAAAACATAACATTTTTGAATGGACTAAGAATAGGAAAGACCGCATATTGGAAAGGTCTTAAGCTGCAGTCATTGGGCCCTATCTTACACTCAGGGCTAAGTGGCGCTAACCTAAACACAAGTGTCTTTGCTATCTTACACCTGGCGCAGGGTTCATTATAATGCCTAGCGCTCACGTCGTTTAAATACCATGTATTCCTGCGCCCGTTGCAAGTTAACTGGACGTGTTGGTCTTAAGATGAGGAGTGGCCAGGATTATTTTTGGCGTATTGCTATCTTGAGCCAGCAGAAAGTGCTTGCGCTAAAACCACCACAAACCTGGTCTAAAGTCATGTCGCAGTTGTTTACATGTTATTTTAACAGCGCATATAAGTGCGTCTACATAGGCATGTGCCCAACGCGCGTACACCCTCCTGTCTGTTACACACAGGGGCGCGCACATACATGACTAAAATATCAAGATTACAATGTGAAATATTATTATTGTGTAGGCTATATCACATACATGTCCCTCAGTGAAGAGGAATTCCGCATTAAATTGCTTTCAGCCCACTCCATCAACATCCAGGCGATGTGCGATGGTACGTGTAAGGTTACATGTATGGACTCACAATTATCCTGGATCAAGCTATATGTGCCAATAGTTCCTGTACCCTAATCTTCCGGGTGGACAATCTTCTGTTACGGTACAATGGCTATCCATTGAAATCTTTGCTGATAACACCTATATCAAGCCTAATGCGCGAATTGTCACTGAATGGAAACTCCCGCACTGCAATAGACGGACATTTGAGTTCTGAAAATGCGCTTCAGATGTCATTACAATAGCTACAGCTCTCTAGGCCTACAGCCTGTAAGTAAATAGAATGGTTTTGACTGAAAAAAGTTCAAAACCTTGTCCAGTGAATATTGCTTTAATTGTTTTTCAAATAGCCTAGGCTACAGCGGATTCGCTGTGCATAAGGTTTTTTTGACAGCCTACGGTTAAAAAACTGAGATAAATGTCACCATGTTAACTGAATTTGAACCTTATTCTTCGTCCTTCATATTTTTTAAATTACAATGACAAGGTTTCCATACTCTCAGCTTATTAAAACCCCGCTGATTTCACCTGTTATTCCCATAACTGAACAAAAGATTTTAAAGAGAACTAAGCGTCTAATTAGAAACAAAATAAATTTGCAGCACGTTACACAATTAATTCACGATTAATTTTAATGCCATTCTCTGCATGTGCACTTTAACCTCATACAGGAGCAGGTCTGTTTCCCCTGCTGTAAATCACACTTTTCACGGTCTTCCTGGGAAAGTGGATTGTTTTAAAACATTACGCTACCACTAAAACAGGTTGGTCACATTTCCATAAGCAGGACATTATAAAACAAGGGAAAATATGCGTGAACCTATGGGTTGCCAACCTGACAGCTTTATTGTATTTATAGTGTCATCATTAAGGCAAAATAACGTTATTTATGTTATTAATCAAAATTAGAATGCAGATAATGAACTTTGGATGAAGCTTGAACATGAGTTCATTGCTTCATTGCATAATCAAACAAAATTCGTTAAACAAGCAGGCTAATTTGGCGTTTTCTAAGGTGAGACGGAAGCCATTGGTAGCTTATTCTCAGCTGTTGCAGGTGCTTTTAATGAAATTTAACCGCATATATTTTGTAAAATAACAGCAGTCGGGAATTACCAGGAACTAATAATGGTTAGTCTGAATAATATTGATCATAGGCTACTATTGATCCATATAGCCTATTCCTTGATCGCACTACGCACGTGCATGTCTGTTTCGCCATCATATAAGCTATCCGCCAAGGTGGAAAAGCAGGCTTTTAAAGGGAATGGGATATGACATTTTGATTGGTTTATTGCATGTCACGCCCAAGACACACCCATAATTAATAAAGAGACTAGGTTCAGCCCATTTGCATGTTGCGCCGTGCTCAGCGCTCAAATATATACATATAAACAATCGAACATTATTGACGCAATATCACTGTACTGCAATAATAATAATAATAGCTCTTCTTTTGCATCTTAAAGATTCAATCCAAATGTAGTCTCCCTCTGCAGGCCTCTAGCTCTTTGCTACCAGCCTGTTTCAGAAATATAAAACAGTAAAACAGCTACAAACGCGAAAGACTAGCTCACTTCAGCAGCCCAATTGGCCTAGTTAAGAGAACTCGGCAACCATCCAAAACCACAACCATATGGCATTCCTCAATAATTTGTGGAGGCCTTTTTAGCCAACATGCTACAAAAAGTAGGCAATGGCTTTATTAATTAAACTTTTTTCTATAACCAGACAGTAGACACGCTAATTGTTGACACTTATTTTTTCAAATAAGTTTGTCGTATGGTTTTCATTTATACAGAGGCATGAATATTGTATATCACCCTCAAAACAAATGTTATTTTGGCAAAGTTGTTTTGTTAGTGGGGACTGCCAAATTAAGTTGTTACAAGGCTATTGTGATGCTCATCAGCTGAATATTCATGTTCCAGAATAGTGTGTCAAAAAGATAACAGTGTATTTTTCATACATAAGCCAGCCATACTTCCTCCACACGTTTTGAAATCAAAATTTCAACAGGATATGTTTTTGTGCTAATTTATTAACTTAAATTGATACACCAATGGATTCCTGTATTCTAGCACACATTTTCGAAATTGATAATGGGCTCTATCTTGACGATCTTAGCGCTTGGTCTAAAACGCATGGCGCAACTGCATTTAGGGCGTGTCCAAGTCCACTTTTGCTAGCTATACGGTGTGTTATTTGAATGATAAGTATGGTGCAAGGTGCAAGTGGCCTGAACTTAGCCTCTTCATTAATTATAGGTGTGTCTTGGGCGTGACATGCAATAAACCAATCAAAATGCCATATTCCATTCCCTTTAAAAGCACCTGTTTTTGCACCTTGGCGGAAGTTCTGAAGTTCATATTACGTGCATTCTAATATTGATTAATAACATAAATTGTTACACTCTCCGTTCCTTCCAGTCCCCGTATGGAGTTATATAGCTGCCAAAACATTTCATAAACGTCCCAGCTAGCCTACGGACCTGTGCCGATTCCGGCTGAGTGTCGGCACTGTCGGCTGAGTGTAGGCTACGACGACAGTTATCCGGGCCGATTCAACCTTCGGCAGAGTCGCCTGATTCTAAGATGCGGCCGGCTGTGGCTAGCAACACACGGGCCGATTCTGGTTTGAGGCATTTCGCCCAGATCTGGCAAACGTGAATCGGGCCGATTCTGGTTACTGCTCGGCATGTTATGGAAACTGGCAAATTAATTCTTATTCTCTAATTCCACTCTTTTCTGGCAAAATTAATTATTATTCTCTAATTCCACTCTTTTCTCACTAGGACCTCTGGACATCCTATTCGTCCATGGTGGCTAAGGTACATCAGCCTAGTTTCAGAGAGGCCTACTAGACATTCTGCTCCACCAACATTTATGTATGCGCCTATTTTTTTCAAATTAATGTACTTATTTATGAATGTTGTGTAAAATAACTTACCTGACTCTTAAGATTTACAAAATATTTCTCCCATGCCCCCGGACCCCTCTAGAGGGCAGAGGTGTAGCCTACCACTTTGAGCCAACAATATTTTTTTCAGGTTGCATTCAACTGTATGAACCGGAGTTATTTGTCAGATGCATTCAACTGATGCATAGGCTAAACGTAACATATTGCATAGCAGACATACGCGGAAATAATATTTTGAAAGGACATGGGTTAACGTTAAGCATGAAGGTTGCGTTTCCTAAACGAACGGAATGATATGGGAAACAAAAACGTCAGTAGCCTAATATTATGCTTACGCGCGTAAACATGGCTTTTGTTCGTCCAAAAGAATTAGTGTTTATGGATTAAAGCGTTTTATAATAAATGAAAAGGAACGGTAGCTACAATCGGATTTGGCGTGCCTGTCTGTGGCAAATGTGTAGTCTAGGCCTATAGCAATCGCTTATACATTTTAGTTTAAGGCTGGCAAAATGCATTCATGACGGCATGTAGGCTATAGCTAGTTGTTGAAAAAAGTAATTTTCTACTCTCAAAAGTAATCAGAATTAACAATTTCAGAGTGCTTTTGGACAAATTTTCTCACGGGGGAGCATGCCCGCAGACCTCCGAGTGATTAGCCTCCATGGCATAGCCATAGGCTAATGTCGGGCAGGGGTGGACAAGGTCGGCTATCCGTTTCTGGATTTCCTAATTTTTACTCGGCTATAATTAGCCCAGCCATTTATGCCATCTCATTTTAGCAAAATGTGTTGATAAACTCGTGAATGACAATTTAGGACATGAAAGCATAGCCTAGCCTACTTGAGCTACATAGAAAATATTTTATTCTAATCTATGAGTGAACCGGCACTGGGAACCTGTGCATCAGGCTTTCAGCCACAGAGCCTGTGAACTTTTAATTTGGAAACGTTGTTTCTGAGACTTCCGGTTTTTAATTGTGGCTTCCTGGTCTAGGTTTGCGTTTCTCTCTTTACGAATTCCAAATTACGGTTACAGTTCTATTTTGGTGCCAATCATACTGACAAAAGGCATGTATGTAGAGAATAGAGCGCACGCTCCTATAATGAGTTCCACATGTACAGATAAAAAAATTACATACACGAATCAGGTTTTACATTTACACTTCAATACATTTTAGTTACAAATTTAGATTTTACATTTTCAGTTTGACTTACATTTGCGAATTTCACTTTAGCCTACGATTTTAAGTTTACATTTGCAATTTGAGTTACATTTGCAAATCTCAATTTACGTTTACGAAATGTTTTGGCAGCTGTCAAACTCCATATCCCTGTCCCCGTTTGTGCTCCTTGTTTTACCCTGTTCTTCACGTTTCGTGTCTTGTTTTCACGTTTTCCTGTCTCCCTCGCGGTGCAGGCTGGGCGTGTTTTCCCTCTTTGTTGTACTAATTCTCTCTCGCATTTCCTCCGCCTATCACATTCCTTTCCCCGCTTGCATTCCTGACGCTCTCTTCTCCGTTAATCACTCTCGCATACATTCTCACGCTGCATGCATTCATTAACTCATTAACTCTCGTATATATTCCTCCGGTCTTCATTGTCTTGGGCCGGTTCGTTAAGTCTTGTTGGGGCCGAGTTCGCTAAGTTTGGTTAAGTTTTGTTTGTCTTGTCTGGTCTCGTATCGTATCGTATCGTATCGTGTCATAGTCATGCTTTGTCTTGCTTAAAGCTAAATCGCTATCTAAGTCTTGCTTCGCCTAGGCAACTAACGCCTTATTATTTTGTTCATGTCTTGCTGAAACTAACATCTTGTTTTGCTCTACTTGTCTGCCTGCCTGCAGCCACATCCTAGCTCCATGCCACGCATCCCTGTCTCCCGCTTCCCGCTCCTCTGCTACGCCAACCCAGGATTCAGCCACTGTCCAGCCCCTTGCCTGCTCCTCACCCCCGTTCTGCCCCTGTTTGTGCCATCCCAGGATCCAGTCCCTTCCCTAAGCTTCTCCCTATACTTCTGGAGGTTAGTACGAAGTAATAAATTATCTGGATTATTGGATTTCTGTCTGAGTCGTGCATTTGAGTCCAGTCCCTTCTCGGATCCCTAACCATAAATAGCGTTATTTTGCCTTAATGAAAATGACACTAAGGGGTCAATTTACTAAGATCCCAAATAAGGGGTGTTATTTTGTGGGCGCAGCCAAAGTATTTGCATGCGTTAACATTTCACACTTTGCGGGTGATCAACTACGAGTCATTATGCAAATTACTCCAGCCGCAAACAGCCATATTTAAATGAGAGATTTTGTGTGTTTGGAATGGTTATACTGTAAGGCTGCTGTTACACTGAACTGAACTTTATTATGAACTGTTTCACTGGTTTGTCTCTTAGTTTCTGCCATGAGTTACAGATGTTTGTCAGGACTGAAATGATTATAACTATGCTTACTAGCACTAAGCCTACTCACACCATACGTGTCACATAAAATTACATTTCCATTTGATCATGGCTTTTATTTTTTATGAAGTTTTGATTTGCTTATTATTTACTGTTTGTTATAATAGACATTGTAGCCTATTGTTTGTTTTATTCAAATACCAGTTTCTCTTGTATTCTGTAACACGATTTGCTTCATGATTAAAAAATAAATTCTTACTGTTCATGATATAGCCTATCTACAAATTCTCTTCTTGTGGATATTTGTTAGTTAATTAGCCCCCATTGTTACGCAATCATTCAGAATGTTCAGTTATGGATATTCCAAGCACAACTGTACTAGCTTGCTACAATGACAACCGTCATTTTATCGATTCTGTGTCTTTTAATACCTGCTTTCCATTTGTACTAAAATGCACCTGCAAATACCTTTCTCAAACTTCCTTTTGGGTTTAGTAAATCACTTTACACGTGCTAAAGTAATCTATTTGCATGACCAACTCCCAATATTCTGTGAAATAACATAGGGACGTCCATTTTTGCATATTAATTCAAGATAACCCGCAAAAATGAGAAATAAACGTATCAATTTTAGCACACGCAATCCTCTTTACACCTCATTAGTTGATCACCTCGGATGATTTTTTGCAGGTGGTAACAGTTTTACATGTGTTTTTGTACACGCAAACCTTTAGTAAAACGACCCCTATACACGAAAGCTGTCAGTTTGATGCTTGAGAGACTTTTTTTGCCTTTTGGTCATGGTGTCGCCATATCACACAGACCCCAAACATTGCGTACAACAAAGTTGTCACATAAATAAACTGTATGACAATGTACTGAGAGTATACATTTATTTATTACGAGTGGTAAGGTGAATAAGGTATTAACTAGCCTAACAAATTTAACCTACACGATGAGCATTTTTTTTTTTTTTTACAAAAGCTCCTTCCTGGCTTTGTTGGAGGCAGCGGTGTTGCTTTTTGCTCATATGATTGTTTCATATTCTTATCTGTCCATTATATCTGTCCATATCAGTCTTTTTTCCCCACAGGAGAGAAATACGCTGCCCTAGTATCTACAGCCCATGCTGCACCGCTTGTTGTTGCAGACACCGCCCCTTTTATGGGAACGCACACGCACCTTGATTAATAAAGCCCGTGTTCACTTAGCCCATGTGTGTGTGTGCATGTGACTTTAACCAATGTTGTCTAGTTTTATCCCAAAAGTATACATATGACAGTTTTGTGATTGGGCTACCTTTACATCAGGAATAATGTTAATGTGGTCTGTTGTTGGATACAAAAATGAGGCTCTTGATCAAATCAAATTGAAATTATATTAAAACTTCAATATATAACATGCTTTGATATAATATACTGGTGCTACAACCTTTAATTGGAAACTGTGGAGTGATTGTTGTGAGAGATAAGTACACTGTAGTGAGAAGGTAGTATGACATCCTCTGAAAGAATGGATGTAAAGGACATGATTAATGGTTGAAATCATAGATGAAGTCATTGTTAGACACATGTCTGTCACAGTCCTGTATTAGTTCATAATACAGCAACAGCTAAAATTGATTCAGTAGCCTTGAAAGGATTTCCAAGTATGCCCAATACATCTGGCAAAGTATACCGAAACACTAGATAATATTATATTGACGGTTTGGAGCCAGAGGGGCATTTTAGGCAAAATTTTGTTTTATATATCAAATAAAAAATCTTTTGAGATCAATTTAGTTTATTTAAAATAGAAAGCAATGTACATCTGGTATAACAGAGACAAATGCTACTGTTGCTCTCTCTCCTTCTCTGGGCCACCCCACTGGATCACCAGTTCTGGATGGAGAGTGTGACACCACTGCACACCCCCAAACATCACTACAGAGTACAGCATACCTTAAAGAAATATTGTACCCAGCATGGAGCCTTCACTTCTCCAGATTGTGCTGCCTGCTTTTGTGTACCCTGGATCACTATTATTGTAATTATGAAGCTATAAAATGGTATATGTAATGCTCAAGAGATCTCAGGAGGTGCCGCACAGTCAGCCAATGATAAGGAATGGTAGAAGGGGAATGATATTCCATTCTGCTGGGAATTATAACAAATGTATTTCAACTCTACAGTTATAGAATTCCTTCTCTGAATTTCAGAACTCTATGTGGAGACATTAAATAGTTTTGCCATTGATTTTCCTATTTATATCCAATGAAAGGACTATGGAGATACAGCTTTTCTCCTTGCTTCAGGTTTGTGATAAGTGATGGTAAGTGATGCAGGCAGTTCCACATATAATATATATAGCTACATATAGTTCATTATTTATCAATGTATGAAATCAACTTAATTGTACTAGCCAGAAATGTTGTAAATGTGTAATCCAGCACATTATGCATACCTTATCCTGACAAGCAGATGATTCCTGTTTTTCTCCTGTTTACAATTTCACCTTAAATAGAAATCTATGTACCTCTGCACACGATGACACCATACATACGCAATGTTTGGGGTCTGTGTGATATGGCGACACCATGACCAAAAGGCAGAGGTAGAAAATGCAAAACTTTTTTTAAAGTGATACTGCAGTCAAAAACCGACTTTTCCCATTGAAACCCGATCTTGGGTTAGATTATGATCATACACAACTGTTTATGTGCGAAAATATCATGTTTAGTCAAAATGGTTTTATCTGAGTTTGTGTGTAGGCTTACCAATACGCTGGTTTCCGGGGATTTGTGACGTCACAAGATCCTTAACATAAAAATGGGTGGAGTTGAGGTGGTCCTAGGGGTGGTCTCGGCTGGGCACGTGGTATAAAAGCAGAGACCAATGTTTTTTTCGCAATTTTAATTACCGTCAATGGAGTGTAATGGCTAATGTTAGGCTACTGTTACACCCAATGCCTATAAACTATACAACATATCATGTCAAAAAATATATAGGAAAGTCCGATTGAGCAATCGAACGTTCAACATACGGACCCGGACCTACCAGACACTAAAAAGATTAATTCAAAAAGATTTGTTTGTTCAATCCCGCCCATCACTATTTGAGACTGTGAGACCCTTGTACTGCTTAACTAGCTAGCGAGCTACATAGAGGTTATAGAGCGTATTGAGTTCAGTGGGGCTGAGTCAGTTCACCAAGACACATCCTTTCACTCCTTGACTGTTTAAATATTCATAATATGACTACGTGGCACCATCGTCATATGAACACACCTACTCACAAGTTCCAGTTCAAATTGAAGCGGTAAAAAAGGCCTTAGAAAAGGCTCTGCAGTATCTCTTTAAGCAGATTTCCGAGATTTTCCTGAACATTTTTTTACGCATTCTTTTACTCAGAGTTTCATACATGTGGCCCCTGGACTTTGGGTCATTTGCATTTGTGTATTTGATCTCCAGACCACTCAGTAAAGACTTTCTGTTTGCACATATCTGTCCTGTTTGACTGTGTTCCTGGGAAGTTAATTATCCTACCTAAGTATAATCCTAATAATGGTTTTCCAACATTTACATGATTTAATTTTAGGCTAGAAATATTTCAGGAATTTATTTTTATTTATTTATTTTTTAACTTATAAGGCATGTATTGACACTGTTACAGTGGTCTTGGCAATTAAATGTGATTCAGCCCTTATGAGTCGTATATTTCAGAGACTTTCCTTGTATCACGGGGAACCAGTTCATGAATTACCAGTTAATACAGTTGAAGTAGAACTCACCAGTACCTTTAGGTTATGTTCCTTTCAATCTGTGATTCCAAGTTATTTCATTTGTTAATTTGTTACTTCTAAATAATTGAGAAAAAAATTAAATATAGCTATACAGTATTATGAAAAGAAAATACTAAATTTGTTCAATGTTTATTTTGTAAAATCAAGTTTTTTTATGATTTCAGGTTGTTATACTCAGTTTGGATGTCAGCTTGTTCATGCCCTTTGTCCTTGGTCCTCTGGCTTCACACACTAATGGAAGTGTAATGGACAATCCAGGGTCAAAAAGTAAAAGTCCTGTCATGTGTTTCGTTCACCCATTTCAATAATTAGTTCTACTTCCTGGCTGAAGAATTGTGCTAATTAGCAAATCCAGGTGATTGGAACAAAATACTGGGGAGGATCTTTACTTTCTGAACCTGGATTGTCCACCTCTGATAAGCTTCTCCCGACATGCCGACAGGTCTGCTGGATTATGCAGATTATGTCTGAGGAAATTAACTCCTTGACCTGACTTACTGTTGATATTAGAGTGTAAAGCAAAACATACATTGAGATAAAGACAAGTCCCAGACTTCTAGCCTTCCCAAAGATCGGGCATCGGCACTGCCTCCAATGCACCAGCACCGGTTCAGCACTCCGGAAATCACTTATGGGCCAGGCCAAGGGGAGGTTAACATCAGTAGCAAAATTGAAACATCTTGAAGCCAACATTCATAGGTGTACAGAACAAGTATTGAATTATCTCTACTAGAAAAAAAGTTATGGGCTTTTGAATCCATTGGGGTTGACGAACTTGAACAGATGCACTTTTCCCCTGGTTCTATCCTATAAAAATAGTCTTACTGAGAAACTATTTTTAATAAAGTATGAATAAATTGCCTTTTTCTAATGATGATATGAATAGGCATCCCAGTAGAGTGAATGGTTTAGGATAAAAAGTCACAGAATTTTTTTGACAAGGTATTCAAAAATGTCTTGATTCTCATTTCGGCCTGTCCCTCCGTTCAATTTTTTTTAATATGAATTTTCTACTTAGAGAGGGGAAACATTCCAAGAGAAAGCTTATTGGGATGTGTCTTGATGTAGTATAAGCAGTTTTGAAAAAAAGTTGGCAGAATTATGATTTTGAGGGGGGTGAAAATTAGTCCCTCCGTTACCATGACCATCTGACTTTAAACCTCGCCCCATAAAAATTGAGCAGCACAAGTGGCTTACCATTTTGCATGTTCGTATTTAAGTGGTAATAGGCATTATTATTATTAATATATATTATTATTATTATTATTATAATTATTATTAGGTAATAGGTAATATGACAGAGAAAGATAACCCTTTTCACCTCAGGAACCGTATGATATGCATGTCTGAAAAAAGTGTAAAAAAACAGACGTTAATTTTGCGTCCCTTCGTTACCGCCCTGTTTTAAAAAAATAAAATAATTTACCCCCAAGAAGTTGTTTGCCCCCAAACTTGTTTCCCTCAGTTTGTAGTCTAAGGTAGCCTTTATATAATACCAGTTATTATTTTACTCAGCCTTGGATAGAACAGGAGTACTAGGGCAAAATACAGCAAAAGTGTCCCTCCGTTACCGCTTGGCCTAGCCCTTATTCGTCGGGAACAATCGTAAAAATAAAGAACAAACACAAACCCCTTTCACACATGCAGCCTTATCCGTAAATTTTCCGGAACATTGCCAGATAGGGGTCATGTGTGAATAAGAGCCGAAGTAGAAATTCCGGAATATCCGCGCCGGCAATTTGCCGGCAAAAGACCTAGTGAGGTTTCCGTAAAAGTTCCGTATCGATGTGACGTGTGAACAAAACCAGAACATTACCGGATCAATCACGCATGCCATGGGGTCGCTCCCGTACCCACATTCGTCTCGCCGAGCCCCGAGCCACATGAAAGACTCGTACAGCCTCCAGCCGCCACAGGCGACGTCTCCGGCTTTGAGCCAAGCTAAAGCGGAGTTGTTCCCGACTTATCCTGATTTTTTCGTTAAGTTTTTTGTTTGCGAATGGTGTTTCGTGATTGGAACAGATGTATTATTGCCAGCGTTTGCCTCAAAAATGTATAAATAAACAAGAGTAACTGTAGTACAACTGCACACTCTCACTTCATCACCCGCCATTTTTTCAGTAGTAAGTAAACAAACGTATCCTAGCAACATAGGGTAGAGCGTTGTATGAACGCTACCAATACGGAACATTCCGGAATATTGCTGGATCAACTTTTCCGGTAATGTTCCGTATTCCATGTGTGAAAGAGGCTACAGAAGGACATGGGGTTGGGGGGGCTGGCGGCGAGTTATGAAACGCACCTGAACGTGTTTTCAGCTCATCAGCGCTCAAACAAAAGAACGCCACGTACCCCAATTCCGGAAGAGTCCTCCGAATCGAATATCTCTGCGTGCCCTCTTGGTCGCTCTTCCAGACGCAAGCATGTTGAAGTGTGCAGGCTGCCAGGAATTCCTTTCGACAGCCCGCACAGCACTCCTCGTTCCCCACCAGGAATCACCCGTTGCACCTTCACCGTCTGGGGATTCCCCCACCGTAAAATATCCACTTCCCCTTCACGAGCGAAACGTCCCACCGCCCCGGTGCACGTCAGGTACACAGTCCGCAATCAATACTTCCGTTAATAAAAGTTTGCATGCAGTCTTGCCTTTTATATTGGCCTAATTATAGATTGTAGTTCAGTGCTATTCAACTAATGAGCTTACTTCCTGAACCAAGGAAGTAAAATAATTTGTGAAATCAGGTGGTGTAGTGTATGAGGACATCTCATGGTTCCTTGTCGGCTCGCAGCCTAATCAAGGCTACTCCTTAAGCCTTATTTCTGATATTTATATTAATAGACAATATTTTCAACCTGGCAAACGAACCCCACGGTTGTACTTAAACTTCAGTTTTCCTTTTATCGGTGGTCATCCCTGAACGTTTTGGTTTGGAAACTTTGGTTCTGAGTTGAATAGAGGTTGTTTATTCCCCAGTTATGGGAGATGAAAAGAGACACACCCACAAGAACTTACCCACAACAACTTTCAATTGACTTTTTCCCAGCCAGATGTTCTCAAAATTTGTAATGAGTCATGAGCATCTTTCTGTTTGGATTAAATTGATAATCTCATTCACCATTGATGTTATATGCCACAACTGACCTCATCACTCTTCATTTAACCTTTTGACCCCATAAGCCTGAAGCTTTTTATATTTTAGGAGCACTCTACGGTACACTCCTAATGCAGTCTTCCTCTTTCCTGTGTGGTTCATTTATAATGGTGTCATTCTGAAGTGAATTCTGTTTTACAGTGCACTGTGGGCTCTCTGTATATGTACTTATTTTGTACTGAATATCCAGTCCATATTTCCCCCACTGTGTTCAAGAAATTCAAGAAAAGATAGTTATTCAAGTATGATTTTCCAGTACTTTTTGAGAATTGTCATAATGGAGGAAAGGTTTTGACAGGGGGCATCATCCAATGACCTCATTTTATTTATGTTGCTGTGGGCATCAGAAATCTGTCTTCATGCTCAAATGCCTCTGTTGTATGAACGCATTTCATGTGCAGTCTTCTTCTTTGTATGATACTGCCCACTTTAATGTGTCCCCATGGATATTGTGTCAGCGCTTTTATTCCACCCAGCACTTTGTCCTTTAATGAGAAAATGTTTCCCTTAATGTGAAACATGAGTGATATGAACATGTTTGTGGTGTTGGGAATTGTTTAAAGATCGATTGGCAAATCCACAGCTGCAGACACATCCATTTGCTCTTGTGTTAATAATTCTGTAGTGCTATCTCTCTTGTTCCAAATGGAGGTGTCTTTAACAGTAGCTTTGTCATAGAAGCTTCTTTGAGTGCCCTAAAGACACAAAGAGCACTTTGTTCAAATGTCCCTGTCTATGCAATCAGTAAGCCATCACAGAGAGGAGGAATATGTAATGCCCTCTGAGAGAATCTGGTTTCAGACCACACAAATGCCAATGTATGTGATTTCCTCTGAGGAATTAAACAATTTGAAAGCTCTGGATAGACAGTATCATTAGTTATATTTTGAGTATAAGGTCATGCTGATAAATTTCAAAGATATAAGAAACTTAATCTTTAAGTAATATTATTCAAAGAAAAAACAAATCTCTAAAGAAAATGTGTCACAATTATTGGCAACGCTAGACATAGTTGCAAGTAAAAACGGGTCTGTAAAAAAAACTCCAATATATTCCCATTCATAATTTACTTTTTAAGCACACCTGAGTCTTTAGGAACTGTGATAATTTTCAACTTCCTATTTCACTGGGGTAAATGAGGTGACCGAAAAGGCCAAAACCCCTTAATCATCCATCAACATGGGGAAGATCAGAGAACACACAAATTATTTGAGACAAAAGGTTGTTGACCTTCATAAGTCAGGCAACGGCTCTGGAAAAATATAGCTTCATATCTGAAACTACATAGACATGCTCAAATTTGTTGGTACCCTTACAGCTCATTGAAACAATGCTTCAGTCCTCCTGAAAAGTGATTAAATTAAAAGCTATTGTCTCATGTATACCTGCATGCCTTTGGTATGTCATAGAATAAAGCAGAAACTGTGAAAAGAAATAAATTATTGCTTATTCTACAAAAATATTATAAAATGGCCTGGATAGATTTGTTGGTACCCCTTAGAAAAGATTATAAATAATTGGATTAAAGTGAGATTAATTGAAACTAATTGTTCTTTAATTAGTATCACATGTGTCTTCAATCTTATATGCAGTCATTCAGCCTATTTTAAATGGAGAAAAGTAGTCACTCTGCTGTTTGGTATCATTGTGTGCACCACACTGAACATGGACCAGAGAAAGCAAAGGAGAGAGTTGTCTGAGGAGATCAGAAAGACCATTATAGACGAGCATGTTAAAGGTAAAGGCTATAAGACCATCTCCAAGCAGCTTGATGTTCCTGTGACTACAGTTGCAAATATTAAGAAGTTTAAGGTCCATGGGACTGTAGCCGACCTCCCAGGACGTGGCCGCAAGAGGAAAATTGAACAGAAGGATAGTGCGAATGGTAGAAAAAGAGCCAAGGAAAACCTCCAAAGAGATACAAGCTGAACTCCAAGGTCAAGGTACATCAGTGTCTGATAGCACCATCTGTCGCTTTTTGAGCAACAGTGGGCTCCATGGAAGAAGACCCAGGAGGACTCCACTTTTGTAAGAAAAACATAAAAAAGCCAGACTTGAATTTGCTAAAATGCATATTGACAAGCCACAATACTTCTGGGAGAATGTCCTTTGGACAGATGAGTCAAAAAGAGCCCATTTTAATCAGGAGAGCTACTTTTATACAAATGACACAATTTTTTGGTGGAATTTCCCTTTAAGTTTGAGGTCTGTTCAGTTTGAGTTGTGGTTTGGCATCTGAGTCTTGCACCTGGGTCTGTCGTTTGGTGTTTGTCCTGTGTGGGGCCTGACATTTTTGGTCTTACAGCTTCTGCCAGTTTTTACATCTCATTCCAGATCTTTTTGAATTTCTGCCGTTCGTTGGTTTTTGGGCCTTAGTCTTTGCACATTCTGGGGATTACCTTGGGAGAGACAAGCTGTGGTTTGTATCTTCTTTCATTCATTTATTTCATGACTGCAACCTGTCTATGTCTGGAACATTCATTGTTTGATAAAGTAGTTGAACCTAGAGTTGAAGTCGGAAGTTTACATACACTTAGGTTGAAGTCATTAAAACTCATTTTTAACCACTCCACAGATTTCATGTTAGCAAACTATAGTGTTGGCAAGTCAGTTAGGACATATACTTTGTGCATGACACAAGTCATTTTTCAAGACAGTTATAGACGAGCATGTTAAAGGTAAAGGCTATAAGACCATCTCCAAGCAGCTTGATGTTCCTGTGACTACAGTTGCAAATATTAAGAAGTTTAAGGTCCATGGGACTGTAGCCAACCTCCCTGGACGTGGCCGCAAGAGGAAAATCGACCCCAAATTGAACAGAAGGATAGTGCGAATGGTAGAAAAGAGCCAAGGAAAACCTCCAAAGAGATACAAGCTGAACTCCAAGGTCAAGGTACATCAGTGTCTGATAGCACCATCTGTCACTTTTTTAGCAACAGTGGGCTCCATGGAAGAAGACCCAGGAGGACTCCACTTTTGAAAGAAAAACATAAAAAAGCCAGACTTCAATTTGTTAAAATGCATATTGACAAGCCACAATACTTCTGGGAGAATGTCCTTTGGACAGATGAGTCAAAACTGGAGCTTTTTGGCAAGTCACATAAGCTCTATGTTCACAGACGAAAAAATGAAGCTTTCAAAGAAAAGGACACCATACCTACTGTGAAACATGGAGGAGGCTCGGTTATGTTTTGGGGCTGCTTTGCTGCATCGGGCACGGGGTGCCTTGAATCTGTGCAGGGCACAATGAAATCTCAAGACTCAAGGCATTCTGGAGCGAAACATACTGCCCAGTGCCACAGGATAATGACCCCCAAACACACAGCTAAAAGCACCCAAGAATGGATAGAACATTGGACTATTTTGAAGTGGCCTTCTATGAGCCCTGACCTGAATCCTATCGAACATCTATGGAAGGAGCTGAAACATTCATTGTGGAGTAACCTTCAAACCTGAGACAGCTGGAGCAGTTTGCTCAGGAAGAGTGGGCCAAACTACCTGTTGACAGGTGCAGAAGTCTCATTGAGAGCTGCAGAAATCGCTTGATTGCAGTGATTGCCTCTAAAGGTTGTGCAACAAAATATTAGGTTAAGGGTCCCATCATTTTTGTCCGTGCCATTTTCATTAGTTTTATTTAAAATATTCTGTTGAATCAAAAGCAATGTCTGATTTCTATTTAAATATGGAATGAACAATGATGGATGCCAATTACTTTTGTCAGTTTCAAGTTATTTCAGAAAAAAATTGTGGGTTCTTCTTTTTGCGTAAATGGGTACCAACAAATTTGAGCACGTCTGTATTTCCACCATTATGGCAATTAAGAAGTTTAAAGCAACTGGAGCTGTAATGAACCTGCTTGGAAGATGATGCAAGTTTAGTTGCCCCCGCGCACAGTGAGGAGGGTCGTTTGAGAGGCAAGTATTTGTAAGGCAAGACTAACATTGACCTTTTTGGCAATCAATACCAAAGGTGGTTTTGGTGTAATAAGACACACAGTTGTGCAGAAAATAGCCTTATCCCCACTGTGAAGTATGGTGGCGGATCTGTGATGTTGTGTGGCTGTTTTTCCTCCAAAGGCCCAGGGACACTTGTTAGGATACATGGTATCATAAACTCCATCAAATATCAGGAGATTTTAGTCTGACTCTCTTCCAGAAGGTTAACCTTCTAGCAGGACAATTATCCAAAGCATACCAAAATCTACATATGTAAATCTACACAAAAATGGTTCACTGACCACAGAATCAAGGTTTTGCAAAGGCCTTCCCAGTCCCCTCACCTGAACTCCATGATGAGAACAGTCAGTTTGTGGGGAACAAAGACTAAAGTGGTTGATAATATAAGGACAGATAAAGTATTGCTAAGCAAACACCACACAGTTCACCTTGCCTATCAGTAACTGAATTTACAATTCCAGCCATATTTTCTGTTTATGTTGTGGATAATCAGTGCACAATTAGCTGCCTGTGTATCCCTAGAATAATTCTCACCACTCAACATGTTTTGTTCATTGTGGGGTTTTTGTCATAATTCATAAGGCCAGATTTGTTGAACAACAAATCATGTGTTTGATATTATTCCTATGATTTTTGCAATAATTTCATGTAATACATTATAGTTATCTCTATAATAGATTTACAAACTAATAAACTGGAATGATGAAATAAGTAATTATATACATCCAGTAACAGAGTTATGAAAAAAGACAGACATGGTTATATTACTTATGATTGAAAACCAATCTATTGAGTCAAACATCTGTACTCAGCATATTTGAGTAGAATAAATCTATTATAATATGTGTCTTAATTGTTACAAGGATTTGAAGATTTGAGAATACAAACCTGAAGCCATATGATCTCTTTGAATTTCAGCTTGAGTTTAAATTCTGAACCAGACTGTTCAGATGCATGTGTTCTGAACAAGGGTGTAAGCTTCTGCAATCCTGCAGAGCTCTCACGCCTAACTCTCCAAATCAAATAGTGAGGGTCTGCCTTTCCGGCTTTCAGACTAATGGGTGTCAGATCGCACATCCAGTAGCTAAAAATACTTTCATTCACCACACGACACAAAGAAGCAAAGGTGTAATTCAATGGGTGCATCACATTTTCCAGAGTTCTCACATCAGCGAGGCCCTACAGAGCATGTTCTTGCCACCCAGCACGCAGCATTGCTCGATCGTAGCAGCTCAATGTCACCACTGATGAAGGGTTACCGGTAAATTGATTGACATGTAAAGCAGATATGGAGTGATGATGGTTGGTTGCTCTCGCACATGGAGAGCATATTTCCCCTAAACCCATCCCATCCTATACACACTGAACATTGTACTGTCTAAGGTTTCCAGAAGATGCCCTTAAAAAGTACAATTAACAGTGCTCTTGTACTGCTTACTGCTGACTTGCAGAAGAAATGCAAAAACTGGAATTACTTGAAAGCCTCAGCGCTTGATATAGGATGTTAAAATAAAATCCATAACTGTAAAATCTGTGTGTAAAACAATTTCAGTAATGCTGTGTGCAGAGAGAGTGAATCCCTTTGTGTGGGTTTATGAGTAAATATGTTTTTGTTGTTCAGATTTCTGATTCATGACAATCTTTCCCTGGATGCTTTTTTAAACCAGTGTCGTCATACCTCTCTGTCATACAGGGTGCCTGAAACACACCCCAAGTAGGTTCACATAATGACTGTAATCATACACTTCCCAGGTGTGTAAAACAGCATTCACAGGAGGTGTTCCACAGGCAGAGATTAGTTCTAATCCTAGGATACAGAACATGCACTGTTTGCAGCAGTGGTACTATGATGTGTTTGAGAGTCAAGCTGTCTACCACCGACCGATGAGTGTACAGGGAAGTATCTTCAAGGGCATTTATTATTTATTCTTGACCGACAGCTTAATCCAGGTTGACTTACATCTAAGTTATTATCCAGCTGGATATCTACTGATTCAGGCTGCGTGTACAATGGAAATTTCTCAATCTTAAAAGCAGACCCGTTGTCTTATGTGTGCAAGTGCATTGGGGCCACACCCTGTTGCAGTGTGTTGTCCTGTACCCACAGTGGATATTGTGAGCTTCTGTATTTGGGATCCTAGGATGAAATGTGCTATACAATATTTGTATAGGATTCTGTAACCCATCTCATTTACTTGTCTGTCATTTAAGCTGTTTTCACTATGCAGCTGTTAAGCACATCCCATTTATTCAGGGCACTTTCACACAGAGCACTTTCACATGACATCAGCATTTGATTGGAGCAGTAAGTACTGGTGTTCTCACTCCTCAGGTGTAGTGGCACTGGGTAT
The DNA here is from genome assembly GCA_029718625.1 of Synaphobranchus kaupii. Taxonomy (NCBI): domain Eukaryota; kingdom Metazoa; phylum Chordata; class Actinopteri; order Anguilliformes; family Synaphobranchidae; genus Synaphobranchus; species Synaphobranchus kaupii. The sequence continues at coordinate 53,501,658 of CM056382.1, forward strand.
GATGATTTTTTCTGATTATTAATCATTCTGTAATTGTGTGCTCTATTTTGAATATATGTTACCTAATATACCTTGCTTTTCTGTTATAAAATAAAATTAACAGATGCAGAAACAGGACATCTTATTTGTGTTTTTAACTGCATTTGCAACCAATATAAGTTTGTGGAACACCATTTAGTGTAACGTTCCGTTCCCGTCCTGTCCGTTTTCCATGTTTTCCTTGTTTCCTTCCGTGTCATGTTGGATCCCTTGTCCGTGTTTCCCTCCTGGCTGTGGACTGGGCGTCTCCCTCGGGTACTTTTGGTTTCATTTTCCACTTTAGCTTCCGCCTATCACTCGCCCCTCTCGTTACTCACATTCCTCACTGCTGTGCTTCGGCAATCACTCCTGATTTAACATCACACCTGTTTCTCGTTTTCTCCTTCACTTCCTGCACTATTTAAACCCCTGGCTGGCTGCTATTCAGCGCCAGTTCGTTGACTAACCTACCGTGTTTGTTTCGTATCCCGTTTCTGGTCCAGTGTTTGTGAACCTGCTGGTTCATACCTGTTCGCCTGGTTTCCTGACTGGTAGCTATCTCTGCTAATCTTTCGCTGCTGCATGCATTTACCTGTTTCCCTTCAAAACCTCCAGACGCCGCAGTTCCAGTCTTCCCGCAGCTGTGTTTGTCCTCCCCGTGTTACGTACCTCCCGTACTCGTGTTGCAGTACCAGGACCTCTGCATGCCAGCCGGCTTACGCCAGTACTGCCCGAGCTACGCCGCACCTTCCAACTCGGCGGTGCATTCACCAGCTACAGTCCTGTCACAACACCCTGCCTTTAACCTCTGCTTTCTGCCCGGTTACTCAAGCTACCCGGTCCAGTTTCCAGTCCTGTTCCAGCCCAGTTCCGGTCCAGTTTCCAGTCCAGCTCCAGTCCAGTTTCCAGTCCAGTTCCAGTCCAGTTCCGGTGTTTTAGACACCTCCGTTCAAGTCCAGTTCCGGCTTGGAACCAGTTCCGTGCCGTCCCCTGTGTTCCTGAGTGGACCTTCCGGTCCAGTTTCCAGTCCAGTTCCAGTCCAGGTCCGGTGTTTCACACACCTCCGTTCAAGTCCAGTTCCGGCTTGGAACAAGTTCCGTGCCGTTCCCGTTTCCTGAGTGGACCTCCCGGTCCAGTTTCCAGTCCAGTTCCCAGTCCAGTTCCAGTCCAGTTCCGGTGTGTTATACACCTCCGTTCAAGTCCAGTTCCGGCTTGGAACAAGTTCCGTGCCGTTCCCGTTTCCTGAGTGGACCTTCCGGTCCAGTTTCCAGTCCAGTTCCGATCCAGTTTCCAGTCCAGTTCCAGTCCAGTTCCAGTCCAGTTCCGGTGTTTTAGACACCTCCGTTCAAGTCCAGTTCCGGCTTGGAACAGTTCCGTGTTTCCTCAAGTCCAGCTCCGGCTTGGAGCAGTCCTCAGTTGGACGCTATCCTGTGTTAACTAACTAACCTGTTTTGCTCCCGTGTACAGCTTTGGGACCACCCCAACGCTTAATAAAGTTCCACTTTCTGTAATCTGTCTCCTGGTCGTTGCACTTGGGTTCGTCCCGTATCAGGATCGTAACAGAACGAACTGGCCAACAATATGGACCCAGCCGATCTGGAACAGATTCGCCACGCCTTCTCCTGCCAAACTGCGATCAGCGACCAACAGGGTCGCCGTTTGGATGATGTGCTGGAAGTAGTTAGGGGCATCACGGAGCAAGTATCCCAACTTTCGCTCCACCAACCGCTACTACGGATTCCAGCCAACCCTACTCCTTCCTCTCCCGAACCCCATCCGGAGGCACCGGCTCCCACTTCCAGCCGTGAGCCCCGTGTACAACACCCCGAGTTATATCGCGGGGGGTTGGGGAGATGTCGTGAATTTCTACTTAAATGTGACATTGTGTTTCGGATGCAGCCCTCCTCCTTCGCCTCTGACTCCAGCAAGATCGCGTTCATTATGAGCAGCCTGGGAGGGAGCGCCCTGGAGTGGGCTACATCCATCTGGGACAGCCAGGCTCCGTTATGCAGCAACTTCGCAGCCTTTACGGCAGAGATGCGACGTGTGTTTGAACACCCGACCTGTGGACGTGACGCTACCCAGCGTCTGCTTCAAGTTCGCCAAGGCAACCGCAGTGTCGCAGAAATGGCCATTCAGTTTCGTACCCTCGCCGCGGAGTCAGGATGGAATGACGCCTCCCTCCAGGGGGCTTTCCGCCAAGCTCTCAGCGAGGAACTCAAGGACCAGCTTGCCACTCGGGAGGAATCCAACTCCCTTAATAGCCTCATCAGCCTCGCTATAGCCATCGATAATCGTCTCCGCATCCGGGCCCGGGAGCGGGGAGGAAGTTCCGGGCGTCATTCGCCCTCCGTCGTCTCTAATGTTCATTCACACTCCATCACTGGATCTCGGGCGCCTACGGGCGGGTCCGAGGAAGAGCCCATGCAACTGGGCAGAGTTGCGGTCAATCCCGAGGAGCGTCAGCGCCGTCAGCGCACCAGATCCTGTTTCTATTGCGGCAAGCCTGGCCATCAGATCGCCTCCTGTCCCATTCGCCCAAAAGAAGGGGCTCGCCAGTAAGACTGGGCGTACTGACGAGCCCCATCGTTCCCAACCATGCTGCCCAGGACCGCCTCATGTTCAAGGCTACTCTCCTTTGGAGGGACAAGACCCTATCTTCTTCGGCCCTAATTGACTCCGGAGCTGACGCCAGCTTCATGGATATCACCTTCGCCAGGAGGGCCGGCATTCCCACGGAACGTCTCACTTCACCCATTTCAGCTCTAGCTCTGGACGGTAGGAGTTTGGGGTTAGTTACCCACTCCACCGTTCCTATCCAATTAGTTCTATCTGGCAATCATCGGGAGTCCATTCAGCTATTACTGATTAACTCCCAACAATCTGCTCTGGTTTTAGGTCAGACCTGGCTTCGCCTCCACAATCCCCATATTGACTGGAAAGCCGGTCGCATCCTGGCGTGGAGTGCCCACTGTCTAGCCAGCTGTCTCCGTTCTGCACTACCCCCTCCGGGGCCCAGTAAACCCTGTTCCATGCAACCTATACCGGATTTAACGAATGTTCCCAGCGAGTATCACGACCTCGCGCAAGTATTTTCTAAATCACGTGCTCTGTCCTTACCTCCTCACAGGCCGTATGACTGCGCCATTGACCTACTGGCTGGAGCTAAACTGCCATCGGGACGCCTCTACAGTCTGTCTGGACCGGAGAAACTAGCCATGGAGGAATACATCCACGACTCCCTCGCTTCGGGTATTATCCGTCCCTCTTCATCCCCAGTCGGTGCAGGGTTCTTCTTCGTTGGGAAGAAGGATGGCTCCCTGCGACCCTGCATCGACTACCGGGGCCTCAACCAGGTCACCATCCGTAACAAATACCCTCTTCCCCTCATTAACACCGCCTTTGAAGCCCTCTCTCCAGCTGTGACGTTCACCAAGCTCGACCTCCGGAATGCGTATCACTTGGTGCGTATCCGTGAGGGGGACGAGTGGAAGACTGCTTTTAATACCCCGTTGGGCCACTACGAATACCTGGTGGTCCCTTTCGGCCTTACTAACGCCCCAGCAGTCTTCCAGAGCATGGTGAACGACGTCCTGCGGGACCTCCTAGGGAGGAGCGTTTTTGTTTATATCGATGATATTTTAATTTTTTCTCAATCCCCGCAGGAGCATGTCCGTCACGTTCGAGAGGTTCTCCAGCGGCTGTTGGAGAATCAGCTGTTTGTTAAGGCTGAGAAATGTTCCTTCCACGCTTCCACGGTCCCGTTCCTCGGCTTCATTATCGAGGAGGGCAGTATCCGGGCGGACCCTGTGAAAATCAAGGCGGTGACAGAATGGCCCCAACCCACCTCCCGCAAGCACCTTCAACAGTTCCTGGGGTTTGCAAATTTCTACCGCCGCTTTATTCGCAATTACAGTTCCATTGCTGCTCCCCTGACTAAACTCACTTCCGTTGCCCTGCCTTACTGTTGGAATTCCGATGCCCAGCGAGCTTTCGAGCTACTCAAGGCTCGGTTTTCCTCAGCACCTATCCTCCTTCACCCTGACACTTCTCGGCAGTTTGTCGTTGAGGTGGATGCCTCCGACACCGGCGTGGGGGCCATTCTGTCTCAACGGTCCGCCTCTGATAGCAAGCTCCATCCCTGCGCATTCTTCTCCCGGAGGCTGTCCTCCGCCGAGAGGAACTACGATGTCGGGGATCGGGAACTGCTGGCGATAAAACTGGCTCTTGAGGAGTGGCGCCACTGGCTGGAGGGGGCAGGTACCCCTTTTCTTGTTTTTACCGACCATCAAAACCTCATTTATTTAAGATCTGCCAAGAGGCTCAATTCTCGTCAGGCTAGATGGTCGTTATTTTTTGCACGCTTTAATTTCTCTGTTTCTTTCCGCCCTGGTTCCCGTAATATTAAAGCAGATGCCCTGTCCCGCATTTTTTCCCCTCCCTCCAGTCCTGCTGATCCGGAGCCCATTTTGCCGGCCTCCTGTGTGGTGGCTGCGGTCTCCTGGGAGATTGAGGGCATTGTGAAGGCCGCCCAGACTTCCCAACCGGACCCCCGCAATAACCCTAACTCCTGTCTTTTTGTCCCCGATTCCGTCCGCTCCCAGGTCCTCGAATGGGTTCACGCCTCGTGCCTGGCATGTCACCCAGGTGTCGCCAGAACTATCGCCCTCGTCAGGAGGAGTTTCTGGTGGCCTACCCTTAAAGGGGATACCCGTGCCTTCGTCCTGGCCTGCTCGGTGTGCGCCAGGAGCAAGGCTTCCCACCAGCCTCCCTCCGGTCTTCTCCTTTCCCTCCCCGTCCCTGGCCGTCCTTGGAGTCACATTGGTGTGGACTTCGTAACCGGTCTGCCGTTGTCAGAAGGTAACACCGTCATTCTGACAATAGTGGACCGGTTCTCCAAGGCGGTTCACTTTGTTCCCCTCCCCAAGCTCCCGTCCGCCCTTGAAACCGCTGAGCTCTTGGTGCTACACGTGGTCAGGCTGCACGGGATCCCCTCTGACATCGTGTCAGACCGTGGGCCCCAGTTCTCCTCCCGAGTTTGGAGGGCGTTCTGTGCAGCCCTGGGTGCCTCTCCTAGTCTTTCCTCGGGTTTCCATCCCCAGTCTAATGGTCAGGCAGAGAGGGCGAACCAGGACCTGGGGGCCGCCCTGCGGTGCGTTACAGTGCGCAATCCTGCCTCTTGGAGCCGTTTTCTCCCCTGGGTCGAGTACGCACATAACTCCCTTAAGAGTGCCTCTACTGGCCTATCCCCGTTTGAGTGTGCTTTAGGCTATCAACCCCCTCTTCTGTCGACCCAGGAGGCCGAGATAGCTGTCCCCTCTGTTAGGGCCCATGTCCTTCGTTGTAAAAACATTTGGAGACTCACACGCACCGCACTCCTTCACGCCAATTCCCGCTCCCAACGTCTGGCGGACCTTCACAGGACCGCAGCCCCACAGTATAGGGCCGGTCAGCAGGTCTGGCTCTCCACTGCAAACATCTCCCTTCCCTCTTCATCCAGAAAGCTTCAGCCCCGTTTTATTGGTCCCTTCCCCATCATTTGTCTAGTTAACCCGGTGTCTGTTAAACTTTCCCTCCCCGCCTCCCTCAAAGTTTACCCGGTGTTTCATGTGTCCCAGGTTAAGCCTGTCTCCTCCAGCCCCCTCAGTACCCCTACCATCCCGCCTCCTCCCGTCCGAGTTGTTGACAACGCCCCGGCCTACACGGTGAACCGTGTTATTGATATCCGCCGCAGGGGCCGGGGTTTCCAATACCTCGTCGACTGGGAGGGGTACGGTCCTGAGGAGAGGTCGTGGCTCCACAAGAGCCTGATCTTGGACCATTCAGTAATCCAAGACTTCCACGAACAGTTCCCTGACAAGACCAGGCCTCCGGGTACGCCAGGTGGCGTACATTGAGGGGGGGGTACTGTAACGTTCCGTTCCCGTCCTGTCCGTTTTCCATGTTTTCCTTGTTTCCTTCCGTGTCATGTTGGATCCCTTGTCCGTGTTTCCCTCCTGGCTGTGGACTGGGCGTCTCCCTCGGGTACTTTTGGTTTCATTTTCCACTTTAGCTTCCGCCTATCACTCGCCCCTCTCGTTACTCACATTCCTCACTGCTGTGCTTCGGCAATCACTCCTGATTTAACATCACACCTGTTTCTCGTTTTCTCCTTCACTTCCTGCACTATTTAAACCCCTGGCTGGCTGCTATTCAGCGCCAGTTCGTTGACTAACCTACCGTGTTTGTTTCGTATCCCGTTTCTGGTCCAGTGTTTGTGAACCTGCTGGTTCATACCTGTTCGCCTGGTTTCCTGACTGGTAGCTATCTCTGCTAATCTTTCGCTGCTGCATGCATTTACCTGTTTCCCTTCAAAACCTCCAGACGCCGCAGTTCCAGTCTTCCCGCAGCTGTGTTTGTCCTCCCCGTGTTACGTACCTCCCGTACTCGTGTTGCAGTACCAGGACCTCTGCATGCCAGCCGGCTTACGCCAGTACTGCCCGAGCTACGCCGCACCTTCCAACTCGGCGGTGCATTCACCAGCTACAGTCCTGTCACAACACCCTGCCTTTAACCTCTGCTTTCTGCCCGGTTACTCAAGCTACCCGGTCCAGTTTCCAGTCCTGTTCCAGCCCAGTTCCGATCCAGTTTCCAGTCCAGCTCCAGTCCAGTTTCCAATCCAGTTCCAGTCCAGTTCCGGTGTTTTAGACACCTCCGTTCAAGTCCAGTTCCGGCTTGGAACCAGTTCCGTGCCGTCCCCTGTGTTCCTGAGTGGACCTTCCGGTCCAGTTTCCAGTCCAGTTCCAGTCCAGGTCCGGTGTTTCACACACCTCCGTTCAAGTCCAGTTCCGGCTTGGAACAAGTTCCGTGCCGTTCCCGTTTCCTGAGTGGACCTCCCGGTCCAGTTTCCAGTCCAGTTCCCAGTCCAGTTCCAGTCCAGTTCCGGTGTGTTATACACCTCCGTTCAAGTCCAGTTCCGGCTTGGAACAAGTTCCGTGCCGTTCCCGTTTCCTGAGTGGACCTTCCGGTCCAGTTTCCAGTCCAGTTCCGATCCAGTTTCCAGTCCAGTTCCAGTCCAGTTCCAGTCCAGTTCCGGTGTTTTAGACACCTCCGTTCAAGTCCAGTTCCGGCTTGGAACAGTTCCGTGTTTCCTCAAGTCCAGCTCCGGCTTGGAGCAGTCCTCAGTTGGACGCTATCCTGTGTTAACTAACTAACCTGTTTTGCTCCCGTGTACAGCTTTGGGACCACCCCAACGCTTAATAAAGTTCCACTTTCTGTAATCTGTCTCCTGGTCGTTGCACTTGGGTTCGTCCCGTATCAGGATCGTAACATTTAGATCATTATCAGTGAGAGGAGAAACGCCATGATATGAGGAACACTTGCTCTCCCACGTTGTAATAGAAGATCATCAAGAGGATGGGGCTCTTTCAATAGTATGAGGCATATCTTGGAATCAACAGTGGAAAAAGTAACTATTTTGTTCACTACACCCATTGTTCTATTCTAAAGAATTAAGAGTGTCATTTGACCTTTTTGGTCTTATGTTATCTTTTGAATTAATCTACTGACTATCTGCAATAAGACTGTTGGGTATATAGTTTAGATTACAGCCTTTGATAGAAAAAGTATAATTTGATATGGCAAGTTTGAGGTCTGTTCAGTTTGAGTTGTGGTTTGGCATCTGAGTCTTGCACCTGGGTCTGTCGTTTGGTGTTTGTCCTGTGTGGGGCCTGACATTTTTGGTCTTACAGCTTCTGCCAGTTTTTACATCTCATTCCAGATCTTTTGTTGGTTTTTGGGCCTTAGTCTTTGCACATTCTGGGGATTACCTTGGGAGAGACAAGCTGTGGTTTGTATCTTCTTTCATTCATTTATTTCATGACTGCAACCTGTCTATGTCTGGAACATTCATTGTTTGATAAAGTAGTTGAACCTAGAGTTGAAGTCGGAAGTTTACATACACTAAGGTTGAAGTCATTAAAACTCATTTTTAACCACTCCACAGATTTCATGTTAGCAAACTATAGTGTTGGCAAGTCAGTTAGGACATATACTTTGTGCATGACACAAGTCATTTTTCCAACAATTGTTTACAGACAGATTATTTCACTTTTAATTGTGAAAGTGAATTAATCACAATTCCAGTGGATCAGAAGGTTACATACACTAAGTTGACTGTGCCTTTAAATTTTATTAAATAATATTTGGTCGCATATCCTTTGCATGCCATGACTTCCTGATGTCTGTGACCCAACAACATCAAAGTACTCTTGATATCTTATTTTCTGGTTCTCTTACAAGCCATACTATAATGTCTCTGCATTTAAATGGATCTCTATGGGAATTGGGGGGTGGGACTAGATTTAGCTGTAAATTACACTGGAACAGTATGGAAACACATGGTTGGCTAAATGGCTCTAAGTCATCAAGGGTCTGATGTATCAAACAAGCCTTAAATCATCACTCTGCTGCCAGAAATACAGTAGATTTGGATGGATAACTTGAAGGGTTTCTTCTCCTGACTTATTCAATAGGAAAATTTGTCAGGAGAAACAACCCTGAAAGTGGTAAAAATTAGTTTTAATGCCTTCAACCTAAGTGTATGTAAACTTCCGACTTCAACTGTAGGTCTTTAGATCAGACTTTGAATACGTGTTGTAACTTAATAAATCTTCATTTAAATCTGGTTATAAGTTGTAGGCTACATTTTGATAATGGTTGATCCAACAGATTGCTCTGCCTATCAGTGAATTTGGTGATTTAATTGATAATTGAACTCTTTAATAATAATTAACAAATTAAGTCATATAAAAATGTATTTTAAGTGATAAGTGAGGGGTTTTAACCGTTGATGCCACTTCTGTATTCTGAGTGCCAAATAATAATAGCTCTACTTAAATCCAGAGTACTTACTCAATTTGCATGCATGTTGACAGAGGGGAATTGCTTTAGTTCTCATCTGTTTATAAGGGCACACCTTTGGCATTCTTAACAAGCTTTACAAGTTTCCATTTCCATTTTCAAAGCATAAAGCTGAGTGTACCCAGAGTGGACACTAATTTTTTTACATTAAATATCATGACCTTCTCTCTCAAACTCAAATTACCTGGGGGCCACTGGTGGCATTGTCTTGTCATAGGGGGGCAATTTCAAGTATTAGTTAGAAAAAACATTTTTTTTAAAGAATATAGGAAACACCAACCGGTAATTCTGGACATTAACATTTTACAGTCACCATTGGCTATTGTTTAACTTAGCCTATTGTTTTTAAATTTATTGAAGTTCATGATGGAGAAATGTTTTTTTCATAAAGACATTTGATCTGCTTGAACGTTTTGAACAGCTCTGGGAAGGACGGGGGTAATTCTCTCAGAAATTGTCCAATCATGACTGCAGGGAACTGTGCCCCTCTGAATTTGGCTTTGGCTTTGGTATTGCAGTATAGGTTGATAAGCTCAAATTGTAGCAAACCTGGAGCACTGTCCACATCAACAGAGAAGGGGTCTGCAAGCATCTGGGAAGTGGCAGTGTATGCCTTGAAGTCAACAAACTGCTGTAGCTTCTCCAATGGCAGTAGCAAGACCGAATGGGCTGTGCCCCCCTAAGCAGCACCTGAGGTGGAAAAAATAAGTGCCGCCATTCATATCAGCGAAAAGTAGAAGTTCCGGTATGGTCTAATATTTTGAAAAAACAGGTTCCTTTGCAAAAAAGCAGGCACCGTCTGGTTAATGAAGTCCATTTGTATGACGTCAATGGGTCTTGAATGAATCATTATGGACCAGTGACTGCTGTGGGAATTAGCGAAAGAGAATCTCACCGGCACACAAACACTACGTACATACAGCTTATGACAAGTAGTGGAACGTTAGAAAAAGTGATGGTACTCACATGAGCAAAATGTAGAAGTCCCGGTATGACGTACCGGTCCATTCCAAGAGACCTGCCTGCTGGGAAATGACAAAGGTTTTTCTCAGAAAGCTGGGTTTGCCATAAACTCAGCTTCTTGGAGAATGTGGCCACATTGTCAGAAGCTCCTGTGGAAAGCTGACTGTGATGAAGTGAGTGCCACCCCTCGGGTTCAAGAGTCGAAGACAAGAGTTCAATTGGAGATTACTCCGTCGTGTGACCACAAAGGGTCCTTGCCACTTTTTGTGCTGGAAGTCGGGAGCAATACTAGGACTTTATCTCCCGGTGAAAATTGCCGTAGCTTAGTTCCTTTATTGTAGTGCCTCAGCTGACGTTCCTGAGCCTCGAGCAAATTCTCCCGTGACAATCCCAGTGTATGGGGTTTTGCTCGTAGGTCCATAACGTATTGAATTTCGTTTTTACTGGGACTTGGACCCTCCTCCCAGCTTTCTTTAACTAGGTCCAAGACACCCCGTGGTTTTCTACCGAACAACAATTCAAAGGGAGAAAATCCCGTGGAGGCCTGGGGAAACTCTCGCACTGCGAACAACAGAGGAACTAACCACTTATCCCAATTTCGGCTATCATCGTGTACGAACTTCCGAATCATAGATTTTAAAGTCCTATTAAAACGCTCAACGAGCGTTTGCGGATGGTATACGCTGGTTTTAATGGACTGAACTCCTAATAATTCATAGAGTTCGCGTAATGTGGAAAAATCATTTCCTGGCGGCTTTTAGGTACCAACAATTGGGTTATTTCCTCACCTATCTGAGTGTCACGACTCACTCTGTACAATCTGTCCCTAATAATTGCAAAATATGGGTGAGATCGTGCAGCATCCGGGCGCACTAGCTGACCATCAACGGATATCACCTGGTCAAAAGCGAAGCGTAGGGTATCGTCACGAGACTGAGCGAGTGGGAAATCCTCCACGGGGCGGAACACCGGCACCTGGGGAGTCTCCACCGGAGGCTCTCCCGATGCCGCTCCCCCCTCGGCAGTGTCGGACGACCCCGCGTCACCATTGTCCACTGCACAGACCTCACACTTCCCTAGCGGTCGTGATCGCACCCCCATCAATTTCTCCGCTACCAGTTTAAATCCTGTCCAATCAGTGCCCAAAATCAGAGGGTGCGAGAGGCGGGAGCTAAACGCAGCCTCCAAAATATGTGTTTTATTTTTGATGTGAATTTCCACTGGCACTATAGGATACTTGTGTAGATCCCCATGCACACACTTAATCGTTACCCAGCGTGCCGGTACCAAAGCCTCTGGTCGAACCAGGCTCTGTTGGATCATGGTCTGCCTAGCCCCTGAATCCAACAGCGCCCGGTGTTCACTCCCTTGCACCCTTACCAGAATGCAATACGCCCCATCTGGATTGGGAGCGGAGGTGGGCGGGCCGACAACACGGAACACCTGCCCCACCTCCATCCACACCGCCAACACCCCGGTCCAGGTGTCTGAGGAGCTCCCTGTGGGCCGGACTGCACTGAGGCGGCACCGAGCCTGAGTGGGGAGAAGGGGAAGAAAAACGAGGGAAATTAACAAGAGGGAAGGAGGGGTTTTGGGGACGGGAAACGGGAAGGGGAATAGACCGGGGAAAAAACGTTTTTCGGGGCGCCGGCTCCGGTTTCTGCTGCTGGGTTAAGGGATGTTGTGCTAGGTGGTCCTCCGCTAGGGTGACGGCGTTATCCAGGTTGGTGGGCCGATGGCACTGGACCCAGCTGGCTGTATCCGCCGGCAACCACGCTATGAATCTTTCGAGGACCACCTGCTCCACTATTCCCGTAGCTGATCTTATTTCCGGCCGGAGCCAGCGCCTCGCCATGTCCGTCAGCCGCTGGGCGTAGGCGAATGGTCGGTCCTCTTCCGTCAGGGAGGTCTCCCGGAACCGACGTCGGTGGTCTTCCGGGCTGAATCCCGTTCGGTCGAGGACCGCCGCCTTTAGATTACGGAAGTCTGCCCGAGCGGCTGCCGGCAGGCTATGCGCAGTCTTCTGCGCCTCACCCGACAAGAGGAGCAGGAGACGTACTGACCACTCCTCGAGTGGCCATCTGCACGCCTCCGCTGCCACCTCAAATGCCTCTAGGAAGGCTTGAGTATCGTCGTCCGCGGTCATTTTAGGGATGTGAAATTTCGGAGAGGCGACGCTCTGCCTTCCCCTGGACTCGCCGGCAGCAGACAGGTGTAGTAGCACCTGGGCCTGGAGGTTAGACTGCGCACGCAGGGCTTCCATCTGCTCGGCATGAGCAGCCGACTGACGCTCCTGCATGGCAGCTATTCCCTCCAGCATCTTTCCCAGCGCTACCAATGATGACGCCTGCCCCGGCTGTTCCTGGCTGTTGTCCATGCTGCCTCTTGAACTTTATATTCCCTTTTCCCTGTACGGGCCACCACTGTGGCGAAGTGAGTGCCACCCCTCGGGTTCAAGAGTCGAAGACAAGAGTTCAATTGGAGATTACTCCTTTTATTTCGGCGTACCGCCTTTCAAACAGCGTTTTATACACAAACACAAACACACACACACGCACAAGTTCGTCTTCTCCCGTCGAACTCCCAGCAGCCTCCTTTTATGCGCCCAGGCTCACTGTCGAACAATCAAGGCAATTGGTTAATTTACACAATCAATAAACAATCATTAATTACCAATTGCGTGATTGCCGACAGTTGTGCCGGCTCCACAAACCACACTAGTTCACTCTCTCTCTTGCCGGCAGCGCCTAAAACCACGCCCCCCTACCACACTGACCTAGACTGCAGCTTCAGGTTAAGAGTGTTCAGCTCCTGACTTATGTAAACTAGGAATGCTGGGTCCATCACCCATTTAGGATCATGAAGTTTGGCAACATCCATTCTGCCATCCTCCATGAAACACTTCCCCTTTGTTCTTGACTCAAGAAACCTCTTCAAAACACATCCCCTGCATTATCCAGTGCGCCTATGTAAAATAAAGCACATCACCATGTCTTTGCTCAATTTCCTCCAAAAAGGTATGGATCTGAAAGTACTGTAAGCCCCGAAATCTGATGTAACCGATGCACTTCATCACAACAGATATCCCGTTTTCACATTGCAAGCATTTACTGCAATGTGCCTGCTGGCGAGTAATGCAGTGCAGAACCATTGCTGGATCTACATTTTCCTCCTCCGATTTTCTCTGAATGAGCGCTACCGGTCCATTTTTCTCTCTGTCATTGACGGGCTGCCATCTGCAGTTATACCTACCAGTGCTTTCCATGGCAGACTCAAATTAAGCGACTCTTATTTCGCTTTGAAACGGTAATTAATACCCTTGACAATATGCAAGGTGAGCATTATCATTTATGTCAGTTTCCTTGTAAAGCACCACAGAGTATGCACTGAAAACCATGGCCTTATGGCGTGTAACTGATCATTAATTAATTAATTAATACCTTGCATTTATATAGCGCCTTTCTCAATACTCAAAGCGCTTACAGTGATGAGGGGGAAACTCGCCTCTACCACCACCAATGTGTAGCACCCATCATAAATGTCACTCGATAGCTCATTGACCCGCTCTATACCGTAGTCGTTGGTAGACTAATATTACTGAATAAGCCTGTCTTCTCTGAACATAGAATAGGATGGTAGCAGGTTTTAGATATTGAGCTCCCCTGCCTTGCTATAATGGTAGCCAATAATTAGGGAAATAATCATTGTAAATAATTGTGCATGTATGAGGGGGCATGTAAAACAAGTAATATGGGTGGTTGGTGAGGAGAGGGTTTCAATGAAGCTCTTTACCAATGATAGTCCAGCGTAAGGCATGGGAGTGGCCAGGGAGGAATGGGAGGGGGCTGGGCAGTTGTAAATGATGTAAACCGTCCTCTCAGCAGGGTTGAATTCTCCTGCACAAGCTGATCCGTGAGGACTGTTCTCTCCAGAGGTGCAGCCAGTGATTCTGCCCTGAGCAAGGCGTGGCACAGAGACAGGTGAGGATGTTACTATCTATTATGTCTTTGTCTGGTATTCAAGGAATGGTGTCCTGCAGCATAGCATAGCACTGGAAGGTAATGCTGAAGGTTAGTGTTGGGGCATGCTTTAGTTCTCTCTGCCTTCATCTGCTTGTACTCCAGTAATCTATGGCTGATTCATGTAGAAGATTTCTAACCTGAGGTATGTGTGCCACGAGGGTACGTAATCCACAAGGACCACTTGAAGTTTTTCTCTAAATCTTTATCATAGTACCAACAAAACGTATTAGTCTCACAATGATGTATGTACTTATATGCTTACCTATTGAAAGCTTTTATGTGCAGTTGTGGTTGTTTTGGGGAATTGGCATCTGTAATTTGGTTTGCTTGTACAGGTGGTGTACTCTCTTGTGTAGACCAGAATGGAGGGATTTTAAAAGTGTGATGAAAGAACAGAAATACTTAAGTGGCGTTCCAGAATGGGCACAGACCAAAAGGAAGAACAGAAGTCTGTTCACATTAAGAAGGGTTTCTTTACTGAGCAGTGGCATGCTTTATATGTGCAGTAACTAATGGAGCTCAGTAACACGGGAGATCTGATAACACAGCCTGGTTTGGTGTATTCCTGCCGTGTTATTTACTGGCTACAGCATGGTTTTTCCAAATGAAATCTAAATGATAACATAAAATCACTTTCAAGAACCTCCCTTCCATTACATTGCTCATGTTTACATGCAACATGCAAATTATTATATTAAATCATGCTTGTCCAAGCAACCATTTTTTGCTTAAGCAATCATTGTCATCTGCAACAGAGATGTATCTGATTTATCTGTAGGATTATTTTGTATAATGTATAATTATTAACTTTGAACATTCATCAAAATGTGTATTGAACCACATGTTTTTCCAACAAATGACAATGGATAATTACTGTAGTTACATTATCTTAGTGATTTTATGTGTTTCTGGTGAGCAAGCAATAGTCAGGTCTTGGAGTTATTGATAGGGGAAGGGTTATTCAGTTGTGACATGGGATTGGTTGTTTCACGATGTTTTTGCCCCATAAAACCCAAGCTAGAGTGCTGCCAATTATTAGGCACATCCCTGTGCTCACCCTCTTACTGCTCAGATTTCAATGGACAGACTTTCTGACCAATTTGTGCTTCTTCTGTCAAATGTCCTAATGTATAGACTTTTTTTTTTTTTTTTTGATGTCATTGTTTCTTTCAGGTACTGTCGTGTGTTTTGTTGTGAAGAAATCATAATATCGGTATCAGCGGATGTTAGCAGCGACTGTCCAATTTGTTGTCTCAAGCTAGCAGGACCCAAGCTTGCAAATGCTTCCTCCGCATTGTGTGTAGGCAGCCTTCCACTCGGCACTACACTAGCTGAACTCTGCGGTCATTGCGCAGAGAGCTACGGTGCTTAGCAAGCAGACTGCCGTCACCTGATGACCATAGGATACTCGCTTGTTTGATGGAGGGTGGAGTACTCTGTTAACTGAAACCCTTTCTTCCTTGGTGATGTGGCCAATTATGTGCCACTTTGCTGTGCTGTCAATGACAGTTAATACTAGCATGTTAAATATTAAATTTCAAACCATTGGGCATAGCACTGCACTGAAAATGAATGCTCTAGCTGGAAATGCAACCCAACAACAACATCTCCTTTTTAATAGCTCAAACTAACAGCCTATTTCATAATAGCTCTTCAGTAAGAACTGCTTATCAGTCTAATATCCAATTTCAACAAATTCAAGAAAACCAATTGCCTGTTACAAAAAGCTATTTAAATGGAAAATATATTGTCAGTAAAAATTATGACACCAAGTTATTGGAAGGAAAAAGAAAAAACTTTTACAGTACTCCAACACCATGACAGGTTGTGATATAAAAGCATCAAACCAACCCACCTTTTGTTACTAATTACAATATTTTTCTAGCATGGACAGAATCTGATCTTAAACTCAATTCTACAGTAAGACATGCTACTTGGTTCACAGATCAGGACTATGAACCTCAACAGTGATGTCCAGTTATTTCCCATTATAACAAATATAAATACAACCATTTTGTGTCTATATGCCATACTGCAACAATCTGGTTGCAAGTCCTATTCCCTGCTATACCAGGCTGCTGCCCATATTGTGTGAATAGAGAACCCAATTTTTTTTTTAAATCTCCAAAGCAATTGCACACAAATATTTATGATAGTCTTTTCTGTTGGTTCTTGGACGACATTTATGAGTGATGTTTTTCTAACTGTAACTGATTTTATGACCTGGACTTCACTCCTGGTGGTTATCACACCAAGGGGAATTTTGTTTCTTATTATGGTGTACATGTTTTATAATTATATATTTTAGTCCGGTGTTTAAAATAGCAACATCGTGTGGTCCTACAAACTGCAGACAGAGAAGAACAACCCAATTATGTGCATATTTATAAACTCACTCTAACAGGTATCTCAGCATCAGCGTCTGCCTTTTAAAAATTTGTCTGACGAGAGTCCTTTTTATGCACGAATAATGTCACCTAGCTGGTGGTTATGACGAGCCACGCCGAAATAACAGCCTTTAGAAGACAGAATGCTCCCCTCCACTCCCCTATGTCACAGATGACCTGAGATAAGCATTTTATACTGGCGTGTAATTACTGTATGCTGGTAGAGGCACATTTAAATAGTCTTCCCTGCCCATTTTCCAGTGAAAACTGTGCCACAGATTGGCACAGATATATCTAACAGAACGTGTGCACAAATTCTTCCATGAAAGTAAACGGCCACAGTTCTCAGTGTCTGAATGGTAAATTGTTCAGTACATCTATGGGTAACTTTGGCTGTAATCATAGATACATGCAGGTTTGTCATATTGGATTGGATATTTTTGGTAGGGAGGCATTGTGCTGTGGAAGGTGCTGTCCTTTGGGGGAAGCATTAAACTGAGGTCCTATCTCAATGCGGTCAATAAAGTTCCTATGGCACTTTTCTAAATGGTAGGGATGAAAGATTATGATTAAATCAGCCATATGTATACCAGTGAAGAACTAGTATTTTCTACTGTATTGCTTTATTATAATTATTTTGTTGTCCAGGCTTTTTTTTTTTTTTTTTTACAAAATACTCATAAAGACATTGCCATCGAAAATAAAGCAAAAAAAATAAACTTCAGGGTAAATCTACATTGGTTATTATTGATAGATAGGCATAATCATGAATGGAGTTTAGGCTGAAAAAGCTTCAGCATTAACTGTCAACTGTCGTTATTGCTTGAACAAGATCAGACTAGAATATCTTTCTGTTCACACAGAAATGGCCTCAAGACTTGCAGCCTCCCTCGCCTTGTTCTTCCTGCTGGCAAGTGTTGCAGTCCTTATTGCTGTGGCTGTCGTCCAGGTTCACAAGAGGATGTACAAATCTGCAGGGCTGAGGGTGAGACTCACGGACTTGCTGTAACCCATTTTAACCCTAGGCAATGCAGGACCACACTGGTATGAAATTAATGTAGGACTTTGTAGGGAAACAACGTGACTCTGTGGAGAATTTCTCATGAGAGGCCATATTGTGACTCTACCACTGATCTTGCAAAAACGTGTTATTGGCCACGAGTAATTGACAGATAAACAGCATAAAACATTATGGGCCCTATTTTTGCAGTAAATGCACAGTTGGCTCAATGATGCAAGCTAACTTTTTTGTCCATAATTTTCATTATTTCTAGAAAATGAATATACATATTTAATACATGAAAAGGTTTAATTCTATTATGAGGCACCGCTTAGAGTAACATTGAATTATTATAAATATTATGATTATCGTCACCACTTCAGTTTTTGGGTTCGATCTTTAAAAGACATTTTTTTTAATACTCTGTAATAAAATATTTGTTTCAGTGTTAGGTTGTGCTAAAATAACATTATGCAGCTTCAAGCAACACATATGACTTCACCAAAAATACTCCAAAAGGCCCTTTAATGCAGCAGAAAGTTTAAAAAAAAATTACTATTACAAAGTTAAACAAGTAATTTAACTGTAAGCTCATAATCAATGACTAGGCTACTGTTGTATCTTGACATCTTCAGACCAACATTAAATGCACTCATGAACAGAGACGGAGGCGGAGAAATGGTTTTAAATGAAATGGGAGATTTACTGAAATGAGATGCGTCTCTTATTTGGATTACGTGATTCAACTAGCAATTAACTTTGTTACCCACAATACTTAGTGCTTGAACTGACAATACTGCAACACGAATAGGACAATATACTTAAAAAATTATAGGTGGAGTTTATGGGTCCTAGAGGCAAAAATATCAAGTATGAGTGAGATGAACAGTGTCTCCACCATGTGACCTGCAGGGATTTAAACTTGTATTTCAATGGTTATCCTCCAGAGGTCCCCAAAGGCACTTCAAAGGCACAGTCAAGTGACTAAGTATACAAGTGAGTTTCTAATTGAAACGTTTATAAAAACAGTTAGTTGATCTAATATGGGGAGAGTCAGTGGGAGGAAAGTGAACATGGATGGAAGTAAAATTCTGTCAGTGCCGCAGATGGCTACTTTGCATAAAATACACATTCAAGAACTGATTGAAACAACTGAAATCATATCTGTGGTCACAGACAAATCACGGATGGTACAGCCAATTATGCTTTACATATTTTATTTGTTCTTCAAGGAAAATCCATCACAACCAAGCTGAAAGGTCTCCTTGCTGACACAGTCTACCTGACTGCTATGAATTACTACTCAGTTGCAGATTGCATCAAGAAATGCTTATTGGATTAGAACATTGATTAAAAAAATGTCTGCATTTGTGTCTGACAGGGCGAGTTATATGTTGAAAGCATATAAAGACATCCTTAAAAGCTTGTTGTTCAGCAGATGCATAGCACAGACAAAACAATAAACCACCAATGCGTCAAAAATTTAAATGAAGTTGCAGAGAAACTCACAACGTATTACAAGTCAACCCTGATCAACTAAAAAATCAACCACATTTCTATCAACCAGCTCACATTTCTTAAGGCTGTTAGGATTTTTCATCTAAGGCAAATGTGCAGACTCGATGCGTTAACTCTCCCACTACACTCAATTCCCAGTTTTGATGTAAACTGTAGATCCGAGCTGGGCAATTACAAATTATTTGCACTGCACTGCAATGTTTCTGGATAAATTCTGGGATACAGTTGAAGAAATATTTCCAAACCTTACTCAAAAGGCAAAATAATACCTCAGAAAGATATGTATTCCTATGGACAAATTTTCACCAAGCATCATGAATCAATGACAGAAGAGACTGTTAAACAACTGGCCATGATAAAATATAATCAGAGTTTTCATTTGAACTGTGTACAGTACATGAGATTCACCACTTTTATTAGGTTTATCTTTTTTGTTTTAATATACCTCAGCTGCAAACTATTTTCTCATTACTAATATGATTTGTTTTTTATTTTACTTTTTCTAACTTACTTTTTACTGCTTCTAACAAAAACTAACATTCACCTGCTTGCACAACATTTAAAAATACTAGTAAGTATTAAGTAATCAAACTTAATTTAACATGTGAGTATCGCTTGTAAACATCCATCAATCATCATCTGTGTTTAATTAGTATCAGTTACTTTATAAACTTAAATGATTGAGGTGGTGCAAATTGTATAATTGTTTGAAAAGTTGCTTGACAAAGAGGCTATTGCAACCTCTAGCTGGTGGAGGACTGAAGTATCATGCGTGAAAACAAGGGCTGTGA
The DNA here is from genome assembly GCA_029718625.1 of Synaphobranchus kaupii. Lineage (NCBI taxonomy): Eukaryota > Metazoa > Chordata > Actinopteri > Anguilliformes > Synaphobranchidae > Synaphobranchus > Synaphobranchus kaupii. The sequence goes on from CM056382.1 coordinate 53,521,258, forward strand.
CCAAATCAGCACTCTTCCATAATATTGAGTATGCTTGTTGTGTGCACTGGATGAGAAAGTTTTTACTGCTAAATTTTCTCTAAATGTAGTGTACTTAAAACCCCTGGATCATATACTTATTTACAAGGTTTCGCTGAGTATATTCGGGAGCATATTTTTGGTTGCATAAATATGACGTGCAGCTTTGCTTTAAAAATGAGGCGCAGCTTTGCTGGCATGGCAGGAAAGACACATGAGCATGGCCATGCAGTGGTGAGATGTCTTACGACACTTCCACAGTACGGTTGGAAAATATTACAGACGATATTTTTCATATACTGCATGTCATGTACTAAACAGTACTGGGATGGCAAGTATGCCATCCGCCAAGTTACGGCTTGGCGGGCATGCCCGGTACCTATACAGCATCAAGAGTGCTACGCCCTAGGCTACATTTGTATCCAATTGAACAAATTCCCTTCCCTTTCTCTCTTCCCTCGTGTGAGCTATCTTGTGACGAAATTTGCGACGTGCCGCAAGCAAACTTAACAGGTGCTCTGCAAGGGAAGATTGACGAGAAACAAATATAAATGGAACTGAACCGCCCTTGCAACCAAATATAGGAAGTGCAACCCCATACAGTTGAAATGTGACCGCCCACTTTCTCCGTGAGGAGCAATGCATTGTAATATTCCCTTCCTGCTGGAAGCTTGCATTTTATACCCTTGGTGGAAGGGAGGATAAGCAAGGGAGCGAGGGAATATAATTACTCCGTCCCCTTTCTTAAGTTGGAACCGAATCCCACTTGGTGTGGCTGCCATATTTCATCCTGGAATTTTGGGGATTTCCCCCTTGAAGCAAGGGAAGGGAACGAAAGCATAAAATTCAGGTCCAAATGCAGCCCTTGGGACACTGTTTCTACGTCCCAAGACTCCCAACATTAAACATCTTTTTAGTCTAATTTACGGTTAAACCAGCATAAGTGTATTCAGCTCATTAGCTGAATTTGGCCAGGGTAATTGGTGACAACAAAAACCTGCAAATACACCGACCCTGCTGGAATGGAATTGGCCACTCCTGAGCTACTGGGACTGTATCTGGAGGCTAGCTGGAAATTAATTATGAAGTCAGAACACTAAGCTAACCAAATGTATCAGGGTCTATTGATAATTAATTGTGCTTCAGCATCCATCATTCATTCATCCTTGTCCATGGAGCAACTACTCAGCCTGATATCCATGTATGTTCCTGCTCCATGGCTCAAAATAACAAATTACAATTACATGAAGATGTATCATTCCAGTCACAGATTTCAGTCACATTTTCCTTTCAGTTCTAAACCTTAATTATGGAATTACTATTTGAAATTGGGATTTGTAAAATGTGTGTGGTTTGTAAGTAAGTTCATACTGTTTAATACACATAAATCCACCGTGGATCAGTGGGGGGCCTTTGTAGCATAATGTTAGGGAACCCAACTTGCAACTTGCAAGGATGTAGGTTTGATTCCTTGGGACACTGCCATTGTACCCTTGAGCAAGGTGCATTGCTTTTATTTTGTTGTTTTACAAGACATAACAGCAAAGAAAGGACCTCTGAATAAATTAACAAAAGAATATTACATTTCTGTCACTGAAACTACTGTTCTTTTTTTTTTTTTAAATCACCAAAAAACTATTATTATATATATATTATATATATATTCTATAACCTGCACTCTAAAAGGTTAAGTGCTGGCCATTCTCCTGAAGTCTAAAGATAAGTTACAATAAGGGTTTGCTTTCTCCAAAGTCCGCACTTTCATAGCACCATTCACCGCATCAACCTTTTTTAGTTTTGTACTGATGAATTAACCCATAATTGTATAATTAGCCACATGTCTGTGCTTACTGCCAAAGGATTGCTCAACTCAGGGGTGCCAACAGGGAAGGCTGAAGGATAACTGTTGAAGTTCAGGTTGACAGCCAGATGGTTCCATGCACGATTATCTCCCTACGTATGATTTGTGAGGAAATGTCTCCCATGCGAGGTGTCTTCTGTATGAAGCAGCCAGTGATAAGGGCTTGTGTATTATGTTTCCTGTTCATGCAGTTTGGAATTGTGCTGGATGCTGGCTCCTCTCGCACCACACTGTACCTGTACCAGTGGCCAGCTGAGAAGGAGAACAACACAGGCGTGGTCAACCAGACACTCAGCTGCTTGGTTGAAGGTAATGGAATGCCAGGCAAATAACCGCTCATTGGGTAATCTTACAAATGATCAACACAAATACCATGCACAGAACAGGCTAGAATGATCATTTACAAGACACGTGTATATATATATATATATATATGTATATATATATTAAAAAAGGACATTCTATTTAATACTTGGAGATGCTATTATCATGGTTTTATCATGGCTTTCATTTTGCTTAATATCCATTTGCCCTGCTGAATCCACCTTGAGTCCTCACCATTGAATAAATACTGTATGCACACTCCCACTGAAAAGAGTTATGTGGTACATTAGTGATTTAACAGATCAATATCCATTTCCTGTGGTCAAATTCCCCTCATCCCTTTTTGAGAGAGAACTGCCATTTCTGCTGTTTACGGAAGGCGGGTCAGATGCACGGCATTACAAAGCGATGAAGCCACGTGACAGCAGAGACATCATTGCTGTACTCATTATCACCAGACTATAGGGTTTGCAACGCTAGAGAACAGACACGACAGGATGCCTGGAGCAGGTTCTGAGCCAGTTCTATCTTTCATCTTCAGGCCCTGGTATCTCCAGCTTGGGCCTGGACTCAATTCAGGACCAAAAGTCCTGGAGCTCCCTGAAGAACTGTGCGGCTCGGGCCACAGAGGCCGTTCCTAGCTCATTGCACAGCACCACCCCCCTCTTCTTGGGAGCAACAGCTGGCATGAGACTGCTGAGGTAACCAATTGGAAACGTCTAACGAGTCCTCTGACATTCCTTCCCTGGGAGTTTCCGAATATCGCTTCATCCTGTCTTCATTCCTGATTCAATCAGTAGCATTACACCTGGAGTAGGAAGACAGAAATGCTAGCATTCTGTTCAGAGGCTTTGTTTGTGTTTAAGATGAAATAGTTGACTAAACTGTCATTGGAGTGCTCAACGCTTCATGTTAAAGATCGGTTTAGGGTGTCATTGCTTTGGCTGCATTTCTGCTATGTCTCTTGCCCAATTAAAACACTTTCTAATTTCTGCCTCTGTTAAAGAGACTGCTTAGCAGTATTGATCTCACCTAGTTTCTCATCCCTTGTCCTGGAGACACACAGTGAATTCAGATTTTCCACTGAGCTCTCATCTAGTTTTATTAGACTGAACTGTCAATGGAACATTGGCATGGATCTGAAATCGCTTAACATGTATGTTGTCAGTCTTGTGTGATAGACATGTGCTGCTGGATATGAAAGCAGAGTAGTAGATTAATAGTTAGCAGTTATTAAATAAAGCTTTACTAATTTGTCTTAACTGAGGCAGCGGCCACATACTTGTTGCGATAAATATTAACAAAAATGTAGAATTAGTGCCTTTACTTTTTGTCCATTATTGTAGTGGTAGCATAATTAAATCAACAGTTTAATCTACCTCAAATTCAGTGGAAACCTGTATACATAGTATGCTTACACCTGGTGTGTCCCCATGACAAGGAAACAGTTCTACAGAATGGCTCTTGCATTGCATCAGGACCAGGAGAAAAATGTGTCTCCATGGATACCCCCTCATGGTGCCGGACCATGATCATACCTTGTTTTTACTTAATCTTTGTACTAGATCTGAGAATGAAACGGCCTCATATGAGATCTTGCAGTCCCTGGAGAACTACCTGAGGAGTTTACCGTTCAGCTTCAGGAATGCTTCCATAATCTCAGGGGCTGAAGAGGGGCTGTACGGATGGATCACAGCCAACTACCTGATGGGAAATTTCCTGGAGGTCAGGTGACCCTCTGACACTGATGCCACTATGTTGACAGATGGCATCAAAAGCATAACAAGGGCATGCCTCCAAAGATGGGGGGGGGGAGGGGTGGGGGGGGCCTGGGAAAGAGACGGGGTCTTCCCTTGACTTTAATTCAAAATAGGCAATTTTCACCTTTATTAGAATATACTTTTCCTTCTTGTGTCAAATTAATTTTTAGGTTCCTTATATTGTAAATAATAGTTCATTTGTCAAACTCAATAAATTGTTTCCTTTTATTAATCACTTGTGGAAGTGTATGTTGCCCTGCTTCGCAAACATTGGGTAAGGTAAATCTAGTTAGCCACAGCTAGCCAGCATGTTAGACTGGTTCGATTGCATGATTGAATAGACATTTACTTACAATTTTTCTTTTGAAACATTGTGATAATCCCGAAAAGCTGCTGCGTTGTGAGCTGTACCAACAATTGGAAAAAAACCTCCAACCATCACCTTCAACAAGTTCCTGAAATGCCTGACAGGACTTAATGGCTACATACAAACAGCTAGCTCTCTTTTTATCAGACCACACCCAGCTTTTTGTTAGCTTTGCTTACCCAGAGTAACTATTTGCCATCTACCAATATCAATAGATGTGTCAAGGCAACACCATCTTTTAATCTTTTTCAGAAAAAAAGTCCATCTTCAGAGCAAGGCATTTCTATGTTTGACACTAGTGACAGATGGCAATTAGAAGTAACCCAGTGTGACCAAACCTAAACACTAGGTCATGAGGGACTGGCTCTAAGCTGTATAACAAAGATTGTTTCACAATAGCAATAACAACAATAAAAACAAAAACAAACAACTAACTTTATTACGTTATTTGTAGCCCAAAGTGCTTCACAGGAAACATAAAAGCAATACAAACGTGATATAGTAAAAACTTCAAAGGAAACAAAAACCTACTAAAAGAGAAAGAATGCTTAAAATACTGAACATTAGAGCAAATGCAACATTAGAATCAATGTAGCACCATGTTTATATGTTTCACAGAAACCTCTTTATAGCTAGGGATTGTGTTCAGCATTGAAATGCACAATGCATTTGCATGCCTATGCATTTTAAGTAAAACACAATCCTTAGCTCTGAAGATGGGACGTTTCTCTTCTCTTGACAGATGAGAATGAGAACATTTTTGTATCTACTTGTGGTATACTAATGGTGTGTTGCTTCAGTGGAAAGGTCCAATGGGTGGTGCAGGAGGAGAGAGGGCTCGGGTGTTTCAGCTGTCTGGGAGAGATGCAGGACTACGGACAGATTTACCTCAGTCTTGCAGAGCGGAGTAGCCTACGTTTGCACAAGTGATTTTTGAATGAAGGTCAATACAGGACATTATTTTACATAACATATACAGTTTCCTTTTGAATATGGATGATGTACTACTGAAAAGGGATCTCGCAGCCAATACCAAGTTGTGACGTTAAAACACAAATAGATCATTCCCTTCCTAATGGCTGCTGAATAAGGAAAGAAGTGCTTTGAGATGTGTCTTAACTTGAGACATGGTTCTTGAAATGCAATTTGTCTTTGTGTAGTCTTAATTTTGCTCTTTTGCCAGTGTTGTTCTCCTTCTCAGCGGTTCTCCTGCTGTTTAAATGATGATAGCATGCCGTTGCTGAGAAAGTCTGTCCCCGTCTGCAGAGAAACCTGTGGAACGTATGGGTGCACCCCCAAGGGGGCGAGACTATCGGATCAATGGACTTAGGGGGCGCGTCGACTCAGATTGCCTTCAACACCCCCCTGGACGAGGGTGTCGGGGGGGAGGGATATGAACGGGTTCGGCTCTACGGTTACGAGTACAATGTCTACACCCACAGCTTCCTCTGCTATGGCAAGAATGAGGCTCAAATGAGGGTTCTGGCTGCTCTGGTTCGGGCACAGGTACAGTGCTGCCTCCCTCATCTTTCCCTCATTGCTTTGGATTGTTATTTTAGTTGTATTTCTAATGAGCAGCCTGAAATTGCACGCTCTCCTTTCAGAATGACGATTGACCTTTTATTTTAATTGCCTGGCCTGGTTGCATTGTAATTAATGCATCGTATTGTCTGTGTCTGGGAAATCCATTAATTCTGCACTGTAGAAATACATGACATCCACCATATGCTGGGCGATGGGACATTGTTGGCTTTGAGAGACCAGGCAGATGGTGCATTATGGGATCAGTATATTGATTTTACAATTTCAGATTGTTTTCCTGTCTTAAAGATAAAATGCCTATGGCGCCCATTTGTAGTCCCTGTGTCTTTTGACCGACCACCACAGGAAAATCTTTAAATCCCACCCCACTTAACACATCCTCAGCCAAGACCAGTGAATTATACTCAGTTGTCCTGCTTTTGCAAACCAAATGCGGCCTGCCACAGACCTCCTGTCTTTTTGACCACTGAGGAAAAAAAACAATGTTCAGTTGCATCAAAAATTTTTACCATGTCAAAGTTTGCATCCACACATTGTCAGCATACATTGCACTAATGACAGAGGTAAAAGCTATTCAACTTTGCCAGAACTTATACCACCCACTGGCAGTATAACTCTCAGCACTAAGTAGGGTTGAGATTCATTAGTTCTTGGATGGCAGGCCACCTAAATAAGTTGCTGCAGGAAGTGGTGTTGGTGGGCCAGAAGGGGGCAGTCTTCCCTCTAGACCAGTGGTTCCAAACCCTGTTCCTGGTGATCTACCATCCTGTAGGTTTTCACTCCAACCCTAATAAAGTGCGCCTCATTCAACAGCTAGAGATCTCATTGAGCTGCTAATTGGCAGAATCAGGTGTGCCAAATTAGGGTTGAAATGAAAACCTACAGGACGGTAGATCTCTAGGAACAGGGTTGGAGACCACTGGTCTAGATCAAATAAATCCAATGCCCCAATGCTCACAAAATCTTCACCAAGCCCAACTCTTTACATTCATCTCATGAAACGTGTTCTTCATAAATGTATTTTTTCTCTCTCGCAGAAGCCGCCCTCTGGGACAGTGGATAACCCCTGCTTCCCTGTAGACTACAACACAACCATGTCGGCTGCAAACATTTTTGGGAGCTCCTGTACTGAGCAGCCCCCTAACTATGACCCAAATAAACAGCTCCTCCTGGTGGGCACAGGGGACCCTGCAGGCTGCAGTGCTGTTGTCCGTACCATATTTGACCTGGAATCCTGCCATGGCCAGGCCAACTGCTCCTTCAATGGCGTGTACCAGCCAGCTCTGTCAGGAGGTTTCTTGGTATGAACACAGACTAATCCTAAAATGAAATCAGTTTAAAGCGGGACTGTATCACCCATTTTGGTTTAGATTGGGCATTCATCATTGGGGTTTATCTTAAAGGCCCACACGCATCGGCATTCTCTTCCTGGATTTAGTAAACGCTCACATAAATCGTTAGCAAAGAGCAGTGATGTAGTCCCAAACCCCGCCCCCTGTCTGTATACATTCAGATTGCGACTCAAATTATGCAAAAACATATGTCATGTCACGTGGGAAATCGTTTTACCAAGAACTCGGAGAAATCGCATTTAAACCTGAAAATATGCATACTTTGACCAAAATGGCAATTTTTTTACTTGAACCAGTATGGAACACAATTGAAAAGCTCCAGGATGATATGAAAAGCTCAAAAACTATGCGTGTGGGCCTTTAACCAACTAGTCTCACAGTTCATAGATAGGTCTGATGATTGGTGGAGACTGATGTATGAGCATGAACATGAATTAATAAGTATGACATGCAGATTCACAGACCGCAAAGTAACACCTTGAATACATATGCTATTACAGGCGTATTCTGGATTCTTCTACATGGCAAAGGCTCTGAAACTAGGCCGCTCTTTCACTCTGGATACCTTCAACTCCACTATGCTTGCCTTCTGCTCAAAGAATTGGACAACAGTGAGTGGCTTTTAAGTATACATAACCACTTCAAGTATTAAAGAATACATGATACTTTTTCTAAATCTAACACAAGTACAAGGAAGTTTAAAGGAACTCACAATAAGGCTTAACATGATTTACCTTGTTTTGACCCTAATCAAATTATAATTTTTTTTTTTTTAAATTATTTTTATTTGCTGTATTTTTTACTGTAAAGCATGTTCATTCACTCACACAGCCACAACACAAAAACATATCAAATCAATAACATTTCATAACATGGAGAATTGAGAATTTGAGCATGTATTCATTTACAGAATTATAGTGTAGCTGTAGTCATAATCTTCCATGCCTTTCAACAACCGAGTGGCCTGAGCTCCTGCAGTACAGGTCTGTGTGGGTAACTACAGATTGCAGAAGCTGTGGGTTTCAGTTGTACATGTCAGCGAGTGGGTAATTCTCAAAAAGTACCAAATTTAGTCCAGTTTTTTTCTTTTCAGGATAGACATTGATATAAACTTTCTAATGTGTGACTCTCTTTTCAGCTTACTACAAACTATGCAATAAGGGAGATATACCTGAGGTCTTATTGCTTTTCAGCAAACTATATCTACACTCTACTGGTTGAGGGATACAAGTTCACTACTGAGACATGGAATAACATTCTATTTCAAAAAGAGGTGAGTGTATCAGATTATACTCCAGTTCTACATTGTACTTTGCTCTTAATATTTACTTGTTCCATTAAATCATTTCATGACTCTTGCATATCTTTAATAACTCTGTAATAATAATTATAGTAATTATTCTGTAATAGCATGTGGTACACAGTATAAAGTTTATGTTCTGCAGTATTAATAATCTTTATCAATGCATAACATTCAAAGGTTTTAAAATAATTTTTTCCCCTCACTATTTACACAAACTTGCGCTAAAATGATATTGTATACAGTATATCCAGTCCATTATGTGATGTTGAAGTTCCTTTATGACGCTGGCTAGCCCAACTAAACGGTAGCTATAGATACGTTATTACATACAGTTTGAGGGTTTGTCCCATATCCCATTTTGCTCATAAACAAAAGTTATAATATCTAGTGCACTCCTTCAGGTAATGCTGTGTAACTACAAGTGGATAAAAATTTTTTTAGAGACTCACAGAGGTTTCTGGTAAACTGCCAGTGGTTATCAAGCAGGGATTAGGGCATTCGGTGGTTTGTGGTCTAAATCAAGAAAATACACTTCAGGTACAACTCCAACAAGTAACTCTAACTCAGACATTAAAAACTCCCCCAAATTGCCATATTTGATAGAGCCACCCCTACAAAAACCTGTCAGTGCCTAAATGTCACCAACACATACAATATGTCCAAAATAGGTTAAAATTATATTTATAAGATGCAAACATGGAAATGTGTTATTTCAACCAACATTATTGCAGACTAGCCTACTTTGTGAATTTCTAGCCTCCTGCATTGTAACAATAGGTAGCTTTCACGACCATTATGTTTTATGTCAAAATGTTTTTTTAAAAATAAATTGCACTTGACAGATTAAAAAAATGATCATGGTGTTACGATCCTGATACGGGACGAACCCAAGTGCAACGACCAGGAGACAGATTACAGAAAGTGGAACTTTATTAAGCGTTGGGGTGGTCCCAAAGCTGTACACGGGAGCAAAACAGGTTAGTTAGTTAACACAGGATAGCGTCCAACTGAGGACTGCTCCAAGCCGGAGCTGGACTTGGGGAAACACGGAACTGTTCCAAGCCGGAACTGGACTTGAACGGAGGTGTCTAAAACACCGGAACTGGACTGGAACTGGACTGGAACTGGACTGGGAACTGGACTGGAAACTGGACCGGGAGATCCACTCAGGAAACGGGAACGGCACGGAACTTGTTCCAAGCCGGAACTGGACTTGAACGGAGGTGTATGAAACACCGGACCTGGACTGGAACTGGACTGGAAACTGGACCGGAAGGTCCACTCAGGAACACAGGGGACGGCACGGCACTTGTTCCAAGCCGGAACTGGACTTGAACGGAGGTGTCTAAAACACCGGAACTGGACTGGAACTGGACTGGAAGCTGGGCCGGAAGGTCCACTCAGGAACACAGGGGACGGCACGGAACTTGTTCCAAGCCGGAACTGGACTTGAACGGAGGTGTCTAAAACACCGGAACTGGACTGGAACTGGACTGGAAACTGGACTGGAGCTGGACTGGAAACTGGGTCGGAACTGGGCTGGAACAGGACTGGAAACTGGACCGGGTAGCTTGAGTAACCGGGCAGAAAGCAGAGGTTAAAGGCAGGGTGTTGTGACAGGACTGTAGCTGGTGAATGCACCGCCGAGTTGGAAGGTGCGGCGTAGCTCGGGCAATACTGGCGTAAGCCGGCTGGCATGCAGAGGTCCTGGTACTGCAACACGAGTACGGGAGGTACGTAACACGGGGAGGACAAACACAGCTGCGGGAAGACTGGAACTGCGGCGTCTGGAGGTTTTGAAGGGAAACAGGTAAATGCATGCAGCAGCGAAAGATTAGCAGAGATAGCTACCAGTCAGGAAACCAGGCGAACAGGTATGAACCAGCAGGTTCACAAACACTGGACCAGAAACGGGATACGAAACAAACACGGTAGGTTAGTCAACGAACTGGCGCTGAATAGCAGCCAGCCAGGGGTTTAAATAGTGCAGGAAGTGAAGGAGAAAACGAGAAACAGGTGTGATGTTAAATCAGGAGTGATTGCCGAAGCACAGCAGTGAGGAATGTGAGTAACGAGAGGGGCGAGTGATAGGCGGAAGCTAAAGTGGAAAACGAAACCAAAAGTACCCGAGGGAGACGCCCAGTCCACAGCCAGGAGGGAAACACGGACAAGGGATCCAACATGACACGGAAGGAAACAAGGAAAACATGGAAAACGGACAGGACGGGAACGGAACGTTACAGTACCCCCCCCTCAATGTACGCCACCTGGCGTACCCGGAGGCCTGGTCTTGTCAGGGAACTGTTCGTGGAAGTCTTGGATTACTGAATGGTCCAAGATCAGGCTCTTGTGGAGCCACGACCTCTCCTCAGGACCGTACCCCTCCCAGTCGACGAGGTATTGGAAACCCCGGCCCCTGCGGCGGATATCAATAACACGGTTCACCGTGTAGGCCGGGGCGTTGTCAACAACTCGGACGGGAGGAGGCGGGATGGTAGGGGTACTGAGGGGGCTGGAGGAGACAGGCTTAACCTGGGACACATGAAACACAGGGTAAACTTTGAGGGAGGCGGGGAGGGAAAGTTTAACAGACACCGGGTTAACTAGACAAATGATGGGGAAGGGACCAATAAAACGGGGCTGAAGCTTTCTGGATGAAGAGGGAAGGGAGATGTTTGCAGTGGAGAGCCAGACCTGCTGACCGGCCCTATACTGTGGGGCTGCGGTCCTGTGAAGGTCCGCCAGACGTTGGGAGCGGGAATTGGCGTGAAGGAGTGCGGTGCGTGTGAGTCTCCAAATGTTTTTACAACGAAGGACATGGGCCCTAACAGAGGGGACAGCTATCTCGGCCTCCTGGGTCGACAGAAGAGGGGGTTGATAGCCTAAAGCACACTCAAACGGGGATAGGCCAGTAGAGGCACTCTTAAGGGAGTTATGTGCGTACTCGACCCAGGGGAGAAAACGGCTCCAAGAGGCAGGATTGCGCACTGTAACGCACCGCAGGGCGGCCCCCAGGTCCTGGTTCGCCCTCTCTGCCTGACCATTAGACTGGGGATGGAAACCCGAGGAAAGACTAGGAGAGGCACCCAGGGCTGCACAGAACGCCCTCCAAACTCGGGAGGAGAACTGGGGCCCACGGTCTGACACGATGTCAGAGGGGATCCCGTGCAGCCTGACCACGTGTAGCACCAAGAGCTCAGCGGTTTCAAGGGCGGACGGGAGCTTGGGGAGGGGAACAAAGTGAACCGCCTTGGAGAACCGGTCCACTATTGTCAGAATGACGGTGTTACCTTCTGACAACGGCAGACCGGTTACGAAGTCCACACCAATGTGACTCCAAGGACGGCCAGGGACGGGGAGGGAAAGGAGAAGACCGGAGGGAGGCTGGTGGGAAGCCTTGCTCCTGGCGCACACCGAGCAGGCCAGGACGAAGGCACGGGTATCCCCTTTAAGGGTAGGCCACCAGAAACTCCTCCTGACGAGGGCGATAGTTCTGGCGACACCTGGGTGACATGCCAGGCACGAGGCGTGAACCCATTCGAGGACCTGGGAGCGGACGGAATCGGGGACAAAAAGACAGGAGTTAGGGTTATTGCGGGGGTCCGGTTGGGAAGTCTGGGCGGCCTTCACAATGCCCTCAATCTCCCAGGAGACCGCAGCCACCACACAGGAGGCCGGCAAAATGGGCTCCGGATCAGCAGGACTGGAGGGAGGGGAAAAAATGCGGGACAGGGCATCTGCTTTAATATTACGGGAACCAGGGCGGAAAGAAACAGAGAAATTAAAGCGTGCAAAAAATAACGACCATCTAGCCTGACGAGAATTGAGCCTCTTGGCAGATCTTAAATAAATGAGGTTTTGATGGTCGGTAAAAACAAGAAAAGGGGTACCTGCCCCCTCCAGCCAGTGGCGCCACTCCTCAAGAGCCAGTTTTATCGCCAGCAGTTCCCGATCCCCGACATCGTAGTTCCTCTCGGCGGAGGACAGCCTCCGGGAGAAGAATGCGCAGGGATGGAGCTTGCAATCAGAGGCGGACCGTTGAGACAGAATGGCCCCCACGCCGGTGTCGGAGGCATCCACCTCAACGACAAACTGCCGAGAAGTGTCAGGGTGAAGGAGGATAGGTGCTGAGGAAAACCGAGCCTTGAGTAGCTCGAAAGCTCGCTGGGCATCGGAATTCCAACAGTAAGGCAGGGCAACGGAAGTGAGTTTAGTCAGGGGAGCAGCAATGGAACTGTAATTGCGAATAAAGCGGCGGTAGAAATTTGCAAACCCCAGGAACTGTTGAAGGTGCTTGCGGGAGGTGGGTTGGGGCCATTCTGTCACCGCCTTGATTTTCACAGGGTCCGCCCGGATACTGCCCTCCTCGATAATGAAGCCGAGGAACGGGACCGTGGAAGCGTGGAAGGAACATTTCTCAGCCTTAACAAACAGCTGATTCTCCAACAGCCGCTGGAGAACCTCTCGAACGTGACGGACATGCTCCTGCGGGGATTGAGAAAAAATTAAAATATCATCGATATAAACAAAAACGCTCCTCCCTAGGAGGTCCCGCAGGACGTCGTTCACCATGCTCTGGAAGACTGCTGGGGCGTTAGTAAGGCCGAAAGGGACCACCAGGTATTCGTAGTGGCCCAACGGGGTATTAAAAGCAGTCTTCCACTCGTCCCCCTCACGGATACGCACCAAGTGATACGCATTCCGGAGGTCGAGCTTGGTGAACGTCACAGCTGGAGAGAGGGCTTCAAAGGCGGTGTTAATGAGGGGAAGAGGGTATTTGTTACGGATGGTGACCTGGTTGAGGCCCCGGTAGTCGATGCAGGGTCGCAGGGAGCCATCCTTCTTCCCAACGAAGAAGAACCCTGCACCGACTGGGGATGAAGAGGGACGGATAATACCCGAAGCGAGGGAGTCGTGGATGTATTCCTCCATGGCTAGTTTCTCCGGTCCTGACAGACTGTAGAGGCGTCCCGATGGCAGTTTAGCTCCAGCCAGTAGGTCAATGGCGCAGTCATACGGCCTGTGAGGAGGTAAGGACAGAGCACGTGATTTAGAAAATACTTGCGCGAGGTCGTGATACTCGCTGGGAACATTCGTTAAATCCGGTATAGGTTGCATGGAACAGGGTTTACTGGGCCCCGGAGGGGGTAGTGCAGAACGGAGACAGCTGGCTAGACAGTGGGCACTCCACGCCAGGATGCGACCGGCTTTCCAGTCAATATGGGGATTGTGGAGGCGAAGCCAGGTCTGACCTAACACCAGAGCAGATTGTTGGGAGTTAATCAGTAATAGCTGAATGGACTCCCGATGATTGCCAGATAGAACTAATTGGATAGGAACGGTGGAGTGGGTAACTAACCCCAAACTCCTACCGTCCAGAGCTAGAGCTGAAATGGGTGAAGTGAGACGTTCCGTGGGAATGCCGGCCCTCCTGGCGAAGGTGATATCCATGAAGCTGGCGTCAGCTCCGGAGTCAATTAGGGCCGAAGAAGATAGGGTCTTGTCCCTCCAAAGGAGAGTAGCCTTGAACATGAGGCGGTCCTGGGCAGCATGGTTGGAAACGATGGGGCTCGTCAGTACGCCCAGTCTTACTGGCGAGCCCCTTCTTTTGGGCGAATGGGACAGGAGGCGATCTGATGGCCAGGCTTGCCGCAATAGAAACAGGATCTGGTGCGCTGACGGCGCTGACGCTCCTCGGGATTGACCGCAACTCTGCCCAGTTGCATGGGCTCTTCCTCGGACCCGCCCGTAGGCGCCCGAGATCCAGTGATGGAGTGTGAATGAACATTAGAGACGACGGAGGGCGAATGACGCCCGGAACTTCCTCCCCGCTCCCGGGCCCGGATGCGGAGACGATTATCGATGGCTATAGCGAGGCTGATGAGGCTATTAAGGGAGTTGGATTCCTCCCGAGTGGCAAGCTGGTCCTTGAGTTCCTCGCTGAGAGCTTGGCGGAAAGCCCCCTGGAGGGAGGCGTCATTCCATCCTGACTCCGCGGCGAGGGTACGAAACTGAATGGCCATTTCTGCGACACTGCGGTTGCCTTGGCGAACTTGAAGCAGACGCTGGGTAGCGTCACGTCCACAGGTCGGGTGTTCAAACACACGTCGCATCTCTGCCGTAAAGGCTGCGAAGTTGCTGCATAACGGAGCCTGGCTGTCCCAGATGGATGTAGCCCACTCCAGGGCGCTCCCTCCCAGGCTGCTCATAATGAACGCGATCTTGCTGGAGTCAGAGGCGAAGGAGGAGGGCTGCATCCGAAACACTATGTCACATTTAAGTAGAAATTCACGACATCTCCCCAACCCCCCGCGATATAACTCGGGGTGTTGTACACGGGGCTCACGGCTGGAAGTGGGAGCCGGTGCCTCCGGATGGGGTTCGGGAGAGGAAGGAGTAGGGTTGGCTGGAATCCGTAGTAGCGGTTGGTGGAGCGAAAGTTGGGATACTTGCTCCGTGATGCCCCTAACTACTTCCAGCACATCATCCAAACGGCGACCCTGTTGGTCGCTGATCGCAGTTTGGCAGGAGAAGGCGTGGCGAATCTGTTCCAGATCGGCTGGGTCCATATTGTTGGCCAGTTCGTTCTGTTACGATCCTGATACGGGACGAACCCAAGTGCAACGACCAGGAGACAGATTACAGAAAGTGGAACTTTATTAAGCGTTGGGGTGGTCCCAAAGCTGTACACGGGAGCAAAACAGGTTAGTTAGTTAACACAGGATAGCGTCCAACTGAGGACTGCTCCAAGCCGGAGCTGGACTTGGGGAAACACGGAACTGTTCCAAGCCGGAACTGGACTTGAACGGAGGTGTCTAAAACACCGGAACTGGACTGGAACTGGACTGGAACTGGACTGGGAACTGGACTGGAAACTGGACCGGGAGATCCACTCAGGAAACGGGAACGGCACGGAACTTGTTCCAAGCCGGAACTGGACTTGAACGGAGGTGTATGAAACACCGGACCTGGACTGGAACTGGACTGGAAACTGGACCGGAAGGTCCACTCAGGAACACAGGGGACGGCACGGCACTTGTTCCAAGCCGGAACTGGACTTGAACGGAGGTGTCTAAAACACCGGAACTGGACTGGAACTGGACTGGAAGCTGGGCCGGAAGGTCCACTCAGGAACACAGGGGACGGCACGGAACTTGTTCCAAGCCGGAACTGGACTTGAACGGAGGTGTCTAAAACACCGGAACTGGACTGGAACTGGACTGGAAACTGGACTGGAGCTGGACTGGAAACTGGGTCGGAACTGGGCTGGAACAGGACTGGAAACTGGACCGGGTAGCTTGAGTAACCGGGCAGAAAGCAGAGGTTAAAGGCAGGGTGTTGTGACAGGACTGTAGCTGGTGAATGCACCGCCGAGTTGGAAGGTGCGGCGTAGCTCGGGCAATACTGGCGTAAGCCGGCTGGCATGCAGAGGTCCTGGTACTGCAACACGAGTACGGGAGGTACGTAACACGGGGAGGACAAACACAGCTGCGGGAAGACTGGAACTGCGGCGTCTGGAGGTTTTGAAGGGAAACAGGTAAATGCATGCAGCAGCGAAAGATTAGCAGAGATAGCTACCAGTCAGGAAACCAGGCGAACAGGTATGAACCAGCAGGTTCACAAACACTGGACCAGAAACGGGATACGAAACAAACACGGTAGGTTAGTCAACGAACTGGCGCTGAATAGCAGCCAGCCAGGGGTTTAAATAGTGCAGGAAGTGAAGGAGAAAACGAGAAACAGGTGTGATGTTAAATCAGGAGTGATTGCCGAAGCACAGCAGTGAGGAATGTGAGTAACGAGAGGGGCGAGTGATAGGCGGAAGCTAAAGTGGAAAACGAAACCAAAAGTACCCGAGGGAGACGCCCAGTCCACAGCCAGGAGGGAAACACGGACAAGGGATCCAACATGACACGGAAGGAAACAAGGAAAACATGGAAAACGGACAGGACGGGAACGGAACGTTACACATGGCACATGAATGGAAAAGTAACAGAAACTACACACATACTACTGGGGAGACCTTGCTGTCTGGCATTTTCCCTGACAGAGACAGTGGTCACTTTGGCCATTATAACTTTTATAAGTGTTTTCTCAAGTAAATTAAAAAGACTCCTGCACACTGTGAGATACTTGCAAAAAGACATGTGTTTTATTAACCATGTGCTTTCTGAACAGTATACCAAGTCAAATTTCAGCTTGGATGAAGTGTTAACGTTTGTTCTTTCTCAGCAGAGGGGACCCATTCACGCATGTACATTTCCTGATAGTATCATATAGGTCTATATAATATAATTCATATTCCCTAATACTTGAATTCTTTTTAAATTATTCTAGTTTTGACATTGTGTAATCCACTGTGCCTATTACTTTGGCTCAGATTGTCAAAATATCATGCAGTGGCACTTTACGTCTACTCCAGAGATAACTGCTTTCACATTTGAATATAGCCGACAAAATGCAACATGCAACAAAATGCCGACAATCCCTTTTGTCAATGACCATGATTTCCATTTCCATCTGTAATTGCAACACCATAAAATTGCACCAATCAGAAACCAGCTAGAGCTGAGATTCTATCCAGCAAGCTAGCTAGTTTCATGTGTTCTGGGTTGGGGGCAATTGTAACAAAATAATTGTGTTACAATTGACCCCTGTTACAATTGCCCCCACAATACTCTACTTTTACTGTGTTTACTTTACTCTGTCATCTTTGTTCAAAATGTAGCAAACATTTGCCAGTGAAATGGGCTACTTTTGAACTGGTAGCTGGATGCTAGCCTTTACAAAGTGAAAATAACATACCAGAAACCCTGAGTAATGGTCTTGATTGTCACATGACTTGCAGAATACTCAATGCAGTAGACAAACTAGTAACACGAGAGAAAGAGATGGCAGAACTTTTTGGTGTGTCTTTTGGAGTGAGTGTCGTAGCCTAACCGCAAAACAAAATTGTTTGCCTCTTCTGGATCTACTGTATATCTGTGATGTCCAATAATATAACCCTTCCTGTCCCCCCAGGTGGACAATAGCAATATAGCCTGGTCCCTGGGCTACATGCTGACCCTCTCCAACATGATCCCCGCAGAGCCTAAGCTATTGTGGCTACCCATGGATAACTCAGTGTTTGCCGGCTTGCTATTCATGTTCTCCTCTTTAGCCATCCTTAGCCTCATGTTCCTCATCATTTCACTAGTGCGTGTCTGTTACTAATATCCACCAGGGGGCAGTGCAGAGACTCCATGGACTGTCAGAGGGCTCATCCTGAGACCACAGTGGTTTAACAGGACAAGCGGGAGAACGGCAGATTGGATTGGGGGCCACTAAACTGAGTAAAGCAGCTTTGTGTTTTGCTTGAGTTTGCAACTAAAGGAAGGGGAAAGTAGTGTGTCAAACCTCCACTACAATCTATCACATAATTAGCCCTATTGGGTGCTTTTTTTGTCTGCAGTTAGTGAGTGCGAACTAGCAGGAAAATCTGATATTGGATGCAGTTTTCTGACTTAAAACGGTGATCCCACAAACCAGAGCTTTTTTAAACAATGTGTTTTATTTATTTTGTTTATTCTGGAGGGCATGGCACTAAAGACCAAGGACTTTCATGATTTAATCAGACTGTGATCCGGGCAGGCAGAAATGATCTACCATGGATGCACTTCTGTGGGAAAGAAAAACAAGCATGGTGGAATAATCTGTGATGAATCTGATTTGCTCGTATGCCTGTTTCATGCTTCATTGCATTGCACTGAATTGTATTTGTTTGGATAACGTTTTGCCTATTTCTGGTTAATTTAATGTCTGCAAGACACATATATGCATTTTGTTTGTATGAGTATGATGTATATCTGAATAAATTAATGAATGATTACCTACACCTGAGTGTGGGATTTCATCTATGGTGGTATAAGTTCTGTAGCTCAATGCCCTTTGGTTTTTCAAATACCCTGCTCAATAATTGAAAGTGCAACAGTAGGAAATTTGGATACTTGGTCTCCTTTAGAGAGAATGAGACAATGCTGATACTGTCGATAGAATATGCCTGACCATTAGCATTCTGTTCACAACACAATCCAATTAGAATTAGCCAGATTTTAGAAATGGCCAAAATTTCCGAACCATATTTGCCTAAAGGGGTTGCTGTTGTGCCACTGAACTTACTTCAGCGTGGCAATGAAAAGCCGGCAGGGGGCACTCCTCCCTAAAGCAAAGCAAAATCCATACTTTGACAATAATAAAGCAGGTATCCGTGTTTTCAGACATGCAGCATAAGGGTTCTCATCACTAGTTTGCAATGCATTGTGTGTGGTTTTAAGGCCCCTTGAACGTGTTTGAGAAGTGTTGTATAGTACATATCAAGTGAAGGCTGGGTTTGAAATCCTAGAGACGATGAGAAATTACTGACAATACTGTGCCGAACCAAATGCATCTAATTCCGGCTGACAACTTACTGGAAGTGGTACCCTCGTAGGCTGTGTTTCTGCAACGTAATGTGGAATACATATTTTTTTGAAGCGGACTCGCATCCATCCCTGAACTCTGACACAAGAACAGAAACAGCTGTGTTTGTTGACATATTTTATTTGCTGTAATTGCTTCCTGAAATGACAATTGCAACACCAGACGATTGGATTCAAGGATTTCCCCTGCCTCTGGATGATTGTTTGCTTGTGGTCTGATTGCTCAGGAAACAATGCATGTCACCTACATGGGCTCTACAAATGTCCCAATTTGGAAGTCTTGCTGGTCAATACTAAACTGATATATTATCCTGAATGCTTTCTATCTGCCTGAGTCAGTCTGGCCTTCTTACATGGATATCAGGAAATGCAAAAATATTGAAAAGGTAAAAATGGCTGCTTATAGATTTTTAAAAACAAAGAAGAAACACACAGGTTTTCACTCAGAAACATTAAGCAAGTTTATTGGGTAAACTATCTAATTACGTTTGTGCATCTCCAGTCCTTCATTTTATTAAACCAATAACTACTGCACTAGATCCACTAGTTGAATTTTTCCGAAATTGTACCCAGGGTGAGCTCCAAGCTTGGTAAAACTGCTTTTTCTTTTGACGCACCCTGGGCATGGACTGAGCTGTAAAACATTATTTTAGAAGCCCTACCTCCTTTGAACACCTTTAAAATCCTTCTACAAACTTCCTTGAAGGAAAGTTGTTGCTTTACATTGCTTTAATGTATGAACTTGATATGGACTGTGTTATGATATCATTGGTATGGACTATATGTTTCTCTTTTCAAATTCCTCTTCTTGTTTAACTTTTACGTAAGAAAAACGTACAAATAAGTTTTTCTTTCTTCTCAGATCATGTCTCTGGTGCAATACCATATTCAACATCATGGAGCTATCCTGCCATTGCTGATGTCATCAGTTTTACTAAGCAAGAGGAGCTTACATTATTGCTTCAGTGCCACTTTGGCATGCAATAAACGCATATTATATGTCTGCGAATGTAGGCAGCTGTACTATATCATATTGTTATGAAGCCAGTCTGTTCTCGGGTTTCAGCGACCTTCGCCAGTCGGTAGAGAAATCTAGGGCTTTTATTATGAAAGAACCTTTTCCAAGTGAACAGACCGCACGGGAGGACGGCTGGTTCTGATTGACTTCGCGGCTGCGAAAATAGCAGTGTAACTTTTGTCAACTCAGCTATGCTTTAATGTCGGGAAATCGTCTCTTCTTTTTGTGACTTTTAAAACTGCAATATGTAGGCTATTACATGATGCGCGTGTTGGCTACTCTACTGCATTACACCACATTGGTTGCACTTGACTAGTTCCAAGGTTGGCAAAGGTGGAGATACTGGACGGTTCGTGAAAAATACAATGGAGATGTAAAATTGATGAAGTTCAAATGCATCATTTGGATGGAAAACGCAGTGGTTTAGCGGATACAGAAAATGTACTTGCACCAGGGAAAATGAGTGGCACGAGAGCTGCCTGAGGAACTGAATGTGAGTGATGCATAACTCAATGGAGGTGACCATCTGTCCGAAAGACCTGTGTGCACGCAAATAGGCCGTAGAGGTTAACCTATCCCTGCAGCCAGAAGAGAGATAGAATGGTAAGTGATAGACTGCATTTAATAAATCCACATATACTGTTGTAAGTTTCATATGACACAGATGTGAAAGTTGCTGAACTCAGAGAAATACGAAACCGCACGTGTGCTAAAAGCTGCAGTGCGTGAAATCGAATAGGACCATGTGCTGTTCTGTTCGGATATCGATCAACAGCAAACAATGTAATTATTTTTTAAAATTCCGTTAGATAAGCAATGAGATGCCACGCTTGATACAGTGCAGTTGCGGCGGCACTGCACACCTGGTTTGGGCCGTAGTACGTGGCATGAAGAAGAATCGGATTCATATATCTAATACAATACGTGTCATATTTCACATCCCCGTATTTTGATTAATATGAATAGCTTATATGATTATCTGTGTTTGCATTAGCCTATTTGAATGTTTGTCGGTGTGCAGCGCCGCTGGTATGGTATCGTTGGCTACACAACGAAAATTGTTCTGGGAAAAGTAAAAAGTAGCTAAGTTAGTGAGTTTGAATCCATGGTATTCCCGTTTCCTTCAAAAATGCAGACCAAACGAATTTAGAATGTTCAGCGCGTTCGATGGACAGGAGAACAATTTTTCACTTGGATTTTCAGTCTGTTGTAGCTACGGCAAAATAAGTCATTGTGTCTTATGTTAGCGCTCAGGAAAAATAGAAATTAACATTTAGCCTAATTAGCTAAAACCACACCCTAGATGCTTTAAAATTGAAGGGAGGAAAAATGAGGCAAAACAAATGTAGGGGTACCTCCCCGTTCCATCTCGGTTATGCTAATCGGTGCTGGTCGATGTAGAAACGACATAGTTCGGGCTCTAAAATTAGTGCTCAGTTCGCAGTAAAAGTTCTCGTACCCGGCGTCTCTAGAAAGTTGATTTCAGCTGTTTGAATTAAACTGTAGGCTAGGCTATAGCCTATTTATCAGCCAGTGGATTCTGCAGGTTGAATTATTGCTAGCGGTGAATTCGCTGCACGGTAGTGTCACCGAACACAGTTGATTTCATATTCCGTAAACTGTAGGCTTTAAGAAGTTCGTGCTTTCATAATCATCCAAGCAAGCACCCCTTCAGGCTGCCGCTCCTGATAAAATGTCAGATGAGATAAGCAGAGAGATTGAGCATACCGAACAGGCCAATAAGGCCTATATAATTATATAATAATAATAATAATGACGCTCCCTTACCAGAAGCCAACTCTCCATAGAGAATGTCTTTTGGGATGTGTCCATCCTCCATGCGGTGTATATATAATCAGATCAAAAACGCCTACGACGTAAAAAAAAAAAAAAAAAAAAGCCAAGTTACTTACGTAGCTATAGCCTACATAGCGCTGTCCATAAGTTCTTAATTCCAACTTGCAAAAACTAGGCCTGCCTTTAAAAGTCTTGATATCAAAATGTGGCCAAGTTACAACTACCAATATTTCCTTTCGTAGCTCACACTAAATAAACTAGCTCTATTCCAAAGCAATGCTATCCAAACGTTCCTGTAGGCTATGCGTGAGTAACTTGGCTTTTTTTTTTTTTTTTTTTACGTCGTAGACGTTTTTCATCTGATATCACTTATTTTTTATAGCTAACTAATGATGAATAACGCATGAAGATAAACACGGAGAGGGACATGCATTCCAAAGAAATGTATGCAGACATTCGCTTAACCATAACGCCCTCTATTGACAAGAATGGGAACAGTTATCCTATTACAGACAGCACACAATTACATTAAAAGAGTTCGTAGATGAGCAGTATTTAATGTGCAATGAAATACAATGAACAGCACCACCTGAGCTATGGATCATGAAGAAGCATGTAAATGAATGAACTAAGTCTACATGGAGACATACATGCACAATGGGCTACGCAAACACATTCTAGATGAAAGACATACAGCCTAAATAGTTTGCATCAGTAAAATATGGAAATACAGTTTTAAAATAGGGCTATTAGTATTCTATAGAAAATGAAATACATTTAACGTTAGGCTATTCAACACTGGATTGCCGGATGCGTAACTCCAACCTTCCATGTGTGGGCTACGAGCTAGCGAGCGAGCTAGTGAGTTCATAAGCACAGCAGTTAGGCTATTCAACACTGGATTGCCGGATGCGTACCTCCAACCTTCCATGTGTGGGCTACGAGCTAGCGAGCGAGCTAGTGAGTTTCTGCACAGCAGAGTTTTTTTTCCGGTAGTGTAGAACGTTACCTGCGGGAAATGTTTTGGTACCGGACAGCTAGGTTTAGTTTCGTTTTCTGTAGTGCAATGAATGTAGGCTATAATGCATGTTGATTCGCTTCGTAGTAGCCTAGCTTGTTTCTGCTTCCTGACGAGAAGCAGGAAGTAACGTTGGCGAACAAGCTTAATTGGACAACGCATATTTCCCAGGAATCTTAGCCAGAAAGAAAACAGTAGATACTACTAAGAAAGTACATACCAGAGATTCTTCTTCTTATTCTTATTATCATTATTATTATAATAATAATTAAAAGTGTTTGCAGTAAGCTACATTATCAGCAGAGTAGCGTAGACTAGAGCCACATTCGGAGGCTATCTATTTATTTATAAGTGACTAACCATGAATCAGATATGTTTGGGGAATTGGTGGTTTATAAATCCGATCGCTTAAAGGCTTGCAGCTTAAAAGAGGCTATCCTCAATTCTTAATGTAGGCTATTATCGTAAATTCTTAATTTTCCTAGTAGTTAATTTTATGGTGACCTTGTGTTATGTGTGAAAAGGATAAAGTGAACAGAGCTGAAGTGAAGAAATGAATGAATAAAGAAATGTTGGCTGAGGCAAGGGGTTTTCACAGTCAGTCAGTCATGACCGCAAGAGCAGAGCGTAACACCCTCCCCAAACCAGACAAAAGCGAGCGTCTGGTTTGGGGAGGGTGTGATATAATACAAGTGAAACATTGAACAGTTAATATTGTAAACCTGTTTTGCCTTTGCAATAAAAATACGTTAATGTGTCAATGTGAAAATAATAACAGTCTAAGAAATGAAAAGAACTTAACAGTTGCACATTGTTTTTATGGAAAATACACATGTGCCCTGCTGGGCTCGAACCCACTATCCACTGTGTGACAGACTGCAGTTTTAACCACTAAGGCACACTAGCTTCTTGGAAAGCACGAAGCCATTAGCCACATTAACATTAAAAAACATTAGTATGAAGCGTTTTTATTGGACGATAAGTTTGATGAGCAGGTATACGGACCATACCCTCAAATAATAATTCTCCCCATTGGATAACATCGCGACAGAGGCAGGCAGTTTGGCAGGAAAATGGGAAGGAGAAGAAGAAGAACGGTAAAATAACCCAAGTTTGGGGCTTTATTGTGTGGATGTGTGAAGTTGTATCTGAATGCTGTGTGGTTACATTAGGTCAGAACATACAGAAGTTAATGTTTTTAAGGGCTGAGAGTCTATGGACATTGTGGTTACTTCTGTAGGAAACCCTGAAAAGTGCCAAACTCTCGGTGCTGTATAGGTATGGGGCATGCCCCGCCAAGCCGTAACTTGGCGGATGGCATACCTGCCATCCCAATTTTTTTGTGTATGCACACACAAACACACATGGCATGGCAATGAATCCTGCTGGAAGTATCCACTTGGAAAAGAGTAGACTGTGGTCATAAAGGGAAGCATATTGGCATCAACAATGTGTATTTATGCAGTGGCATTCAAAATGTTCAAAGTGGTAACAAGGGGCCCCCCACACTCAAGGCAGGATGGATCCATGCTGTTTATGACGAATTCTGACTTTTTTACTTTTTCTTTTTTACAATCTTCAGACATCTAGTTTTAGTGATCACGTGCCCACTGCAGCCTCATCTTCCTGTTCTGAGCTGAAAGGAGTGATACCCTGTGTGGGCTTCTGCTGCTGTAGCCCATCTGCTTCAAAGTTCTATACATTGTGCATTTAGAGATGCCCTTCTGCACACCATTGTTGTAAACTGCGGTTATTTCAGCATTTGTGGCCTTTGTTAGCTTGAACGAGTCTGCCTTTTTTGCCCACAGAACAGCCGGTCACTGGATGTTTTTTGTTTATCGCACCATTCTCTGTAAACTCTAGAGACTGTTGTATTGCATGAGAATCCCAGGAGGGCAGCTGTTTCTGAAAAGCTGGAACCGCCATGTCTGGCACCAACAACCATTCTAATCTTGCCCATTCTAATGTTTGTTCGAACAACAACTAAACCTCTTCACCAAGTCGGCATGCTTTATATATTGAGTTGCAGCCACATGATTCGCTGTTCAGAGTAGCAGGCTATTTGCGGTAAAGGGCATATCTACCTAATAAAGTGGCCACTAAGTATATATTAAATATATGAGGAACAAATAAAGACACTCCATGAAGTGGCTCCATCACAGATTCTGTATATGAACCAGATGCTCCAATAGGCCGACTTATTGTTAGCATTGAAGTTCTGACCCCTAGTTAGTCTCTAGATTCTGTCGATCCACCAACCGGAGCCAAGACGGTAGAAACACAGTAGCGTGTAGTGGTATTGAAGAGAAGGTTCCTGAGACATGTAGTACAAAGTGAAGATTTCCTTTCACCAAACAATGGGTAAATAGCCTTATCTGTACAAGAAGCTTTAACCGGAAGATCTTCTGTTGAAGTGACTGTATTATGGAACCTGTCTTCAGCCTGATGTGAGCTTCAAGGCACCATCGCTCACAGAGGAAAACAGAGGTGATGGAACGAGTTGTGTTCACAGCTGGTCCCTTGACTCCTGAGCTGTGGAAGTGAAATCAGCATGGCTCAAATTCCATGCTGATATCAGGTCTCATAGCAGAGCAGTCTAAACAAGCCCAGGTTCCTGGTGGAGACGGGGAGGAATGTTATCATTTCAGTGCGTGACGTATGACCCATATAACAACCCTAGTTAGTGCCGCACACACAGCTGAAGAAACAACAGTGTAACTTCTGTCCTTTTTAAAAAGAAATTTTTTTTAAATATGCTAAAATAGTTCTGATATGGATGGAAATTGCAGGTTGAGTGCTGAGTCGCAGGTCTGTTCATCAGATTCATCCAATTTGGATGAATCTTAACAAATCATCCAAATGATGTCCACTGGTAAGATTATCCTGTAGTGGCTTCAAACTAGTTTGGTAAATGGCAAGATCCTTATTTGTGTAACCCCTCGACCTCTGTCTAACCGCCTCCCTCCTCCCTCAAGAGGATCAAGGGGAAGATGACAAAAACATTCTTGCCTCACTGCGTTTTGCTGTTGCTAAAGAGGTTTATATTGGACAGAATGCACAATTCAGAATTTCTGCAGGAAATTTGAGGCATGTGGGTTTTTTCACTAAGAGCTGGTCAGGGCAGATCTGGCCTTAAAAGTTCTTTATGAGTTTTGTAGGCTGTGCGTCTCCATCCCTTTCCCAGCCCAGGAATGCACTGCTGATTATGTCAGAATTTTGCCTGCTTTTAAGAGGTTGGGAGTAGGAGTGGAGAATGCATGTCTGGAGGAAACTTTCTGCTGGCTCCAACTGGAGTCATGCTAAAGGGGAAACTAGATTTAGCTGTAAATTACACTGGAACAGTATGGAACACATGGTTGGCTAAATGGCTCTAAGTCGTCAAGGGTCTGACATGTCAAACAAGCCTTAAATCACCACTCTGCTGCCAGATATGCAGTAGATATGGATGGATAACTTGAAGGGTTTCTTCTCCTGACTTATTTTTTTATAGAGTTCAATAGGAAAATATGTCAGGAGAAACAACCCTTAAAGTGATCCATCCATATCTACTGCATGTCTGGCAGCAGAGTGATGGTTTGAGGCTCGTTTGATTCCTCAGACCCTTGATGACTTAGTCATTTCGCCAACCATGTATTCCATACTGTTCCAGCATAATTTACAGCTAAATCTAGTCCCATCCCCCCAATTCCCATAGAAATCCATTCAAATGCAGAGAAGTTATAATATCGCTTGTAAGAGTACCAGAAAATAAGATATCAAGAGTCTTTTGATATTGTTGGGTCACAGACATCAGGAAGTCATGGCATGCAGAGGATATGTGATCGAATGTTAAAAATGATTACTTTATTCTACATTATGTTAAACTGTCCAATATTTTTTGATGCCAGAAAATGGGGGGGGGGGGGGACTATGTACAAAAGGTTCTATAATTTCTAAACGGTTCATCCGATATGGATGAAAATACCCTCAAATTAAAGCTGACAGCCTGCACTTCAACCTCATTGTCATTGTATCCTTTCAAACTCAGAGTACAGAACCAAAATAACAAAAAATGTGTCACTGTCCAATGAATTATGGACTGCATTTGTTGCACTGATGTTGCTTTAAATTGAATGAAAATGTCAAGCTCAGGAAAATAATCATCTCAACCTCTTATTCTTTGTTTAATTTATCATTTTTACGAGCCAAACCACAAGAAAAGCGACTCAGTAGCTGTCATTCATCTTGACTCATGCAATCTGCTTAAAAATAAAGTAAGCAAGTTTAAATATTTTGTTATCCAATTAAAATGTGTTACTTTTTTATTGTCTGTGCTCATTTCTGTGCATTTTCAAGTAGTAGATGAACATAGACATGAACCTATGAAGAAAAAATTAAACATTTTATTTGGATAACAAAATTTGTTACATTTTTCTGTGCTCATCTACTTCTATGTAGGTGGAATCCTGTTTGCGGTTTGCATTTTTACTATGATGTAAAACAGGGAGGTATTGGCATTAGCATTGGCATCGGCCAACATGGATAGCCAACTATTGGTTGTTGATGTCTGACTTGATATCTGAATTTCTGTATTGTGCACCCTTTAATACTACTGTAATTTAGCCATCCGGCTGAAAATTTCTTTGGAATCATTGCATTTTTAAATGACCCTGATTTCTGAGGGTCATGAGACTTGAGCAGCTGTTAATATCTGTAAAGTTTTGATTCACCCCTGAGGTCAATACAGCAGAGGAAGCGGGGCTAAAGCTCACTTATGGATCCCTTATTCATGAGATTGCTGACACAAACATTGTATCATCAATTTCTCATCTCAGTGATTCGGACCTCTGTCTCCTGTGGTTTCAGGACATGTGTACATGTTTCCGTGTGTGTGAGTGCATGTATGTATAAGGCAAGGCTTTTCCCGTTTGCATATTTGGTTCTGAAAGAGGCCGCACATTTTTCCTTTCTCTGAAAAACACCTGCAGCAGCCACCTCCCCCACACTCATCTGCAGACATGACTGTAGCCCATCTGAATCCTATCTTTTCCCCTTTCACCACTCTTCTGTCTCGTTCTCCGATTCATTTTCAAATTCAAGATGTTCCGTTGGCAGGAAATACCTTTGTAAATATTGCCAGAGCCTACAGCAGCGCATGTAAATATTAGTACAGATGAATAATCTGTAGACACTCCTCTAAGTGTAGCCTGTACTTTTGGAAACACCTCATGGTGATTGGCCAGAAAGATTTAGTTTTTGTTTAAACTTAGTTGTAAATGAATTGTGGTTGGACAGACCAGGATGGTTTGATAGAGATCAACAGACACCTAATAACACTTGGCCTAAGCCCTGCCTGAGCACTGTTGTAGGTAAACATATTAGCCTAATTTCCTATGTCTCCTATAGCACAAGGTTCACAGCATAGGGATCTAACTTTCTGTGTTTCCTGGTTATATCTGTGTGCAGCGTGTGTTTTTTCCTTTTACTCTCTGTTGTATTTTCAGGTGTAACACCTGAACCTATGTAAGAAATATTTGATTAAGACCAATTCTGAATGCAAATGCATTGTACATTGATGCAATGACCATTAAACCCACATTCCTGAATACAAAGAGTAGTTTTAGCCAGAATTAGTAATCTCAAAATGTAGTGGATTTGTTTACGTTGTTTTAAATGTGTGAAATAAATAAATCAAGATGGAGAAGTGGCCAGTTGAGAGATATTCTTAAACCAAATGTGTAGGATTCTAAATGTTCTCCAGTGGAGGTTTCCCTTCACAGCAGGAGTAGCTTTGTGCTTTCCCTGCTAGGCAAAAGTGGATTCTGACATGCCCTCTACATTTTTTTCCCCCCGGTTGGATCATGTGATTATATCACTGTGTGCATCTGCTTATCTGGTCCCCAGGGCTCTCAGGGTTCTCCTCTGTGAGATTTGGCAATAGCTAGCATGAACGTGTCTCTCTGTTGAACCTTGTGTCTTTGCTAAACTGTGTAAACTGTGAAGTGCGTGGTTTGTACTTGCTGGCTGTGCCAGAAAAGGAGCTGATTGAATTGAAATTCCTCTATATCCGAGGTCTTGTGTAGACGGCAGTCAAGAGACTTAAAAGTGCTTTTCCATCCAATCCGGTCTAATTTCAGTGATACAGTTGTCTTTGTTCTCTCTTGCAAAAATAGTTTATTTTTCGGATGGGCTCTTCAGTTTGTCATTAATCTGTCGTTACAGACTGTTGTGTGGTGATGTGTTCATTTCTTCATTTTGTTCATTTGCTTTTATCCCTTGAGGTGCTTTAGAGAAAAGGTTGGAAGAAGTGAAGCAGAGAATCTGTTTGAGTGGATTTTCATTCTCTGCACAGCGTATGCAACTAAAATCTGAATGGGATATATGTTTAATCCTTAAAATTCTCAAAAATAATTTACTGGCTAACAATTACCTAACCATTGGATTATTGGTTTTGTATGAATCATTGTCTCGATGCTTAAACTGGGAAGATTCCGTCACTGTTCTGTATTGTGTTGATTACACAACTCTGTCTATCATTAGAACAGCTAGGCATTCCAATGCTCTTCTCAGTTTTATTTTTGTGTGTTAAATTGAAAATAAAGATGGAAAAGAAAGAAAGGGAACACCTGCTGCCTGAAGAGCAGGAGAACGCATTAGCATTCACCACATGCTGTTGTCATGGCTGGAGGCAGAGAGATGTGGAACAGAGCCAAATCATTTGCAGTTGGAGAGGTGAAACATAATGGCTGTTGGTTCGAAGATCTCCTTCCTGTCCTGGGACATTCTAAAATAACAAGCGCGGAGAGGAGGGCAAAACAAAATCACCATAAGGGTGGTTCACACTCGACAGTGCGACCTTGGTGCCTCACTGCACAGCAGCAAGTGCATTAACCGCAGTCACTCTGCGTACTGCGCATATCACCCAGCAACACGCTCTCTGACTGCCGTTACTCTGTATTGCACTCATTACCCAGCAGAACCCTCTCCGAGACCATTCATCTCTCCATATCTACCGCCCCGCCACAGCAATGGATTATTGGGTGGAGTCACAGAGGGGTGATGAAGGAGAATGAAGAGCTGAACAATGGGTTGCTTGATAAAGAGCTGGCATACTGCAGTGTCTCAGGACTGTTCTTTAACAAAGAGCCACAGGGTAAATGGCTCCCCAAGTAATTTATGATTTATGGAACTGTAGTGTGAGCTGTTATCCTTTGCCTCCACAGATCTCCTTTATCATCTCCTCAACCCCACCCCCCTCCAATCACCATTGTGTGAATCACCTCATTAACTCTGAAAGTGGCTGTGAGTATTGGGGGCTCCGGGCTGGGTTGTGGGCAGTGGGCTTTGGCTCTCTTTGAGCCCCTAATGCTGGAGGTTTGAAGGAGAGTGGCTGAATTTCTCTCCTCCAGGTGATGGGACATTAAGACAGTCATTTTCTCCACTGGGTTGCTTTGCAGAACTGGCATGTATTCCAAAAGCGCTTCACTGCTGGTTCCTGTGATCACACTGACTTCTGCCTGTGAGCCATGGGACTGTCATTCATCATTATCACTTTGTCTTAGTGGTCTCCCTCCCTCCCAAGCACACACAGATACACACAAATAAACGCGCACGCACGCACGCACGCACGCACGCACGCACGCACGCACGCACGCACACACGCACTATGCAGGTCCTGTATTTTTACCTAGAAAATATCATATCTATGATGCACCGGAGCTGTACAAAAAAATTCCTGAAACCTTGTTCCTCTGCCCGTATTTATTATTTTAAGATGTGTTTGGGTCGTTTCTGGGAGTGGCGCTCTTTTCTATGTGGGGTGGAGTGGGATCAGGTTACTTTCAGCTGAGTGTTTGTTGCCAGCTAGCTACTGCAATGGCGTAGGTGAAATTGCATAACTGGATTCATTTTAATTAATTAGGTTTAATGAATGCAGGTGACCATGTGCTGGAGGTGCTCAAATGGAACAAAAACCAGAAACGTCACTGGCACTGGAGGACCAGGGTTGCCTACCCCTGAGCTAGAGATAGGCAAAGTTAGTCAGATAGGTCAGTGGTTCCAAACCTCGGTCCTGGGAACCCTGTGTATGCTGGTTTTTGTTCAGACCACAAATGCAGTCCAAAAAATTAAATGGGTGACTCAGTGTATGTCTCAAGACCGAAATAAAGACTGGCTGTCTTTACACTTTCAAAATCATCTATATGTGTGTGGGTACTTATTCTCTGTCAATAGAGATGTTTACATTTTATATTCAAAGACAGTATTTGCAGCCATTTCTGTTTCCCTTGCCTTAAGCTCCCATCATTCAGTCCAGTCTTTCTCTGTCATCTAAGAGATGTTGAGGAAATGCTTGATGGGAATTGTATTACAATGTGAAATTGGAAGAACTGTTTTGCAGAGCACAATTGATTTTTAAAATGGCACAAGAATGAATCAAGCTATACACTGTAAAGAATGTCTGAATTTTATGATAAGGGCATGTAAAATAGCAAATGTACAAAATTGTAAACATCTGAAATGTAAATTGTATTATTTACAGTGAAACACCAATATAATACATACAGCCAGCTGCTGTATGCTTAACATATTGTTGCTGTGTAAAACTCTGGCAACCCAGTTGCCAGTATTTAACCAATAAAAATGTTATTTTTAATAAAAAAAGTTTACAGTATATTGGTACATTTCTACCACAATAAACATGACATATGGAGTTGCTAGTACTAATAGTGGTAAACGCATTTCCTCTAACTACAGTGTGCCCCTGACAGAACACCTTCTTTCTCAAGAAACAGTAAGAATTTGTATGAATTAATAATAGTCATGCAGGAATAAGTCAAGATAATAACAAAAGATTAAGTAATGATAGAGATCATTATACGTAGCTTATCAAACCTTTATTTGATTTGTGTTGGTATGTCTTCTAGTTGTCAGAAGCATTGTTCTCTCAGTGTCTCTTTACTCAGGCTATGAAAAGCTGTTACATTGAGTAGCCAGTGGGCTATCTGTTCCTCTCAGTAAAAAGTATAATATATTTTTCTGGCATCTGGCCTTTTTGTGGAACATTTTTTTCCCCAGCATAATGTTCTTATATTATTTTAATGTACTGCCAGGGCTGAAGACTGGCACTATTGTTCTAGCAGAGTGGTTTCTTTTGGAGAAAATTAAACCAGGTCAATGGCATATAGCATGATTTTGACTCCACTGTCATGTAGTGTGAACCAACAGATGCAGACTGTACAAATTGCACCACTAATTCAGTTATGTAGATACTGTACAGCTCTGGACTGCAGTGCTGCTTCATATTCAAGCAAATGCAGTCCTCTTCACTGTCAGTTAATTACATGCAATGCACTTGTTTTCTGTCTGCATTGATTTAATTAAAGGTGCAGTAGGCAATATTTTTTCGATATAATTTTGGCAAAACTATTAAATGTACTCATTACATTTCAGCAGCTATCAATAAATCAAGTGTTTCTGTGAGTGTCCCAGGCTCTGTCTTGGGCTCAAAATCTCACCCCGGTCTTACAAAAACCAACCAATCAGGGTTAGCTATGTAGCTACCAATCAGGGAAACTACAAGCAAAATATCCTCCCCGTAGAATAAACCCCTCCCTGTCTGCCTGTCTTCGCCCGTGCACTGGAGCATCATTTGGTAGGAGGGTTTAGGAGAGAGATAGGAAGGAGGAGACCAAAAAGGGGAGGTTTTTTTGCCTTGTATATTTTCAAACTTGCCTACTGCAGCTTTAAAGGAGCTATATGTAACAAATTTACTGTACTAAATCGTAAAATGACTATGATATGTCATCAGAGATTAAGGAAACATGCTAAGTCGAAATACTGGCTTCTCCGACAACAATGCTACAGCCAGTATTTTCTCCTTTTTTTCCTTTTATTTCTATTCCGGGTTGGAACGTCTGTATTTGTTGTGTGATTCACTATTCTCAGAGTTGACTCTGCCCACTGCCCATTACGAATAACCAGATGTACTCCGGCACTCCGACAGCCGATGTACGAATGCCTAAGCTAAGTTCAACATCGTTTTCATTTAGCTAGCTAGCTAAAGATTTAAATATATATATGTATATAGTTACTAGCTAAACATACCACTAATGTTAGCTTATATCTGTGTGACCGTAAACATAGCCAGCCATGCATCTAGCTAACATTGATAGAGTTATAAAAAATCCACATGAGCTGGTTTATAATTTGCAAACAATAAATAAATTGCAAACGTATACATTAGCTGATCAACTTATGGTGTAGGACTCGTCGTTGCTTGTCATTGTCAAAATAGCATAAGCTCGTCTCAAAATATAATGTTGCACTCGTGTTCGTTCAGTGTCCTCAACCGGGCAACCTGTGTGAGCTTTGAGTCTGGGGAGGAGGGGGCGGGCGGAGACAACTCTCCAATATTGTGAATTTAAACGCTCTGTCAATGTTACATATAGCTCCTTTAAGTCTTCATTTAAAAAGGGCGATGGAAGATGGGTTTTTTTTTACATTCTTGCAATTAAATAATAATTCAGTGATTTTTTTATGTTTAATTGACTAAAAGAATCCATAATTATGTACTGTTTAAAATGTAGCCTAGAAAAACCATTTCCTTATGTTCAACTTGTATCACATATTTTTGTTATTGTTGATGTTCTTAACTTTCTCCTCATATGCCAAAACTGACTAATTGGTTCATTTACTTCACTGCATTTTTATTATGTGCTTTTTTAGTGTTTGGAAGTATTGAAACCAAACCTTTGTGTCGTTTGGTGATGTTTTCATTTGATTCAAATCATGGTCTTATTTGTTACACAGTAAAATGGTCAGTCTTAAATAAATTCTGAGTATATTTTACTCTAGAGCACATTCAATCCCTATTGAACACTGTTTTAACACTGACTATTTTACTGTATCGTATCCTTTTGTACATATTGTTTGTGAAGCCTGTTTTTGTGTAGTTTTAATTCTGGTGAGCACGCAAAGAGCCAAAAAGCATTCCAACTCATAGGTACATTGTATTGCTATGTTAGGCAACAATGGCATCTTACATAAATCGGAATTATACGACTGAAATTTAGTAGTCCAGATATTTAGAATTTCTATGATGGATTTGATTGGAGTGCACTTATTATGGATTAATGACATACCTGCCGAGTTTCTGATTTGGTGCAACAGTGATGTAATGTATTCCCAAGGAGAATTAAGCTGAATGGGGGTTTGTGAGACCAAGAGAGATTGAGCGAAAGTGAATGAGACAGAAAGAGAAAAAGTGAGAGTGTGAAAGACAGGCCAAGAAATTGAGTGTGCAAGGTCTTGACAGATGTTTATTTGGTCATTAAACAAAAAAATAAAAGGGAAACACTTTGCAACACAGGCTAATCGATGACCACACAGTTTGATCAAAATATCAAAACTCATACCCATTATTGCTTCTTTTCAATGAGCGAAACTGCATCAAAAGGAGCCACACACTGCAAAACAAGCTGTTACATTTAAAAAAAAAATCAAATCCATGTTCGACCTAATTTACAAAGGTTGATCCAAGCAGGACCATGAATACTGTGCGTCTAATCATGTATGAGATATACACAGGCCAGCAAAGTGTGTCATGGTGCTGTGCTGGAATGTGCCTGTTACACACTGAGCCCCTGACTCTGGGATGTTCTTCTTTTAGAGCACCCTGTATTGTGAGGGCCTCTTTTTGACCCGCATTCTGCTGTCATCTGTGCGGCAGCAGGTTTGTCCTGGAACCAAAGAGGATAGTGTTTCAGCAAAAACTGCTCCAGACCTTCATAACTACAAGCGAGACATTCTTTGCATGGAGCATAATGGAATCTTTTCATAATGGAAGATCTGGGAAAGCCATAAAACTCATGGACTGTGAGGGAGAGATGGCACCATTGTGAAACATTCCTTCCCAGATTCAAATTTAAATTCTACATTGAGTGTACATAATAGATGTCCATGTAAATGTAGCATTGCTGAAGCAAGTAATTAAAAATGTAACAACCTTGGCACCAGGTATGTTTTACCCAACCCAAGGATGAGTTAGGCTTCTGAGAAATGGGGGCATCTTTTAATGGCAAAGGAGAAGGACTTGAGACAGAGGATAAGTTTTCACTCATACACTAAACTGAAATGTTCTTGGGTAACTCGGTGCTAAAGGCTGTATCTTGGGTTCAACATTTATTTGTAATGGACTTGCTAAATTATTTTATTTCTTCACAAATCTTTTCTTTTAGCAAGTTAATGTAGGGGATCATTGAACTCAAATTGTTTGTTTCTGAAGAAGAGAAAAACACTTGAATTTAATCATGAGTTATATTGATTGATTCTTATTGGCAAAATGCTGATTTAATTGGGATAATTTGGCACCTTGAAGGATAAAACCATGTCTGAAACTAATTATCCTATTAATACTTAAACATCCATACATGGGATTGCTGGGTGGCTCATTCAACTGGGGTGGAAATTGGATGTGATCAACCCCACGTTTTAAGGGGGAGGAAAAATAAATAAATCCAGAGACCGCACTGGAGTGTGTACAGTGTTTTCAGTAGAGCTGTTCCAAGCCCTGGTCTAGCCAGCTGGAACGCATCACTGTGAGAACGCACTGTTTTGACTTCTGGAAGATTCAGCAGAAAACACAATGCCCTGAAAAAATTGTAATCTGTTTGTGGTGGTAATGGACAGCCTTGGCAGACTTAACTGTCACAGTTAAGAACAGTCTGGCCAAAATATATAAATCTGCATCAATGATAACACATCTTTGTAGGATTTGTTTCTGTTTTGTGTGGATCGGTTTGAACAGTTAGGCTAGCTGTTAATGAAGTAATTAGTGTCGAACTTAGCAGAACTTCTTTTCACTATATATTTACTGAGAAACCTCTGTCTTTTTGAATTTATTGAATTATGCAGTATTTGCATCAAATAACTGTAATAGGCAGCAACTTGCTGTTGGATTAAAAATAAATCAAAACCTGTTGTTACACGGTACATTATTATTGATATTCACTTTCTGTCTCAGCTGATCTCAGGGCTGATGATTCTCTTCTCTTCCAGGCCCTCAGACTTTGGTCGAAGATGTGCTGCAGGCGGCGGTCAGTCGTGGCCTTCGTCATCTTCTTCATCTTGTCCATTGTGATGATCGGTGACCTCCCACCTCTCCCGGAGGAGAACCACAGCCTTTCCCAGCGAAGTCTGTATTCCACTGGGCAGGGCCGGCATTGGGCCCCCTCTGAACCTCTTCATCCACTCCCTCTGGATCTGCACCAGGGCACCAGAAAAAAACGGCGTGCCAAGGAACCAGCGGAGAGGCAGAAATGGCAGAGAGGTGGCAGGATCCAGCACAGAGGGAGTGGGGTCCAGCTTGGAGCAGGGATGGTTCAGGGCAGATGGGGTGGGGACAGTGTCCAGCACAAGGAGGGAGAGGGAGGTGGTGCAGTTGGGGTGCAGCACAGAAGGGGTGCAATCCAGCATAGAGAAGAAGGCATCGGAGGCCAGCACAAAGAGGGCAAACATGGGGGTGGGGTCCAACACCCAGCCGAGGGTGCTCGGGCTAGAGGAAAGCACAGAGAGGATGAGGGTTTGCACCGGGTCCAGCACATTCAGGTTGGGGTTCAGCACAAGCACAAGAGACGGGACACTCATCAAGCTGCCATGAAGAGTCCAAAGGGCAATGGCACCACTGGCGTGAGTCAGAGGAACTCTGAGTCTACATCCCGCAGCTACAGAGAGAAATGGCCACACCAGCGGAGAACTGACACAAGGAGCAGCAGAGACGCCGTCATCCCTATCCAGCTACCTCCACCCAGGCTACGCTCACAAGGAGCAAATAAAGCAAGGGCGAGGGTCTCCATACAGAATGAGCCTCAAGACCTTGAGCCATCCAGCCATGCCAGATCTGCAGACAAGCGCAGTGGTGAAGGCCCCGCTGCAAAGGCTCTGAGCCCTCAGCAGGCTGGGAAAAGTGCTGCCCACAGAGACCCAGGAGCACATGAGAAGCAGGCAGAGAATACAAAGAGGAAGAACCCTAGCGTTGTCCTTTTGGAGGAGAACCGATCCAGCGTGGGGGCTGAGGTGGAGGAGTTCGGCTGGTGCGAGAAGCTGAGTGAGGAGACGTTTACAGACAGGGGGAACAGAAGCATACGCGCCGCAGCACAGCACCTGCCTTGGTTCTCTGAGGATGACGTCAGGAAAATGGAGCTGCTGTCCAGCGGCACGGTGGTCAGTAAAGCCAGAGTGCCTTCCCATGGGCAGGTCCTACAGGTGGGCCTCAGAAAGGGGGGTGCCGGCCACAGCAGTTCAGCAAGCCAACACGAGAGCCAGTGCCAGCAGGGGCTCTGTTCCCTGATCAAGCGCCCAGATGACTGGTATGAAGTCCTTGCTTTCCATCTTGACCGGGTTCTGGGCCTGAACAGGAGTCTGCCTGCAGTGTCTCGAAGTTTCCATAGCGACCTCCTACCGTACAGGTACACCAGTGGCCCAGCTCGGCCCGTTGTGTGGTGGGACCCGGACATCCAGCATCTGGCAGACGACGACAATGATCAGAACTCCTTCTCTCTCACTTGGCCGCAGTATCAGGCCCTGCTGAAGGCCCACTCTACTAGTAAGGGAGCGTCCACAAATTCCTCGTCCTGCAGAGGTGTTCACCACTCAGAATGGGGAAGGCTGGCATTGTATGACTTCCTTCTGCAAGTAAGAGTAATGCTCACATCATACTAATTTCTTCCTTGATTTAAAGGTACTATATGTAACATTGACACCGAGCGTTTAAAATGGGTACTGCAATCCAAATTCACAATATTGGAGAGAGTCGAGACACTGAACGAACACGAGCGCAAGACGAGCCGAGCGCAACATTATGAGACAAGCTTATTCTATTTTGACAATGACAAGCGACGACGAGTCCTACACTGTAAATTGATCAGCTAATGTATACGTTTGCAATTTGTTTATTATTCATTGTTTGCAAATTATAAACCAGCTCATGTGGATTTTTTATAACTCTGTCATAGCTAGATGCATGGCTGGCTATGTTTACTGTCACACAGATATAAGCTAATGTTAGTGGTATGTTTAGCTAGTAACTATATATAGGCTATATATATTTAAATCTTTAGCTAGCTTAAGCTTAAGCCTAAATGGAAACGATGTTGAACTTAGCTTAGGCATTCGTAAATCGGCTGTCGGAGTGCGGGAGTACATCTGGTTGTTCGTAATGGGCAATGGACTCGGAGTCAACTCAGAGAATAGTGAATCACACAGGCCAAAACAAATACAGACGTTCCGACCCGGAATGGAAATTTCAAAGGAGAACATACTGGCTGTAGCATTGTTGTCGGAGAAGCCAGTGTTTCGACTTAGCATGTTTCCTTAATCTCTGATGATGACATATGGTAATTTTATGATTTAGTACAGTAAATTTGTTACATATAGCTTCTTTAAAGAAAGTTTTAATTTGTTGTGCTCCATCAAAGAAATTATGGAAAATGTTACTGTAATTTAATGTTACAGCATAGACCCCCCCGCACAGAAGAGGTTGCTTAGCACCAAAACAAGGGGCTTGCTTTTAATGCCTTAGGGTTTTTGAATCCTGACTGCTGGGAGCTGTTTAAAGTATTAAGGGCCTGCAGTGTGACGTGAGGTTTAGGGAACTGGATTTTCATTCAAAAGACTGCAGGTTAGAATGCCTAGTGGGGCACTGTTTCTATACGCTTGAGCAAGGTACTGAATTGTTTCAGTGAACCACCAGTTGCCTCAGTGGATCTTGTAAATTAATAATATTATCTCAAAAGCTTGAATGGGCTACTGATATCGTGTTCCTATCAAAAGGTCTACATTTTTAAAGAAAATACAGACCTTACTTGCAGATTTCTGTTGCTTTTGGTCTCCCTGATCTAAAAACCTACCCTTTCTTAAGCAGTTTGGTAGGCTGAAGGGAGGGCTCCTCATGGGTGAGGGATGCATTAGTCCATTTCAGTGCTGAGTTATACAAGGGATTGTATAATTTAAATACCTCACAGCCAACTGTTTCTGCTAAAGCCACAGCATCAGCACAAGGCCCGATTCTCTCCCTGAAGTGATAATTCGGATTGCTTACAATGTATTACATTTTTGCGTGAATCACAAGTATGGGTATTGCCTGCGCCTTATTAGGTGTACAGCTTAATAAGGCACTATCTGCAGCTTTTCAGCAGTTCAGTTTAAGAACCCAGAGATGTGTTTGGAGAGTATGTGAAGATTACTTCTAAGAGAACTGTAATTTATTGTCAGATCTTGATGAAAGTTTAATTGACCATCAAACTGTCACCTCAGTGTCCACGTATTACTTACACCAGGAAGGTGTGGATGCAGACTGTGGCTGGTTCATTAAGAATGTGGGGTCCGTGACACCAGAAGGGTAATGGTTCAGTCCCCAGTTAATTTATTTGCAATGTGAGAACATGTTTTTGTTTCTGTCCTTTACTCATTGGTGCCATTGACTAAACACCGGAGACCAAAGTCCATTCAATGTCTGCTTGGGAAGTGATTTACACTCAATGATAAGCACCTTGGCATGTAGTTGCAGTACACAAACGCACGCATGCACGCACGCAGGCACGCTCATACGCACATGCACACATACAGACAAATGAACATATCACGGATGCACATGCACGCATATGAATACAAAGGTGGCATGCGCACACGCTTGCATGCACGCACCCACGCGCGCACTCGCTCATGCACGCACACAGTGTTAGAATGCAAGATCATACTGCTCATGCTCAGTGTTTGAGAGGTGTTAAACTATCAGGTCGGAACAGGTGTTCCAGAGTCTCGGTCAGTAATTTGAGTCTCAATCAATCTCCATTAGCTGTTGGCGATTTTACAGTTATCGACCGACCAGAGAGAGCGAGAGAGCTGTCCTTTGTTATTCACCTCCTCCAGACACATCCCCCGTTCCATCCCGTCTGAAAGCCTGTCGTCGTTTTAAAGCTTCTCTAGTTTTTCTAGTTTTAGATTGCATCACATTTCCTTGTGAAAGATCCCATTTCAGAGGACACTCCATCAGAAAAAATGTATAATAAAACTGCACATGTGCCTTATCTACTAGTGCCTTTGGCAAATTCATAAGCCAAAAGAAATGATTATGTTTGTGTGCACACGCACACACACAAAACACTTCAGATCAAATCTGATTAGAATTTAATTTGGAATGCATTTAGTCATAATAAATATATAAAGAGATGCCCAAATATCTGCTTGTGCCAATCAATAAATTAAAGAAATGACATACATTGGGTGGCATAATATATTTCCTGGTGAGTGTATTTAGTCTCCCACTGTCACTTAACAAAGGCTTCTGGCAATCTGTGAAATACATTACAACACATTTTACTCAATAAATACGCAATAAATCTTCGGAATATCATTGGTCAGCTTTGAGAAGAAAAAATGTCTGTATACGGTACATTATCTGTGCATTTCCAAATACAGTATTCTGGTTCAGATACACTCCTTATGTGTGTATAGTATGTATACACTCAGTGGCCACTTTATTAGGTTTACCTATCTAATTCCGGGTAGGACCTCAAGAACAGCCTGAATTCTTTGCAGCATGGATTCAACAAGGTGCTGGAAGCATTTCTTAGGTATTTTGGTCCATGCTGACTCGATAGAATCATGCAGTTCCTGCAAATTTTGCAGGCCACACATTGATGCTGAAAACCTCCCATTCCACCTCATCCCAAAGGTGCTCTGTTGGATTGAGATCTGGAAGGTATCCTTTTGGGAAATGGTAGACTGTGGCCATAAAGGGATGCACATGGTCCGCAACAATGCTTAGGTATGCTGTGGCATTTAAATGATGATCTGTTGGTATTAGGGGGCCTAATGTGTGCCAAGAAGACATTCCCCACACCATTACACCACCACTACCAGCCGTGCCGTTGACGCGAGGCAGAGTGGATGCATGGATTTATGCTCTTTACGCCAAATTCTGACCCTACCATCTGCATGTCGCAGCAGAAATCCAGATTCATCAGACCAGGTGACGTTTTTCCATTCTTCAATCTAGTCTAGTCTAGTCTAGTTTTTGGTGATCGCATGCCCACTGTAGCCTCATCATCCTGTTCTTCGCTGACAGTATTGGAACCCGGCGTGGTCTTCTGCTTCTGTACTCCATCCACTTTAAAGTTTTAGGCGTTGTGAACTTGTGCGTTCAGAGCCCTTCTGCACGGCACTGTTGTAAACACCTGTTAATTCAGCATTTGTGGCCTTTCTGTTAGCTTGAACAAGTCTGCCCATTCTGCTCTGACCTTTCTCATTAACAAGGTGTTTTTGCCCACAGAACTGCCACTGACTGGATTTTTTTTGTCTCGCACCATTCTCTGTAAACTCTAGAGACTGTAGTGCATGAAAATCCCAGGAGGGCAACCGTTTCTAAACCTCTTCAGCATGTCTGCATGCCACAGGATTCGCTGTTTGGATGAGCAAGCTATTTGCGTTAACGAGCTGGTGTACCTAATAAAGTGGCCATTGAGTATTTGTGCGTGCGTGTGTGAGTGCGTGCGTGCGTGAGAGAGAGAAAGATGAATTTTTTTATTGGTTTATTTTCAAAAGCCGAAGCATAAAAAACAATGGTTGATTGTGATGGAGTACATACAGTAATCCCATTCCCCAGCACCCCCTTCCCCCCAAAGACACATTTTTAAAAAGAATGCCCTCCCACACCCACCCCAGGAATCACTGATAACCATGATTAAGATATGCATCTAAAAAAAAAAAAAAAAAGTAAACACCGGTGATTGACAGGGAGTATGTGTGGGGGCTTCAAACAACATGGCACTTTTTTTTCTAAAAGCAGTAAGGCCAGCCAACCATGTTCATTTTTGTTGCAGAGATAATTGCAAAGGAGAGAGATCATTATGTAAGCATATACGTACGTAGGTGGAGCATGAACAGTCTTTGGCTGTCATTCATGTGCTTATCAAGAAATGTAGCTAAAATGTCAGATGGCGTAAATGTAAAGGGCTAATTAAGTAATTAAGGCTAGAAGTTGCCATGAAAACCGGAAAAAGATAGGGCCCTCATTACCAACCTCTGCTCTACATTGATTCATTCTGAAGCCGATGTCCATAGAAAAACATTTGGTTGACAAGTCATGTTTAAGTACCTCCAGAGCATATTACATTAAATAGAAAAATTGTTAAAATTAGTACATTCCCTAAGGAATAATGGGATATATTCACACGTCCCATGATGGTTAAAATAGCATCATTACTCCATCCCCTAAGGAGTAATGGGATATATTCACACAGACCATGACTTTATTTGGCTGTCTTTTCTATAGAAAAACATAACATTGAGCTGTTGAAAAATATTGTAGCATGGTGTGAAATTACAAGAGGGGCCTGCAGGTAGTGGATTTGGTTCAGAGCACAGATCTTTTATGTATTTTGAAAGTAGTTGAAAGAAATATGTCAACGGTTTTTGGATGATTGGTGAACTTCCACTATCTCTTTTACAGCTCTCTGAAACAAAACTATACCAAATACACAAAACAACTTTGTTCTCTGTTTTTATTATTTGATGAAAGTAGTCCGCATTTCTGAACAGAGGTTCTTATAGAATAGAAACAGTCTTTTCCTAGTTTTCTAAAAATGTGTGTGATGAGTTATTGAATCAGTAGGACATTTATAGTTATTGCTACACTCTTTTCATACCCCATCCCATCCTCTTGTTCTTAGCAGGTTGTCATGCTGGTTATTTACAGTATCAACGTGCAGGCTCTGATGGACACACTCTTTCAGTCTCCCTGAAAGCAGGCTGTTTGTGCAGGGGTTTGAAATGTGGACAGGAAGTGTGAAGGCATGAAGTGGCTGAGATGCGAGAGAGCTGTGGCACTCGCAGTATCTCCGGTGTAACACCCGGGGTAGTGTAACACAGGCTGAGGCTGAGGTTAGCGCTTACGGTGTAAAAGGCACGCTTGATGTGACTACATACATGACATGGAAACTAGAGCGAATGGGATTAATGTATTTATTAATCCTTTAAAAACTGTCTAGTAGAATGTAATGCAGTATTTCAATATGCAAGTCATGGAATTGCATTTTATAATTTTAGTTATTTGGAAGATGCTTTTAGCCTAAGCAACTTACAAAAGTTCATTTCACATAGTAAATAAACAGCACAAGAGCTAGAGATTAATGGAAAACCTCATTTACCTGATAATCTGGAACCTTCCTTCAGTTCACAGCTGTTGTCATAGACAGAAACTTTGGAAGTAAGCACATATACATACAGTCAAGCCGGAAAGTCTGCACACTCCTTTCACCTTCTCCACGTTTTATTACGTTACAGACATAGTCTACAATAGATTGAGTTCATTTTTTGTCTCAAAATTCTACACAAAATAGCCAATAATGACAAAGTGAAAACAGGTTTTTAGACATTTGTGCTAATTTATTAAAAATCAAAATGTAAAATATATGTACACAAGTGTGCCCACCCTTTGATATGACACCCAAAAGTGAGCTGAGGGGCATTTTGTTTCCACTGATACTGCTTGAGATGTTTCTACAACTTAATTGGAGTCCACCTGTGATAGATTCAATTGATTGGACATGATTGGGGATTGCCAACACCTGCCTATATAAGGTCCCACATTTGACAGTGCATGTCAGAGCAAACTCCAAGCCATGGGGTCAAAGGAATTATCTGCAGACCTCAGAAACAGGATTGTGTCAAGGCATAGATCTGGAGAAGGGTACGGAAAAATCTCTGCAGCTTTACAGGTCCCAAAGAGCACAGTGGCCACCATCATTC
Organism: Synaphobranchus kaupii; assembly: GCA_029718625.1. Taxonomy (NCBI): domain Eukaryota; kingdom Metazoa; phylum Chordata; class Actinopteri; order Anguilliformes; family Synaphobranchidae; genus Synaphobranchus; species Synaphobranchus kaupii. Next base: position 53,564,859 of record CM056382.1, read on the forward strand.
ATAAATGGAAGAAGTTTGGAACCACCAAGAATCTTCCTAGACCTGGCCGCCCGGCCAAACTGAGCAATCGGGGAAGACGGGCCTTGGCCAGGGAGGTGAGCAGGAACCCAAGGGTCACTCTGACAGAGCTCCAGCGTATCCTTGTGGAAGATCAACCATCCAGGCAGCACTCCACCAATCAGGCCTTTATGGTAGAGTGGCCAGACGGAAGCCCCTCCTTAGTAAAAGGCACATCACAGCCTGCTTGGAGTTTGCCAAAAGGCACCTAGAGGACTCTCAAACCATGAGAATCAAGATTCTCTGGTCTGATGAAACCAAAATTGAACTTTTTGGCCTGAATACCAACCGTCACGTCTGGAGGAAACCAGGCACCGCTCATCACCTGGCTAATACCATCCCTACAGTGAAGCATGGCGGTGGCAGCATCATGATGTGGGGATGTTTTTCAGCAGCAGGAACGGGGCGACTAGTCCTGATAGAGGGAAAGATGAATGCAGCTAAGTACACCAAGATCCTTGAAGAAAACCTGCTCCAGAGCGCTCTGGACCTCAGACTGGGATGAAGGTTTACCTTCCAACATGCCAACGACCCGAAGCACACAGCCAAGAGAACAAAGGAGTGGCTTCGGAGAAAGTCTGTGCATGTCCTTGAGTGGCCCAGCCAGAGCCCAGACCTGAATCCAATTGAACATCTATGGAAAGAGCTGAAAATGGCTGTGTACTGACGCTCCCCATCCAACCTGACGGAGCTTGCAAGGATATGCCAAGAGGAATGGGCAAAAATGTCCAGAAACAAGTGTGCCAAGCTCGTAGCTTCTTTCCCAAGACGCCTTGAAGCTGTAATCGCTGCCAAAGGTGCAGCAACCAAGTATTAGGCTAAGGGTGTGTACAGATATGTAACCCCTAAATAACCCATTTTTGTCAGTAAAGTAAAATTGCATATTTTCTAAAAACCTGTTTTCACTTTGTCATTATGGGCTATTTTGTGTAGAATTTTGAGACAAAAAATGAACTCAATCTATTGTAGAATATGTCTGTAACGTAATAAAACGTGGAGAAGGTGAAAGGAGTGTGCAGACTTTCCGGCTTGACTATCTCTGAGAGTAATGCAATCTACTTGCATAACACAGTGTAATATATTCTACACATAGAGCAGTCAGTAATTTATTCTTCTACAGACCTCTTCAGGGAGGTGATATTCTCCTGTCCAGGTAGAAACCGCAGGCCCATTACATGAGCTCATTATAAACTAACGAAGACCGTGTCAGAATCGAGCTGCTTTGCCATCAGATCCAGGACCTTCAAAAAGCAGGGAATAGAAGCTCACAGTCTCTATCCTCCATGATCCCAGTTTTGCCCCCTCTGTAGGAGTATGTCAAGAGGAGGAATTTCTTTTGAGACTCTGGTTTCTAAACCTTGCCTGTTCCCCTCTCACAGTGACACTGTGCCATATCCGAAAGCCGTTTTGAATTTGAGCTTGCACAAGCGCTAATGGTTTGATACTGATTTCCATTGTCACTCAGTGGGTCTGTACCTCTGCATGAAGCCTGTGTGTATGAATGTCCTGGCCTGTCCTCCAGGTGAGCGACCGGCTGGACCGATACTGCTGCGGGTTTGACCCGGACCCCTCCGAGTCCTGTGTGGAGAACCTACTGCATGTAAAGTGCAGGAGCCCAAAGGACCTGGTACTTGTGCACATTCTGGTATGTCTCTCCCGCTGTAGGAGGCACAAGTGTGTTATATGGCGCATCGCTGTACAGAACAGCTAAATGCACACACGCAGGGTCCACACTAATGATGCTCTGATCAAAGATGCAACTGCCTGGTTGAAATCACAGCCATTGGGTTTGGGGAGGCTCCAGCAATGAATGTGCGGGAGTGCATCTCACTTTCTGGAAGTCAAGGATAAAAAATAGTGTGTGTGTTTGTGTCCATCTATGTATGCACCTTTAAGCTTTTTTTGTGTGTGCATCAGGGCATGAAACAAAAAATCACCAGCCACATTAGTTTTGTAACAACCTGGTTGGTTACCTGTCAAAGTGGCTGCTAGAGTAGAAAATCTTACCAGCCACAATCAAAATTTTACCAGCATTTGGCTGGTGGCGGGTGTTAATTTTACACCCTGTTTGTGTGTCTGTGTGCAAACGCACTTACTGTTCTCCAATTTCTCATTGTCCCAGTGGTTAGTGTTTTTAGTGCCAGCAGTGTAGCTGGGGTTCTACCTTAATGCTCCCTATAAAATACAAGCTGTACAAATGTAGACCTGAGCATCTGCTCATATTATACATTCGTGTAATGTTGTGTACTTTACAATAAACGTAGGCTTTGGCTTGATGACATAATACACGCACATCTGAAACGACGTAACACACGCACATCTGAAAAGTGAACATTTCAAACTCGCGCAGCCCTTTCTCTCCACCCTGTGTAGTAGCAGAATGATTTATGATCAAGCGCAAAGAGTGAGGAGTCAGCTCCTTAAAGTGCCTGCAGCTGATCCCGAATCACTTGTAATTACTCTTTGCTTTGTAGCTGCAGACCTGACTGCTCCACGTGAAGTCTGTAGAGAATACAGCACAAGCTGCAGTTCAGTGCAAATGGCTCCTTGGCAAACAGGCTTTTTTTGTTGTCTTCCAGGCCGGCAGGCTCCCAGTGACTCCCTGATCACAGTTATTTTTCTGGTCACAGTTTGATATCAAGTCGGTCAGACACTTTGTAGAGATCGTGTTCCTTTATAACACAAGAGCTGACCATTAGGTGGAGATACAGACTGACCCCACTTCAGTTCTTAGAAATTGGGGACACAGCAGGAGGGAAGGGATAACCTTTTCTGCGGCCGAAACCCCCGTGGACATGCTAGTCAGACTGTCCATCTGTCGCAGGTGAGGAAGGCTGACCCCTCCAGGCTGGTGTTCATCGACAATGCTGGCAGGCCCCAGCACTCGCATGACAACCTCAACTTCCGTCTGGTGGAGGGCATCAAAGAGTAAGTGTGTCGCACCCCACCTGCTACGAAAATCATTACTGTACCCTGGTTTTTTGGTCTCAGGTGACTTTGAAGCATGCCCCTGTGGAAGGGAATCTATGTAGAGACCCATGCATTACCAATTACAAATCAGTTACATGTAATTGATGTCATTTTGCAAAAGGAAATGCCCAAACCCTGTTTTAGGAAGGGTCTGCATTTGTTGTTCATTTTCTTCCTTCATTGACCTCTTGATTCCACATTTAAATAAGGACATATTGCTTTCCCAGAGATGTCTTGTCAATACTTTAAACATATGTGCCCCCAGAGGCAGGAGCTCTGTCTGTCTATTTAACAGGAACATAAGTAAAGTAAGCACACATAACTAGGAAATGGTAAATGAGTAAAGTACTCATAAATTAGTACTAAGTAATAGTACAATATAGCTTGCATTTTGGAGGAGACATGATAATGATTGGTTATAATACTTTATTATCTCCATGGGGAATGTTTTCTAACACCATGTAACATTTACAAGCAGATGTGGTTGATGTCTGATAATAAGCAATAAGGCATCTGTCTGCATATTTCTTCTGCATTCAGCAGACATTAAATTATAAAAACAGGAGCTTCTGAATTTAACAGGTTAGCCTTAATGTATTTTGGGTAGGAGGAGAGTATGCAAATGAATTGTGATTTACCATGCCTGGCCACAATTACAGGAGGGGTAATTGCGTGAGTTCTTTAACTCATGGGCACAGTAGCTCTTGACTTTGGATCAGGCATGTGAGCATTGATTTGCCTGCTGTAGTTTTATGTTTAATACAAAATTGCCTGCACCATAGATTATAAGCTCATTATGGAGAGTATTTTCTACTCAAACATCCCTCTTTCAGATGTCTGAATAAAAATCTAAATATATGGGCTCCCAAGTTACACAACATGCACGTTGAAATCCCATAAATCGCCTGTGTTCATTTACATAATTACTTTTAGTAAATACCCCCGCTAAATCGACAACTTGTACGCACAAGTCTTAGTACATGCCAAACACAATGCATATAGTAATGTAAAAATATTTATTTTTTTAGCACTTTGTGTTTAAACTGATTGGACGAAGGATTAATCCTCGTGTATTAATTTAGATTTAAAGGGTGAAGCTATGCCTTCTATGCAATTTCAGACAGCCCATATCCCTCTTTATTTATTTTATTTTAATGGGTGCATAAAAATAACAACTTGTTATACATGAGGGAAGCTTGGTCTATTTACTTAATTTTAAGGAAGAAGAAAATGCTACAATATGAATGTGAAAGCTTTGTGCCACAGCAACTATTCATTCTAATATAGACCTTTTAGCCTATATGTTCTAGAGATTACCTTTACCTCCTGCCTTGTGTTTTTTTCCTTACCTTTACCTGCTCTATGCTGTGCCTGTGCATCTCCTCCCTTACCTTTACCTGCTCTATGGTGTCTGTGCTTCTCCTCCCTTACTTTTACCTGCTCTATGCTGTGTCTGTGCTTCTCCTCCCTTACCTTTACCTGCTCTATGCTGTGTCTGTGCTTCTCTTCCCTTACCTTTACCTGCTCTATGCTGTGTCTGTCCTTCTCCTCTCTTACCTTTACCTGCTCTATGGTGTGCCTGTGCTGCTCCTCCCTTACCTTTACCTGCTCTATGGTGTGTCTGTCTTTCTCCTCTCTTACCTTTACCTGCTCTATGGTGTGCCTGTGCATCTTCTCCCTTACCATTACCTGCTCTATGGTGTGTCTGTCCTTCTCCCTTACTTTTACTTGCTCTATGGTGTGTCTGTGTTTCTCCTCCCTTACCTTTACCTGCTCTATGGTGTGTCTGTGCTGCTCCTCCCTTACCTTTACCTGCTCTATGGTGTGTCTGTCCTTCTCCTCTCTTACCTTTACCTGCTCTATGGTGTGTCTGTCTTTCTCCTCTCTTACCTTTACCTGCTCTATGCTGTGTCTGTGCTTCTCCTCCCTTACCTTTACCTGCTCTATGCTGTGTCTGTCCTTCTCCTCTCTTACCTTTACCTGCTCTATGGTGTGCCTGTGCTGCTCCTCCCTTACCTTTACCTGCTCTATGGTGTGTCTGTCTTTCTCCTCTCTTACCTTTACCTGCTCTATGGTGTGCCTGTGCATCTTCTCCCTTACCTTTACCTGCTCTATGGTGTGTCTGTGCATCTACTCCCTTATTTTTACCTGCTCTATTGTGTGTCTGTGCTTCTCCTCCCTTATTTTTACCTGCTTTCTGGTGTGTCTGTCCTTCTCCCTAACCTTTACTTGCTCTATGCTGTGTCTGTCTTTCTCCTTCCTAACCTTTACCTGCTCTATGGTGTGTCTGTTCTTCTCAGGTTTCCAGAGAGGGCAGTGGCTGTGTTGCAGTCAGGCTGTCTGGAGAGCATGCTCCTGCGCTCTCTCTACACTGACAGGGAATTCTGGGAAAGTCAGGGTGGTGTCCTGGGACTTCAGCCTCTCATTCATGTGTTGCAAAAGAGAGGAGAAGTGCTGCTTCGCCACATTCAGGAGAAGAAACTGCAACCCAGCAGAGACCCTTGACCCTCAAGCTGCAGCACCGGGATGTCCCAGTCACAGGAGCATTCACCTCCTCTGTCAGGTGCCTCTCATCTTTACAGAACTGAGGGACTGCTCAGTAAAAAAACAGTTTGCAGTTTGCTGATATGTGAATAATATGGTTTACAAGCTAACCTGCTCAAATTGATTAAAATCAATTTCAATTGACCTGTCTCCCCTTTCATCCCCAACTGTTCGTCTAGGAACAGTTTCGTGACTTGGGGAAGACATCTTATTTTCACAGCACAGAAGCTTTAAAAGACATCAACTTAATGACGTGTTTTACTGGATTAGATTAAAACTTGACCGTGTTATTGAGAAGATGGAGATGCAAAGACATCTTTAAACTTGCTGATTTGTAGTCATATCAGCCTATCAGGTAGGGGTTATTGTATTAATGCGTTCAAGTCTTTTTGTACTTACTGTATATACTGACTTTTTTGATATATTTATCAAAAGATCTTTTAAATCTGCATCACTGCAGTTTGCGCAATGATTAGTCTGAGCATAGTTTATCAACTTTTCAGCTATTTTATCTTTCTCGGGTTTCAGAATAATTTCATCAGTATGTTTTCCTTGCACATTTTTGAAAGACTCTCTGAATCCCAAAATTTCAGTTTGAGCATTAGCTGGAAATTATGGGTGCGATTTTTTTATAGGTTTAAATGTAAAATAATAGCAAACACGGAAAACGATAGGAAAAATTACTGGAACTAAAAACAGTGTCGGCGTGCTTATGCCTTTTGGAACCCTGTAACGCCAGAAAAAGTACATGGTGAAGCAGTGTGTCCACTATTTAAAATCAGATTGAATGTCTATGCAAAATGTATTGCCTCAATGGAAAAGAAAAATTGGAGACAAGTTAAATTTGCATTTTGTAATTTAGAGCTAGGATTTTCATACAGCAGCCCCATATGCTCAATCATGTAATAAAGGCCCCACGTAGGAAAGAAGTGTGACACGCCCAACAAAGGTACACTGATTCCTCATGCTGCTAAATTCAAATGACAAAATGGACAATGTGGCTAACTAGATGAGCGATTTGCATTGATGTTCTGAAAACTTAAATATTACTATAAAAATACACATCAATTGTGTAAGGTAACCTCTCATCAGCCTACATTAGGATGGATCATATGTCCATTGTGATGTGCTGTTATACGTTTTGGGATTACCAAATTGAATTACCAAATGTTATTATTTTAACAATGAACCAATGATAATTGGCCCCACTAACTGATAAGCCAAATTTAGCCAAAAGCACATACCTATTGAAACATAAATGTTTGTATCTTTCCCACGATACTCTTTTCACAAGCACTTGTTGCAGAAATCATAAATGATTTTACCAAAGGCATGTGATTCTCGCCTTGGCTGTGAATTTAGTGTTTTCTCTGAAAACCGAACAGCTGTTGGCGATCAGACATCAGAGCATCCTTTCTACTCTTCTGATTTAAAGAGGTGGATTATAACCAGGCTTTAAAGCTCATTTCCTGGTGTCCTGCTGGCACCCCAAGGTCTTGTGTTCTGTCACCAACAAATTAGATCTTTAAAAAGGTTTCACTAAGGAAGAGATTGTCACACTTTTCACATCCTTCTGAAAGCAAATCTCACAGTTTAGTACTTAATCATAGTTTATATTATTGCCGTTACTCCTACACATTTTGCTGCAAGTCTTCTTGGGGGTTATAAAGTTCAGAACATGGTTAACTCCATGATGTATAAAATCATCTACACTTGTTACCAAATCAGCTGTTTTCTTCTAGCCAAACTTAAACTAGTGCCTCAACTTTTGTTTTGTCAGATTTATGTCTTCAACTTCTGCTTGCATTGTATGGTCAGTATATACTGTATTTCGTATCCCATAGCTCTTACTGCTGAACATTATGTTGTGTTCCTTGTTAGCATGTATACTAGAAACCTGGACTGCGAATTCCAATGGAAATTCAATGAAAAATTCTAGCATGCTGAAAACTGACAGTTGGTAGGCACTTGAAAAGCAACCCTTTTGACTCATAATGAACTGACACTCAATGTGATCTATAAGGTGGTAAGCAATAGACAGTCTCTGACGGGTGTATACTGGATTTCAAAGGAATGGTAGCAAACGGGTGTTGAAAGAACTTGATCGGTGTCATAACTGCAGTGTGTTCCAGGCGGGAGACTGGAAGCTCTTACCTTCTCATGCTGAAGAGGATGTTATCATTTGTCACAAGTCTTTTTTTTATTGTGTTCCATTTCAGTTCTATTAATCTATGAATGGAAAACGTGTCTTGGAATGAAAATGAATGATTTGAAAATGTCAGGGCCTGTTTTCTCATCTGTGTTCTCTGCTGCAGGGAATTCTATAAAAAACAAAGCTCACGCACATCTGTCTACTCCCTCCTCTTGCGTGATCAGAGAGAGAAATGGTGCTTTTCTAAGATTGCGATTAATGTTTTGATGATGACTGTGCAACATTGTATTTTTGTTTCTTCACAATGGTTTGAGGATTTAACTTTACGAAGTTGATTCCTTCCCTCAATGGATTTTAGTATTTGGTACCTCAGCCTTGGCTGATGTTTTTATAATGCCTTCTGTTTAAACCTTGTGATGGGTGCCTGAAAATGTTAGCATTTTTAGTTTTTTGCTGATACTTTTAATGAAATTATCAGAATGCATGACAAATTGTTCATACTTCCTAAATATTTGTGTCATATTGACGACATACATAAAACTTAATTGGAAACGCAATGCTGTTGTCTGGATTTCAACACCAGTGACCTGGGTTCTGTGACTGATGCCATGTTGTCTTTGTTGAACAGCTTCCCCAAACTAACAGGTAGATACACAGATACACAAATTCACAGATACAGCCCAACATTTTATAGGCTGCACCTTTCCAGTTTGCTCCATCTCCATTGTTTCTGTGAGATGCTCTGAACATCCATTCCTTACCTTAGTTTCGTGGGTATTTATATTGAAAAGCAAGGAGGCAGTTGCACATTGAAAAAAATCCAAAAAACACTATTCCTAATTCACATGAATCCAATTTTTTCTTCTGATGTGTATTTGGGCCTCATAGAGGAGCTTCCTGGATTGTGTGTGATGCGATAATAAAAAGTGTTTTTTTTTGTGTTTGTTGATGCCATGGTGCAGTAGAGCAAAGCTCATTACCAAACTGGGAACTTATTTATGCCGAGAACGGGCACATCGCATGGGTCCCCTTGGCAACAGTAGGAAATGTCACTTAGCCAATCACGGGCCTGGCACGCAAGGAGAGCATCTGCTGAGCCCGTGGCAAAAAAGACAGATCTACCCCGTGATCTCCGCGTTGGCCTCCGTCCGGCAAATCTGAAGAGAAAAGTGGCTTATACTTCCATTTGCAAGATGCATTACCCTTTCATTTCATTCTTCCCGCACGCTGCTCCTTTGTTATTTTCCATTCTGCATTCTGCCTTTTATACCCAGAATATGATTGGTCAATCAATTCTCATGGTATGCTTGCCAATAAAATATCCATAATTAGAGAGGGAGAGAAAAAGATTATAGTCTGCAATTCCAAATTCAAGGTCTTAGATTGAGGCTAAACATTTTGCATTGTGTTGGGTATGTACTGTAGCGGCACAAAATAAACCAGCATCAGCTAAATGAACTCATACAAATCAATACTGCACTAATTACTAACTACAAATTGATGATCACAATGAATTTTAAAGTAAAATGTACAGTGCCACATTATAAGCTGGGTACTGTGGTATAATTGTACTCATTGGTTTGATTTTTGATGATTTGATTTTTCTGTCGGGAAGTCAGCAGGAGACGGAGTCCCTCTGTAAAGATAAAAATTTCACTGGATCTGTATCACTGGCATGCTGAGGGAGTGCTTGTTGATATGAGCTGAAACCAAATGATGGGTGACAGTCTGTTTTCGCTGAGAATGAATGCCTTGCTGGGCCTGCAGAAAACTGTGGCTAAAACGTGGCAGTGCTTGTGTCTTTAATTATACATCAGAAAAGGAATGTGCTTCTCTCACCCTGATGTGCCTTGTAGCATGAACGTTAAGTCAGATTAGAGATAGGAAGACCAGAACACGGAGAACAGTGTTGCCCCCACTTACTGGTTACTAGCTAATAATGGAGATCTAGTATGTTCATACAGTGTGGGAACATAGCAACATGCTGCATATGGTTGACAATGTCTATGCATATGTTACATACTATATTCTAGATGTTTTGGTTATGGTAGGTGAAGATTTTTCAGCCTTTGTTGCCTAAACTACAAGAAAGAAAGCAAGCAACAGGTGTAGATTGCAGTGTCTAATTATCTCTATAGATACTCTTGGCTCTCATCACTTTGCTAAAGTATTCAGAATAAATCAGTTCATACTCAAGGCCACAGCAAACTCAGTCAATCCAAAGTACAGAAGAAAATGGCCTGGGTCTGTAGAATGTCAGTTCTTCCCACTTAATTTGGTACAGGTGTTCAGTGCTGTGTTAGCTGGCTTTCCTTTGGTTGCTCAGAGAGTTTTGTCAGACAGCTTAAAAAAAAAAAAAAAAACCCAGAAAGAAAAATCTACTGCTGACATTGTCACGGTTTGTAAGATATGGAGGGAGACAATGACATGGTCTACACAAGCAGATGGTTATTTACCTACGAGCACTAACACCCACTTTTCAGTGTCAGACAACATTAGTTACAGATTTAATGGCCACTAGGAAAGAAAAATGAGAATAAATGCACACAGTGTAGACAAAAACACACAAATAACCAGATAGTTTTACCTGAGGGGACAAATCACATGGTTCCTCTGTTGGCTTTCGCTCTCAGAACAGAAGTCTTCACTGAGTTTTTAGTGACTTGATTTTTTTTAATGGAAATGTTTCAATGAATCATAAACGCAGAGAAATTATTGTTATGAAAGTGATTAGTGTGCAAGAGCAGGCATTTGAGGGAAGTAATTACATCTTGGTGCACAGCGTAATTGCATGCATTGACAGATGTGCCCATTTACATCCCCTCCCCCCACTCAGCTGTTGCCTCAAAGCACAGTACTGGAGACTGAAGCCTTGTACCAACTAGCAAATTAAGTCTCAAGTCTCATTCAGTTCAGATGCATCCACAGAAATGAGAAATGCTCCATATCATACCTTTTTTCAGTTTTCTTTAGAGCCAGTGATGTAAATAATTTCACTTCAGTAATTCCCAATGGCATTGCCGACACTCCTCCTACAAGCTGAGTAAACAGAGCGTTTTTTTTTTTTACTGTGTGTATTATTAGTGCTGAAATTCTTGTCTTGTCTGCCTCTTTGGGCATGAACGTGATGGAGAGGAAAAGGTGCTTATAAATAAATGAAACAAGGCGTCGTCTTTTTTCTATTAATTTTCTGGGCCCTTTCAAAACTATTTTCAAGACTCAAGTTGAAGTCTAATATATATAAGTAGTGAAAAATAGATAATAGTTAATTTACCTGTCAGTGTGAATCTGCCAGTCAAATTTAGCAGTGGTTTCCTGCAGTCATTCACTATTTTACGACTTAATCTTTAGCTGTATTTATGGGTAAAGTAAAATAAATATGATGTCACTTTTTTTTTGCACAATTCAGCTAATGGCAACAGCCACCCTGCACGTGGCTCACTAGTTTCTCTGGAAAGTATTCATTCTGACAGACTTGCCAGTTTGGATGATGTCCATATTGACTGCTTGAAATGAACCACTTCACTGGCAAAGTTTTGTTCCCCTGCAGCTGTAACACAGTGAACGCATCCAAAATATTCTGGCAGACAATATTAGACATTACAGTATCACCCACTTCACAACTGCACAATACACACCTTCCTGCAATTTGTGATGTTGAAGTACCAACATATTTCTGTTGGCATGAATATTCACACAGTATTCACCAAAAAAAGGTTTACAAAAACCTGGATTCTTGCATTGGTAAATACGGTTGAAAATGTAGTATTTAAAATGCTACCACCAAACATTTATTCCCCTGACCTTCACAAGTTTTCCTAAAATGTTCCCATCCAACATACTAATTGAGTCAAAGTGAGCAGAGCTGTGGTGGAAGAACACAGCAATACGCTCTGTAAGAGAAATCCTCTGAGCATCCCTTAACCCTTTAGTCTGCTGTGATTCATAGAAAACGCATCATTTTAAATTCAAAGACCAGGGAACATTCCTTTCTCTCATACAAGTCAATGTATGTTTGGTGTTTGAAGTCAACCTGACTTCAAACACCTTCAGATTAACCTTGCTTTCCTGCTTTCAGCTCTGGGTTCTTTCAGCAACTACAAATGCCAATTAACAGAGCTCTGAGTCACCACTGGAGTCCTGCCCCTGGTAGAAGTGTGATGTTCACTGTAGAATAAGAATCTCATTCCCTCTGCAGTCTGGCACGAACAGAAGCAATGGTCTCTTGTTTGTTGGAATGGTTTCGGCAGTATGCAGGGACCTCATTTATAGAAATGTACTTGGATTTAAACTTAAACATAATCTGGAAATTCTTAACATTCTGTTAACATTTACCACATTGTGCTTAATCTGCTTATGCTTGATTTATAGAAATAACAGACCAAAATGTTTCCTACATTGGTTCGTACTGCGTCTCATGCACCTGTGATATATATATATATATATATATATATACACTACTCACAAAAAGTTAGGGATATTTGGCTTTCGGGTGAAATTTATGGAAAATGTAAGTTCACGCTACAGTGATATTATACGTATCATGAAAGTAGGGCATTTAAGTAGAAGCATGCAATGGTGATTTCCTCATCTCAAACAATTTATTGAAACAAAAGCCAACAACAGTGGTGGGTATACCACAACAAAAATGTCAATGTCTCAATAACTTGTCATGTGCCCTTGAGCATCAAATACAGCTTGAAAACGACGTCTCATGCTGTTCACAAGTCGACTTATTGTCTGCTGAGGCATGGCATCCCACTCTTCTTGAAGGGCGGCCCTCAGGTCATTGAGGTTCTGGGGTACAGAGTTACGAGCCTCTACACGGTGAGTCAGCTGATCCCATAGGTTTTCTATGGGATTCAGGTCTGGAGAAAGTGCAGGCCACTCCATTTGAGGTACCCCAGTCTCCAGCAGCCTTTCCCTAATGATGCGACCTCGATGAGCTGGAGCATTGTCGTCCATGAAGATGAAATTAGGCCTGTGTTGTTCATGCAGGGGCACAATGACTGGATTAATGATGTTATTCAGGTAGTATGGGCTTGTCACTGTACCATTCACAAAGTGTAGGGCAGTTCTGTATTGACTAGACACACCTGCCCACACTGTAACACCGCCACCACCAAAGGGTCGTCTGGTGACAACAGTGGCTGATGCATAGCGCTCTCCTTGACGTCTCCAACATCGTTGGCGGCCATCATTTCTGCTCAACGTGAATCGACTTTCATCAGAGAACAGCACTGAGGCCCACTGGTCCCTCGTCCAGCGTAAATGCTCCCTGGCCCATGCAAGACGATGACGCCTGTGCCTGGTGGTGTGGTCAGGTACCCTTGCAGGTCGTCTAGCACGCAGACCACGCTGATGTAAACGGTTTCGAATGGTCTGACGTGACACTTGGGTGCCTCTCACCTCCCTTAAATGTGCCTGGAGTTGAGTGGCATTCATCATCCGGTTCCGCAGGGCACTGTTCACAATGAAGCGGTCATCAGTGTGGGATGTGGCCAAAGGACGTCCACTTCTATGCCTTTCTGTGACTCTTCCAGTCTCTCTGTATCTCTGTTGCAACCTGCTGATGACACTCTGTGACACTCTAAGCTCAGTGGCCACTTCCCTCTGAGAACATCCTGTTTGAAGCCTCGCAATGGCGAGGTACTGTTGATCAATTGTTAGGTGTCGTCTTGATCTCATGATGTCAAAATGTGAACAGCATGATGAAGAGGACTGTTTAAATACCAATTCTAATTGAACCAGGAAATTTATTAGTCGATTCATGGATCAAACACCTGTTGTGAATTTTGCCGTTCAGCTCCTTGTTAGAGAACAGCAAGTTGTGCAAAAAGTACTGAAACATTGAATAGTTGGACATGTGCATTCAAAAGTTTAGAGAAGGTCAAATTAATTTAACCTGTAAAGGTTATAGTGCATTTTAGGTTCATCCTGAAATTTCACCCGAAAGCCGAATATCCCTAACTTTTTGTGAGTAGTGTATATATAAATGTGAAATTAACTATGACCTTGTCTTGTGAATGTGGCCAATTTCTTGCACTCTTCATGCCTAAAATTGTTTATCAATTCTTAAAACGTGCACAGCCCACTTCTGGGATTTGCGCAGCCATCAAGCATGTAGTACGTACCTCCACATAACCAGCAGGTAACTTACAGTACAGTAAACTTTACTTAGCGATACGATCATATCCATGTCGAAGTGGGATTTTATAAATAACTACTTAGACACATCTTGGTAAACCACTATTTAAGATACAATTTGATTGTAAGACCATTTTAAAAATGAGGCCCCAGGATTTTGGACTGGTAATTACCGAAACATTACATTTATATACTGTATATATTTATTTTGTAACCAGCAGAGAGCAAAGTGAAACTGGCAGCCAACAAAGATCAAATTATTGCTTTTAAAACTATTTTCTTGGATGGCATCATGGGCATGATCGGGTGTGACTTCCTGCAGACCTGTATGTGTAGAGGTGGTCTGTTTCAGCCAACAAACACACCACACCAGCATAACAGCAAGGAAAAGGAGAGCAGGATACTACGGTGCCAAGGCCATGGTACACAGGGCCTGCCTACAGAAAGAAAGAGCCCAATACTGCCCCCTTCAGGCATCTCCCATTATCTCCTCTGAATTGCACCCACCATAAAGGAAAGCATTGGTCCTCTTCCTTTGTGGCACTTTTAACATTGTTTAAAGGAATATGTTATCTCTCCCTCTTAAATTTAGTTACTATTACCAGGGCAAACCAAAGCTCAACAATAGTAAATTGTTAACTTGATAACCAAAATTCTTGATTTTTGAACAAAAATGTTACTGAACACTTTAGTAAAATTTATTTGCTGCCTAACAAAATGTATATTTGCAGTTGTGTAAGGCAAGGTGAACATAGAATCCAGTAAATATCTTATTTCATACTAGCCATCAATTTTTTTTAAATTTTTTTTTTAGAGAGTTAAATGTTTCATGAATTTTTAACAATTTTTTTAATGATGCCAATGTTTTTATGTTGTACTGGTGCCTTAACCCAGTGTTTTTAAACAAATTTGTTATGGGAAGCTTCAATATTGCTGGATGACTAATGAACAATAAACTATCCAGAATAAACTGAACTAAACAGGTTAATGCCCATATGTATATAAGGGTTTTTTTTCCCTTCTCCAAGAGCACCTGTGATTTTTCTGGACACCATACAGAGTTTCCAATTAGGGGTGTCACGATTCTCCAAATCCGCGATTCGATTTGACTTTCGATTTTAAGGTCACGATTCGATTCTCGATTTTTTTTCAGCACAATTTCTTTTCCAGCACTATAGTCTAACTAATGGCCATGCCATTGTTAGACTATCGAGTCTTGATTTGTAAAGAAAAATACTTTCTCAATAAGTAACTTTTACTTGAATAATAACAATTATAAATAATAACAAAAATATGAGAATATTTAAACACACCTAAACAGTTAAGAGCTTTATCAAAACTAGACTCTAGAATAAACAGTTGAACATTTACCACGCTATTAACAATTTACACATTGGTTTTATGCCCTGACAACGGTCATTTACATTTAAAAAGATGAGCGTGTTCACATTCTTTGAACAGTTGAGAGCTTTAACAAACTAATATCTGAAATAATAAACAGTTGAACATGTACCACGCTATTAACTATTTACACGTTTTTTTTCATGCCGACTGTCATTTGGGTTGTCATTTGAGTTGCCTGTGTCAATGTTTTTTTCCCAGTCAAATCTATTTCTTTGTGACGCCTGCGAATGTGTCCTGCCATATTTGACGTGTTGCCTGAGGTGGCGTATGGTACTCGCGTGTAGCATAGCCGACAAACTGTCGTTATTTTGTCAATGACGCGTTCGTTGTTTATATAACTCACGGGGAAGGCAAACTGTTGCCACACCGGTGACTTGAGCAGGAGGATTTTCCAGTACTGTTTCTCCATCTCCGACTCCGGCAGTGGCCATGGTGTGTCGAAAAGTAATGCAGGCTACCGGTAAGCTAACGTTAACTAGCAGCTGTGTCTTCTTTGAAATATCAGTGTTTCCCCTACCATTATCTTGGCCGGGCGCTCACCTGCCGCCCGGCTTGGACAAGAGGGAAAATAAAAAATTTTAATGAAAAAAAAAAAAAATGTATATTATTCTTTTTTTTTTAAAATATCATCTTTTTTTTAATGTAGCTGCAATATTTCCCTTACCGCAGAATGCGGGAATGATCAAAATAGCATCTGGAAAAACCCAAAACAGCTTTGGTTTCCCGTTAGGCCTAATTAAAATTTTCAATGGCAGCGCTGATATTATGAGGGTGTAATTATAGTTTCCGCCTCTACGCAAAATGGCGCACTTTCACCGCCCGGCCTGAAAAAAAAACTAGGGGAAACACTGAATATCGTTGTTTTTTTTCTTCGGACGCACGCCTGCATGGACGAACAAAATGCAGTGGAAGGCGTCAAGTTTTGTTTTGTCGGAAACGCTTACATTAGAGATGGCCAAGTAGGCTACTTTTTTTACTTTTTACCCATCACATGAAAGGCTAAGAAGAGCGCGCGGGGGGCGGGGGTGGAGAGAAAAAAAAAACTTGGAGAATCGCGAACCAGCTTGTGATTTCGAAGTTCGAAATCGAACGCTCATTTCGATCGATTTTCGATTTCGAATCGGTATCGTGACACCCCTACTTCCAATACATGTCTTTTTCATGCAAGCTGTTCATAATCTCTCATCGCTGTCACAAAGAGGTGCCGTCCCCGGTCTGACGGCTGTTTCTTCACCCCCCCACCCCGCCCCGCTCGGACAAAACGTGTGTGGGCATGTGTCGACACATTGACAGTGTACATGGGTACGTTGTGACATATCAAGGATGGCATATCTGTAGATGTGCACCTCACGGTGCACTGCTGCTTACTGTTGAATTCTGTTCAGGCAGAAAGCTGCCCCTTGGTATGGGAAGCGGTGGTTCAGCTAAACAGAAGCTCCTAAGACCACATACCACACATTTCACTCATTAATGAGCCATAAAAAGTGTAATTCATCATAGTCAAATCTCTTGTGTGGCTTGGTTTGTTTGACCATCACTATCCATCTTTGGTCTGAATGCTTTGCTCTCTTTCTGCTGATGCTCTGACGGCTCTCTCTCTCCCCTTCTTCTCGCTTTGAATACTTTCTCCCGCTCGCATTTCCCCCGTGCTGAAGGCTGCAGCCACCTCCTATAGTGCTGGTCCATCTGGGGCTGTCAGGGAAGATCTTGTCTGGCTGAAAACAGCCCCTGAAGAGGGGACCAAGTGGCCCAGGAGAGAGGGCTCGCTTAGCGGGGAAGAATACGGGGGCAGAGAAGTAAAACTGTGGAATAGGGCATTTAATGTTTTAATTACAAAAATAACAGATTTGATTATATTCAAATATTTACTACGAAATGTGAATAATTATTGTATTGCCACAAAATGTATAGGATAATAGGGCACTGTTATGTGTGTTATATCCATAAAGTGGTGGAAGAAAGGAACAAAGGCAGAGCAAGTTAATGTAAAGATTATATATTATATGTGTTGCTGCATGAATCAGATCTCAAATTTCAAAACTAAATCCGACAGCCCTAGTGTGGAACGTTAATATACGCCAGCTTCAATCAATTCGTTTATCAGACTATTTCCCAAGAAAAATGTTTTTATATTTTCCCTCATGAACACAAGTTATATATACAGTTATATACTCAATCAATTACAATGTTTCTTGAAAAACACTTTCTTGAAAAACACATCCATGGTCACAGCCGGTTTCACAGAGTATGCTACGGATAAAAATAGCTAATTAAAACCCATCTGATTCATGCAGCAACACAACACTGCCTTTCAGGCATGCCAACATGTGGTATGACTGTAAAATTATACCTGCATATTCCCTCTTTATATAGGAACCGCATTTAGGCCTTTTTATTCCTACAAGAAGGAATGAAAAGGTGCAATTAGAACATGACAGACTAAGAACATGTGGACAGCTGCAGTACGTTAAAAGAAATGTGGTTTATTAAATAAATGATCAAAACATACTTTATAATATACTCACTGTTCTCTTATAATGACAAACACACAAATGCAGTAGCTTTTCCATTTATAGTGAATACTTTTTCATTTAAACTTTTAGCAAATAGATTTCCTCACTGTTGGGGGGACACCACTACACTACTGTTCCACATTAAATACAACAGCGATTGGTTGAGCTAAAGAGCTCCGATACCGCATCCATCACACGTCACTGCGACACCAGAAACAGAAGAGAAATATCCTTTAAATTAAAAAGTACAGCAGCTGGGAACAGGCTTTTTCTCAATACAGAGATGGGAGAAAACAAAACAACAAAAATGTCTTAGGGCCTTGGCTATCATCCAAAACAGCGCACGCTTGTCTGGGCTTTCTGTTTGCACTCTGAGAAAACAACAGTTCAGTTATTTATCTTGAGAGGTATGCAGAGAGATTTATTTATTCCACTGACAAAAGCAGAGAAAACATCAAGGTACATTTATTTGGGTCTGAAAAACTTTGTATTACTGTTTGATTTGAAGTGAATATGAGAAATGCTCCTAATTATGGAGAGAAAATTGATGGCACCGGTACATCTCATGCTTTGGCAATAAACAACATGAAGCATTTGGGGAACAAGAACAGACAAATTCCAGATGCCCCAATGGAGGCATTCACAGAGAAATGAAGGCAGTGGGGAAATGCCCAGAATTCAGCTTTTTCTGCGGTATAAACTGTAAGCAGACCTGATCAACATTTGAGAGTTTGATATTATCAAGGTTTGGTTCAGGGAATTAAACCGATACAGTCATTCCGAATTCACACAGAAACCACAGAGGGTTAATTATATACAGGTTTTAAACAGGGTCACACCTGCATGGAATTATGATAGAGATCACAATTATTAATATCAATACTAATGAGCAAATTATGTTCAGGGCCATTTCTGCATGTCAATGGGGGGAGAACTTTACGAAAACCCAGGCTAACTGTTAAATATGTCTCTACATAACAGAGAAGTATCAGTTGCGTTCTTAAATTGCCTTTGACAAGAAAAAAAAACTTTTTGGTTAAAAAAATAACAATACACATTCCAGTACTGTCATATAAAAAATATTATTTGTTTTATGGTAAATATTAGAATGAATATTCTTGTGATAGCACTGATGTTTCATTGAATCTTAACTGAAAAGCAGGATAATCTCTAATTAGTGCATAGATGATGTGCACAGTTTTATAGTGGCCATATAGTGTTACTATGAATTTTATCACATCATGCAAAAACCGTAACGGGTACTATGATTTTGAGGCTTCATGATGCCCAAAATGAATGGAGCTATCACATGTGACTCACTGACTGGAACTCACTGACTCATAGTATTTCACAATGGTGGGTAAATTGATTGGTTCGTAAAAGACAAAGCTCCTATTACTGCATAAAACACTTCTTCAGTATGTGCAAAGCTTGTTCTTCAGTCAGGCTGAATTCTGTTTCTGCCAACCGCCTATTTCATCACATGGCAAGTGGCCCAACAGAACCAAACTCTGATCACACAACCATATATACTTTCCTCTCCAGGCATGGGTGCTACAAAGAACACTGCAGCATTGATGGGATTTAAATGTTCTTATCTACATCTTGTAAAATAGTACTGACATTTGCTCCTGGACAACTTCCTCCAATGTGCAAACGCGTAATCTTCAGAGCACTGACTCCGGATTCTCACAAAATAACCTTGAGACAAGATGTACATTCTACATGAGGACTGTGGTCTGAACACTGCGTTAAATCAGGCATGTCGTCCAGAATGATTTTCACAAAATCACATATTGTACAAGAGTCCAAATATTACACAATTAAAAACACAGATATAAACACAAACCTTAGATCAACAAACATTAAATGTACTTTGGTTTCATGGTTTTGGCTACATTATACAAAAAAATGAAACATTAAGTAAGAAATGAAACGGGCAATATGACAAAACTGTACACAGCAACTGCAGGTAGCAAAAACAATACAGCAAAACCTACAGTACTGTGCAAAGTCTTAGGCACCCTAGATTTTTTATATCATTTTTTTTCTTGATGTTTATTTTTTGTCTTCTGCATAAGTGTATCAGTAGAAAAAGAGCACATTTTAGATTTCCAAACATTAATTCTCCAAAAAAAATGAATTGAGCTATCTTCAGCGAAAAGAAGAACAAGGAGTTCTGCAACAGATGGTATGGCCTCCACAGAGCCCTGATCTCAACATCATCGAGGCTGTCTGGGATTACCTGGACAGACAGAGGCAAGCAAGACAGCCAAAGTCTGCAGAAGAACTGTGACAAGTCCTCCAAGATGCTTGGAACAATCTACCAGCTGATTTTCTTAGGCCCCGTTCACACTACAGCTAAATACAGTTGTTGCTCCTCATTTTAGTGCTTAATCTGGTCAAGTTCACACTTAGTACGGTTATGAACGAGAGCATAGTAACAAGTCCTGTTCGGAACAGTTAGCGACTACCAAAGTTGACTCCTGTTCCTATGCAAATGAGCATTGGTTGTGCGAGTGTGGACGGGGCCTAAGAGAACTGATGCAAGGGGTTTTAAAGGCAAAGGGTGGTCATGCCCAGTATTGATTTGATTAAATTTTTTACTGTTTACTGCTCTTTATAGTCAATTGTTCGATATTTAGAAACTTTTCATTTAATTATTTTTGAAAGCATCCTCGCTTTACAAAATTTTGTACATGTGCCTAAGACTTTTGCACAGTACTACATGTGGAGAAGATACAATACAAACATGTACAATTCTATTTTACTTCTAATCAAATCACTCAATCAGTTCAATAAATCACTCTGGGCAAAAGTATGAGACCTAAGAATATAATTATACAATATGCCTGGAACTGACAACTTGAAAAAAACCCTACATTATATACGAACACAATTCACTTTTGAAATTGGTTTAAAAAAAAAAAAGAAAAAGAAAAAAAGTCTTCAGTGTCCTGGACTGATAAATATAAATTAAACCAAAGCATGTATTTCCTCTCACTTATAAATAATTATTTTGTAAAACAAGTCATACCCCCTGAAAAGATGTGTAGACTAAATAGCACTTATTCTAAAGAATCCTATGCCGCTAACTATAGTAGTGCCTTCGGGTTAAGAATCTTAAACAGTTCCTTTTTTTTTTTCAGCTTTTCCAATGCATTCTATATTTCCATAAAACTCCCAGCAGCTCATTTGCATTTCACCTTGTATTTCACGACCCTCTGGAGAGAAAGCATTGACCTCCATTTCACAGGCACCAAACACATCACAGAACAAGTCAGGACCTTGGCAACAGCAGGCCAGGTTCTTTTGATCATACAGAGCTACTGAGGCAACAGAACCAACAGAAGGAAAATGCATTTGAGAGTAAACTTCACCAGTCAGTCTGTCTGTCTGGAAAGAGCTACAGTCAGTGCCCGTTTTTCAACCCTGCAAACAAACCAGCATCAGGTTCTGCACATGAGGACATCTGCAAAGGGGCCCAGGAGGGTTTTGTTGAAGATGCAGCGGACCCACACCAGATAGGTGGTGAACGGTTTGATGTTCTCGGAGAAGGTGTAGTTCTGGTGCGGTAAGATGTAAGGCATGTAGGTGTTCTCCCCTTGTTCCTGAATCCATACCTCATACTTCACCTCCCTGACCTTCAGGTACTTTAGGTTCCACGGGATCTGCCAGGACACGGTCAGCTTGGCCTCGTTGGTAGCCTGGACGGAGGTCTGGCACTTGGGCTCCCTCACCCTGCCTGGGTGAACTATGCTGCTGGGCCTAGCCCTTTTGGGCCCTGGCCTGGAGGTCAGTCCCTGGCGCAGTGCTTCAAGTAGGGATGCAATGTCCACCTTGGTGTCCTGGTAGATGCGGAAGAGCCACTCCGGGTTCCGACAGCACAGGTGTCGCGGCACCTCGCTGCTCTTCAGGATACGTTCCTGCTCCTCCTTTTCCAAGTGTGCAATGCCACCCTGGTCCCAGGCGCGCTCGGGGAAGGTCACAGAGTTCTCCTCCTTGGTGTTCCTCCAGGCCACATACTGCAGGTCCATGCCCGGCAGCGAGGTCAGTGTCTTGTAGGGAGCATAATGCTCTGGGTTGACGGCATATGGAAAGAGCTCCACCACAGCGGCGCCACGGGGAAGGAAGAGAGAGGTGACCAGCTGGGCCCCGTGCATACTGACCAGTATAGATGCCCTGCTGATGACTCGGATGATGTCTGCAAAGGACTGTTCCTCCAGGGACACGGTAACAACCTTCAACTGGAACTCCTGGGCTAGTGCCAGGATCAGCTCTGCCTCGTTCAGGATCAGCCTGTTAACGGAGCGGCTGAAGACCACAATATACTCGTCCATCTTCTCTACCTGCTCCCCCACCGTCACATTCAGCTTCTCTGCCAGGAATACAGAAAACTGCCTGATCTCGTTTCCCGACACCAGTATGTTTGCCTTGGGGCCCTGAGGCTGGACGAAGCCGTACTGGTACCAGGTGGTCATTTTGGAGAGGCCCACATAGGACTTGGTGAAGCACAGGAGCTTGCCGAAGTTCCTCAGGTGCTCCTTAAGGAGCGGCTGTTTACTGCTTAGCAGGCGGTAGAGCTGGAAGTGCGGGCCCTCGCTCCAGCCCTCCATGAAGACCAGCCGGGCCTCTTCATCCAGGTCCGAGTACTGACCCATGGTGTAGAAAATGGGCAACAGGTCATCGTGAAAGACGTGCATAAGGTTATCAGGGTTGAAGCGGTTGAGAATAAGAGTGACGTCGGGTACAAACACAGGCTTGGACATGAATTTGAGGGCGGCAGCAGGCAGCTCCAGGAAGTTGAAGTACTGGGTGTTGTGGTCCTCCACAGAGGACAGGTCCAGCAGTGCGGGCTGAAACCGGCGTGGTCCCAGGTTGGGGAGCATGACGGAGGCGTTGCTGTGGAAGAAAATGAACTCCTCAGCCTCGGTTGAGTAGCACAGGTAGTCAAAGCGGCAGACGCGGTCCGTGTGCATCTTGCCCGTGCAGACCATGCGGGTCCCGTGCTGCTGAAGGGCCTGCAGGGCGGCATGGTAGTCGATGCGTACCTGGGACAGCTCCTGGGACTGCCGTGTCAGCAGCAGCTCCTCCTCCAGCAGAGTGGCATGCTCGCTCAGCTTCACATACTTCCACAGCAGAGCCGCCACCACTGACACCAAAAGGCCGTTCAGAACTGCCGCCAGGTTCATCCTGCAGCCCAGAGCTTGCATCATAGCAGGACCCCCGCCCTCACCTGGGCTTCTGTGCTCATGCTCCAAGGCAGGATTCACACTGCACCAATCACTGAGGAGAGAAGGGGAAAAGGCAGTCAGACGGTTCAGGGAAACAACAACAAACCAATCACAGGGCAAGGTCAGACATGACAGGCACAGAGGAGAGTAAGTGCCCAAATCACAGGACAGATAGAGCAGACATGGGAAGAGAGAAGGGAACTAATCAGAGCAAGCAATGGTAAAAAAGGAGAGAGAAGAGAGGTGGCTGCAGCACAAAGAGAGAAACTGATGGGAATTGAGTGAGAGATGAGTCATGTGATTGTATAACCTCAGAAAACTGGAATTGTTCCAATTGTTCCAACCTCAACTTGAATAAACAAGTTTATTTTAAGAATATAATAATTGCTGTTAGACATGTTACAGTACAGCAGCCTGCTGCCCATGCTGAGGCTGAAGGCAGAGAAATAAACAGCTCCACTCACAACTGAAGATAACAGTGGGACAAGCACAGCTGTTAATACAACCCATCAAATTTTGTGTTTTTGCATAACTTTCTTACATGATATATGCTGTCAGGCCTGTCTATGACATCCTCAAATTTGCAGTCTGGGGATAAACCCTTCTCCCTTCAGAACCTGATGAAGTTGTTATATAATTGTGCCAGGCAATAATCCCAATGTGTCAATCCCTCTATTTTCACTCAAATGCATGCTTTACTCTGAGCAATGGAGTCCAGAAACACAGATCTGGGGTGAAGTACACCTGCTGCCTCCTATGCTGTATAAGGGGGAGTGCTCTTACTCTAGAGAAATGTGGCTAAATTTGTTTGAGTCACTGAACAAGACAAAAACATAAATTAAAGTACCAAGGGATTTAATGCAGTGAAACTGATCAGAATGTTATGCAACAGTTTGATTTACCTATTTTTAATTTATTCACAGCAGTTTGCATGGGATCATGAAAATGGCAAAAAAAAAAAGAAAGAAAAAAAAGTTCAATACAATGAAAGCCTGAGCTGCAACATAGTGTAACCAGATGTATGAAAAAGTCTTACAAAATAGCGTAATATGGGGTAAAAAAAATATTTTCTTTGGCAAGTCCACTGTAAATGATATGCAGCTACATAACTAGTCAAACAGTCTTTGGAGTATATCTAGAACATTAATGAATTCAATTAGGTAACATTAAAGGTAGTCCTATTATTTTAAACTCTTTTCTTATGCAGGGATGTAGATGAAAACTGACGTACAACACCCTTAAGTTTCTCCATGTTACATAGACAGATATTTACAGTTCACCGGACTGTAATATGCCTGCTATAAAAAATTTGAAATGGCTATTGTGTGGGTAAAAACAAATGAAAAAGTGCATTTCATTTAATAACTTAAACAATGATCTAGAGCAAATAATAACAGACTATGGTGTGGCATGCAATCTGACCATAATGGTCATTTATTTAAAGACGTATTATATTTTTCAATCTTAAATTATAAGAATTCAGTTAATCATCGTTTTTTGTTTGTCCTCTAGTTTTTTCACAACTCTCAATAAAACAATAGAACATGTGCATTCTGAAATCATACCATGACTCAAGCAGTGTGTCATAGTCAAACACACTACGTGAGTCACCCTGAATCGCCTGATTTTACTGCTGTCCTGTCATTATGTGTCACCTTCACTGAGAACTTGTTGACGAATTTCAAACATTGTGTAATGTGTTCCAGGATTAATATGAGAGGGTTCTCTTCAGAAAGCAGCAGGGTAGAACAATTACACCATGACAACTACCAAGGCAGCATAATAAAAATGCTTTGAACTACCCAATACACAGACAGCAACCCTGACACTACAGCGTGGTTTATGGATAATAATTTTTGGCTACCGTTTTAAAAGTTTTTATTTACTTTGCCCCTTTGGAGGACAAGCGAATCTGCATGTGGACATGAAATTTGGACCCACAGATGCACACAGGAAATATATGAGTCCCTAAAAGCTGTTAAATGTGAAAACTCCACGCTGGCCTTTACGATTCTCCGCATGAACAAATGCTACAAAGCTGAGCACTCCCATTAGCTAAGTGCTGAGAAAGCGGACCCGTGGAAACATTTTCAAGGACAACATTGAAGGGATGCTCTTGGGTGGTGAAACATTTTTGAATGCACACTAAAGGTCGACAGTCACACTGTATCTAATAAAGCTGGAAAATGGGGTATGTTACAAGTTACAAGTGCCTGAACCTGTTATATTTAAGCACTGCAGCTGTATATTACGAGACCACAGAGGAACATTTTGGTTCAGCAGTTTACAGGTTCATTGTGTCTTTCAACTACAGAGCCCATGTTACATTCCAGGAGTTGAACTCATGTTTCTCTTCACTGTAAAAACTACCCATTGAGACTATATGTACTCTGTTCCGAGTGCACTCTTGACACTACTGCATGCAGACAGAATTGCACTGACAGAATTGTCTACATTGGAATAATTATCTGCTGATAGAAACAAGAAGAAAATAAAGTGTGAAAGCCCCCGGGCTGAACGGAACTGTCAAACAAAAGGGACACATTTTGCATGTCTTGAATTATGGATGGACAGTCCTTTGTCTGTTATATAAGTTTATATGCATATTAAATAAAAGCCACATGCTACCATAAATACCACAGACTGCGGTTCCTCGTCTCAGATGTCTTCACAAGTGAGCCCCTGTAGGGCAAAGTGTTCAACAAAGAACAGACAGAAAGGCAGTTAGGGAGAAGCAGCTCTCCACCTACTTGAGGAAATTACCCAGAGCACACCGAGCATTCCTCTACAACTCCTGGGAGGATGTAGCTGTGATGTTCATCTCCATGACAGAAACATCATCTAGCACTCAGGTCCTTGTTTTTCTCTGCTGAGACTGATGATTTGTGAATTCATCCCAGATAACCAGAGAGAGAGAGAGAGAGAGAGAGATATATATATAAAAGCACCTCTAATTAAAATAGTCTTCCTTCGGTACAGCTAAACCTCATGTACATGAAGGAGATTAAAATTACAAATTACTTCAACTTGCCCTCCCAGACAAAAAACAAACAGAGAGAGAGTGAGTGAGAGAGACAGACCCCCTTGTCTTTATCTACTTATTAGAAAGCCTTCAGTCACTACCATCAAAGGCATGTCTCCAAACACACAGAACATCTCCCATCTGCATCAACAAAGCCCCCTCACCAGGGATCTCAAACTGAAATCCTGGAGCAATGCAGTGTCTGCTGGTTTTCCTACCTTTCAACATGTAAGTGCTTAATTTAAGACATCGATTGACTATTATCCACACTTTGTTTGTAAGACCTAAATTGGGTACAGATTTAAATCACACAAAGGCCCTCTAGGACTAGAGTTTGGAACCCCTGAAATTCGGTCACCAGACAGAG
Source organism: Synaphobranchus kaupii (assembly GCA_029718625.1). Taxonomy (NCBI): domain Eukaryota; kingdom Metazoa; phylum Chordata; class Actinopteri; order Anguilliformes; family Synaphobranchidae; genus Synaphobranchus; species Synaphobranchus kaupii. Next base: position 53,591,269 of record CM056382.1, read on the forward strand.
CATCTTAAGACTCCACTCACAGGCCTGTTTTCGCCCGCAGAGGCCTGTGTTCACCCTCCAATCTCCATCTCTCTCAGGTTTAAAGCAGCAGTTAGGCTTAGCCTCATCATACTACACCCTCATACAATGAGATGGCCTAAAACAGCATCTCCCTTTCTCTTTCAGCTCCACCTGCACTCCTCTCTTTGGCTTATCTGAGAAAATATTAGATGCGTGAGCAAATATTATGTAAGGATATTGGCCCATGGCACATTTGGTCAATTCTCACCTATTTAGGGGGTGCTTTGTTTGAGGCTTTATAACTCCAGGAGTGAGCATCACATAAACTTGGTAAATGGCTTAAATGAAACAGTTGTACCATTTACAATATTTATATTTGTTTATTTTCATAATTTAAGTCAAAATAAAGTTCCACAAATGCAAAGAAGCTTTGGAAAAATGCAAAACATTTTTTTTTTTTTGCAATGAAATACAGAGAGCTACATACTGTACATGAAACAGGTAAATCTATGCATGTCCTGGATCATAAACTCCATGTACACAAGTGTGCAAAATCTGAGGATGATATGCAGAACTACTAAAGATCTATGATGCAAAATATAGGCAGTGTACCCTGCTCTCCATTAGTGTCTCCAAATCTATCCAAATGGCTAAATTGTGCACATAAAACTCACTTTTTCATAACTTTCAAGTGGGAATTACTACCTTTTCATGAGTATAGGGGGGTATCTATGGGTCCAAAACCCTATCCAATACATGTCATAAAATTAGTTTTGTCCATTATAAAGCATATACATTTGCACCTTCTGATGGTTTAAGATGAAAGCATTGATATCACACTGTTACACACACCTAAATATGTAGCCTAATCATTCACTCTTGTATCTCAATAAAACTTTTTCCTGTACTCTACAGTATGTATTCTTTTGCAATGGAATCACATTTTCTGCAGTTTTTTCATTTTTATTTTTTTAAATGTTCCCATTCACAATGTCTCCAAGGAAAATTTTACATTCATCTAGCACATATCAGCACACAGTAAATTGTAATTACTATTTTCCATGCCTTAAGTGACAAGTATAGCACAAGAAGATACAAAGTCTAAAGCCTATATTATGTACGTCAACATTACAATAAAATAATATTCCACCAACAGGAAAATGCTGCCAAATAGTCTAGCTTCAATGAAAGTCAGTACATCAAACATAAATCATGACTGAGCAATGAATGCTTACACTAGTGTGTGAAATGCACTCAAAATGCGAAAATAACCAAATCTAACAGCCTACTGGATAAGACAGTGATCGAGTGGAAAAGTTTGTCTAGGCCAGCGAGAAGAACCGCGTATTACAAACAGTACTTTTTTCATATCGAGGACGAAAAACTCCCGTCAGCGAATGCGTTTTCTGTAGCTGTTTGCGTCATAGTACATTGACTAGATTAAAAATGCTGTTACACTGGGCTGTAATTCATTGTTCAAAGCATCCCAGAAAAAAATTGCAAATGCTGTTGAAAAGGATATACTGTCCTCTATCGGATAAAACAGTTGTGAATAAAACCGGAATGACATGAAAAAGATGGTGGCCGTGAGGCTTGCCCCGGTACAAGCTCTGCTTCTGTGTCTCGCACTTCTGTCTGTGTTATGTGTTAAAAAGTCGTCATGTCTCCTCATATACAGTCAAGCTCTCCACGTTTTATTACGTTACAGACATATTCTACAATAGATCGGGTTCATTTTTGTGTCTCACAATTCTACACAAAACAGTGAAAACAGGTTTTTAGACATTTGTGCTAATTTATAAAAAATCAAAATGTAAAATATCATATGTACACAAGTGTGCACACCCTTTGATATGACACCTAAAAGTGAGCTGAGGAGCATTTTGTTCCCACTGGTACTACTTGAGATGTTTCTACAACTTAATTGGAGTCCACTTGTGATAAATTCAATTGATTGGACATGATTGGGGATTGCCAACACCTGCCTATATAAGGTCCCACAGTTGACAGTGCATGTCAGAGCAAACTCCAAGCCATGGGGTCAAAGGAATTATCTGCAGACCTCAGAAACAGGATTGTGTCAAGGCATAGATCTGGAGAAGGGTACGGAAAAATCTCTGCAGCTTTACAGGTCCCAAAGAGCACAGTGGCCACCATCATTCGTAAATGGAAGAAGTTTGGAACCACCAAGAATCTTCCTAGACCTGGCCGCCCGGCCAAACTGAGCAATCGGGGAAGACGGGCCTTGGCCAGGGACGTGAGCAGGAACCCGAGGGTCACTCTGACAGAGCTCCAGCGTATCCTTGTGGAGATGGGAGAACCTTTCAGAAGATCAACCATCCAGGCAGCACTCCACCAATCAGGCCTTTATGGTAGAGTGGCCAGACGGAAGCCCCTCCTTAGTAAAAGGCACATCACAGCCCGCTTGGAGTTTGCTAAAAGGCACCTAGAGGACTCTCAAACCATGAGAATCAAGATTCTCTGGTCTGATGAAACCAAAATTGAACTTTTTGGCCTGAATACGAAGCGTCACGTCTGGAGGAAACCAGGCACCGCTCATCACCTGGCTAATACCATCCCTACAGTGAAGCAGCGGGAACGGGGCGACTAGTCCTGATAGAGGGAAAGATGAATGCAGCTAAGTACACCGAGATCCTTGAAGAAAACCTGCTCCAGAGCGCTCTGGACCTCAGACTGGGGCGAAGGTTTACCTTGCAACATGACAACGACCCGAAGCACACAGCCAAGAGAACAAAGGAGTGGCTTCGGAGAAAGTCTGTGCACGTCCTTGAGTGGCCCAGCCAGAGCCCAGACCTGAATCCAATTGAACATCTGTGGAAAGAGCTGAAAATGGCTGTGTACCGACGCTCCCCATCCAACCTGATGGAGCTTGCAAGGATATGCCAAGAGGAATGGGCAAAAATGTCCAGAAACAAGTGTGCCAAGCTCGTAGCTTCTTTCCCAAGACGCCTTGAAGCTGTAATCGCTGCCAAAGGTGCAGCAACCAAGTATTAGGCTAAGGGTGTGTACAGATATGTAACCCCTAAATAACCTATTTTTGTCAGTAAAATAAAATTGTATATTTTCTAAAAACCTGTTTTCACTTAGTCATTATTGGCTATTGTGTGAAGATGTTTGAAGCAAAAAATGAACTAAATTTATTGTAGTATAAGTCTGTAACGTAATAAAACGTGGAGAAGGTGAAAGGGGTGTGCAGACTTTCCGGCTTGACTGTATACCCGATGGGAGCTACTATCCCTCAGAGACAATTCGATCTCAGTCTCGGAACCATATACCTTCTCAACGTTACCTGTGGACATACTGGCTATAAACAACACACCTGGCTACCCGACCTCCTGGAGGCATACTCCGGGTAGGAGAAGGCAGCGTGCCGGTGTTCTCTCCAGGCTCAGGAAACGCCCGTACCGGCCACCACTACCGGCACTGCTGTCTAACATCAGATCTCTCAGAAATAAAATCGACAAACTCCTTCTAATCCAAACCAACAAGGACTATAAGAACTGCTCAGCCATCTGCCTGACCGAGACCTGGTTAGACCACACTGTGCCAGATCAAGCGGTAACCCCACCTGGATTCTCACTCCACCGCGCCGACAGGTCAAACTATCCATGAAAACCAAAGGCGGTGGTATTTTTTTATGGTTAATCAATGCTGGTGTACTAATACTACAGTGCTAAATAACTCCTGCTCCCCTCACCTAGAATACATCTGTGTTAAAAGCAGACCATATTACCTTCCCAGAGAATTTGCTTCGGTTGTTTTGGTTGGTGTTTACATCCCACAGACGGCTAACGCTAACATAGCAATCGGCGAATTAGCCACCTACATCTCCGCTGTGGACGACGCGGCAGTCTTTGTGCAGGGCGACTTCAACCACACCAACCTGTCTACCAAACTCCCCAATTACAAACAACAGGTGTCATGCCGAGGATCTAACACACTCGACCACTGTTATTTCACAATCAGCGAGGCTTACCGTTCATTCCTGAGCGCTCCCTTGGGAAAGTCCGACCATGCCATGCTGCTCCTCATTCCGAAATACAGAAACTTAAGTCCACCAATACAAAACCCAAATCCGTCAAGTTCTGGTCGGCAGAAGCCATTGAAACTCAGAGAGGCTGTTTCGAATGCACTGATTGGGACATATTCTGTGCTGGTGCTGACAGCCATGATGAACTCAGACACCGTGACGTCATACGTCAATTTTTGCGTGGAACTGTGCATCCCCACCAAAACAGTGAAACCCCACAGCAACAATAAACCCTGGTTCACCAAAGATATTCAACTCTTACACAAGAAAAATAACTCTGCTTTCATCAGCGAAGACAGGGAACAACACACTATTGCCAAATATGAGTTAAGGTCTGCAATCAGGAAAGCAAAGTCAAACTATGCCAAAAAATTTGAACAAGAGATTGTGTCTAATGACACAAGAACCATCTGGAAAAAAACTAAAGGAGATGACCAATTACAAAAAAAGTCCCCCCCCCACACCTAACATCGATACTGACCTCCCAGACAAACTCAATGAGTTATATGGGAAGTTTGAACAGTCTCCAGGCCAACCTCACTCTCCTCCCATCCCCCCTCCACCCCCTCTATTCTACAACCAGGAGAAGGTGGTGAACTGAACAAGAGGAAACCAGCAGGTCTGGACAGGATCAGTCCAGCTGTGCTCAACCACTGTGCAGCTCAACTGGCTCCAGTGTTTACTAACATTTTCAACACCTCCCTCCGCCAGTGTATGGTACCAGTGCTTCAAGGACTCAACCATAATTCCCGTACCAAAATCAACCAAGATCTCCTGCTTTAACTACTTCAGACCAATTGCCCTAACATCTGTGGTCATGAAGTTGTTTGAGCGCATCATCCTCTCCTATCTGAAATCCAACACCACCCCTCTGATGGATACTTACCAGTTTGCTTACAGAGCCAACAGGTCTGTTGAGGATGCTGTTAACTTAGCCCTCCACCACACACTACAACACTTAGAGTCACCCAGCACCTACGCCCGCATCCTATTCATCGACTTCAGCTCAGCCTTCAATACAATAAACCCGGTCAAACTCTTCAATAAACTGTTAGACATGAATACTGACCCCTGCATATGCCACTGGATTTGGAACTTCCTGTGGAGATGGCAACAGAGGGTTAAAATGAATAGTCTTTCACCTCGCCCTCTGACCCTCAGCACAGGGTTGTGTCCTCTCACCCTGGCTATTCTCCCTCTATACAAACCACTTCACATCCCACCACAGCAGTCACCATTCTTAAATATGCAGATGACACAACCATAATTGGACTTATAACCAACAACAATTAAGACTGTGAGCAGACGCCCAAGCAGTCACTTAGTGCCTTGACAACAACCTCCAGCTCCACCCATCAAAAACCCAAGAACTCATTATAGATTTCTGGCACAGCCAGAATTTGGCAGAGGATGAGTACCACCAAAACCCCCATACTCATCTCAGGAGAACTCACAACCATCACTGATTCATTTAAACTTCTTGGCAGCCACATCAGCAACTCACTCAAATGGAACATCGATACAGAACACATTACCAAAAAAGCCCAGCAAAGACTGTTTTTCTTAAGACGGCTCAAAAAATTCAAAGTAAAACAAAGACTCCTCCTTCAGTTTTACACAGCCATCATTGAAAGCATCCTCACCACATCCATAACAGTTTGGTACAGCAGCATGGACAGTCACACACGCAAAAAAACTGCAGCGTATAGTCAGTAAATCATCCAAGATTATTGGTACCCCCCCACCCATCAAGTTGAATCACTATATCACAAACGCACAAACAAAAGAGCAAAAAAAATTATCTCTGACCCCTCTCATCCTGCACACCACCTCTTCCAGCTAATGCCCTCTGGGAAGCGCTATAGGTCCCTGTCCACCAAAACATCCGCTTTAAAAACTGTTTTTTCCCCACTGCAGTAAGGACTCTGAACACTCCTCACTAACCCCGACAGATGTACCTGCACTTAAAGCTCTTGGGCTCTATTTTCAAACCAGCGCAAGGGGACGGTATAGTCAAACGCAAGCTTGTTGACAGCATCAACGTCTTAAAACTGGCGCTATGGCGTTTCTCAGCAATACCGCTAGGATCAACAAATTCTCAACATAACATCCTTTCGGTTGCGCTGCAGTGGGATGGGTGGCGCTGTCTGGGGCGTGTTCTAAAATCCTTTCGGCTCAGTGACAATTTGAACCAACGAAAACCCATTGCGTTATGATCAACTGGAACCACCTCTTAGCAGCAATGCAATAGACTCTGGCAATTTGGCAACTTATTCGTCATGTAGTTCTATGTAGTGTCTATAGGTGATGCCAACATTACACTTCCATTTAATGAACAAATAGCCTATAATTATTATTAATTAATTAATTTTAATTTAAACTACTAGAATAAAACAGGACAGCTTACAAGAAACTTGCGATCATGTAGGCCAATAGCCTATAATATATAAATTACACATTGACACAGTTGAATCATAAGCCTACCATTTGAATCATAAGTATGCCTACATCACCTAATGTAGGCTAATTAATGCATTCGCCACCTCCTCCCGTGCCTTCCGAACTTCTGGGAGACGAGGTGGTGTGGATTGTGATCCATAAATTACTGCAGTCCTAGCCTGTACTTCTGTTGCAAGTATGTCTGATTCCTGTGCGGAAAATCGCTCGTCGTTGACGGTCCAGTGCGTTTGGGTTGCTCATTATGAAATTGCATGGAGCGATTGCGTTCCAACTGGCTTTTTTTTAAAGCATGAGAACAACAATTTGATTGGCTACCATAGAGACACACCTTGGACATTTAAACCCAGCCTTTTAGCAATACCGCCATAAGGTGCGCCAAGATTGCCGTCATGAAATTACCAAATTTCTCGCCGACACGCCCTCAGAGCGATACCGCCAAGCGATTACTCTTGCGTTCACCATTGCGTTTGGTTTATTAAAATAGAGCCCCTTGTGTCTAATCTTGTAAATATTGTCATTTTTGTCTAGTGGCAGTCTGTGAATATTGTCTGTTGTGCTAGTCATTGTGTCTAATGTGATGTTGATGTCTGCCTATGTTTGATGTTACTGATGTTGTTGAATTGAGCTTACCCACCATGCTGTACCGAAAGCAAATTCCACCGACCTCGGTCGTGAGGTCATTAAAGTGATTGATTTATTGATTAAATACTTCAGAGCTGCAGGTAGGGCATATGGGGTTCTGTGCACAAACGTTCCACAACGTGTAATAATGTGCTAAATTGGTGTGTATTTCTCAAACAGATTATCCAAGACAATAAATGACCACTGAATTTTGAAAGGAACATCTACATGTGTAAAACCAATGGTACGATTGTATATTTATTTAGCAGATATTGATAGTAGAATGACGTGGTAAATGTGGTATAATTTCACATGTTCATTTTGCATTTGAGTGAGCACGGCTCTTTTGGCATACGATCAGGCTATTGTTGGTTCTATCTTGTTGCTATGACAGCAAACTAATTTTATATGATGAATAAATATATTTATGAACTCACACATGGTTCATAGAACTCACACATCATTTATTGTCCACTATGTCATGCATACATTTGCAGGCGAGACTGGGTGGGGGGTTGCTTGTTAAATGGACTTGCAACGGGAAAATAGTGACACTTATAATTAAACTTTGCATTTGGCAGAGTTGTCACAAATTGTGTACCAATAAACATAAAACACAGAGTTTGTGGTTTCTACTCTACTATAGTTTGGCTGCAGGAGCAACGAATGTCTCAGTTGAGCAAAATCTTGGCACCGGCACCATGGTCACTAGGCATCTGCACAAAGGGGTTAAAAGACACTTTATTCTACTTTACAATGGTCCATTTAATCCAAACATATGGATTAAACTCAACGTTGGCTGTCAAAAAGGAGTTGTGCTGCTAGCAGTTGATTACATCTTTTATTCTGAGAAAATGCTGGGTTTTTATCCATTTCTGGTGGATGTAAGAAAGTAATACAAAATGAAAATGATATAATGTTATTATCTGAAATAGGCCACAGTTCTTTACACACAAAGAGAAAAACTTCAAGAGAGGCTTTGGCAATAAGGCAACATATTTCTTGTTCATTATTATACATTTAGGCCAATAAATAAATAAATAAATAAAAATTTCCACCCATATCAATGGCTGACTCTTTCCCTCAACATTTAACATGATCAGAATCACTCCGAATGTGATGCTTGTGTGGAAACACCGCTGTGAAGAATGTGTGTGTCCTAATGACCTTGTAAAGAAGAATTAATGGAACATAGAGGCTGATTAATGTACCCGAAACTCATTTTAGCTCTCTCCACCCCCCTGCATCTCCTTCCTATCAGACTGATATCCTCCTGGGCCTGAGCAGTGTATCAACCCATTAATCCTTCATGCCTGTGGCACTGCCTTACTGGCAGGGTTTAATGCTGTAAATGAACTTTCCATCACACCCAATCGCCTTGAACCAAGACAACGCCTCTCTGAGACACTCCCCCCAACCGTTTAAAATTTTATATTTGACACTGAAATGTAGCTATGCGAAGCCTTTCAAGAACAATGTTGACATGTCTGTCATATGCTAAAAGTCCTTTTCTCCCTCACATTTAGGAATCAACAATCACACTCTTCTGTCACCACTATGCCCACAATGCAACTGACTACCTTATACACCACAAGCTACAGAGCATACTACAGGAGAGCTAGCACTTATCTAAGGAGAGCTGACACTAACCTAGCAACCTGGTGACTAGCAACAGGGCAGTTATGCAGTAGTAACCTATGGAACACTTGCCAACTTAAGCTCACAAAAATGTCCTGCAGCTGTGGACATTCACTCATAGCTAGGTAAAGACCATTTCTCATTCTTTAAAAAAATACTATTTGATACTTTTCAAAACATATAACAATGTATTTTCAGTTTCAATGATATGTCTAAAAAGGCTAGCTTTGAAATTGGTAACATTGCTCACATTTAGGTTTCATACAGTAATATTTCAATTGCACAGTATACACTTTGAGGTCTTTTTGTTGCAACATGGCTAACAACAGCTTTGCAATGACTCTCATGACATATAGCCTAGATGCACACATTTTTTTATGCTGCGTTTGCTCTGCTGTTTCTAAAAAATCATTTTATTTACTTTTTCCACATTTGGTTCAGATTTGACACAAATACACCCACGCTGACTCATATCCCCAATTTCAATCACACAGACACAGATAGACAGAAATGCACACACACATAAAGACACACGCACGCACGCACGCACGCACGCACGCACGCACACACGCACGCACGCACGCAAACAATCTCACTGCCCTACAGTAGATAGCCTCACTGCCCTTTAGGAAAAAACCATACAGCCCTACAGCAAATAACATCACTGCCTCCTACATAGAGCTCTGCTCTGTGGGAAACAGGAGACATTTCACATTGCAATGCAGTTCAATATTTTAATAAGCACATACTGTGCAAGTGGTATAGAATGTTGGTAAATATTTTGTCATTCTCTTTTGCATGTCAAAAGCAGAATCCCCAAGTCAGAGGCTAGAAGAAGTATAGGAACAGTGATGAGTTTTAATCCTGCTGTCCTGAGTAGGGTCCCACTGTACTCATCCTCTGCCAAATAAATTAGATGAAAATGTCTGTCTGGAACCAACATTAGCGGGCAATGTGTTGGCGCTGTCAAAGTCAACACAGCCGTGTGTCTGGAGCCCAGCGCGTTTGCTTTCAGTGGCTAATTCTGCTGGGCATCGGCTATGGAGACACTATTCCACCCACTTACGCCTGCGGGAGCTGTCCCATGCTCCCCCGCGGCTGAAAGATCCCGTTAAAACTCTAAAGGTTGGCCGTCACTCTCGTTGGCCTAGTACAAACTGCTATGGACATAAAAGAACATTCTGGAAACGGTGTTTGTTATCAAGCGGTACAAAAAAGGCTGTAAAATGGACACATCTGACACAACTGGGCAAAAAAATGTTGGTTACAATTTCACAGATGTCGCATCACGGACATGGTTCTGAAGAATGGAGAACATAACGCTAACCCATTTTCACAGTATGCTGGAACCAGGCTGGCTCATTACTTTATACTGCCTTTCTACTCTAGAATTAGAACCACGCTGGTTTTTGGCATTCTGACCGGTGTCAGCCCAGCGGAGAAGCTGCACTTGCCAGGTAAGCTTTGTGTCTGTTTCTTATGAGTGAAAAAATTACAATTTGCAAACTACAGCACAGCTGAGTTGCAGTACAAATAATTACAACAAGCTACACTGCACAAATACCACTGCTGAATATGAACCATTCAAATGGCACAGAAGACAATAAAGTTAATTACAGAAAAGAGTGCAGCACAAAATACCCAGTGTGTAGTTTCACATACTGCACCAAGACCAAGACTCTGTAGGAGCTTTACTGTGCTGTGTGCCCTCCAGTGGCTATTCAGATATCTCTATTATGTACAGTTCCCAGCTCCATTATGCTTTTAACTGCATGATAGTGAGCAATAAAAAAAGAGTGTCTAAGAGTCTTTCATACAGCGCTAAGGTTTTCTCCAAACAGAGCCAGGCATCAAAATGAACAGAGCTCCACACCACCATACTACCATACAGACTTACAACATCTCACCTAACAATATTAAAACTGCACCTTTCATAATCATAGCTTAATTTTTCCTAACAAGCTAAATTTATTCATCTTCCAATATGCTTCCAGGCTGACACTTCATCTAACAACTTTAAAAAATCTTCCAAGATGCATACTACATTCGACTAACACTATGCTTAAAAGACCCAAACAGCTAGCTCACTTTCCAACATGCTAACAATATCTCACCTAACATGCTTCAAACAGCTAGCTCACTTTCCAACATGCTAACAAAATCTCCCCTAACAATATGCTTCAAACAGCTAGCTCACTTTCCAACATGCTAACAAAATCTCTCCTGACAACATGCTTCAAACAGCTAGCTCACTTTCCAACATGCTAACAAAATCTTCCCTAACAACATGCTTCAAACAGCTAGCTCACTTTCCTACATGCTAACAATATCTCACCTAACAACATATTTAAAACATCTCACCTAACAACAGTATTGCAAAGTCTCCCCTAAAGACATATTTAAATCAGATTACCTAACATGCTTAAACAGCCAACCTTAAAATTATGTAATTACAGTTTACAACATGTTTACAAAGCTGTTACAGTGACAACAGTTTAATCAATTTACAGTGAAGTGACATAATCCTTATTTAAAAGGAAAACCAGTGCTGTACGGTTTTCTGCAAATCTACACTGCTGCTCCAGTTGTCAGATAATCTCTTACATTGGCTGTACTAACTTAAGGCTTGTTTAACATAATGAGAGAAACGTCTTGATTACACACATCAGTGACATCACGTTTTCATCAATAAGTGGCTCCGTAATTTTGCTTTCATGCAGAGTCTCCAGAAAATATATTTATAACTACAGCCGGGGTATGAAAATCTAGGCAGAAATTCTTATTTTATTTAGTGTAGTTTAGGGTTTTTTGCTCACACCTGTCTGAAAGTGTAAAATCTGTGGGGAAAAAAAAATCAAATTAAGAAGCGGTCACAGGGTTTCACTCACAGCTCTGTGCATGCACTGTCTTGGATGACACCCGGGACTGCAGCACACGTCCGAATTCTATTTCTATCTGTTGCAATGTTAACACAGCATCCCATCAGCATTCAGTTCTTCTCCCTGGAGTTCCCACCCACTATGGTTTGAAGTTATCTCGCCCACTCTCCTTTCTGCCCAATATTCGAAAAACCTTTCTTTTATTGAAAGCTTATATATAATAAATGGCATTAACTGAAGTAAATACCCTTGGAGAATATGAAGTAAACAGGTTTTGTAGTCGAGGGAGATCTGGCCAGATTCCACAATCGTTTTGCCTAAAGGCCATCCTTCATGAATCTTTGACTTCTCATGCTTTCTCGCTAATTGGTTCTGTTCTCTTCCTTGGATCTGGCTCTCGGGTGAAAGCAAATGTAAAGTCACCACACTGCACAAGGCAACACAGCCAGGAGTGCCATTTGAACTTTCAGTGTGGGTTCCTGTGTTCCAAACCTGTGCAACAATACTCAGCCCTAGGACATACTCCTGCCTTAAAAGTGGCCACCTCTCTTTTTAACAAGCCAATACTAATGGTCTTCAATGATTTTCACCAGCAAGTTAAGATTACTAACTGGAATAATCCTTCCAATAATGAACTGACCACTAATTAATTCTGTGTAGAGTAAAGACTCCCTCTCTCAAGAATGTTTTCTATGTTTTCCTCAAGTTTGGACAAAGTCTTTCAAAGCCAGGCAACATTACACACTTGTATAATTATTTTTAAAATAATGATTGATTAAAGTAAATCTCTTTCTCAACCTTTTGCCAAAGTAGGCTTCCATTAAACACTGTGACTTTTGATGTGATGTAGGCAGTGTAGGTGTTATATTAGAGACTTTGATGTGTCCCAATACATGTGTTGCCTTTGAGGTTTGTGGATCATTTATGTTTATTAATATTCCTGTATTTCAATTATATGAACATTAATATTCCACAATACACAATTAAATTGTTTAGTGTTCCACAGCCAATATTCGCTATCCCAAAGATTTCTACTGTATGATCATTTATATTTCATGACCACAATTAGATATTTAAGAGGCATACAAACACAGTCAGATGTGTTGCAATAGGTAGTCTCTTAGCCTTGTAGAGGCAGTATGGTTAATAAAATCTAATCCCATTCAGAGATATTTAGCTGGTCTTTCTTCTGTTCACACAACCAGGGTCCGTGGAAATAAAACCTACCCAGTTGGAAACAAAATTATAAAAATATAGGCTATAAAATTATAGAATGGCCTAATTAGTGATGAAGCACACCTAATTCATCAAATAAATAGGAGGAGAGCAAATAAGTATGGAAAAACAAGGGTAAAATGTTATAATTGCAAAATACAAGGAACAAATTTCACACTACTGAACTGGGGTGGCTTTCCCAATTCCGATGTGTCTTCAGAACTGACGACACACTTCACGATCTTTTTGAAGACATGTCTTTAAATTTTCACGACTCTTTCACAAAGCATACCGTGGACTGACTATTTCAAGACACACTGAGTAACACAGACCCGACAGGTCGATGTAGAAAAGCGGATTCACACCACAGAAAGTATGACACATCGTTATCAGCCACTTTACAAAAAGCATTGTAGAGTTATGATCATCTTTGAATATTTTTTTCTTTGCTTTTCATTTAAATCTGATCAAACCTAACTGACAAAAAAAGACAGAGACAAAGAGAAGAGCAAGAAAGAAAAATAAATATAATAAGTTAATAATATAGGCTCGTCAGGCAGCCTAACTCGCTGACAGTGAATTCATCTTTGGCGTACTGGTTAGCGCCGTGGCCTCTTCCCCTGAAATTCAGTGGTTCGAGTCGCACTCAAGACACATTTGAGATTTCACGACTAGTCCAATGTTGTCTTGAACTCGCGACACATTTCACAATCTCTTTGAGTTAGGAGCACTTTCGGGAAAGCGTCGTGAATGGCAAGTATATCTTCACGACACTTTTCACAAAATACTTTTCGCTACGACATGCTTTGGGAAAGCCACCCCTGTGTAGTTAGAAGGAGCAGAATCCTGACAATAGTCTTAATCAAAATATATGGCCCTATGATATAACAGTTGACCCGCATCAACATCCCCTCTCAACTGTTGAAAGAAATACATTTTTTTCTTCATTATGTGTGCTGCTTAGCAGTTCAGTAGGTGCTAACACTATGAAATATCATCTATGACTATGCTACTTTAAAATGGTGAATTGTAAAAATATGATGCAGTGAATATTTCAATTCACAACCATGTACTATGAACAAATAACAATTATGAATAAAAAAGCAAGTTCTTCCAGCAAAGCACATCAGCTCAAAGGTAAAAGGCATTGTGGAGAGATTTACAAAGGCCTTTTTGTTACATGAGGCTATTTCTCAAAAAATGACCTTTCCACTTACAATTCAGAAAAAATCAGTGCTCTAAATGCAGAAATTCCACAGACCAGCTGTGACTAATAAAATACTGCAATAAAAAAATAAAGACACATGAACAAGTAAAATTGAACAATACTATCATTAACGCCTGACTGGATGGAACATTTATACAATATAGGAACTAGTAGGGGTGTGCAGAGACAATCTGTATCTGTTCAACCAACAAAATGATGTGCATGTGTCTGTAAGTGGAAAGGGGTGGGGGTTGGGGAGCAGGTATCCCTTTGTCTTGCATAAATGCAATGGTGTCGAGAAATTGATTAAACCGTTTGCTTTATTTTGTGCCCAACAAATTCATTTTCTGTTTAAACATAATTTTCCCCACTAATCTCATTTTCCAAATGTCGTCCAAATATTTTTGGTCAACTTTGGGAGGAAAAGAACTCCGCATACAATACACTTTCAGAATTGCCATGAATTTCCCTTCGGAATTAGGTATTAGGGCCCGGATACTCACATACATAGGACTATGCTACCTGAGACTGGACCCAGAACAGTTAATACTTTGGACCAGTTAATGATCTTGACCTGTCTAGAAGGCTATGAGAAAGACTGGTAACATCACCTGGGCAGCTGAATGTCCTGATCACTTCATCACTGTCTCCTTCCCCTCCCTATCTGTTTTGCTGCCAGTGTTCCCTGCTTTTCTACAATGTCACAGTCTCTTCATTTTTACAGTCAGACTCCTTCAATGCTGCTGAGGTACCGGATTTGCTTATAAGTCAAGGTTATGCGTGTCACACCTCTGGTGACCCAAGGGGTAGTTAATTCCTTAGAGTCAGGTACCACCTCTCGCAGTCACGGTCCTGCCATAAGGGTTCGTGGAGGTCCCTAGTGTTTCACTGTAGGGGGTTTGCTCTGTGGATGATAAGCACCAGAGAGCTGGGGGAGGCCTAGTGCAGGGCAGCTTCAGATTTCTAATGCATTTTAATGAGCCTCCTGGTACGATGGCCGCCTGTTAGTCTTTCTCTGACATCCTGAGCTCCGCGGGATCACCTTGGAGCTTCCGTGTTCTAAATCCTCCTTCCACAGGACAATTTCTGGGTGATGAAGTCACTAAATATGCCTTCTGACAAAAGGGACTTTACAGTATGCCTCATCAGTGTCTTGTGATGTCTCAATCCCAATCCTTCTAATCTCTGCTGGACTGTGGCGTGTTGGGTCAGACCAGCACTGCATGCACGGCTGTCAATAATGCAGCTGATACAAACAAACAACCCTCTAATACCACACAATGTGCATTCTGCTCCAGCCTAACTGACCCCATGATGTTACTGTAAGAGTCATTGAAACCAGTGCAATAGTCCTTTTAAAAACAACACAACCATGAAGAGGACAGGGAAGACACACATGAATATTCACTAACCCCTACACAGCCAGCAAATTATGTGACCCAGTAGCTAGACGTTTCCAATATCCGACATCCAGGCAGGAGGCAAACCTGTACACCACTGTCACATTTCATTTTCGCTGAGCACCCAACTTGACACAAATGCACCAGATACACAATCAATGACTCCACAAATTAAACCCAATGCACTGCAAATAGTATACTTATCTGATGATCATCATATGACTGATTTAATTTTTGTTGTTTTTATTTTTAGGCTATGTAAAACATTACGGCACATCTTGAATGAAAAAGTAATATGTCTCAAGTGACATTGGATGGTACTAAAAGTGACAACACTTAAAAATGTTAAATAATTTCAAAGTGGTATTAATTTTACTATTATTAGAATATCATCAGAAAAGTACACGTCGTTACATGTAAAACTACATATAAACTGTAATAAAGGTAAAGGCAAATGCCAATTCAGTATTCTGACACCCATTTTAATTATCCTGCACCAATGTCCAGATGTATGCCACCCTCCTCACAAACACATAGGACTATATCCATAAGATGGAAGATGCAAGCACAGACTCACAATATGCATAAATACATTTTAGAAATGTGTTGTCAACCTCTATGTGCATTGTCGATCAGTGGAAGATTTCTAAAACATGTAACTGTGTCCCTACTCTTCAAGAGAAAGAGAATTAAACTGGAATCAATGCCACTAAAGCTTAACTTTACTGCGAAGCTACGTCTGTGTGAGTTTATCTGTTCTTTGGTCTAGTTAATATTTGTCTCTGTAATCGTTCACAAAAGCACCTGACTGAGAGACCAGCACAAATCCCCAGGTGCCACATACCTGTATGGGTCACACGACAGCCCAAGACAACATTTACCCTTTATTTGCCATACTACAGTTTACTTCGTCCTTTACTGTGAACAGTGGCACGACAGCGATTAATAATAAGCTTGGGTTCACCGCAATTAGTTTTAGCGCAAATGGAAAGCAATCATCACATATGCTATAATAATGCCATCCAGCACTACGCAGACAACCCCCGTATCGTTCCCTATAGCATATTGCTGACCCCTATATCACGGAACATAGCCAAGTTCTGACGGAGAATTTGGATTTACTCTGCCACACAGAATTTGTATCGGCAAATTCTAAAAGCTGGGTGAATAATACAATACTTACACCCTTATGGAAGATTTAAAAAAAGGCGTTTAGTCGTGTCTGACCACAGAAAATAAACCGGGTTTTATTTCGCAGTTGTAGATGCCATGCCAGTGCCAGTGTCCAAGCCCCACTACGGCTGGATTATGCATTCATTACAGATGATAATTTGCATGACTTCATCGGAAAAGTCAAGACAAAAAATGTACAGTCGGTCCTTTGCTAGCTATAGCCTATTTTAAAGGTGATGAGTTTGGTGACAAAGTCATATGTGACATAATAAAATGTAGGCTACATGTTTAATTACAAAAAGGCAACAAATGTGAATAGACCATACCACAACTGCGTGCATTAACACAATAAGCTGACGTTTATTTTATTTAAGAACCTACAAGTAGCAATACAACTTTCAAGTAAAAGTCAATTTGTTTATGCAGCAAAAAAATGGCATTCATATACACTTCTTAACTGTGTAAACAAAACAAACTGCTCTTACCTATGATCTGATTTAACCGGAGTACTCGGTCTGTTCAATGCTGCTGTGGCTAATGTTTCAGGGATTTTCGGCAAGGAACAGCAACGCCGACCGCTAACAGAGCAGGTTTCCTGCAGCAGTTCGGGGAAGCGACTGTACCAACAGCAACTTTGCCGCAACCTGGTGAAGCTATATTAGTGTCATTTTACAAAAGACGACTGCATTCATTCATCAGGTTTTTTGTTTGACAGTGTATTTGTTATGGCGTGCTCGCTCTTCCACTGCAGCTGCTTCCATCGCTACTATCCTGCAAAAGTCAAGCAAGCTTGCTATGCTGACTCCGCCTACAGAAAGGGTTGGACTCTCTTCAAGTCTCGCGAGATTCTGTAGCGATTTCAATTTGTTTCAGATGAAATTATGTTGCGACTTGCGAGTGGAACATTGGGCTGATTGACTCCATAGGTTACCATAGAACTATATAGTCTTTCCCCCTATATCGTATAGGCCTTACTGAAGATTCAAATAAAACATAGGCTATAGGCTACATCATTTCTGGTAACATGGTAGCCTATGACAAAACAGACGGGCGACGAAGCCTTATACATAGCGTTAACGTAGGCATCTTAATATTATAAATATGCTGTATATCCAGTATTTATGCAAATTCAAAACACGAATTTCCATTTAAAATATTTCACAGGAAGACATTTCATGCACAAATACACATACATAATCCACAGCAATTACATAGCCTATTTCGTGAGCTAGCAAGTCAAATCCTCTGCATTATGCTATGAGTCGGGTAGAAATGACAAACTGCTATTATACTTGATCATCTTTTATATTAGCCTATTCTGCGTTCTTATAGCCTATGTGCTGTTTGTAAAGCCATGTGGTGAAAGAAGGCCAGTCCCACCCCGCGCTGGATTTTCCCCTGCTTTCGCTTCCTATGACCTGGCATTTCATTAATCACAACTTGTAACCCTAGGAGACCAACATCAATCATTCTCAGATGAATGGGCAGATACACATAGTGCGTATATAGCATAATCAGTCCTGCCATTCCATTTGTGTTCTCACAAAACCCGGCGGTCGTGTAAAAACCTGTTATTTTCAATTTGAGGACGTCTTAGAAGGATAATACACAACCCATATTATGCAGAGTAGGCTATGCTATGTAAAGAAAAGTTGTTATTTAGCTACTGTGCTCGGCGTGGAACAAATAAATTGTCTGTTTATTAACTTGGACACAGAAAGGGAAAATGAGAACTGCATGCTACAAATGCTCTCAAATGTGGCCATATGAAAGATTGCAGAACTTGTTTGAGACCTTGTTTCACACTTGTTCTTCAAAAAAAAAATGTTACACGTAAACAGTGTGGCAAAGACGTGCAACAGTGCCCTCAAGAGTTTAAACAGAATGTAATTCATAGCGTTCTCTCACACGTCCATAGGAAAATGCTTGAAAAGCAGCGAAGGGTCAAAACGATGTGTCCTTGTCATTTTTTGACGATAGAACCTCTGAACATTTTATGATTCCGATAACAGGCATATGTCCTCCTATCAACACGCTCATTAAAATAGTCAGGTTGATATATTATGTGAAATATAAATCTATTTGAACTATTCATTTCAGATATTGACCTAAAAGTGAATGTATAGGCTATGCATAGTTGTTGCATCTCTCCGTAGAGATTTTATTTATTGGTCAGCAATGCATAGGTAAATGTAATTGGTTCTTCTTCCTCCTCCTCCTCCTCGTCTTCTTCTTCTTCGTTTTAGCCTTTGGCGGTTGTTGCTGCTTTTTATTTGAATGATTCGAATAAACATAGTTCTATTTCGGATAATGATTAACTATTTTTGTAAGTAAATAAATAATAGGCTAACTAACTGTGGTAAGCATAAGTGTTTTGTGTGGACATCTATGTGTGGGTACGCTGATGCTAACTCTGTTGTGACCTATTTTTATATGGTCTATGGTTGTGACGCATTGGCTGTAGGGTCTTCATGACGACTGCATTTGAAAAGCTACGTCTCTTGGTTTGGATTCCATTGCCGAGCCATTTGTTGAGATAGCATTCGTTTCAGTTCCGAGAACCAACGAAAATATCATTAATAATGTTAGACTGAGTCCTGTGTCTGTCTTTAGCGAGGTTTGTTGCGTTACCGACGGTAGCCACCAGTAGTCGGGCTCGCCTGGGTGGAGATGGCCTTGAGGACAAACACGGATTTCTTTCTCAAACAGCCCAGTTGCGACTGTCTTTGATGACTTATAACTTATATTAGTTCACATGGTTGGAAGGATTTCATGTTTGATTCAAATATCCTAGATCTGTTTTGTGGGTGTATCTGTTGTTACTTGAAATATAATACAGATTCAGAGGTTGCCTTTTGTGATTATTAGGGGCAAAGCTAATAATAATAATAATAATAATAATTATTATTATTATTATTATGCCCTAAAACAGTGGTTCTCAGACTAGATCCTTATTTTGTTCGAACCACAATTGCAATCCCAGAATTTTAACAAGATGTTAATTTATCTTAATTAGGTGTTTTTCATGTTTCGAGGTATTATTTACCCTCATAGAGCTACCAAATTTGCTAAATAGCTTGCAAATTCCACTCACTCAAAAATATTAAATCCTGCATTCCACTGCCAAAATGAACTAGCCTACTCCAAGACTCATGGGCCAGTGTCCACTAAACACAGGATTCTGACCCTTGTATGCTGATGAAAAGTTATCAACATAATTTTTGTAATCCAACACGGTTGGCCACAATGCACTTTCAAAATTTGTGGCAAATATAAAAGATGAAACTTACATTGTCTGAAGTCAATTTTTATAATTTGAGTACAAATTCTTGTGCTCTACCGCCACCATCAGAGGAAGCATGTATTTTTCCTATTTTTGACTCAAACTCCTCAACAACTTCGCCTACATTCAAAATCCATCCATTCCAAGATACAACAGAGTGAGGTGTGTTGTATCATTCATTACATCCTGACAATGGTGCATAAGACTGCAGTTATGTGCCATTTGCCCAATGCTGCTTGGAACCCATTAATTTCTGCTTGAGGTTATATTTATTTTTATTATTATTACAGGCTATAAATAACATAGCAGCATTGTGATTTCATCATGGGGAAGCCTGAGTGGGGATGAGGGATATGTGCAGTTGGATGCATATAGTATGAAAATTTAAATGCATTTTACTACTATTACTTTACTCTCACATAAGACAGTGTTCATAGAACGTTTGAATTATCAATGGACTTGCATAAGGTTTCCATTCAGCCACCTCAGCTGTGTGTATGTGTTCTGTGATAATGTCATCCAGCATTGTGGGCTGCTCTTACAACGAGTCTTGTCTACTGCTCAAATGCCATCAATAATTTAACTGTTATTACTTTTCTGGTGCTACCTGGTACTTCCACTGTTTACAGCAATGTTATGTTTTTATTTTTTTATTATGTATATTGTTTGAAAGTATCAAGAAATACTTTCAAAGTATGGTATATAATACCATCTATACAGAATCTAATTACAATGGACTCACCTGGGCTTCTGGTCAAACTAATGCAACATCCAGAGCTGATAATAATATTTCTCCCTTGTGTCAGCTACAGATGATGTACAATGGTGAGTCAGTGGGAACACCTCTTGCTCATCTCAGGTATATTTGGCCTACAACTAAAGCAGGTCACTGTAAAACAATTTGGCTCATCATAACTAGCTAAGTAATAGCTAAGGGGTGTCACTGAAAACACAGTTGCACTGTAATAGCACAGTTTAATCACAAAACAGCCATCTCAGCCAACAACAGTGGTGCTAGCCACAAGGCCTATATAAATAATGTAAAATCTTTAGCAAATACTTTTGACTTAAGAAAAATAACCAGGGGTTGACTGCAATATAGCCATTAAGATAGAGTTCACATGATTTTCTAGATTCACTTTCTTTGTTATTACTATGGAGACATGGAGACATTTTGGTGGCTCCAAAGTTTCTGAAATGTTGGGAATATTTTCTGGAATTTCACAGGTGAGGTCCACTCTCAGAAATAAACGTACAGTGGAAGTACATTTTTCTTCTTTAAGGAACACATTTCCCAAATATACCCTGAAAGTACAAACCCCAATTCCAAAAAAGTTAGAAAAGTATGTAAAATGCACATAAAAGCAGAAAGCAGTGATTTGTAAATTCTCTTTTACATACAGTTGAATTCGGATGTTTACATACACTTAGGTTAAAGTCATTAAAACTCATTTTTAACCACTCCACAGATTTCATGTTAGCAAACTGGCAAGTCAGTTAGGACATCTACTTTGTGCATGACACAAGTAATTTTTCCAACAATTGTTTACAGACAGATTATTTCACTTTTAATTCACTATATCACAATTCCAGTGGGTCACAAGTTTACATACACTAAGTTGACTGTGCCTATACATTTTTTATATTTGGTTGCATATCCTTTGGCTTTGCATGCCATGACTTCCTGATGTCTGTGACCCAACAACATCAACAGACTCTTGATATCTTATTTTCTGGTGCTCTTACAAGCGATACTACACTGCCCGGCCAAAAAAAAGGTTGCACACTCTAATATTTCGTTGGACCGTCTTTAGCTTTGATTACGGCGCGCATTTGTTGTGGCATTGTTTTGACAACCTTATGCAATGTCACAACATTTATTTCCATCCAGAGTAGCATAAGTTTTTGGCTGAGATCTTGTATTGACGACGGGAGAGTCGAACCACTCCGTAAAGTGTTCTCCAGCACATCCCAAAGACTTTCAATGGGGTTAAGGTCAGGAATCTGGTGGCTAATTCATGTGTGAAAATGATTCCTCATGCTCCCTGAACCACTCTTTCACAATTTGAGCCCGATGAATCTTGGCATTGTCATCCTGGCATATGCCCATTGATGGGATAACCTGGTTATTCAGTACATTCAGGTACTTTGCTGACTTCATTTTATTGCTGCATAATGTTGCTGAGCCTAGACCTGACCAACTGAAGCAACCCCAGATCATAACACTGCCTCCAGAGGCTTGTACAGTGGGCACTATGCATGACGGGTGCAATGGCGACTTTTTTTTTGGCCGGGCAGTGTATAACGTCTCTGCATTTGAATGGATCTCTATGGGAATTGGGGGGTGGGACTAGATTTAGCTGTAAATTACACTGGGACAGTATGGAAACACATGGTTGGCTAAATGGCTCTAAGTCATCAAGGGTCTGATGTATCAAACAAGCCTTAAATCATCACTCTGCTGCCAGAAATACAGTAAATATGGATGGATAACTTGAAGGGTTTCTTATCCTGACTTATTTTTCCATAGAGTTCAATAGGAAAATTTGACAGGAGAAACAACCCTTAAAGTGATCCATCCATATCTACTGCATATCTGGCAGTAGAGTGATGATTTGAGGCTTGTTTGATACCTCAGACCCTTGATGACTTACAGCCATTTTACCAATCATGTATTCCATACTGTTCCAGCATAATTTACAGCTAAATCTAGTCCTACCCCTCAATTCCCATAGAGATCCATTCAACTGCAGAGACGTTATAGTATCGCTTGTAAGAGTACCAGAAAATAATATATCAAGAGTCTTTTGATGTTGTTGGGTCACAGACATCAGGAAGTCATGGCATGCAAAGCCAAAGGATATGCGACCAAATATAAAAAAATATTGCGTCATATACCAGGACGCAATTGGGAACGAGAGGATCACATCTACAGTATCTATAGAGTTGCAAGATAATGCACTGTATGGCTATGTTTTCATCTATCCAGATAATATTGAAGAGGAAACAATCAAGAGTGCTATTTACAGTACTTTTTCACAGTCACAGTATGTGCAAGATCGTTCTAATCTAAACCCTTTGTTATGGTATATTCATTTCAGTTATAGCATACAACACAAACCTATCCCAAACTAAATCTGTGCAACTGTAGTTCATTCGACAGATGGTAGAACTGTTATCAAAATCTGATCAACACCATCCGCATTGGTCATATACGATTTTGTACCTATTTTTATACAGTCTATGTTTTGTACAAGCGTACGCGTGCTTATCGTACATAGCACATAGGGGGTGCGTCCCAATATTTTTCACTCACCACCTCCTTTCCTCCACTCCCCCACTACCACTCCTCTCATACCGGGAAGAATGCAAAACTGCCTGAACGTTTTGAGTACAAGTATTTCCATGTATAATACTAGCCGATACAATTTACCTGACATTGCGCTTTGTGTCGAGACATTAATTAATATGTAACCATTAATACGTAAATAAGATGTAATCAGCAACATTAGATTAAAACACAAAGATGCGTTTCCAGGGCACGGAGGAGAGGAGTGGTAGTGGAGGAAAGGAGGGTGTATTTTTCGACGCACCCAGAAGCCTTGGAAATGTACTTATTAAATGAAGTAGGCTACGAGTGACGTATTTCCTGCAGTAAGAGGGCGAGTCATAGAACTATTTCTATGGGGCGAGTACTGTGCTGTGTGTGAGAGCGGCAGTTCAAGGGATGCGCCGCTTGGATGCGCTGCGCTGTATGTGGCAGAAACATTTGCTATATTCACGCGGAAGAGCTACTAATTTAAACGCAATTTGTCCGAGACAGGCAGGACTCTCAACTCCAATGCTCTGATTTCCATATTATAAATACAAACGTAAATGATTTCTGGACGAAGTGGTAAGTTATCTGAATCGCGCATTGCTGTTTGGCGAGCTAGATGGCACAGAATAGCTGTTTTGGAGTCTTGTGCCTTCTTTTGTCACAGCGGGAAGCTATTTTTTACGCTGCTGCTCTGCGCGGCGAACTAGAACTAGAAGCCGAATAATGGTGTCAGGCAGCGGACAGGCCTGCGTTCATCATTCCCTGTGCGCGGTCCGGGTACGAACTTCACATAATATAACGTTAACGTTAGCTAGCTAACCGTGCAGCCAATAGCGAGTCGTGTTCATTGAATAATTCCCTAACGTTAATCAACGGCACGTCTTTTATTGTAACGTTACTCGTCTTTTATTGTAGCGTTACTCGTCTTTTATTGTAGCGTTACTCGTCTTTGGATGCTAGCACTATTGATCCGCCAGGTCAGGAAAACTGATTTGACTTTAGCTGGCTAACTTGCTAGCTCCTTAGTCGTTTGTTCGCTTCAGGTAACTGGATAAGCCTGGCTTCACGGTAAATAGATAGCTTGTTAGGAAGCCAACTTCTGCAGCAGTGTACGAAGTTAGCTAACGTTATTGTATATAACGTTATAAGTAACGTTAGCTAACGTTAGTGCTAGTCTGATCCTCCTGATCAGCCCTACGCAGGATGCTGGCTTGCGTACGTTAGTTAGGTAACGTTGGACCGCAGTGTGAAGAGTTGTTGGCTAACTTAGCTAGCGTTAACGTTAATTGCTCACGAATGTTAACTAACGTTAGCTAGCTAATGGTACAACTGTATTTTGCTGCTCGAATGCTTCTTTGAAACTTGACTAGCGAACGTTTAGTGAGAAAAGTTCAGCACATGACTTCATGTAGCGATAAGTAACTTGCGTTAACCTCTGACATGTAACGTTGTCTTCTTTATATAGCTAACTTACGTTATCTTCTCAGTTCTTCCTCCAAGTCATTTGTCAGCAACGTTAACTTAGTTAGCTAGCTAACGTTAGCTAACTTGAGTAAAAGTGGGACGCTAACAATATAGCGAACGCTAACTGAATGCACTGATTTGTCCAGCAGGTTACTATTACGTTATTAGCTAAAAATAATGCAACTGTGAATAAGTTGTGTATTCCTAATACTGGTAACGTTAACTTGAGTCAATAATCGCATAGACGTGACACTCTGTCTTTAAACGCACCATTCAGAGTCAGACTATGCTCTTTTAATGTTAGCGTTATTTTAACTAAGGTTAGCGTACACATTCCGGTTATTTTGAAGTAACGTTACACAATCGGAGGTGTCCCTTATTTGAACGCTGCTTAAGAAAAAATGACAACGATATTAACTGTACGCCAGAATAAAGCTAGGCACAACTAACGTTAACGTTAAATATTTTAAGAATAGAAGGGTGTTGCTCACCTGAATGTTAGCTAGTCATAGGAAACTTTAAATAACCACGCAGACACCCCGTCCATAATTTGAACGGCGATATTAGCTATATTATTACTAACGTTACCGGTAACGTGAATGCATTTTTTTACGCATAAGCGCAACACAGGAGAACATATCGGACTAACCTTGTTTTTCCAACCAAACATCATGTTACCAGCGTGTGATGCTTCACTACACTATCCTCTTCACTTAGAAGAGAGGAAATGAATGTGGGTGAGCTCGTTGTGTCGTGGTAGTGTAGTGGTGTACTGTTTTCCATTTTGGTTCGGTGTGTCCGTATCAAATGCACTCTGGGGTCATAGAAGGCCACAGATCATTTAGCTTATATTGTAAGTCCCAAGTCTGCTCTGAACCATTTAATTCAATGTACTAAAGCTGTTAGTTACTAATAATATTACGATTGTGTCTGAATAGCAGCTTCATCTCATAAATATGCTGCCAGTTTAAAATTTTGGCAATCTGGATGCATTCATTATTGAGCAAGTGATGAAAAGAGAAGCAGCATTTGAACTGAAATAGGTCTTTCCATTATTTAAGTTCTCTTGATAATAATTAGCTTCTGGTATTCTCTGCTTTGTAATGCTTCATGACCGTATGTACTCTTCAGCAGTTGCGTGTATGTAATCTATGTTGTGTTTTATAGCAAATGTCTTTGTTGTATAGCTTTTTCATTCCAAGATAGTTCTTTACGCTCCATTCACACAATGTGTTTTGTGTGAACTAGCCTAAGTATGGAAGCTGGTCTCGAACTGGTAGCTTTTTAAATAGAGCATTGGTCTTAAGCTATGTGAAATAATTTGAACTGCATGCAAAAATGCTATACTGGGCCCTTCTACATGGTTTATACAATTAGAAATGGGGAGCATTTTGAAAGTAAGAGTTTAGTACACTGAAGTCACATCAACAGCGAATTTGTGTGTACTGAGCTGGGGATCTACAGTACGGATATTGCAGTTATATCTATACAGATCCAGTTGTGTGTACTACTACTGTACGATATGATCAGTTATGTTTGTGGATGAATAGATGGATGGCTAGTCATTTGGTTTTTGAATAAAATTTTTAATTCAAAAACCAAATGTATATTTTTTTGTATTAAATTAAAAACAAATTTAATTACAATGGTTTTCGACATCTCTACTGTTCCCATGAGACTTTGTCCTTTCTACACAGTCGCCCAGCTTGGGACAATTTCTGTCTCATTGCTCTGTGATTTCTATCCTACTAGGGTAAATATCCATTAGTACTTGTGGCCAAACCTACAGGTCCATCCAAAACGGCTTGTTTGCATGATTGCGGAAAGGCAGTGTGAATTTGGTAGCAGTTGTAAACCTATGGTTGCTGATGAGCTTTGGTTTGGGTGCCGCGTCGGAGGTCACAAGACTATGTCACTGGACGGGGCTGGAAGGATGATGTTCCTTTGCGTCTTTGTGGACAGAACCATTTTGTGTCATACAATCTGATGTGCTAGCTAATCTACCAGATGATCTTCTGCCATTCATGTTATTGCTATGTGCTCACATATGCACCTACAGTATCAAAGGAACAGTGATAATCTTCTTGCCTAACAGTTCTGTGGCATATTGGAACATGTTATGCATTTTGATCGGGGTGGAAATGCACAATACAACCAGTTAATACAACAAGTTAAAAGAGGTGGTTTGAATTCTAGGCTCTGGCTATTGGGTAGGAACTAGTGCTCTTGGTAAATCAGATTTTTTTCTTTCCTTTGCAGAGTTTAACATATTTGTGAACGTGGATTTGAAGCAAGGGCCACTCAGGTCCTCACTTGTCTTATCTTTATGGGTGATGTAATCCAATCATTTGTCTCCATTATTAGATAGTGTGGATATTCAAATCTGGACCCCAAATCCGGCCCTGGTTTTCTGTCTTCCAGGTAATTAACTGAACAATTAGTGGTACTGATTGGCCAGACTGCCTTCACACCTGACTCCCAGGTAATAGGATGGTGGAAAACCTTGAGGACCTTGATTTGAATACCAGGCAGATAAAGTATACAAGGATTTTGTCTCGATCATTTAAAAAATAAAAAATAAAAAAAAAAGAAGAAGATTTTTGGTATGAATAGTGAGCCATTACCTTACCCTACATGACCCTATGTACACTGGACACAAAGACTGTTGATTTGTAGAGAACCTCTCTGACGTGCAAAGTATAGGCCTAGCCCCAAGCTGCCTTACCCGTCGATTCCATATATTGCATAACTTGAGCGTTGGCGGATCCATTGTGGAAGATGTGACTGCTGATGGATCAGTTGTCATGCTGGGAGAACACCCAAGCAGGTTTATAGATGCCGTCACAGCAGCCCCGTGCGTACTGTAGGACATACCAGCCCTTGTTGATAGGTTGTAGCATGTTGTATTCATGCTAAAGCATGCGCTGCTGTCCTGAGGCGGTGACGCACTAAGAAGGAATTCAGAGTGCTTGTTGGGTTGATAGACTCATATATGAAATATTTACAAGGATCTTTCACCTGAGTGAACTCTGAAACCAAAGCTTCTATATTATTTCTGCAGATATTGAGAGCATTTCAGGATTGTAATAGTTGAGGTTGCTGACCTTTCAGTGTCGTAAAAACATGTAAAATGGGTCTCAGACTGTAGGCTGTGTCTAAATCATATGCTATTCGTTATTCAATGTCCACTCCCCCACCGCATGTATTTATTTGCAAATATGCATGCAGCGCTTAGTATTTCAAATTTTCTTTATCTGTACAGTTTTGAGTCATTTTTTGGCCTAAATGATCAGATGTCATTGCTGTTCTTCAGAAATACAGTCTAGTGCTTTTTAGACATGTTTTTGACGAAAAGGGCTTGCTTTGTAACTTTTCCATAATTCCACACATGCATGCCTATCAGCAGTTTTACTGTTTTTATTTCTGTGTTCTCAGCCTCCCCCTGCAGGGCTGTTTGAGAGCTGGCACCATGGGCCCCAGGCTGGCAGCAGATGTGCTGAAATAAGCCGGGCACGTCTTACCCTGTGAACTCCTCCTCTGTACCCGGGAACCCCCACCCACCAGGGAACACCAGGCATGGCAGGCTTCAAGCGCGGGTACGATGGAAAGATCGCCGGACTCTATGACCTGGACAAGACGTTGGGCCGCGGCCACTTCGCCGTGGTGAAGCTGGCCCGTCACGTCTTCACGGGGGAGAAGGTGGCAGTGAAGGTCATCGACAAGACCAAGTTAGACTCGACGGCCACGGGCCACCTCTTCCAGGAAGTGCGATGCATGAAGCTGGTGCAGCACCCCAACATTGTGCGACTATACGAGGTCATCGACACGCAGACCAAGCTGTACCTCATCCTGGAGCTGGCGGACGGCGGCGACCTGTTCGACTACATCATGAAGCACGAGGAGGGCCTGAGCGAAGAGATGGCCAAGAAGTACTTCGCCCAGATTGTCCACGCCATCTCCTACTGCCACCGGCTCCATGTTGTCCACCGAGACCTCAAGCCAGAAAACGTGGTGTTCTTTGAGAAGCAGGGCCTGGTCAAGCTCACTGACTTTGGCTTCAGCAACAAGTTCCAACCGGGCAAGAAGCTGACCACCAGCTGTGGCTCTCTGGCCTATTCCGCCCCGGAGATCCTGCTAGGGGATGAGTATGATGCACCAGCCGTTGGTAAGTACAAAATAGCTTTGTTTGTTCCCTTTAATTCTGCTTTTAAGAATACTTTATAATAAACACATATATACCACTGTTGTAGCACAGCTGGATAGATGGACATGCTGTCTGTGTGAATTAGGGGTGCAACGGATCACAAAACTCACGGTTCGGATCGTATCACGGTTTTGAGTCACGGATCGGATCATTTTTCGGATCAGCAAAAAAAAAAAGGGAGACAAGTATATCTTTGCTTTCCATTTATTCTGTAAAACACTTAAAGCAAGGAACTTTTGCCCATGGTCTTAAATGAAAACAACATTCAATTCTATTTCTCGTTACTAGTTCTATTTTGTCCGTAGTTATGCAAAAACCTCTCGTTGGTAGTTCTGAAAACAATTGATTCTATATGGAAGCAAATAGTTCCTTCTCAACTTTATACCATAAAATTGGCACCAATTTTGGTTATTTTTGTCATTAGTTAGATTATTTAAGAAAATTGCATGAAACCGCAACTCAATTTACCCATCTCTCTCCGTCTTGCGTTTTAAAAATGCTTTGGTCACGCAGCCTATTTTAAACAGCCCAGGCTAAGGAAATTGCATTTCACGATCTGCATCATGAGATGGGAACATCTGAAAAAAATAGCCTACTGTAGATACAGAGTTTGTTACTGTTAGATGTAACGTGTCATATCTAAGACATTTCGCTGGATAAAATGTTTTTTTAAATATACAGATTAATGTGCTTTGTGAAGTAACTTGTTCGCATTCGCAACCAGCGTTGCTCACGTCAGCGTTACCTTACATTAGGTAAAGCCCTACTATGTTACGTTCATATTTCCAAACTGAATAAATACTGCACCTCTAACCACAAAACGTCTTTGCTAGATTAAAGTTGTTGTAACTAAGATATTTGGCGAAGACAAACTTTTCAAATCAGTGGATTTAGCGTTATTTGCCGGCTTTATTAATCAGCTGTTGGTGTTGCTATGGATACCATTCATATAAGGGTCGACTCTAATGGCGCTGGCAGCAGATAACGTAGACGGCGTATTAATTTAGAACGGTGATTAAAATGTTGCCAGCGCTACTTCATTGCCGGGCGGTTTAACAAAATAAATGCCCACCCTCCAGCCAATCAGAATCGAGTATTTATCCAAGCCATGGTATAATACTTTTAAAAGTACCAGCGGCAGTAAAACTGTAATTCACTATGATGGTTAAATTTTGCAATTAATCCGCGGTTCACATGCGTGCCGAACCGTGGGGGGCGATCCGTACGGATCACGGATCAACTACGTTCCGTTACACCACTAGTGTGAATGCTGTGTAGAATCCACTCTCTATTCAGCTGCAATTGTGGCTTGCTCTTGACAACTTTATATTGTTATTTAGGGTGTCTTTAAGCTATAGTTTAAATGTGTCAAATAGTTTAAATATAGTCTATATATTTTATAGTTTAAATGTGCCAAATGTAGCTTCAGTGGAAGGTAGGCATATATTCTGCTGATTCCTTTACTTACCATCAAGTGTAGCATAGACATTCTGTTGAACAGATTTCCCGCCACGCACACATTTGTGCATAGTGAGTTTGTGAATGTGAAGGCTGTGTAACAATTAGCAGTAATTGTTTATTTTGTGTGATTGACAATTACATGAATTATTGCCCCCAAAGTTTTCTCTTTAATTGTCTTATGTTGTAGACTGGATTCACCATCCTTCTCGGGGCAGTGAGTGTAGCTAGTTAAAATACATAATTTTTTTCTATGTCAGTTTTCCAAAAAACACAGCCTAATAAAACACAGCCCTTCTTGAATTCTCAAAATTGAACATAACAAGTTATAGGCTATGCTAACGTCATAAAGAATGTGATGTATGTGTCAATTAACAAAGCTGATTAATCAAGAAAAGTGCTAGAAGGATAAAAGGGTGAACTCTGAGTTCAAGCTAGGGACGGTTCTTTCAGTGCCATGAAAGTTCCTATTAAAGATTCTTGTTCCTATTAAAGATTCTGAATGGACTGTTTACATGAACGCTGAATAAAGTGATCATATCGACTGCGCATTTGCATGCCTCCGATGTATTCGAAGATAAGATTTGTATGAAACTTCACTTCCTGCATTGTGCCCCAACCTTTTTTCAACGATGGACCTGTGTCTGGTACTTAGAACAACACTTGTATGTCTCCTGTTCCTGCCAATGAAGCGACGGTTTCAGCTGAACATCGTCCTCTTACTAACGTTGTGCAAGCTTCGTTCAATCATTCAAATGCTTGTTGGAACAATTCATTGTTTCAAGCCCTTCAAGCATTCTAGGCATTCAACAACCCTTAAATTTCTTAAAGTTCTCAACAATAAAGTTGTTGGCGGGAGACCAGTTCTGCTTGGCAACCGACATGTTTCTGAATCTCCTGGAAACTTGAACGCGTCACTTGCCCCAAGGGAGAAACATGCGCAGAATAGAAAATCATAGAAAGTAATCCAAAAGAGTGTTTACATGGCCATTAGTCAGTAATATTCTCCTATCAAACTGATTATCAAAGGTTTATACCACCCCTCAAACCAAAGGGAATTTGACTCGGAATTAACCAGTTTATTCTGATTGAGATGCTTACATGAGACCTTAGTATTCTGATTAGGCTGTTATTCCGATCCTTAGTGGAATATTAGGCTCCATGTTAACACAGCTACTTATTCACGAGTTCAAAGTAAGTCTGTGGAAATAAGAAAATGCTGCACAAGTTTGTGATGTCAACAAAATATTATCTCAAAAACACCAAAAAATGGCTATTCCTATAAGTAAATATTGGCAGGTTAGACAGCTGTAGAAACAATGGTAAGATTGGCAGGGATGTCTGGGTGTTTAGACTAAGGTTTGTGGTAAGATTTGCTTCCCCAGTCATTACAGTGAGAGTACTATGGGCGAAGCATGTAACCATAGGCTGCTACAGTTTGTGTGTCTCCAGTGATCACAGTGACGTAAGCACCTCATGGTATATTGTACAATTTTGATTTCAGTAGTTCGGTATTTCTTTCCCCCCCCCCCCATTGTATGCCTACTAAAATAATTACACATTTGTCACCCCAGTAGGTAGATAGGATTTTGAGTGCATTAATCAACGTTATTACTGCCACCCTGTGGTGTAGCACCAGGAGGAGAGGAGTTGCAAAATAAAACCGGACATCACATAAAGTTTGCTTTTAATTATTCATGAACAATGCATTCATGGCATCATCAAAATTAAGAGGAATCGTTTTGTATTTACGCATTCTTCGTTTGTCCGTACAAGTCTGTACATGAATGTTCATTGGTAGGCGAGCGGATATCTTTTTCTGTTATCACATTTTGGCCCCCCCTGCTTTATAAGCACCTTTCAGCATCGTTGCTGAGAATGTAGCATGGAAAACTCGAGGCAAATGCGCAATCGACAAGAGGCATGTCCCCTAAACTATAAAACAATCTTTTGTGGAATGTGCATTTTGCATAGTATGGATTCCATGACTGTAGTCTAAAGATGCCCTTAGAGATCCGCCTTCTTTTTACCGGTCCTCCCCCAAGAACAGAACCTGGAGGTGGGGGGCGGAGCAGCGACCTGAATGCAGAGGTGCATTCAGGTCCCACTGAGCTGCTTTTCCGCTTGAGCAGGGTAAGGAGTGACAGAAGAGTCACAGTGAGGGAATGCAGACACCCCCTCTGAGTTTAAAGTGCACACTCACCAGCGTGGCCCCACGGCATCTTTTCCTGGCCATTCCCCAGAGTAGAAATCAACGCTCATCCCTGCACACATTGATTGATGCAAACTTAAGCCTTAAGACTTAATTTAACCATTTATGAAGGTGGAAGTTGCTCTTCATGCTCAGCAGAATGTTAGTTTGCCCTGATCAAAGCTGGCCGCATCTATGGGCTTAGTGTCAAAAGGTTCCTCATTGATTTTCCTGGAAGACTATAATATAGAGTGTGTGGACTGTGATAGACTCACAGTAACACTGCATTGTGACTTCCCTAATCGTTCTCTAACATTTGTTACAAGTAGCAGCAACCATTGTGTGAAGTGATTCTGTGATAGATTGGCTGTTCAGGGGCCCTGTCCGCTTTGGCCTGCTTATGGCCATCAGTTGGAGGCATGAGACCATACTTGGGGATCACAGTCCTATTTACCGCTTCCCTCCTTACTGTGATAAAACTGCCTGTGATCTCACATGGTGGGTGTAGCATCTCTGCGAGGAAAGGCCGTGTGCCAGGATTTCTGGAGCGTGGGTGTGTCTGTGTGAATGTGTCTCGCTCACTCTGTCTCTCTATCCCTCTCTCTCTTTCTCTGTGTGCGTGTGTGTCATATTAAGGCTTAAAACAGGACTACATTTCCAGCGGAGGCAGAAGCTGCAGACTCTCCAGCATAGTCACAGTTACGGCAAATGTGGGAACAGCTAATCCTCACTGATCTGTGTGCACTTGAGCTCTGATTACACATTTCTTTATTGACATAGTCGTTGTGATCAAACACACCAGTGCAACGTCCTCGCATTACAAAAGATCTGCGCCTGTAAACACAGAGGCTCGGCTCTCCCGATAAGTCCTGGACCTCGCATCGCTGCCTTGGGCCGCGTTTCAGCCCAGCCACTCTGGGCTCGGCCTCGTTTGGACCTGACGGATGGTCCGTCTCCCCCTCTCTGTAACACAGAACAAACAAACGCCCCTGCGTGGCGGCTACGGCATCGCGTAGAGCGCATAAGCCCTGCGGCAGGAGGGCGTTAGCCCTCGGAGAGGAGGAAACGATGTGAAAAGCGCCGTTTCGTTTTTGACTCGTGATTTATTCCCCTGGTTTTTTCCCCTCTCCCAACTGCGTCTCATCACGCGACGGCGGCTCCTCCGGCGGACGGGGCGCCGTGACTCCCTGGCGGCTCTGCGCGGCGTCTTCGCCGGGCTCGGTGACCGCAGCGTCCAGATGACGGGCTGCATAGTGAAGAGAAGTGGCAGCCAGCAGAAGTATAGGCCTATCTGTAGCCTGCTCAGTATCCACATCCCAACAGCATAGTATGATGCGGCTTAGTGGTGGGGTGGGGGCAGGGGGCAGTGTAGTACAAGTCTAGTTCCCAATCACTTCCCAATCACCCAGAGGTTTCAGGTTTCATTCCCAGATGGGCCACTGTTAGTTGTACCCTACTACATTGCTTCAGTACATATACAGCTGCATTAATGGATTGTATGTAAAAATGTACCTGTAAGTTGCTAAATTGCTTATTTTATTATTATCCTTCTAACACCTGGAAGGGACAGAAATAGACTGTGGGTACGAGGTAGAGTTTATGCACTTCACGCACCGCTGTGTGACACGCGAAATAATTTGCTTCAAATCTGAATCGCTCAGCCAAAACGTGGTGAGGGAGAGGTGAGAAAACGTCAATGTAAGTGTTGTCTGATGGTGAACACAGGAAGCTGAAGTGCTTCTTTTCTTATCAGACAATTTCAGATAGGAGAATGCAGAGGTTTTACCATTTTCTTTTGTCGAACAAAAATGATTTTGTGTAATTTCATCTTTCACTGCAGGGCTGAAGTTGATTTGTCCAATAAAGGAAATGGATGTTGTGCAGTCGGCTCTAAACAATCTGAATGTAATTTCTGGTACGCTTCCGTGTTTGTGCCATTGTCTAGAGCAGACACTGTGACGCAGTTAGGTTTCCATGGTGATGGCTTGGTTACATAACGATTCATACGCAGTTTTACCATACCAGTGTTCTTGAGGACAGTGGAAACTGGTTTCCTGTGTTTGGACTGAGTTGTGGTCTTACAGTGCATCTCTATGACCTCTTATTTAAACCTGTTTCAAGCCGAAGCCATCCTCTATGGCACAGATTTTAAATACATCTGCACTGCTGTGTGCTGTCAGCACTGTATTTGCTGTCCTGGTATACAGGAGGTTTTTTTGTGCAACACGCAGAGCTTTTTTGGAGGTAGTCAGTGATCCTGGATGCACTGCAGCAGAGAAGTTGCCAAGTGACAAATCCTCAAATGGCTAATTAATTCCCTGCTCTGGCGCATATGCCATACACACAGTTGAGTAAGCACTGGCAGTGGCACCCCCTGGCATGGTGGGGGGAGAGGGAGAGGGAGAGTGGAGGGAGGTTTATCACTGACGCCATCCTGTAGACACTTAGCAGGTTGTAAGCAGTCCCTCTGAGGAAAAAGACGTGTGATTGGCATTGCCATGGTTATATACGTGCCAATGGCTTGGCTCTCCTCAGAGCTCAGAATCTGCTGTTGGACACATGGCCAGACTCCGCCCTGACTCCGCCCTGATCACCCGCACACCCCTATGTTTGCTGACTTGTTGTAGCGTTGTGTGTGTGAGAGGGAGTGAGAGAACTTGAGAGTAAGTATGAGCAGGAGTCGATGTGCATGTGTGGTAAGCTGCTGTGTTCTCCTTCAGTGAGGGAATCTGCGTGGGGGTGTGCGACCTCCACTGATCCCGGACCCTGAGTCGAAAGCGGCCAGGGGACAGCGTGAGAGAAGTTCTCTTGGCCAACTCTCAAACCTCAGTAGTTTTATCAAAACCTAATTTGGCAACGTAGGAATCAATGCAGGAGACGGACAGGCACAGAATACCCTGTTCTTTACAGAGCGAGAACTGAGAATCATCGCACTTAAACAGGAACGCAGCGAGGACATAAAACGTCATGTTAATAACTTTCACTTTGAAGTTTCAGATCATAATCACTTCATCAGGGCCTGACCTATTACTTGAAAGGTTACTTCATGCTAAATGAATAAAAACATGACATTTGTAATTACTTGGTACACTAATCGCGCTGTTACAGCACATGATGCCCATAAACAATGGGCAGTATAATTGTCTGAGATCAAACGAATGCTTTAGAATTGATGCAAAATTTAATAAAACATTCACACTTATCCACATGTTGTGAATGCCCACTTATTATCAATGTGACTGATATAGGATACTGTAATCAGAGTGAAATGACAACAGGGGTGTTTAATGCAGACATGACACACACACCCATGGGCTGTGTAAAACATCAGTGCTGCATAGTTGCATTTTATACTGTTCCTGTAAATCAGGCATTTACAGGAACAGTATAAAATCATTAAATCTCACTTAACATGAGACAGTTGTTGTCCAGGCAGTTTCTCCCAAGTTTTGTGTTTTTAAGTTCTAATCTCGACAGTTTCTCCAGAGAACTTTTGAAATAATGCATCCTTTCATCTAAATGTTTTTAAGGAGTATGCCAGGCCTACAGCTTCTATTTGTGATTGATCTGTTGTAAAACGTAGGTGAACAGACAGTGGAGTATTGCCTCACGGCCCTACCACGCTGTCTTTAAAGGCCTTTAAAGAAACAGCTTGTCAAAGTGGCCCTACAGCACCACAACACTGCCTGTAAAAGCCTTTAAAGAAACAGCCTGTCAAAGCAGCCCTACAGCACTACCACGCTGCCTTTAAAAATCCGTCTGACAAACAGCCTGTAGAACACTCTCCTACAGTGCTCACTTTGCCTTTGAAAAAGCCATTGAAGAAAAAAAACTTGTTGAAGCAGCCCTGTAGCAGTGCTACACTGCCTTTAAACAGTGTTGGCTATGACTTTGATTTACAGTTGATGAGTTGAGTGGGCAGGTTGCAGCAGATTGTGGAGCTAAGGATCAGATCAGGGAATTCTGTGCTTGGTTGGCAGGAGGTTTACAAGAGAGGGTGAGGGGTGACACCGAGTAAACCGTTTGGGTTTTTTGTAATTGAGGTCCTAGAGTCTTCCTCACGATGAAGAGGCGATTGCTTCTAGAGGGCTGAACCATATTTCTTGTTACCCCCTGAAGGTGTAGAGTGTATATATTTGATAATATTCTTAACGGAGCCATGAACTTTTCCTATAAGTGTCTCTAGCACACAGATGCTCTTGGACCGGTGTTCCACAGGAAGACCAGCATTCCACCTTACACCCAGTACAGATGGACCGCACAACTGGAAGCCCCACCCTCTTATCTATTGAATAAATGACTAGACACTGAACTGGGATCAGTAAGCGGCACGTAAGGGTGCACACTGCAGAGAAAAAAAAAACTCCACTGTGGATGCATGCGTGCACAGACATATGCTTGCACACACATGCACACAGCCTGTGCCAAAGTTGTGCTTGCTAGTTCACGCCAGCGCTTTTTACAGGTCAGCGCTTTCCCCCTGTGATCTCCGCTCATTACAGCAAAGTGCACACGGGAGCAGGAGGAACGGATTTTGTGCCGGCCCTGAGAGACCGGAGAGGCTGCATTTCATTTAAGTGTCTCTGAGCATATTGTCTGGCCAATCGGAGCGACTGGCCAGTGAGCTTTGTGGCACAGATGAATTGGCCTTGTAATTAATGTAGTTTGAAGGCTTTTCAGGGTTAAACAGTTTTTGGAGCACTTTGGTTCTCCATACAAGAATGGGTCAGTGAGTACATTTTATTTTCAGTGTGTACTCCATTTGAAAGCACCAGGATTTCAATTCAAGGTCAATTCGTCATTAATTCACATTTTCAATTGTTAAGTTTTCCACAAAGCGACTATGCATAATAATAATGATAATAATAATAAAGAGCAAATGTGCACTGTGGGGCATTTTATTTTATGTGAGTGATGCTGTGTGTTGTCAGTGGGGCTACAGATGAAGATGAGTGAACAAATGCACAACTTGCAGCTCTGTGTTCATCTTATGGGTACACTACCTGGAACCTTAGCTATTAGATTACTATACTGTATAATGCCATGTTTTAACCTATAATAACCCAGTGGTCTGAAGGTAGCAGTTAATGCTCAAAGACACTTCTGTTGTTTTGAGCAGTAATTGCTGTCTAGCTTTATAAAAAAGTGTTTTCACTTTGTGTTGTGTTTGGAACAAATTGCTATTTTCAGCTTTTTAGTGAGAAGAGCTCTTCCCCATAGACCTCTAAGAGCAGAATTTGAATGATGAAAACCTTGGTCTCACCATGGTGAGAGGTGTGAATAACATGGCTGCTGATCGCTCCATCTCAGACGCTGTGATGAAAGGAGAGATCACAGGTCTGTGAAGGATTTAAAACTCATCAATTTGGGAGTCAGAGTTGTCTTGCATTCTCTATCTTCCCCTACTTTCTCCATCGCTGCCTTTTTCCCTCTTGAGGTAGGTTGTGTGCCAGCTGTGCTTTTACTATGAGCTCCCTACGTCACCCAAACCACACGTCTAACCAGGAAGGTCAAAATCATGGTTGACTGCACCAAATAGAAACTCCACCCAACTCCCACAAATGTTCCCTGCCACCGCAGACCCCCATGCGAGGCTAGAGAAAACTCTTCCCACTTCTCTGTGACTTCCTGCAGCTGCAGGACATGAACATGCCTACTCTTTCATAAGAGCTGCACTGCTTTTGTTCCCACACTCATACAGCAGTTTTTTTTTTTAAATTCAGACTGGTACGGTTCTCGGGGCGGTTTCCCAGCGAGTGGGCCGCCCACTTCCTGCGACTTTTGAAGAATGTTCCCTCAAAGCCATAAGTCATATGTCACCTGACACATATTCTCACACTGCTGGAGAGACGCAGAGATGATGAAATGAGGCAGAGAGCCTGTATTTCCTGCTGCTATGTTTCCCTCTCATTTGCAGAGATATTTTGCACCAATTGGTCATTTTGTCTGTTTTGCAACATGTAGGATTAGAGGCGTTCCTAAATCTATTATGATCTATTAGCATCTATCAGTGTTGGAAATGTTTCTGGAAGTAAATCTGTTTGAGGTGGCAAAGTCTCTGACAATCTTTTATAGTGTAAAATGCATCTCAATTTTGAATGCCTTTTTAAAAAAAAATTTATTATTTTTTTTAAGCACCTTTAATGCAAAGCTAAACTGCATTAGTAGCAAACAACAAGGATGCAAAACGTGTTGAAAGTATAATGATTCATCATTGACTTTTAAACAGTGCTGGGAAATAATCATGGAATAGTCGTGGGAAATAAATAATTAATTTACTCACTTAAATAAATGGTCAAAACTAATCAGTGTGCAAAGCTACTGAGGAGCTTGTGGGGCTCCAGACATTGTAGGCCTTTTAAAGGATAGTTGAATTTCTGTGGTTTTTCATATTGTTTCATTTTGTGTAAGTTTTCGGTTAGCCAGGTAAGTTTTTGTGTACAATGAAGAATACTGATTGGGCCAATCTAAAACATGCATTAAAACTTAAATAATATCAGAAAAACACCAGAAAATTATCTTTAAGCTGCAGACACTGGCAGATGGGTGTAGTTATCGTTGGAGCGTGGGGGGTCAGGGTGAGTTTGGGAAGCAGTGGGACTTTGGGGGTGTTGAGATTTGGGTTGGGCCGTGTTTAGCTTTGGGATTAGAGGGGTATTGAGGTATGGGTTTGGCGGTGTTCAGGTTTTGGTTTGGGAGGTGTTCAGGTTTAGGTTGGGTGGGGTTGAGGGGTGTTGAGGTTTGGTTTGGCTGGGGTTGAGATTTGGGTTGGGCCGTGTTTAGCTTTGGGATTAGAGGGGTATTGAGGTATGGGTTTGGCGGTGTTCAGGTTTTGGTTGGGCGGTGTTCGGGTTTTGGTTGAGGGGTGTTGAGGTTTGGTTTGGCTGGGGTTGAGGTTTGGGGTGGGCGGGGTTGAGGGGTGTTGAGGTTTGGGTTGGGCGGGGTTGAGGGGTGTTGAGGTTTGGGTTGGACGGGGTTGAGGGGTGTTGAGGTTTGGGTTGGGCGGGGTTGAGGGGTGTTGAGGTTTGGGTTGGGCGGGGTTGAGGGGTGTTGAGGTTTGGGTTGGGCGGGGTTGAGGTTTGGGTTGGGCGGGGTTGAGGGGTGTTGAGGTTTGGGTTGGACGGGGTTGAGGGGTGTTGAGGTTTGGGTTGGGCGGGGTTGAGGGGTGTTGAGGTTTGGGTTGGGCGGGGTTGAGGGGTGTTGAGGTTTGGGTTGGGCGGGGTTGAGGTTTGGGTTGGGCGGGGTTGAGGTTTGGGTTGGGCGTTGTTGAGGGGTGTTGAGGTTTGGGTTGGGCGGGGTTGAGCGGTGTTGAGGTTTGGGTTGGGCGGCGTTGAGCGGTGTTGAGGTTTGGGTTGGGCGGCGTTGAGCGGTGTTGAGGTTTGGGTTGGGCGGGGTTGAGGGGTGTTGAGGTTTGGGTTGGGCGGGGTTGAGGGGTGTTGAGGTTTGGGTTGGGCGGGGTTGAGCGGTGTTGAGGTTTGGGGTGGGCGGGGTTGAGGGGTGTTGAGGTTTGGGTTGGGCGGGGTTGAGGGGTGTTGAGGTTTGGGTTGGACGGGGTTGAGGGGTGTTGAGGTTTGGGTTGGGCGGGGTTGAGGGGTGTTGAGGTTTGGGTTGGGCGGGGTTGAGGGGTGTTGAGGTTTGGGTTGGGCGGGGTTGCAGGTGTTGAGGTTTGGGTTGGGCGGGGTTGGGCGGGGTTGAGGTTTGGGTTGGGCGGGGTTGAGGTTTGGGTTGGGCGGCGTTGAGGGGTGTTGAGGTTTGGGTTGGGCGGCGTTGAGCGGTGTTGAGGTTTGGGTTGGGCGGGGTTGAGCGGTGTTGAGGTTTGGGTTGGGCGGGGTTGAAGGTGTTGAGGTTTGGGTTGGGCGGGGTTGAAGGTGTTGAGGTTTGGGTTGGGCGGGGTTGAGGGGGGTTGAGGTTTGGGTTGGGCGGGGTTGAGGTTTGGGTTGGGCGGTGTTGAGGGGTGTTGAGGTTTGGGTTGGGCGGTGTTGAGGTTTGGGTTGGGCGGGGTTGAGGAGTGTTGAGGTTTGGGTTGGGCGGGGTTGAGGAGTGTTGAGGTTTGGGTTGGGCGGGGTTGAGGAGTGTTGGGGTTTGGGTTGGGCGGGGTTGAGGAGT
Source organism: Synaphobranchus kaupii (assembly GCA_029718625.1). Lineage (NCBI taxonomy): Eukaryota > Metazoa > Chordata > Actinopteri > Anguilliformes > Synaphobranchidae > Synaphobranchus > Synaphobranchus kaupii. The sequence continues at coordinate 53,631,938 of CM056382.1, forward strand.
GTTGAGGTTTGGGTTGGGCGGGGTTGAGGAGTGTTGAGGTTTTGGATGGGGTGTCATGCGTATGCAGCTGGGATGTCAGGTGAAAGTAATGTGGCCGGATGAGTGTTACAGCAGGGGAGAGGTGCCTCACGCTGCTCTCAGAGGAGACTCCATCTGAAGGGCTCCTCCAGCTGGACCTGACACTGAGGAGCTGAGAGCCTGTGTTTCTGACAGTTAATGGAGAGACAAACTGGAACTCACGGCTGTTGCTGCGCTTGTTTCATGAGACACGCTGATAATTTAACGCTTTGAAGAACTAGCTGCTCCTAGCTGTGGTGATTGCATAATCATAATTCTGTGTTTTAAATTATTGGGAGTTTCACAGTGAGCCCCTTCTGCATTCTTGCATCCCTCCACATTAATTGTCTTCACTAATGTTATTAACCACCTTGTCTTGTGTGTCAAATAGTACATTTAAATAAAGAAACAGAATAGATTGCCTGCTAAGTGGATTAAATGATCGATGTCGCAATTCCCAAAAGAGGTCATGCTCATGTTAAAGGAAAGTTGCAGTAAATTTAGTAGTTTGCCTGCTATACACAATGTAGTGGAAGAGTACATTGCGAGCAGTGGCATGTGTGCGTCTGCTTATATACCATATGATGTTCATTAAGCACAGTATGCATACCTGACATTTTATTGCAATAGCATATATTTGTAATTACTCCCAGAACAAAATGAAACTTTTAAAAGCCATTTTATTTTACTGAATACTGTAGTACACTACCTCTGTCTCACTTCATAAAGACTTCAGGCTTCTTCAAGCATCAAAGTATCTGAAATAAAGTCTTTTCCCGCCTCAGGATGAAAGATTTTTTTTTTTTTTTCTGTAGAACGTTGTCAGCTCAGCTGGAGGCGTGTTTTTTTAACCATGTTCCTCAGACAGCACAGGAAATGCAGCACTGATCTCGGATCAGTGCCAACTGCTGCATGAAGGACCATTCATTCTCCGTCTGAATTGGGTGTACATTTGAAGGGCAGTGCTGGAGACAGTGGGAGGGGTAGTGCTGTAGGCATTAATCACACCAGTAATTAATTACAGCCCTGAATAGGTGATCTCTAAAGCTTCTTCCTCTGACTTGTGCGGTATGTTTAAGGTGGCGGATGGGAACGTTTACCTTGCGGTGCCTGGAACCTATCACCCACTCTGCGTCTGTTTTCTGTCTCCCCGCAGATATTTGGAGTCTTGGTGTGATCCTCTTCATGCTGGTGTGCGGACAACCGCCTTTTCAGGAGGCAAACGACAGCGAGACCTTGACCATGATCATGGACTGCAAGTACACCGTACCGCCCCACGTCTCCAGCGCCTGCAAAGAGTGAGTGCTTCAGGCTCACCCCGGTCACACCTACACTGCGTACAGGAGGTGGAAACGCATCACACACTGTGTGTAAATGAAAGGGGAGGAGACCTCACTCTGTGCAAATGAGGTAGATGGATGTCACACGCAGTGTTAAAGGCTGGGGATGCAGAGCTGAGGCCAGTTATAGTGACTGTTCTGCCCCGGGGTGTTCATTGGTGTAGTTCGCTGTGGAGACTGTGAGCTAAAGGGGGCGCTGTGCTCTGCTGCCTTCTCTGTGTACATTCGCTGCAGGCCAGGAAAGGAGTCAAGGAAGCAGCCAAGAGGTTAAATTTGGGCTTAGATAATATCGTTACATTATCTGCCTACACATAGTGAGACTGTCTGGTGCTGAGGTGGTTCCATTCACGTCGTCCTATGAAAAGCATGTCTCTCTAATGCATGATGGTCACGTTTTAGTGATATAAACCTTTTACACTGTGTTCTGAAAGGTTCTATCAGTTCTGACCGATTTTATTTCACTAACGTAACACTCTGATTAACTTCATTAACTTCACCACACAAGGGAACTTAAATTTTTACTGTGGTAGATACATCACTTTGACTGGGAAGGATAAAATATAATAGATTTATAGCTGGCAAGTTAGCCAACCATAGTGTGTTTATGAGGGGTAGGCTTTTGTGATATATTTACTGTTACTTACTATAACGGCAACAGTGTTATGAGAAAATCCTGAGATAGTAATAGTACCAGGTTGCATTAGCTTACAGAAATCTGTTTATAAATGCAGGACATGCATACTGTACTTACACGAGTAAAGGAGAAAGTGTTCCTGAAACACCATTGCTCCTGAATGTCATATTTTATTGCGATATCAGAAAGATGTAATTTCACTCTCAAAGGTCTTTGTCAATCAGAGTGAAGGTCACAGATGCACGTAGATCCTCCATCTCTCTGATGAAGACCCGTGCTTGTGATTCAGTGATGATTACATATTGGCTGTGAAAAGGCCGCTGTCTGCTCGCTACATAATGGCTGTGAAAAGGCCGCTGTCTGCTCGCTGAGGAAGCACCACATGGAGCTTGCCATTGCGACAGGGTGATTATTATCCCAGGGTCATATTTAGATGGTTTTACAAGCTGACAAAACAAGTTTCCAAATACAAACAGGCAGTTAGAGGACGCAGCGCGAGTGTTGGCTCTGGGCGAGTGTTTGACCTTTTGTTGTGACTGCGCCCAGTGGAGGCTGGGAACAGACTGCTCCACCAGCAGAAACGCCCTGGAAGAACTCTCCATGGAGCTGTTCTTTATTCTCTTTTCCAAAAATAAGTCTTCACAGTGATGTTACTGGGTCAGTTTAAACGTCCAAAATATAACGTGCAAATCCACAACAGCATTGTTTCTTTAATTTATCTTAATAATTCAGGAGGATATCGATTACATTCACTCCCCGTCATACATCTGTATGCCTGTTAATGTTGCTGTTGATACTGTTATTGGGGAAACATTGCCTCCCCTGCTTGTTCTTGTGTCATTTTGGAGTTTTTTTCCCCCTTCCTCTCAGGACCTCTAATGCTGTGTGGAAGGAATTTTTGTTACCTGCATAATAATATTTACTAATAGCCTATAAGTTATGCATTACATTCAGGCACTTTTACCCAGTACATTGAAGTAAAGCAGCCAGCTTTGTTTTGCTCAGACCAGGGCTGCATTCAAATACAATTTAACACGCTCTCTTCCCTTGCTGTCTTCCCTCGAGGGAGCTATCTTGTGACGCAATTTGCTACGTGCAGCAAGCAAACGTATAAGGTGCTCTGCAGGGGAGGATTGACGAGAAAGTAACAAAAACCGAACCGAACCGACCCTCGAAACATTTCGGAAGTGCAACACCATAGAGTTGAAATGTGACCGCCACATAGTTCTGTGGCGACCGCCCACTTTTTTCATGTGGAGCATTGCATTGTGGGATTTGTTTCTTGCTGGAAGCTTGCATTTTATACCCTTGGTGGAAAGGAGGATAAACGAGGGAGCGAGGGAATATAATTACTCCCTCCCCTCACTTGGTGTGGCTGCCATATTTCATCCTGACATTTTTGGGATTCCCCCCTTGAAGCAAGGGAAGGGAACGACAGGAAGAAAGGATAAACTTCGGATCCGAATACAGCCCAGTCTTCTGAAGAAGAGCCCAATAACGGGCCCATTCTCACCCAGCGTCGGCCTGCTGTTCTGTTATAGCTCAGCTCTCAGTACTTAACGCCACTTTGTGTGACCTGGCTGTCAGGAATGGTGACAGCATTGTCCTTTCCATCCTCACACACATAAATGACCGGAGTGCTAGAACTAATGAGACTCGCTGGCAGGGGGGAAAAAAAGCACACTTTAGTCCTGCCGTCACTCCGCGATCCCTCCGAGACGAGAGGCGGCGAAACGTGGAGTCACTTCCTGTCACCACGCCATGCATCAAAGTCACACAATCCGTGGGTCGCGCTGGTCTTTACGTGGCCTCTGCTCCTCTTAGAATAAATCCCAGGCATTTGTGTAACCATATTTCCTGGGATTGGCTGTTTAGTATGATGCGTCAGCTGAAGCCAGCAGCCTGTGAAATATCCAGTGTGTCCTCCATTTCAGAGACACATGTTTGTTTCTGACTCCATCTGTCCTGAATGCCAGCCATTTATTCCTCTCTAATTACATGCAAAATTAGGCTGTGATGGAGGTAGATTGTGATTGGCACACCTTCGGTTTGCCTGCATGTTGATGAATGTTCTGTTCACAGAGCTTTCTCTGGGACAGGATGATTGATGAGGAATAATTGAATTTAGTTCTCTTACAAGATGTCACTGTCTGATTTTTATCTATCGCTGCTTCCAATGTCACTTTTTGTTAAAATTGAAGCATATCACCAACTGGCCCGTAATGTTCTCATTACATCACTGTGATCTCATTGCAAGATTTTAGCCATTAAATATAAAACAAAATCAAGCTTCAGTTATATTGTGATTGTGTAGTTTTGTGTTTTATAAACCATAAGTCTCTCAGAATCTATGTTTGCAAATTGCTATGATGTTACTTTATTTCCTTACAGCCCTACCTAAGAATTGAGCCTGCTACCGTGGTATTACGAGCTCTGTTCCTTAACAACTGCTCATAATTGGCTCATTGAACTATGGGCCTTGTCTGTTTGCTACCTGCTCATTAGCTAAAGTGAGGCTGCTTCCATTTAGTTTCAGTTTGAGAGTGACTGTTGCTGGGCAGGTAGGACTCATTCCTTGGGGGAGACACCTGTGTTTGCATGTACATCCTATGGTTGTCAGAGTTCTTTCGGTCTTCTATTTGAGCCATTTTGCTGAGTAGTCCCTGGGTAGTGGTTCCCGTCTCATTCCTTCATCAGGATGGGCCGCTCTGCGTTGACTACGTTTCTGGAGCAGCTGAGCCTGAGCTCACCGTGAATGAACAACACTTTGTTTGCTTGTTTGGAAAACTGTAAACTCCATTAACGATGAATTTCCAGTTTGTGGAATGAGGTGGAACTTTACGGAGCCCTGACATTTCAAGCCAAAAGCAAAACTGATGACGTCAGGTAGCAGAGGTGCTGAGGTCTGTGGCCAAGATGTCTGGTCTAAATCCAGTGGTTATCTCAGGATGAGGACTTACTAGGTTAGAGGGGTTCAGACTGATCAAACTGGGAAAGGTGGTGATCTATCTGTCTGTCTCCTGTTTATATAGATGTGTTTTATTATACACAAGCCTACCTCATCCAGGAACAGCTCGAACATTGAGAGACGAGTACTATAAATATCCTGAGCAGTTCCTCTTTACCCCAAGACCAGAATTAGACCAGAATGGACACATGCTCACAAACGCAAAGATGCATTTCATCCTTGTGAATCATCCATCCTGTCTGTCTGTAACTGTTGGAAAACTCAGGAGCTGCTATAAAGTCAGAATACATAAGTGAGATCGATAGTGGTCTCTTCCTTCCTTCTACATAGGTGGGTGACACCCTCTAACTCTGAAATGGCTTGTGCGGGCCATTAATATTTTATGGATGAATGTGTTGAGATGGATTTGAGTTCAGGTTAAAATGTTAGCTGTGATTTAGCAGAGACCCGGGTTCCTGTGTCGGATGCTGAAGGCATGGCATGGCAGTGTGTGGCCCTGTCTGGTTCAGCTATGGTCTCTTTGGTCCTACCGTACTGTTTGGGTGGGTGTGATGGTTGGGGGCTGTAGGTTGGCTTTTATGGAAATCAAAACCTCAAGCCCACATTGTAGTGCTACTGTCAAAAATGACAGTAGACTTGTTGCAATAACCCTCCAACTATTCAGCTGTCGGTATGCTGCATTTTCAGCCGTGCGCTTTTCATAATTGTCTGGTTTTTTTTTTTACTTAAACAGGAAATTCCATGTTGCTCTGTGTGTTTTGAGTGGTAAACAGATTGTCCGGTGCGCTGGTGATAATGTGCTGAGAGCCCTGCTCCCCTGTCTCCTTCCAGCTTGATCAACCGCATGCTGCAGCGGGACCCGAAGCGGCGGGCCTCGCTGGAGGAGATCGAGACCCACGCGTGGCTGCAGGGCGTTGACCCCTCTCCCGCCACCAAGTACAGCACCCCACTGGTTTCCCACAGGAACCTGTCAGAGGAGGAGCACAACAGCATCATCCAGCGCATGGTTCTGGGTGACATTGCTGACCGTGAGACCATCATCGAGTAAGAGACTCCTTTTACCTGACTCAACCTTTCTGACTCTCCAGTCTCCACTGGTCTGACTATGCCTCTCTCACTCCACTGCTCTGACCCCACCTCTCTCACGGTCCACTGGTGTGACTCCGCCTTTTTTATGGTCAGCTACTCATTTAAGGCGAACTCTGATTTTAAAGCTCACATAACCTGTTTTTCAAAGAGCACCTTTTTGCTTATCACTTGTTGACTCCGCAGTGCTCTGAACAAAAGTTATTTGCTTTCATTATAGGCTGCACAACTATTACCTCACTGTTCAGTGCATGCAATGTCGCTGCCTCGCCACTGGGAAAAGCGTACGCAAGGTCAAGAGCTGTCGTGAGATTTCATCGTACCGTACACCCACGTTCATTTTGATAAATCCGGATATTTCCCTAAAAATGGCCGTACGCTCACTTTACGATCAGATTTGAACGTACGCCTGAATGATAAATGAGGCCCAGTGTCACTGCAGTGCACTGATGTTCCCTCTATTGATCTTTTACCTTATCACACGCATGTACTCATCAGGGCCCTGGAGACGAATAAGTACAACCACATCACTGCCACCTACTTCCTGCTGGCTGAGCGAATCCTGAGAGAGAAGCAGGAGAAGGAGATCCAAACCCGGTCCTCCAGCCCCAGCAACATCAAAGCCCAGTTCAGGTAGCGATCCGGTTTTGACACTCCTTTGCAAATGGGGATGTCACAGCACATTGTGTAGTCGTGCACTGTAAGGTCCTTGTGGTGTTATCCAGAAAGGAGCGACTCTTGGCCTACAGTGCCATTGCAGCTAACTGTTTACTCTAACATATAAATGGGTTGGGTCATTGAATTTGATGTGTAAGGGACAGAACAGTAATTGATTTGGAGGTCCCCATGCATCCTGGCAGGTCTCATCTCTGTGAGCAGAGCATTCGCTGAAATCTGCACAGACAAACTGAGCTCTGATGGGCCTGTGCTTCCTTTAGAAGCAGTACCACATGGTGCACTCTGATAGAAATGTCACATTTACCTCTAGGACAAGTGGCTCTTAATGCATAAATAAAGCATCCAGAACACAGGAAGGGACCTTACAGCAATAGAGAGGTATGATTGGTCTTCCTCTCCTGCTAAATATTTCCCTCCACATATAGCAGTCATTAGTAAGGCGCAATCAGTTTCATGTTAAGGTGCAGGCAAAATGTCCCTAGCGTCGCACCAAAAATAGAACATAAAAAACTGTTATTCAGTTTTGTAAAATGCAGAAAAAGGTACTGCCTTAATGGACACCAAAATTAGAGAACCAAGGGGCATGTGTAACTCTACTGTTCATGTAGCTCTTTGCTCCTTGTAGCAGTAGCGCCCTGGGGCTCTAGTGTCCCTTTAGCTCTCATGTTCCTGCAGCTCACGTGTTATAAAGCTAGTGTTTCTGTAGCTCTAGTGTTAATGTAGCTGTAATGTTCCCTTAGCTTCTGTGTTCATGTAGCTTAGTGTTCCCTTAGCTTCTGTGTTCATATAGCTTAGTGGTCCCTTAGCTTCTGCGTTCATATAGCTTAGTGTTCCCTTAGCTTCTGCGTTCATGTAGCTTAGTGTTCCCTTAGCTTCTGCGTTCATGTAGCTTAGTGTTCCCTTAGCTTCTGCGTTCATGTAGCTTAGTGTTCCCTTAGCATCTGTGTTCATGTAGCTTAGTGTTCCCTTAGCATCTGTGTTCATGTAGCTTAGTGTTCCCTTAGCATCTGTGTTCATGTAGCTTAGTGTTCCCTTAGCATCTGTGTTCATGTAACTTAGTGTTCCCTTAGCATCTGTGTTCATGTAGCTGTACTGTACATGTGACTTATCTCTAATGCAGACGTTTAAATGTAGTTCTAGGCAAATCTTTTGGATTGGAGGGGGATGTCACTTTTTCAGTTTTCTTTGTTAAGGTAGACCGAGCCTCTAAGCTCATAAGAGTCTGCCTGAAATCACTGGGATCAGAGTGGAACAATATGGCTGCCGCTGTGCAGCAGGGTTGGAACAAAAGGGACTCTCTGATGGGATTAATCCAGCCATTGGTGTCTTTGTGGTTCCTGCTGTTTGTGTAGCATGGAGAGGGACCTTCACATTCTGTTCAACGGTTTGTTTTGCCACAGAACAGAAGTGACACCCAAAATAACCTTGAAAAACCTTCTAACGTCTTTCTCTGGAATGAAAAGCCTTTTGGTTGTGTGACGTTTAGTTGTCTAGACAGTGATTGCGGGCCTGTGGGCTGCGTGTATCGTCACTGGGTAAACCTGCCTGTCCTTTGTTACCGGTCTGTGTGTTCAGCGCACTGCCAGGATACGCAGCACTCTGGTGTTCAGTGTGAATGCTTTCCTGTCATTTCCCTTTAGTCCCACTTTAGAGTACTTTCACCTCAACTGTCTCTGGTGTAGTACGTTAGCACTTTACCTCAATGTCTCTAGTATAGTTACCTTCAGTTTACCTCAGTGTCTGTACTTACTTTATGCTTTATTTTCCCTCCAGAGAGGTTTGTTTACGGTGTCGTATAAAGGTCACGCATTTCTGGTTACCTCAGATTACCTCAGGGTGTCCGCTACAGGGATAAAGGGAACTATTTGCAGTATGGATCAGTTTGTTGGTTTTGTTCTCACTGATTCTTCTTGAAGGTAAATATGAAATGGCACCTGCTCTGTATCTGAGTGCAAGTGGACCTTAAACTGACATTTTCTGTCACTGCTGTTTGCAGGCAGTCGTGGCCGACAAAGATTGACATCCACCAAGACATCGAGGACAGTCTGGCCGCTTCGTCCATCTCTCACGGCGGGGGTCCGCAGTCCCCTGCCCGCAGCGCAGAGAACCTGCTCAACGGGCACCGTGGGAAGGGGCTCCTGGACTTGGGGCGGCGCGAGGAGCCCAGCGAGCCCACCCCCCTGTCCCAAGCCTCTGCCCTCTCCACCTCCAGCCAGCTCAGGTCAGGGGGGGCCGCTGACTCCGCCCCTAACAAGCAGCGCACCTGCCTGTTCAGGGTGGAGGAAGACGAGGAAGAGGAAGACGAGCCGGCGCCCCTGCCCACCCAGGTGATCCTGCGCCGCAAGCCCTCGGTCACCAACCGGCTGGCGTCACGCAAGAGCGCCCCCGTCCTCAACCAGATCTTCGAGGAGGAAGGCGAGTCGGACGATGACTTTGACGCGGCGGAGAGCCTGCCGCCGAAGCTGAGCCGGCTGAAGAACATGGCGTCTCCAGCCACGCCGCACAAACGCTTCCAGCGACGCACCAGCCAGACCCGCGGGTCTAGCTGCTCCAGCTCCGAGACCAGCGACGACGACTCTGAGAGTCACCGGCGTCGCCTGGACAAGGACACCGGCTTCACTTACAGCTGGAACCGGCGGGACAGCAGCGAGGGGGGCGGAGGGGGGGGCAGCAGCGGGGGTGGGCAGAACAAACCCCCCGGGGAGGGCGGTGCAGGGCCGGACAGGGGCAGTCCTCCTGGGGGCGGGGGCGGAGGCGGGGGTGGGGGCAGTGGGGGAGGTGGTGGGGGAGGAGGCGGCGGATCAGGAAACGGATCAGGAAACGGAGGACAGGGCAGTCCCTCCTGCTGCTCCACCCGCAGCTCCACGAGGACGGTGAATGAGGTGGTGGAGAGCCTGAAGCTGATGAGCCTCTGTCTCAGCTCCCAGCTTCAGCACCTGAGCGGGACAGCAGGGGCACACGCGGGGCGCTTCTTCCTGGACCCTCAGGGGTTCTCCAGCATCAGGGTGCAGGAGTCCTCCGGGAGGATGTGCGCCGGCTCCTGCGGGAGCCTGGACATGCCCCTGCCGGGCCCTCACATGGGGGCCACCCTGAAGGCGCTGGACCTGGCTCAGGAGAGCACCGCTTTCAACCTGAAACACAGCATCCTGCGGCTCCCGCTGTGTGACAGAACCATCTCAGTGAACATCCAGCGCAACCCCCAGGACCGCCTGCTCTACGCCCCTGCCCCGCCTACCTGCTGCCAGGTCATCTGAGGCCCCACCCCATCACCCATGTCTGTAGCAAACCATTGACAATGGAGTGAAGAGTGACGAGCTGCTGTCTTTTCTGTTTTATTTTTTACTGTGATATCTTTCCTCTGCTCTCTTGCTTTTTTATTTTTGCTTATTTTTTTTGTTACACTCCCCTCCTGGCTTCCCCTGAAAAAAAGGAATCTTCATTCAGAGGAACCTGTGCTTTTAGAATAAAAACTTAAAGTGGATAAAAGACCAAACTTCAGGTTGAAAGATCAGGATAGGAGATGGAGCAGTGGATTCTGGGCAAGCACTTACAATAGACTAATCATGAGTCAAAAGAAATCAAGCTCTGATAATGCTGCCCATTCACTGTTATGTATAGTACGTGTCAGGCAGGCTAGACAATTGCAGAGAAAGGCCTTGAAAAGTGCCCCCACTGTTAAGTCTTAAACAAAATGACCAGAAACAAACTATTCTTTTATAAAGATATTTTAGCTAAATGTTATTTTTGAACAACTGAATTTCATGCTGAAGGACAGAATGTCATCTAATAAGTGCTTTTACTTTGTACTGCACATTGACAATCTTTTGTTTTTAACTATCAAAATTAAAGTTAATTTTTAACTGGTTATCCCAATTTCACAGAGCATGAAGGTTGAAACGATTCATAATATACCCACCAGTAAGCAAGTGCTTTTTAATTTTTAAAAAAAAATTTTATTAACCAAAGTGTATTTTAACTCATTTGAGACTCAACCAATGAATGCAAGAGAACCGAATGAAAATTCTGATTCCAAATGCTCAGGCAGGGTGGATAACTGTGATTCTTTGTTTGGATAGATATTGAGTTCTGGATTCATGGCAGGTCCCTTTAGCAAAATTACCTGATGATTTATTTCTCCAGAAATTCAAATTAAATTGCAGTTAGATTTATTTAATTGATCCTCAGCCGAAGTAACCAAGAGCCAAGAGTCCCTGCAAAATTAAATGAGCTATTCATGCTGTAAATACTGAAAACCTTTATTTCTAAGATTTATTTTGACTTGATTCCAGCTAAACCATTTGCACCTTTAATTTTATGTATTGTATATTTTAAGTACCAGAAGTCTTGGAGATGATGTATTTTAAGGAGTGTTTGTACAGTATGTAGATCTTAAGTTTTCTTCTTTTTTTTGGACATTTGGGTTTTGCAGGGATGGCTGTTCAACCCAGCATTGGGTCAGAATTGTGCTGTTTGATCACCAGATGACCCCATCCTGAACTGCGTTACTGGGTCATTGGGGAGACTGCACACCACTTTTTCATTCAGGAATAAAGTGCAAACGTGGATCAGTGTTGGAATTTTTCCTGTGTTTGGGATGAGCAGACATGCTTCTGTTGAGCCTATTTGAAAAGTCAATGGAGAGAACAATAGGGAATATATTAAAAGGGCATTGGCAATAAGCTATATGTTGCAGCTATATGTAAATATATACTATATATTTTGTTTTATATTTCAAATCTGTACAGCCTCAGAATGGCACCTTGGACATAAGACATATTTGTAAATAGTTGTAAATATGCTGTTCTACATTTAAAACTGCATTGTTGACCATTTTGTGCATAGCTGTAATATAGCCTTATGTGTTTCAATTGAAAAAAGATTAAATATGAAAAGAACACTACTGCTAATTTACGTGTAGCTGACTGTCCGTCTTTACCAGGATGTAAAGAGGTGAATGACTGCATGTGTTGTATGTTTTCCATTCTCTGTCTAGGTACAGCAAGGGATTGATCGCTCAAAAAAGTGTTGTTGGACCAAACATTTAAAATGGTTAAAAAAAAATCTATAAATGTATGCCATTGCCGATACCTTCCTGAAATGTTGCATATAGCTATGGTAAGGTCCAATATTAAATGTGGAAAAAACTGTCTTATAAAATCGAGTCCTGTCATTTGTCTGCATTACGTAAGTTTTGACAAAGCCAGCCTTGGTGCACAAAATTTAGGTGGGGTGGTGAAATACCTTTTGATAGTTTTTTATTAGAGGTAGACTGTGAGGATAGTGTGTGCCTCCTGAGGAGTTAACACAAGCGTAGCATTTGGGATGGGTGTTCACACAAGCAGGCACATCCAGGGTTTCACTTACATTTACTTAATTGTATGTTTTGTGTTCAGTGCAGTCGTTCCTCCGGATTCCCTTTACTGCGCAGGTGACACGATGCACACAGAGCTCTGACAGCTCAGTCTGGATGGGTCCAGGAAATTGATTTAATGAGATGGTGGCTACATTTCCTGTGAGAGATGTCAGTGAGAATGACAGACATGGAAGCTCTGATTTCAGCGGACTAGTTCAGAGCCTCCATCTGGATAGACTCTGACAAAGTGGCAGGGAAAAGGTGTCCTTAGAGGACGCAGTCCTATAGAGATGCTCCTCTGGGAGATATGGAGGATTTCCTTTGACTAGTGACTGTTGACCTCAGACAGAAACGGGGAAAACAAGCACAGATGCAGAGAGACAGGAAAACATTTTCACCGTAAAACAATATATTCTTTTCAGGAATTGTCAGGTCAAAATTTTGTGACTGGAGACTACAGAGCACAGCTGACAGATTTCACCTCAAAGGCACCGACTCTCAACTGAAGTGCTGTTTTAAGATGAGAATACCTATATTGTCATTACAGTAACAGAAATAAGACACTTGTTTACTTACAGCAGATCATTACTATTAACCATCCATACTATATAACACGATGACAATACAAGAGGTGCTTCATACCTGTGGTTTGATAATACAGTATCTGCAACTACTACACCATTTACATTCCTATTCCTTTTCCGAAACAGTCTGCTTATTCCTGAGGTATACGTCTCTTGTTTAGTGATAAAAATGTTTGGACTGGAAGCCCAGTGGATCGTTGTGTGAATAAATATCTTGAAAAGCGGTCTTCATTCAAGTCCCCATTTTCCAAAATCTTGAAATTCAATCCCATTATAGTTTCACTCATCCCTTCCCAATCCAAACTCTAGAAATGTACATAGTTATGAACCTTCACCCGAATCACCCCAAACATATCCGTAGTGCATAGTGACTGAAGGACCTGTGTAGATCCGATATTCAAACCAACACTTTGCTTTGACTTTCCACTTCCTGTAGTCCTAGTGATATACACTATGGTTGTATTAATGAACATGAATATATAATGAAGCCTAGTTATATTCTCTGAGATTAACCTTTGGGGGAGGTGTGTCAATGATGATAGTCATAATATACCATGCATAATGTTACACGCAAACATAAGCCACAAATCCGAACAAGCAATTCCTTTGCAGCAGGACCAGGTTTTTCGTAGACGTACATAATGCATAATGCTTTTTAACAGTGACATGAGTTTAACACACCACTCTCAATATAAATTAAGCAGCAGGCCAATTCTTGATCCTGCGCGATAAGGCGTCTTGCAGTGCAGCATGTGAACAGCGTGTAAACGTCTCAGGCTGTGGTTGCTTTCCCTGGATCTTGACGAGGGTCCTTCAGTATCTGTGGTGTTTGCCTCTTCCCTCTCCATCATTAGCTCTTACTGGGGATCCCTGCCGCAGCCTCCAACATTTTCTGGAAATGAGAACACAACTAATATCTTAGAGAAACCACCACATCTGAGGATATTGAGTACTGTGTGTATATATATATACACACACACACACACACTGTTGATCAACGAAGAGCAAGTCTTCAATGATTTCATCTCAAATTTTGTGATTTGTAAACAATCTCAATTCTTCATATTTCTAAGATGAAAATGGAGGCAGTACTGACTGAAATAGAACATTAACAGAGACAATAACTGAGAGAGAATCCATATCAGCTGCTCCTGCCTGCAAACCCTCACACAGAATGGATTACTCTCCAAATGTTTTTCATATCATTAAATACATTTCCCAAGACCATGATGTCATTTGTCAAATGTATTCAATTAACTCCACTGCCTTCAGCAATTGAGAGGAAATTATATTCTTGGCCTAAAATGTGTAATGTTCAATTAACTTTTAGGTCATTTAGAGAAAGACTGATGGTTCACTTCCGTGGAGTGAATCAGCATTATCTGCTGGTGCGATCACCACTGGAATAAGGGTGTAGCACAGGCCTGTCGCTACTGGGACAAAGGTGTATCACAGGTCTGTTGGTACTGGGAGATGGTTGGACAGAGCAGCCCCTTCTTGTAAAAAGGTGGAGTCCTCCCCACAAGAAGGTGAAGCATAGTCACTATCCTTCACCCCCCAGTGGATCATGGAAAAGTTAAGTGGGGCAGTGGTGCTCCAAATGGATGTTGTAACTCCTAGATGATTCATAATAGTACATTAGGCTACATAGGACAAGTTCTTCTTTAACACAACACTAAGATATGATTGAAAGCACCATGATTAGGTGAAAGGTCAGCTATGGTCTGCTGTGCATGTCGTCAGAGTGCTAATGGGAAGCTTACAGCATGGTCAGTAAAATATAATCACACTGGGGACCTGTCAGGAGAGCAGGAACTGACCAGCTATTCTGGGCCATGTGATGGAATTCAGTCAGATTTATCAGAGGTGAGTTAAGCCCCCAGTGTGATCAGTGCATAACCAACGTTCACTGTGAACTGGTCAGTAGCTGGGTGCTCCCTGGTCCTCCCGCCCCTCCTATTGATGATGACCTTACTGCCCGCAAAAAAGTCTACCATTGTATTAAAATCTAGAGATACTGACAAAATTGCTAAATGCTCTCTATACTGTAGACAAAATGACGAGACTATATTGGCTGAATGGCCTGTTTCTGTCTAACGTTCATACATTTTTCATGTTCTTGCTATTAATTTCCTTCCAGAGTGAGATTCATTAGATTAACTCAAATTATCCCCATGGTGAATCCTTGCTATCTCTCTGGGCCAAATTTACTCAGGGAGAAGGCACCACACTAAATGTGAGTTGGCTAAGGTTGCAGTCAGCATTATCAAGTGATTTACTATGATTTACTATCTAAAGCTCAAAAAGAACCCTGTTGGTAGCAGAGAGAACTGTACAGCATCCTTGCATTTCGGTGTAATCCTTTAGTAATATCCAACGTGTACAATTGGATAAAGGCTATCAGTAAGGGATAGGGTGTCTTGGGATTTCTCATCGGTTTCCAACCCCCCTGCCCATCTCACTACATGTGCAGGTTTGTTGAAGCTTCAGCCAGTTTCCTCTCTCGATCTTGATCTCAATCTTCTAGTCTGTCTGGCATTCTGCCATATCACCACCCCTGCATTTGTTGCAGCCAGCTGCCATTCTCCGTGCCCCAGAGAAAACCTGAGATTTCTTGCCCCGAACCAGGATTTAATGTGTCATTGAATATGCTTATGCTTTTTGTTAATATCTCTAGCAGCCAATACCTTGAGGACTCATAGCCAAAAGGCTAAAAGACAGCTCAGAACTATTAACAGGTTTCTTCCTTGTGGCTAGGCTCCTGCATTGACTTCATTGACACAGACAGAATGTGAAGCATCTCATCGTTCAACCACAGAGGTAGACCTGTTCCTCAGCATGCTCAGGTAATGGCATGCAGGCACTGTAAACCTGTTTACCAACATGCGGGTCTTAATAACAAACCTACCATTCCAGATAGCACAAGGCAGAGACATAATCGTGTTTAATCCTGGACTGGTATGAGAACAAGACTGAGACAGCACTCATGCTCACAGCAGACAAGCACCAACAACACATTATGCTGGCTCTCTGAAACCCAAGCTGAGCTACTGCTCCCATCTGGCTCACATGTTACAGTGTTTTATTTAGAGTGCCAGAGTACTGCTCACTATTTACAATGGAAGCAGATTGCATCAAACTACTGTGAACTGCTCAAGCTGCAGCTGATTGCTGAAGACCGCTGCAGACTGTTTTCAACAGTTTCCAGCAAACTTGTGGAATATCACTCCAACCTTTCAGTCTACTGTAGACTACTTCAAGCTGACTGCCTTTGACTCTAAAAATGTCCTCTGCTGCGAACACTAACCCTTTCAATACAGGATTTCCTAAAGCAGCACAATGGTACCCCCCTGTGCATTAGCCCTAAGGCTGCCACAGGAAGCAGCTGGCGTAAGAGACAGTATGGAATCTTAAGTTCTTAATTTTGTTTGCACACACTCCCTTATTCTCCCCTCTAATGTAGTCTAATACCCCTTTCATTAGAGCCGTATCTGCTTCTGAAGCGCTTCTGAAGCGGTCTAACTCTCAATATAAAAAGATTTGAGACGGGTAGATAATACCGATACAAAACAGAACGGTTTCAAGTTAGTACGGACTAGTAGGTGGTTCAGAAGCGCTTCAGAAGCAGATACAGCTCAATATGAAAAGTCCCGACATTTGAAGCGGACTAAACCCGACTCCGTCGTCTCGAAAGCTCGAAAATGACTCGTTTTCTTCGTAAATCCCTTTGGAAAGAGTGATGCAGATCTTGAAGCAATCGCCTACAAAGACCTAACTGAACCACAAGCACCGCGAATATAAGCATAGGTTGCACTTCCATAACTTTATTCGGCAATCTCCACTTTAAACGATCATCGAATTGGACAAAACATACACAGATACACATACGTGAAGCACACAGTAAACCACTCGAGCCAGGTTAGCTAGTGTAACATGAATCACGCGCGCAAATTATTGACCTCTTGTTCTCGAGCCCCGCTTACGTTTTCTCCCACGTTTAACATGAGACAATCGGTTACCATGACAACAAGTACGTACTAAAATGCGTGTATATAAAATGGTCCGGCGGCCTTGATCCGCATTTTCTGGGGCAATATAAAAAGGTTTGTGACGGACTTTTTTGATCTGCTTCAGAAGCGGTTCAAAATCAGGGGTACAATATGAAAGGGGTATAGGTGCAGTGCAGAGAAAAGCATTTGAGGAGTTTCATAATTAAACAAAACAAGATGTCTGATTGACGAACACAAACACAACATGCCTGCTATTTGTTCATAGATCAGTGCAACTAAAAATGTGAACAATGATGTTTGCTCATTTGTTCTAGATGGTGCAGTAAGAAATACCACTGCCATGGAGTATAATCTGTGAGAATGTTATTTGGATGAGAAGGATAACAGTAAATCACTTGCTTATGACAAGCAAATAAAGAAATGCTCTGACTTTGTCTTGTACACAGCAAGGCCTTACATTAAAAACAACCTTTAATCACTTGCCACTAATTACACCTCCCCTCTCACCTAACTCTTCTGCTTAAGTATGTGCTGTACAGACACCTATAAATACTGTGGTACACTAGTAGGGTGTGAAATACAGCAATATTTATTTCTTCTAATGTAAAGTTCTGCACACACCTACTTCAAACGAATAAGTTTCCGGCAGCTTGTTTTGAACTTTTAACCATTGCCCCTCTGCATCTAAGAGGGTCTCACATTTCCATAGTAATGGCATAAATGGCTATCCTAAACTTCAGAACATATCCAGTTCATTCAGAAGTGAGGTGTGGGAACAAAGCTGTTCTTAAGAAACCAATTAATAAGCCCATTTGAAATAAGGCTGAGCAGCACCAGCTAGGCCACCAACCCCTTGCTGTCTACAAATGACAGCGTTCCAATGAGGCGTAGCCCACTGCCAACACTAAACTGCACACAGGGTCATGACCTCCCTGGAATTCTTTCCATGGGATGACCCAAATATGACTATATGGAATACTCATATGACACCTGACAGTGAGAAGCTGCTAATTCACCAACAATCCCCTGCTTGGTGTCCAATCCTCAGATAAAGGCTCCCTCCTTAGTGTCTACTTCTGGGATAATAAAAAATCATCTCTTTGTAGTCTAAATCTGGATTAAAAGTCCGTACTGTCCACTCCTGAGAAAAAGGTTCCTTCCACAGTATCCACTCCTGTGATAAAGGTCCCTTCCACAGCATCCACTCTTGGGATAAAGATCCTTTCCATAGTATCCAGTTCTTACTTAGACAAGGGTGCCTTTCTTAGGGTCGAACTTCTGGGAGACAGGTCCCTTCCGAAGTCTTAGGTCTCATTCATACTTGCATTTGGGGGCTACAGGTTAGTCGCTCATATTCTGTGTCCGTTCACGTAAGCATATTTAAATGCTTGCATGCATTAACAAGTAACAGGACTCACTCCGCTGTCGGTAAGTTTGTAATAGTGCAATGTTTTGCTCTGAATGTATTTTCAGAATTTTTTTACTTTATGCGGCACTGCTTGTCGCTTCGGTAAAACCCAGCAGACTGCATATTTTGGGACTGTAATAAAAATACTTGGTTATTTCTTTTGCATCCTTCCAATTTTCTTTGAGTGTTGTTCAGGGAGCATTGCGCAGTTAATCACTGCTACCAGTTGTCAACTCCCATTGCCATCCATACTTGCAAAACCAAGCTCATTTGCATAGAAACAAGAGTCAACTTCGGTAGTCGCTACCTGTTTCGAGCAGGACTCGTTACTACTAGTTGTCACTCTTGTTCATTACCATAATAAGTGCGAACTTGACTGTATTAAGCACTAAAATAAGGAGCAACAACTGTAATAGCTGTAATGTGAACGTAGCCTGATTGTTCTTGTCCCCTCTAAGAGTCACTGGATAGCAGCCAGAGTGTCCTGCTGATGGGGCAGCTTCCAGCTCCTGTTAGCACCTTCCAGCTATTTTCAGACTGTCCTGGTCCAGTGGCCAGAGGGGACTTTCCCCAAAGAGCGGCTGCTCTGCTCCTGAAGCTGCTGATTGTGTGGAAAAGCATGCAGGAGTGACAGGATCAGATGCAGGAGCAGCTCGCTCAACGGTGCAGAAAAGGCCCTGCTCACCAGCAAGGTCCCCATAACTCAACCACAAGGAATTCTGACTTCTCTTCAGACAGTGTACCCTAACAAAGAGGGGTCCTGCGGCAGCAGCCTCACTCAACCAAACTGCTCCATGTCATCACACCTGGCATTTTCAAAGATATGAGGCACTAACCCCGCCTCAAATTCAGGATATAAACTACTGTACTGGGGGGTCTTAAGGATCCACTGGAGAGGAGGGTGGCACAGATTCTGTTTTTTTAATGCATAAAGAAGTGAATCAAAGTCACTTCACTTCAACATCTGTCAACTAGCTACAAACTGTTTTTAAAAATGATTTTGCCTGTAAATATTTGGTGGTGCATGAGGTGGCGTTACAGTCTATATTTAACTGCTTTTCCGACTCCTGTCATTAGTGTCCACAGGGAATGAGCATTAAGCAGTGAAAGAGTGCGGAGCTGGGGCCACTGGAATGCTCTTGGAATACAAATGAGCTGCTTTCAAAGAGAATGCACACAGAGCTGCCCTTTTACATATTACAGAATGGCCTGGAAGACTTTCCAAAAATAATTACATGAATGTTTCTGTCAATGTCTGACAATAATAAGAAATGACTGTCTGACAAATTGCATATTCTAATTATGCAAGAGCCAGCCAGCCATCGTTTCCATAATTGCGGCTTTTCAGCAAAAAAAAAATCTGAAAATCTGTCAGTTTCTAACCACTACCTGTCTTTCAGTACAGTTCAGAGATGTTCTTTAAACGTATGAAAAAGGCCATTTAAAAATAATCCTGAAAACATCACTAAAAGTTTCTAGATTGTTATTACTATGACTGTTATGCCTCGGTTATGTGATAATTATGATGATGTGATTTCTATTCATTAGTTTACCAGGTGCTCTTTTTCATATTTTCTTGCATTCCCATTAGTTTAAGACAGAAGGCAAAACATACCAAGACCAAGCTGTTAAACTACAAAGAGAGCAAACACAGTTAAGAAATATTCCATCATTCAGGCAATATAAACCTTGTAATTCAATGGTGTCACTTAACCACTTAAGTTAAATGTTACGACTGACAAGCAAAAAATGTACTGCAAGCTACGTTGTCATCATTCCAAACACAATACAGTGCTTCACTGGGTATTTTTGTGTGTTTATGGCACATACTGACATTCTCCACAGAAGTTCACACTTAGATTAAGAAACTTACCTACCAGGGACCTGCACAAACCAAGAAATCAATGCAGTTGAAGTTTTTCTGAGAAAATATGTATGCACAATGAGCAGAAATGCCCCAGGGATTAAAAATGTTTACTGACTGACCCCTCCCCCTCTGCAAACGGTACAGTATCCACAATGATCAGCGAGTAACTCCGCCTTCATTTTTAATGCAGTAAGAGCCGCCTGACAGAGACATTGCTAGAGAACATGTTGACATTGCAGTCATAACAGACATTATTCTTAACATTGTCCCTCCGTGCAGCAGAAGAGAGCCAATGGTCCTGCCTGTTGACATTAAACTGTGTTTGTGCTTCTGTAGTGAATTTTTTCAACAGGAAATAAAAGATTTTGGTAGGAAAAAATTACTGCTAAAAATATCTTAATGTTAAAATATAAACTTAATATTTTGTTTCCACAGAACAATACATTTCCCCCAGTACAGTGAGAGGCACATCACACCATTGCTCTAGGTGATCCTGTCTGGCAGCGGTTCAATAAAAGGACCATAAACAACTGCGATTCAATTTTGTGGGTGAAGAGTGTTGTAGCAGATCACGTTTATCCCATGGCGGAGAACTGCAGTGGCACATCTTTTTCTATCAGACAGCAGTGTGAACCGGTGAACCAAGTTACTCTATTCTATTGAATCCAGAATTAAACCTGGCACAAATACTTACACTCCAAAGACAAAGTGATATTTTTATTGATTATTCACAAAGCCAGTTTTCTAGGAGACTGGGCTTGTAACACAAAGACTGCGGGTTCCATTCCCAGCTGAGGAGCTGCCATTGTATCCTTCAACGAGGGACTCATCTCTGAATTGATTCAGCAAATATCCAGCTGTATAAATGAGTTGTACGTAAAACTGTAATCAGTTTGCTCTGGTTAAGAGTGCCTACTATATACTGGAATGTCATGTAATGTAAATACAAATATCAGTGTAAGCAAGTGTGAGTTTTCATTCTGGATTTTCAAATGTGAAACTTACACCAAGATCTTTTTGGAGTGTGTGTGTTTATTCACTCAAAATACTCTGTTCCATCAAACCATAGTGTGAACACTCTACACGGTTGAAACAGGTCTTACTCTTTTCTTGAGGGCCTCCAGAGACTGGAACTCCAGCCGTGCTAACTTGATCTGGATCGGTTTTGGAATATCTGGGATGACGAATGCCAGGAAGAACTTGAAAGCCAGGAGCACGTGCTGTAATGGAAACAGTCAATGTATTAGGCAAAGAACTTCCTCCTTAACTCCAATATGCAGTAGTGTTATCTTCATAATACATTCTATAACTCAAACATAACCACACAACAGACACCCTGAACATGTCTATCTGCTACAGTATATACTCCGATGTGCTTTCAGATGGTCCAGCTCATTAATGCAGACTCCTGGTATTGTGGGTAATATCTGCACCACACGGCAGCTTCTCTCTCTCACAGCTTCCATACCTTTGATTTAAGGAAGATTCATTAATGACTCATTAACTCCTTCAATGGGTAAATTGTTAATCTTACAGTCTAAATGACCATATGTTCAGGGCACTCAGTGAGCAAAGATGCCAGGATGATGGAGAGGTTAGACAGCTGCCCTATTCTGTAGGTATGGGCCTGTTAACCTGCTGTACAAACAGCACGCTCCTATGTAGAGATTCAATCTCACAAGATAGAGCAGGTTGTTGTGAACAAGGGTTAGAATCCTGTCGTACGCCAGCATTTCACCTCCCTCCGAAAATGGGAGGGGGTGGAGTCGAGGGGTCAGGGTTCAGGGAGTGGAACATAACTTTGTGAGGAGACCAGAGAACTGAGAACAGCAGTCACAGCATGAGCTTTTCATTCGCCAGGGTGTTTAATTGGATCATTCTATTATGTTTTTTGTTTTTTGTTGTTCCGAGATCACAACCGCGCCTTTCGATGACTGACATTCTCCCAAAATGCACCTGACAACCAGATGGAAGGGAGGGGACGCTGGCAACGAAGTGTATGACCCAGAAAAAGCAGCGCTCCCGTCACTGGCTTTATCCTCCCCTTTTCAGGCTTTACTCTACAGCTAAAATTCACAGAAGCTAAAGGACAGGAAATGAGTCAAAGGAAAAAATAAAAGACACATGCTAAGAGCAAATGATGAAAGAGAGGCCACATCCAGATCCCTCGGGACTCTCCTCTCACAGAGACGACATCACAACACTCACTGGCATACGCACAATCTGGGCCATGTGTGCAGAAAAATGTGCCCCATTGGTTATTTCACCCACATCAGAGAGCGTGAGCACATTGTTCTAAAGAGAATATTAGAACTATACCACAGTGACTGCACACACTACTGACAGTAAACTGCAACCACGTGACTCCCCTTCTAACTTTAATCCCTCAACAAACAAGTTTCTCCATTTCAATGTCTCCTAGCATTCACTGACTCCTCCTCTCTGGAAGTGAGCATCTCCTAATGTTCACTGAATCCTCCTCTCTGGAGAGCTCTTAGCTCCTCCAAAAAACACTGCACAACAATTAGATTAACCAATATAGCAGAGGGAAAAGATGAGAAAATCTACACAACAGTTTCCCCATTCCTACGGAGTTAGATAGCTGCCAAAACATTTAATGAACGTAAATTGAGATTCTCAAATGTAACTCAAATTGCAAATGTAAAATCTATAATCGTCTCAAAAACAAGGTTTCCAAATTAAGTTCACAGGTTTTTCCAATCAACTGCAAGCATATGAAAACTTCCACTAAGGTTCCACCCGTGCATTCACAGAAACTAGCTTAGCTAACCAACTAATTTGCAAACTATGGCTGGAGAACAGCGGTTGGCTATACCTAATTCCCAGGTAACGGTAAAGCCCCACAGAAAGCGGTAAAATCGTATGGCAAATGGAGATAGAAGACATAATTTATTATGGGTGGGCACCTCCGTGCCTGAAAGACTCATGCACAGGGTCCCAGTGCCGGTTCACTCGTAAATTAGAATAAAATATTTTCTATGTAGGCTAGCTCAAGTAGGCTATGCTTTCAATTCCTAAATTGTCATTCACAAGTTTATCAAGAAATTTAGCAAAAATGCAATGGAATAAATGGCTGGTCTAATTATAGCCGAGTAAAAAGTATGAAATCCAGAAACGGATACCCTAGAAATGTCCTTGTCCACCCCTGCCCAACAGTAGGCTATGCCATGGAGGCTAATCACTCTAGGGGGGTCTGGGGGCATGCTCTCGCATGAGAGCATTTGTTCAAAAGCACTCTGAAATGGTTCATTCTGATGACTTCTGAGAGTAGAAAATGACTTTCAACAATTATCTACATGTTGTCATGAATACATTTTGCCAGCCTTAAACTAAAATTACGGTTACAGTTCTATTTTGGTGCCAACCATACTGACAAAAAGCATGTATGTAGAGAATAGAGCGCACACTCCTATAATGAGTTCCGCACGTACAGATAAAAAAAATTACATACACAAATCAGGTTTTACATTTACACTTAAATAAATTACAAATAGTTACTAATTTTTATTTTACATTTTCAATTTGACTTGCGAATCTCAATTTACGATTTTGATTTTACATATGCAATTTGTTACATTTGCGAATCTCAATTTACGTTTACGAAACGTTTTGGTAGCTATCTAACCCCATACCATTCCCCTGTCGGAATACAGAACACTGACTTTGATGTGGTAACTCTGCCCCCATCAGAAACAATTAAAAAATACTGTTTGTGTTATAACCAATAGCAGCCTGGAACAGCAAACACAGACACTTGCATTATTTTTAGGAAACAAAAACCAATAAACATAAATAGTGTCTGTGCAATGTCTGCTTTTGTTTCACCCCCATTATTCCAGAGGCTACTGACATTCTGAGAATCACTCAAAAAATGAATTTGAGGGAGGGAGTGAGTCTAAAAGGGACAGGCAGAGGGAAGACAGGTGATAGAGAGAGAGAGAGAGAGAGAGAGAGAGAGTGAAAGTGGGGGAGGATGAGAGAGACAGAGGGTCTCTGCCCGTATTGGTAATTGAGAGAGACGGGAACAGCAGGACTGTATCAAAAGTCACACCTGATGTTCCTCATCACTCTGGGGGTGGGGGGGGGTGTATCGCATAATTCATCCTGCACACTTCTTCTACCTGCCACATCGCTCCCCGCACCCCGCACCCCGCCCCCAGAGAATGTCCCATGCCACTACACCACACACATCCACCCTAAAAACACTCTCCAGGATGATTATCGATCTCCCAGGGACCAAGTCCCTATAAAAGCCACACACTAAATCCTTTCCTATGATATCACTGATCCAGTGATCCTAATGTTTAGAAGAACTGTTCTTAATACCTGCCTCTCTTAACACACGTGAATGAGAGGAACATTTTCCTTGCCTAAAAAAGGAAGAATATATTTTAAAAACATTCCAAAATACTTCTATGATGAATAGAAATCTACCATTAATACTTACTGGGATTTAATTAATTGGTTTAAAAGATGCACCTATCCAAATAAATACATACAATACATACATACATACAACTGGATATTTTTACTAGTGGAAATCAAGTAGCTTGCTCATTCTGGGGAATGGAACCAGCAATCTTGTGATTACATGCCCAGTTCCCCAACTATTAAGCAATAGAGTAATTATTGGACTTCTGGGTCGATTGCCAGCTGTTAAGAATTTTACAGAGATTGCACTTTCCACGCATTTAACCCCAAAGGGGTGTGTCTGATTCCCACATAAACACCACAATCCGAATCCACAGGGGTGACTTGAGCCTTTTCCCATATCAACACAAATCCTATGAGCCACATTTTTCACTGTGAAGTACTTTGACATTGCAAAAGCATAATGTCAATGAAATCCATTATCATTGCTATTACAAATACTGCTTGGAGTCCTTGAGTCTACGGGAATGACATTGTGGTGGACAGCTGAGCCGGGACCCACAGAAGCGAGTGACAGGCACAGGGATGACGGGACCCGGACCCTGCTTTTACTGGCTCCAGTAATGCTTGGGTTCAGCAGAATTCAATGTGGTCTAACGATGGTGTGTAACCAGTCTCTAAGGGTGTGGTGGGTGCACTGTGTGTGCTGAGAGGAGCACATTCGCTGGAACTGACAGAGAGAGAAGGTGGGACTGCGAGCGTGATTGATTTCCGCCCACACAGGGCTCTTAGCTGATTATCATCGTTACAGAGTTTGCATCTGGGTGCATTCAGAGGAGACTGGTCGGACATCTTGGCGCGGCTTTGAAAATAATGTGATATGAACTGGCAGTGAACCGGTGAACAGGCGATGTGCAAGGCAGAATTCTGTCAAACGAAAAAAAAGAATGCATCAGGCCTTTTTTCTGTGATGTTATTAGTCTGCATGTAAAGCGCGCCAAGGCCGTTAGATCCTGACAGGATGTCGCATTTCTTATCTTTGCTCCACAGAAATGAAACGCCAAGTTCTTATATGGCTTTTAAGCTACTCTTAACCTGACAAAGTTCAAGCACTATATATGAGGGATACTTTTTTGTATCATTTTGTTTCCATACTGTTCCAGTGTAATTTACAGCTAAATCTAGTCCCACCCCCCAATTCCCATAGAGATCGATTCAAATGCAGAGACGTTATAGCATCGCTTGTAAGAGTACCAGAAAATAAGATATCTTATAAGAGTCTTTTGATGTTGTTGTGTCACAGACATCAGGAAGTCATGGCATGCAAAGCCAAAGGATATGCGACCAAATATAAAAAATTTAAAGGCACAGTCAACTTAGTGTATGTAAACTTCTGACCCACTGGAATTGTGATATAGTGAATTAAAAGTGAAATAATCTGTCTGTAAACAATTGTTGGAAAAATTACTTGTGTCATGCACAAAGTAGATGTCCTAACTGACTTGCCTACACTATAGTTTGCTAACATAAAATCTGTGGAGTGGTTAAAAATTAGTTTTAATGACTTCGACCTAAGTGTATGTAAACTTTTGACCACAACTGTATGTTAATTTCTCCAACAAGTGTACAAACACGCAACAACATACACCCTGTAGTATGTGTATGTTACTATTAAAGTAAAACAAAGCAGATTGTTAATAGACAATGGCCATATGGCCCTCATTTTAAAACTGTTGCAAGATGGTGGCTTATTTGCCACTTCACAATGCTCTAAAGCTTACCACTGGTGAAGTTCAGCTGTGAGTTTCAATGTCCTGGAACTTCGCTTGCAGCTTAGAGGCTCATAACTATACCTGATAAGAACAGCCCATTACTTAGTAAGTAAGTCATCAGATTGATAAGGCATCCAAACAACAAGAAATTCTCACAATTGTGACTTAATACCCACAGTGCTGTATAATGAAAAATAAAATCCTGATAATCTTTCCTAGCACTCGGTGTGACAGATTGAGTGTTGAAAGTAGGTGCAAATAGGGGTGAAAAGTATTTTAAAGTCTACTAGTGCATTACTCTGAGAACTAACCTAGGTTTCCACTGCTCTCAGTAGCAGAGAAGAAACAAGCATGGCTGGTTGTTCATTGGCCAGGAAGCTGTGAAGTGAGAATCCATTGGGGGTTGCCTTTATCAACACACTCAATAATAATTTATATACTTGTAAAAATACTGGTGGCAAGCTGATAAAACCAGCATTTCTGGGGTTGTCAAGTTGTCTTTAGTGAATAATGTACATATTATAATGTAATGATTTGCTTTGATTTCTGCTTTTTCCTAGTTTTCTAGACCCTTCTGAGCATAAATAATAAATGTTGTTTATCGAGTCATGCAGCTTTCGTGTCGGATTATTTTCCCTTATTTCACCTCTGGGATGTTTTGTTCTTCAAACGTACGAGGAAACAAGTCAAGGAAAATTTAACATACATTTTACACGAGAAAATAAACAGTTATTTGACTGTGTCCTGATAAAACACAGGTTTGTACATGATCAAGAAATAGCTGATATTTAAAAATGCTAAAGTGTTGTTGCTTTATCCCATATCAAACACATTAATGTTAAAATATAGTTAGAGTGCAAATAATGCAAATATAACAAATGAGCACATCTGTTCTGCGCATAAGGACATGAGCTGCAGTATATAAAGTGCATCTTAGAAATATGTCAATTGATAAAGTACAAAGAAGAAACCCCTTTTTTTGCTCTTAATCCCCAACCCCACCCCGGTGATTTCAAGCCCAGTTTACAGTGTACGGTGTATAGAATGCACATACACAGACACAGACACAGACACAGACACACACACACACACACACACACACACCAAAGGTCACATAAGTGCCCTAACCAATCAAGCACTGGAGATTCCTGTTACTGCTCCATTAATCTCTTTTTAGTCTTTTTCAGAAAAACGCACAGCACCTACAACATGCTGGGTCTTGATGACCTCACTCAGGTTTTATAGATCTTCTATAGCAGGGATATTGAAACCTGGCGCTCGAGGCCAACAGTACTGCTTTCCCCCTCTAATCGGGGACTGATTTAGCCAATCTCAAGCCAATCAATGACATTAATCAATTGATTTATCTATCAGGCAAAAAAGAAACCCAGCAGTACTACTGGCCTAGAGGGCCAGATTTGAATATCCCTGCTCTATAGAAATAACTTAAAAAGGATCAACACTGTCATCCTAATGTCCAAAGGGCAGTTTAGGCAGTGTGATGTATTTTTGGGTAGAGCTGAGGCAGTGTGATGTAGTGTGGAGTAGTGGTCAGTGTTTACTAAAGGCAATGTAATGGTTAATGGTGGTTAGCGCACATATGTGGGTTATGGGATGAAATCCCATGTGGGGTCCTGAGGTGAAGCACTCAACCTGAACGACCTTGAAATAACAATCCATCTCAAGCTGGGTTTGCTCTGAATAAAACATGCACACGCACAAACACACACACACACACACACACACACACACACACACACACACACACACACACACACACACGTACGTGTGCACACACACACACAGACACACACGTACAAGCACGCACGCACGCACGCACGCACGCACGCACGCACGCACGCACGCACGCACGCACGCACGCACAATCTATGTATGATCACAGACCACAGTGGAGCAAGAGTCAGGCTGGCTCTGAGCTTCAGTAGCACACAGAAGGGTGTGAGTACCAGCACCAAGCTCCAAAATAGCTGGGGCTGGGAGAGATGGGAAGAGCATTAGGAGGAAGTATGGCTTTTAAAGTTTACTGGGGCAAAGTGGTGCAGTGGAACTAAAGAGCTACAGAATCAGATTCTGGCTGCCCTCGTACTGCGCCATCAAGCAAGGGCGGAGAGCAGCTTTGTGTGTGAGGAGGAGGGGGGCCCTCCTCCTGTCCAATCCTCGGCCCTAAAGGGGACTGTCAGCAGTGTTCGGCTCCAGCGGGAACCAGGCTGGCCTGACAGATACAGGCATTCCCTCAACAACTGAAAACATCCTTCTCTCCAGCTGGGCCATAGGGTAACACCTGGAGATTTATAGGTTCATAAAAGTGAAGTTATTTACAGATTTGATTTGAAATGTAGCATATCCAGGGGATAGCTTCATCCCAAAGTTGATGCCTCACTTCAACACTGTAAATGTCAACAATAATATTATAAAACTTGCATTACGTCCCTCCCTTTGGTCTGTGGCTCTTTGACATGCCAAGATATCAACTGGCCATTTCAAAGAAATATGCCTTAAAGTTCAATGAAACTGATGACAGGAACTTGGAAAGGTGGTTTATGGAGCTGTATAAGACTTGGAGCTGTATAAGACTTTTTGTTTTTACCTGCACAGTGTGAAATATACACTACTCACAAAAAGTTAGGGATATTTGGCTTTCGGGTGAAATTTATGGAAAATGTAAGTTCACGCTACAGTGATATTATACGTATCATGAAAGTAGGGCATTTAAGTAGAAGCATGCAATGGTGATTTCCTCATCTCAAACAATTTATTGAAACAAAAGCCAACAACAGTGGTGGGTATACCACAACAAAAATGTCAATGTCTCAATAACTTGTCATGTGCCCTTGAGCATCAATTACAGCTTGACAACGACGTCTCATGCTGTTCACAAGTCGACTTATTGTCTGCTGAGGCATGGCATCCCACTCTTCTTGAAGGGAGGCCCTCAGGTCATTGAGGTTCTGGGGTACAGAGTTACGAGCCTCTACACGGTGAGTCAGCTGATCCCATAGGTTTTCTATGGGATTCAGGTCTGGAGAAAGTGCAGGCCACTCCATTTGAGGTACCCCAGTCTCCAGCAGCCTTTCCCTAATGATGCGACCTCGATGAGCTGGAGCATTGTCGTCCATGAAGATGAAATTAGGCCTGTGTTGTTCATGCAGGGGCACAATGACTGGATTAATGATGTTATTCAGGTAGTATGGGCTTGTCACTGTACCATTCACAAAGTGTAAGGCAGTTCTGTATTGACTAGACACACCTGCCCACACTGTAACACCGCCACCACCAAAGGGTCGTCTGGTGACAACAGTGGCTGATGCATAGCGCTCTCCTTGACGTCTCCAACATCGTTGGCGGCCATCATTTCTGCTCAACGTGAATCGACTTTCATCAGAGAACAGCACTGAGGCCCACTGGTCCCTCGTCCAGCGTAAATGCTCCCTGGCCCATGCAAGACGATGACGCCTGTGCCTGGTGGTGTGGTCAGGTACCCTTGCAGGTCGTCTAGCACGCAGACCACGCTGATGTAAACGGTTTCGAATGGTCTGACGTGACACTTGGGTGCCTCTCACCTCCCTTAAATGTGCCTGGAGTTGAGTGGCATTCATCATCCGGTTCCGCAGGGCACTGTTCACAATGAAGCGGTCATCAGTGTGGGATGTGGCCAAAGGACGTCCACTTCTATGCCTTTCTGTGACTCTTCCAGTCTCTCTGTATCTCTGTTGCAACCTGCTGATGACACTCTGTGACACTCTAAGCTCAGTGGCCACTTCCCTCTGAGAACATCCTGTTTGAAGCCTCGCAATGGCGAGGTACTGTTGATCAATTGTTAGGTGTCGTCTTGGTCTCATGATGTCAAAATGTGAACAGCATGATGAAGAGGACTGTTTAAATACCAATTCTAATTGAACCAGGAAATTTATTGGTCGATTCATGGATCAAACACCTGTTGTGAATTTTGCCGTTCAGCTCCTTGTTAGAGAACAGAAAGTTGTGCAAAAAGTACTGAAACATTGAATAGTTGGACATGTGCATTCAAAAGTTTAGAGAAGGTCAAATTAATTTCACCTGTAAAGGTTATAGTGCATTTTAGGTTCATCCTGAAATTTCACCCGAAAGCCGAATATCCCTAACTTTTTGTGAGTAGTGTATACGACTAACAGACACTATATTTCCAGGAGAAAATGAATGCTCTGGGGTTCAAACAAAACAAATAACAGCTCTGACAGCCTTATCTAAAAATCAATAGAGAGCCGATTCTGAGAGGCAAAGCCAAGCGGTGCATCACTGCATAATTTCAGCAGTCCCCCTCTCCTGTGTATCCTGTCATAGTCTGTGCAGTTAACAGTGTCTCAGCTCTGTTTACTGCCAACAGTATCCCTGCTCTGTGTACAGCCAACAGTCTCTCTGCTGTGCACACACAACAGTCTCCCTGCTCTGTGTACAGCCAACAGTCTCTCTGCTGTGCACACACAACAGTCTCCCTGCTGTGTACAGCCAACAGTCTCCCTGCTGTGCACAAACAACAGTCTCCCTGCTCTGCGTACACACAAGTGTCTCTGCTCTGTGTACAGCCAACAGTCTCTCTGCTCTGTGTACAACCAACAGTCTCCCTGCTCTGTGTACACACAACAGTGTCTCTGCTCTGTCTACACCCAACAGTCTCCCTGCTCTGGGTACACCCAACAGTCTCTCTGCTCTGTGTACAGGAAACAGTCTCTCTGCTCTGTGTACAGGCAACAGTCTCTCTGCTCTGTGTACAGCCAACAGTCTCTCTGCTATGTGTACAGCCAACAGTCTCTCTGCTCTGTGTACAGCCAACAGCTTCCCTGCTCTGTGTACAGCCAACAGCCTCCCTGCTCTGTGTACAGCCGACAGTCTCCCAGCTCTGTGTACAACCAACAGTCTCCCTGCTCTGCGTACAGCCAACAGTCTCCCTGCTCTGTGTACAGCTGACAGTCTCCCAGCTCTGTGTACAGCCAACAGTCTCCCTGCTCTGTGTACAGCCAACAGTCTCCCTGCTCTGTGTACAGCCAACAGTCTCCCTGCTCTGTGTACACCCAGCAGTCTCTCTGCCCTGTGTACACCCAACAGTCTCTCTGCCCTGTGTACACCCAACAGTATCTCTGCCCTGTGTACACCCAACATTCTCTCTGCTTTGTGTACAGCCAACAGTCTCCCTGCTCTGTGTACAGCGAACAGTCTCCCTGCTCTGTGTACAGCCGACAGTCTCCCTGCTCGGTGTACAGCCGACAGTCTCCCTGTTCTGTGTACAGCCAACAGTCTCCCAGCTCTGTGTACAGCCAAGTTTCTCTGATCTGTGTACACCCAACAGTTTCCCTGCTGTGTACAACCAACAGTCTCCCTGCTCTGTGTACAGCCAACCGTCTCCCTGCTCTGTGTACAGCCAACAGTCTCTCTGCTCTGTGTACAGCCAACAATCTCCCTGCTCTGTGTTCAACTAAGTCTCCTTGCTCTGTGTACAGCCAACAGTTTCTCTGATCTATGTACACCCAACAGTTTCCCTGCTCTGTGTACAGCCAACAGTCTCTCTGCTCTGTGTACAACCAACAGTCTCCCTGCTCTGTGTACAGCCAACAATCTCCCTGCTCTGTGTTCAACTAAGTCTCCCTGCTCTGTGTACAGCCAACAGTTTCTCTGATCTATGTACACCCAACAGTCTCCCTGCTCTGTGTACAGCCATCAGTCTCTCTTTCCTCCATGGCGTCTGCTTGGTGTACTGCTGGCAGTCTCTCTGCCCCATGTACATCCGACAGTCTCTTTTCTCTGTATACAGCAAACAGTCTCTCCACGTGAGGCACATGCTAGGATTCATAAGTACTCTCTGTCAGAGAAGCTCTGTACTATTAAAAAAATGGCTGAACCTTTGGTCCCTTGTTCCCTTCTGTGGCTATATGTGGCCGTGGAATGCAAAATCTAGCCTACATGTAAACAAATATATCTTCATAAATATCTTTAAACAGGACAGTGAATAGACAGAGCATGCACAAACACCAGCTCTACCTTGTGCTTTAAGTTAGCACTCACTGAACTTCAAGATGTCTGGCACTAGTCATTACATAATTGGGCTGTATACAAATGTCATCTTATGGTTTATTCAGCTTCTAGTTGCCTCTCTGTCACAGCTCTCTCCATCTCTCTTTCCTTCTCACTCACTCACTCACTCACTCACTCACTCACTCACTCACTCACTCACTCACTCACTCACTCACTCACTCACTCACTCACTCACTCACTCACTCACTCACTCACTCACTCACTCACTCACTCACACACTCACTCACACACACACACACACACACACACACACACACACACACACACACACACACACACACACACACACACACACACACACACACACACACACACACACACACACACACACACACACACACACACACACACACACACACACACACTTCTAAGTCCCCCAAACATTTATTTTATGTTCAATCAGGTTTAATGGGAGTGACAGATATTTCCATATAACACTCTCCACAGAAAACACGCACACACACGGTGTGATAAATGCCAACTCTTAGCCACTGTTGATTACATGCACTCCTGATAATTAGCTCATCCAGTTGTATGGTCTGATGTTGCGCTGTTAATTAAAGGCCAAATTGAATCTGAAAGCTGTCACGTTCGTTCCGTGATGGCTGTCAGCTTTTATAAGATGGAGCTCGGTCCGTTTGACAAAGGGTGGGGGAAGGGAGGCGCTGTTATCTCTCTCTCACAGGCATCAGACATTGTTTCCTGTGAGATAAGCAGGGGCCTGAAATAAGCGTGCGCACCAAGGCAGCCACTACCGCTGTGTGCCGTAGCAGAAAGCGACGTAGCATCCCTCCTGGCACTCACCACACCCTGAATAAGCTGGTCTGTGACTCTGCCATTTTCTGGCACACCTTGCACCAACTCTGCCATAATCTACTTTGCTGTCCCTTAATAGGATTTATACTGCTCCTTTAAATAAACTAAAGAGAGCGCCCAAGTGCCACTCAGAAAAGACACTCATTAAGAGTGCAGGCTGGGCCTTATAGTCACATTTTCAAGCCTCAATTATTTCACAAGTGTGTTATGACCACATTTCCACAGTGGTAGGCTACAACTGGCCTCAACCTGGCAGGTGGGTTGAAGTCTCCAAGGATTCTGTGGTTCACCACTACATTTATTCCAGGAGAACTCGCCAGCTGCACAAGATACCAGTTATCACCAGGAAGAGACATGCCTCTTCTCCGATCACTGCTAGCCCACTCCTGTACACTGTGTGGCCTACGGGGTGGAAAATAGACACTGGTTTGCAGGCAAGTCCATTGGAGGAGTGTGTGGATTTCAGCTGCAGTTCTCTTGGTTCACAGGTCTGGGTGGCACGGTGCTAACTCGAGACACAAATGCGGATTCCAAATTGTACAAAAAGGAAAAAAACTGATAAAAAAGACAAGCTTTAAATCCTTGCATGTAAATCTCCTATTACAGTAGTCATAGTGTAAATTATGCTGAAATACCTTTTTGTGGCAATCTGATTATACTCAGATAATGGATTAATAATGTCCAAAAGTCCTTGGTTAAGGCATGCCCTGGCCATACTTTTATTTGTTTGGTTTTGTTATAATGGAATAGTTTCCACAAGAGTGCTAATTCCAAATCATTCCTTTCTTCAGTATTGGCCTCTCAGTTTTAAGATCTGAAAACCTCAAATCATAAAAAGAAATTATAAAATCAATCAATCATCACTCATTCTCCTGGGACTGCTCCTGTCGCTGTGGCCACCCTGTTGCCTAGATACTGTTCTCAGCCAGAATGTAATTACTTTAGCATCATGTACCAAAATAGGAGCTATGGCACTGAACAGTGTCAATCAACTAGACACACGCCCTTGTGGAGGGTGAACACATTTCTACCTGAAATAAATCACAGCATATTCTTACAAGGAAATATTGAGTCACAACACACAGCGATTGCCTTAAAACGGACAGAGGCAGGAACAAAAACGTACAACCTCCAAATTCAGCATTAATATGGCACAACATGGACTAATTATATACACCATCACAAGGAATCCTAAAAGCTTACCTGAAAAAGGCCATTAATTACTACTGCAATTTTCATATTGTGCCTGTGCCAGAATTGATTTTTACCAGTTGGTCTGTGGGTTGGCCCATGAGTAGAGACAGATTTCTATACTGGTAGGACAGAAGGTGGTGTGAAATTCGGAAGCAAAGAGCGCCCGATGTGCAGATGCCTTCCTCCAGTTTCGATTGGCTGTTTACAGCATTTCCTGTTCTTCTTCACAATTTGGAATGGCAAATTGTGCCTCCTGAGATACTGCTGAGCTGCATGCACTCTGGGCAAGAAGCCCTGCAGCCGAAACGTACGCAGTCCTCTCACGCACCCGCTAGAGCCAGTGATTATGAGCCACACTAGAGGCCACACAGAATGATAGGAGAGGTAAAGACATCTCCATAATGACAGCCTGTAGCCATGAGCACCTGGTGTGTGTATAGGGGAAACTAATGTAGACGTTACCTAGGAAACCCTGGCCAACCTAAGCGAATCTCACCCCTGGCAGGATGAGGCCAATCCTGTCCTGTCACTGCATATTACCTGTCATAGTCGGCTCATGACATATCCACGGCTAGAACCGGAGGATCTAGCCTGCGCTCGTGGGGGGGAGCCTTTATCAACTCAGCCAATTGGAAGCCCGGGTATTTTCTTTATGAACATATATGAATGATGTTTTAGCCTTCCATGGCCCGGCGAGGAGACAGCTCCACCTCTGACTTCCGTCACCATGACACCGCGATACCGGTGAGGGTTTGTCAGTTTGTTAACGGTCTGCCTCAGCTGCTGCAGATGAAGAGAGGTAGGACCCTCTGCTGCCCCTCTGACAAGCAGCCTCCAGGCACTGCACTCATTAGTATTATCCGGGGAGACGCACTGTCCTCTGTCTGCTGACCACCTGTGTTCATGTGTGAGAGCGTGACAGATCCGCTCAGAGAACCTGTGCACTATTTTAGCAGAGACGCATTTGCCCCTTAAGTGCAGAATCACAAGCATGTTTCTCTTCATGCCGGTGTGTTTCACTTGTGGAGGAGGAGAGATGACAGTACAACAAGCAAAGTGTGAGAAGACTGAGGGAGCCGTGTGTGTGTGTGTGTGTGTGTGTGTGTGTGTGTGTGTGTCGGGTGACAGGTTGTGAATGTGTTGGCTCCTGTGTTTAGGTAGAGTAATAGTGCCTGATGTTGCATTAGAGGCTATCAAAGGCCCTAAGCTCTGAAAAGTTCTCCCATGCTGATCTGAGCACGTAATCCAATCCATTCGGTTTGACCCTTTGCTCTACACTGCTTCAGCCAATCCTCTTGGTTTGACCTCGCACTCCACACTTTGCGATAATAGTCATTGCTGATAGACATGCATGTAAACTGTGTCCTCGACAGGCTCTCTATTCCTTGAGCAATATTACTGCATAGTAGCAACAGGGCTCCCAGGCTCAATAACATACTCATGCTCAGTTGTGATTTAATGCCGTGAGATCACAACAGCTCTCTGGCACCACCAGCTGGGCAGACTGAGCTACTGCAAGATGATGTTCTGCGAGAGGGTTTCATACCAATTTGATTTACATGTACATTACATTACATTACAATCATTTGGCAGACGCTTTTATCCATTTTATACATGTATAGAGGAGAGCATTTGTCGATTATAAAAATTAATATGAGCAAAAAAGGTTCACCCTTAATTTCCCAGGGCCATGCAACTGCAAAGAGAGGTATGAACAAAGGGAATGGTCACAGGGCATGTTCAGCTGGGGCTCACTCAGGCCTTACCTCCACAGCCACCACCACCAGAATGAGCTGCGTCTCTGACTCAGGGAAGTAGGCCTTCGTGTGGGGAGACATCCCGATCAAAGCGCAGTTGGTAACGACGGAGATAACACTCATCGTCTCGAAGGCAAGCTGCAAGGAACATCCAAAAAAGGAAGCTTCACTTGTCTGACTCTGAACCCCAGCTCTAATGAATGTATAGACATAATGCAATTGGACCAGTCTGTGGTTGCTAAAGGGGCTTAAAACTGCAGACGGCTATTCATCGGTACACTAAAAAAACTTTGACAAAGGTGTTTCATGTGCCATTTTAACACACTTTATTATTCGCACAGCCGTGAAAGCTGGCACTGTTCGTAGTCCAACCAGCAGGTGGCTCACCTGCCATACGCCGATGTCAGCCGCTGGCTCAGAGAAAGGCCGTTTGAAAACCTGGCACATCTTCAAGGCATCAGAGTACACCTCTGTGACGTTGTTTAGGACAACCAACAAAGCGGCCAGGGGGTAGACACAGGAGAACAGGCTGACATAACCGAATAACAGGAAAAGCTCCAGGTAGTCATCAAAGGTTCCCTAGAAGTGAGATAAAAGACCAAACATTTCATCCATAGTCCAGTAATCATTATAGATATTCATAAGGCTTGAAAGTGCCCAGGAAACTGCCAAATGCAAGTAAACGTTGTTTGTGGTGTGTAATTTATCCAACTT
Source organism: Synaphobranchus kaupii (assembly GCA_029718625.1). NCBI lineage: Eukaryota > Metazoa > Chordata > Actinopteri > Anguilliformes > Synaphobranchidae > Synaphobranchus > Synaphobranchus kaupii. Next base: position 53,668,655 of record CM056382.1, read on the forward strand.
TATGAGACACTTTCCCCTTAAAATTCTAATCAAATTTGAACCCTTTTGATGAGCACACTACATTTTGCAGTTATTGCACACAATTCAATTACGTGATACAATAAAACCGTCCAAACAATCAAATATACGAAGTCCTCAAATAGACAATAAGGCTTACACTTAAACACAGCAAAGTATTTCAATGTATAAAACAACGGGCAAAACTATACTTGCTAACCTTAGAGTTCAAGCATCATTCAGAACATGACTGAAATGAATTTAATGGGAAAGTTGGATACTGCACTGAAAGCACTGAGTCACTTCCCGTATTACACACCGAGGGCCCTATCTTGGCGATCTTGGCGCTTAGTCTAAGCGCATGGCGCTAAGTCCATTTAGGGCGTGTCCAAGTCCACTTTTGATATTTTAACGGCGTGTTTTTTTGGCGCTAAGCACGGCGCATGGCGTAACTGGGCTGAACCTAGTCGCTTCATTAATTATAGGTGTGTCTTGGGCGTGACATTCAATAAACCAATCAAAATGTCATATCCCATTCCCTTTAAAAGCCTGCTTTTCCACCTTGGCGGATTGCTTATGATGGCGAAACAGACATGCTCGTGCGTGTTTAGTGTGATCAAGGAATAGGCTAAATGGAGTATGATCAATATTATTCGGACTAACCATTAGCCTATGAGTTCCCGGTAATTCCAGACAGGGCTGTTATTTTACAAAATATGTGCGGTTAAATTTCGTTAAAAGGACCTGCAACAGCTGAGAATAAGCTATCAATGGCTTCAGTCTCACCTTAGAAAACGCCAAATTAGCCTGCTTGTTCAGCGAATTTCGTTTGATTATGCAATGAAAGTGTCAAACATCAATTCCAAGAGGCTGTTCTCATGGAGTTCTCGAAGTTCAAGCTTCATCCAAAGTTCATTAGGCTACCTGCATAGTAGGCTAATATTGATTAATAACATACATACCGTTATTTTGCCTTAATGATGACACTAAATAGCCATACAATAAAGCTGTCAGGTTCGCAACCCATAAGTTCACGCATATTTCCCCTTGTTTAATAATGTCCTGTTTATGGAAATGTGACCAACCTGTTTTACTCGTAGCGTAATCCTTTAAAACAATCCACTTTCCCAGGAAGACCGTTAAACGTGCGACTTACAGCAGGGGAAACAGAGAACATGCAGCTCACGTGCAGAGAATGGCATTAAAATTAATTGTGAATTAATTGTGTAACGTGCTGCAAATTTGTTTTAGTTTCTAATTAGACGCTTAGTTCTCTTTAAAATCGTTTTGTTCAGTTAAGGAATAACGGGTGAAATCAGCTGGGTTTTAAACAGTGAGAGTATGGAAACCTGGTCACTGTAATTTAAAAAAATATGAAGGACGAAGAATAGCTAAGGTTACAATTTAGTTAACATGGTGACATCTCCGTTTTTTAACCATAGGTTATCGAAAAAAAACTTATGCACAGCGAATCCGCTGTAGCCTAGGCTATTTGAAAAACAATAAATGCAATATTCACTGGACAAGGTTTTGAACTTTTTTCAGTCACAAAACATTCTATTTACTTACAGGCTGTATTCATAGATAAACAGAGCTGTATTGTAATGACATCTGAAGCGCATTTTCAGAACTTAAATGTCCGTCTATTGCCGTGCGCGAGTTTTTCATTGAATGACAATTCACGCATTAGGTGCAAAGACAATTCGCGCATTAGGCTTGATAGCTATAGGTGTTATCAGCTCCTTTTTAATGGATAGCCATTGTCCCGTACCATCGCACATCGCCTGGATGTTGATGGAGTGGGCTGAGAGCAATGTAATGTGGCATTGTTTCCCTTCGCTGAGGGAAAGGTATGTGGACCTATGGAACCTTTTATTATTATGCATTTTTGATATAGCCTACACAATAATAATATTTCACATTGTGATCTAGATATTTTAGTCATGCCTGTGCATGCCCCTGTGTGTAACAGACAGGAGGGTATGCGCGTTGTGCACACGCCTATGTAGACGCACTTATATGCGCCGTTAAAATAGCATGTAAACAACTGCGACATGACTTTAGACCAGGTTTGTGGTGGTTCTAGCGCAAGCGCTTTCTGCTGGCTCAAGATAGCAATACGCCAAAAAGAATCCTGGCCACTCCTCATCTTAAGACCAACACGCCCAGTTCACTAATGATGGCGCAAGACTAGTTAATGGCGCAATGCTAGTTAAACGGCGTAAGCGTTAGGCGTTATTATGGACCTAGCGCCTGGAGTAAGATAGCAAAGACACTTGCGTTTGCGTTAGCGCCGCTTTGCGCCGGGTGTAAGATAGGGCCCCATGTGGCAGTTTTTCTGATTGGACAGAGCCTAGATTCTAAATCTGGAGGATTCAAGTTTCCTTATCGACCAAATCACGGCAAGAAAACTTGCATATAAAGGTAATAAGTTTGAAGATAAAAAGCATCTGTAGGCATTTTAATCGTTCATCACTACACGACATTACAAGAGTTCATTCAGTTTGGAAATCTCTTAATTTGTTCACTTCTGCATTTGTCGTAGTCACCCAAAGTAAGTTTACCACCTATTTCCTGCATAGTGGGGTTTGCTGATGACCCTCAATTAAAAAGTTAAAGAAATGTAAAGAAACTATAAACTAAACATAGATTTTTCACAGCAACTAACCCTCTCACTATTGAGCTAAATGTAAATCAATAAAAACAAGAATTAAATTTATCACATGGAAATGAGTTAGAACAATGAGGTGTTACTGATTCGCTTTGTTGGGTATTGTGCTGCTGTGGAAGAGTGATGAATCATCTGAGTCAGTGATGAGCCCTGTCCACTGGTCTAAGCTCTCACTCATGATCCGTTAGTGAGTTGTGAAGCTGGCTTGGATAATAAATGATAATGCAGTTAAACATCACCATGCTGTAACTCTGGGGTGATTGACAGATTGATCCCCAGGTGTGGCACTGCTATCCTTTGTTGCTGGCTCTGTGCTCCCCTGGGGTGATAATCCAGAATAGGGCTACTTGTCTCTCTCCATTCACTTCTATAGGGCAGCAAAAACGGTCTCAAAATGACACTTCTAGCACGTATACGAACGCGAACGACAAACAATAACCAGTCCTTGTACGTATATAAATTTTTTTATTAAATGGCGCTTTCCTGGCTTTTTCGTATTTTATTTGGAACGTAGATCCGGTAGGTAATTCTTGCGCCAGAAACAGCATTAATGCGCCGATGCGTCAGAAACCACTCATTGGTCCAAATTTACACAGAAGCAAGCGTTCCTGGTGGTATATATATCTATGTTAAACAAACCGACCTGCTGACATTTTGCTAGTCTTTTCTGGTAGCTTGCTAACAACATTTAAAAAAATAGTACTGTTATAAATAATTTTAATTACACGAAAGAAAATACGTACGAGAACTGGTTATTGTTTGTATTGACATAATTTGCTTCGTTCGCGTTCGTATACGTGCTACAAGTGTCATTTTGAGACCGTTCTAGCTGCCCTAGAGAAGTGAATGGAGAGCGACAAATACCCTATTCTGGATTACCACCCCAGGGGAGCACAGAACAACCAACAAACAAATTTCGCCACCATTTGGACTCACTTCATGAGTATATAAATAAGATATATGACTTTCAAAAACAGTTATGAAAATAGACAACGTGAGCTACGGAAGCTGAGCTGCTAGAGGAACTCACCAGATATGTGTTCATGTCGGCCTCCAGTCTGACCTGCTCGCCCAGTGGCAGCTCCTGGTCTCCCATGGTTCTCCGATTCCTCGTGTGCACCTTTTTGTTGCGTCTCTTCTGGAGCCAGTAGGGCAGGAAGGCCTCCATAATCTGGTTCAGTATCTGGGATGTGATCAGCAGTGTGGCCAGACTCTGAAACCAGACAAAATCCAGGGGAGTTACAAAAGCCAAGGAGTACCCTAACTACTAATGAGATCAGGACATTAAGATGAATCACAAAAGGGGGAATAAGCCATTTAGCTGCCCCAGAATCTGTAAAATAGAACAAAGAAGACATCATACAAAATAAGACACTGCGGCACTGGTTTCATTCTACAAACATGTATACCCTTCATTTGATGGCCAGACTACAGTTACATTTTTGTCATGATATTAAAGGTGATGTTTGCATCCTGCGTGCCGGCAGAAAACAATGAAATCATACAGACCTTTAGATTAGATCATTAATGTCACAAAAATCATTATATGATCATCATATACCTGATAATCCTACTTGTGGCAATTATCCACCTTTTGTATCTACATATAGACTAGTCACTCATAAACAATGAAAGTTTAGAAGAGAGTTGAGGAAACAAAGAGGTCTTAAGGGTCAAACACACTCCTGTAACAGGTACAGTACACACTAGGCCATGATTATAGAGACAGCAGGTCCAGTTAGACAGGGTCTCAGACTCACCTGCCTTAGAAGAACAATGTCTTGCATCACAAAGGCGATGTAGAACAGAGAGGCAAAGCAATTCAGGAAGTTAAACTGTGAAGACACAATTGGTTATTTGTTAGCAGCAAGGTGACAGAGCCATACATTCCAATGAAATTTACAGTTGTGATTATGAACATGAGAAACTGATACCCCCAGAGGTTCAATGGAAATAACCATTGTGCATATAAATAGTCCTTTTTTGCTAGTGACTGTAGCGAAAAAGAAAAATGACTATTAACTGAGCTAAGTGCAACAGTGTTCACCTGTACACTTCAAACCACACCTCACGGTTATTTGTCTAGCACATTGATACTAGTCGTGCATTTAATGGTTTTATACTTCCAGACACAAAACTCAGCAGATGGTTGTGGTTTCAAAAGCCAAGGAAGAACAATCATCTTTCATACTGGGATGCAAACAAAATCCTCTATAACATCAAAATAACAATCACTGTACTCACCACCAAAACTTTGAGAATCAGGTGATTTTGATGTGATGATTCTAATCTGTGGTTTTCTAAATAAAAGAGAACAAATCATTTTCAAACTGGGTTTAAAGCAACCAACTTTAGACAGCAAGACACTTCACAGATTTTCCGTCTTTCGGATAAAGAAAATATCATGCTTTTCAGTTGCCCTTTTTTCATTCCTACATTTCATTAGACTCAAAATACTGGTTTGAAGTTAACACAATATTTAATGAAAATATGAGGCACGCTCATATGAAAAGAATGCATTCATGGAGAAGGACTGTTAAGTAATACCTCAGAGTATCTCAGAATTTGTTGATATAGGATTTTTTTTTCAAATCTTTAAAAATAAATAGGTGTGAGTTTTACTTGATTCATTCATTTGTGGTTTTGATTTTAAAAAAAGTAGTTGGCATTCTGACAGAAATGCTGATGTTGAAAGCTGAACCGTATTCTACTCAAGTCAGACTTCAATTTCAAGTTCAATTCCTGAGGTACATCATACACTGAGAAGAAAATAAGAATGCAATGCTTCAGCAGAATGCACCACCCAGCAGCTTGTGAATTATATTTGGTGCAGTAAACCTGACTTTAATCCTCTACGAGCAATCGCATCCACCTTTGAAATTTGATATGGGCAAACGGAATACTAAACTGTAACTCAGCGGCGTGAAAATGGAGCCGGGCGCCAGTGAAGCTCACCCCCACTCGGTGAGGAACTCGGCGGCGTAGCGGTAGATGCGGTTCATGACCTCGATGACCACCGCGTAGATGATGCTGGGGATGAAGAGCAGCAGGCCGGTCCAGACCGTGGGCTCCTCGTCGTGCAGCGCCAGAGCCCAACACCTCCATGTCGAAGTATACCATCATCACGTGCAGCGACAGGTACAGGCAGAGCAGCACGAAGGGCACCGACACCAGGTACATCCGCAGCTGCCGCCTGGCGTAGGGGAAGACGGGCTCCTCCCGGCCGGTGACGGGGTTGAGGCCCAGCGTGCCGTGGAAGCCGGGCCGCGGCTCCTCGAAGGCCTTCTTTCTGCTGAGCGTGCCCCAGCCGTACGCCAGCGAGGCACTGCGCCGCTTCCACACCTCCAGGATCACCGTCGACCACACCAGGTTGAAGACGGCGAAGACCACGTACTTGTCGTAGCTCTCCCAGTCGAAGAGGTAGTAGGGGATCCCGAGGAATGCCATGGGGACCAGGGCGAAGGTGAAGTACTCCAGGAAGCCAAAGTACAGAGCCAGACTCTCGCCAAAATACTGACGGATGTCGTCTGTGCAGTGAGTGGGAACATATTTAAAATCTGTATTCAAACATCAGCAGTTTTTTCTCTTCAATAGTCCTTTGAAGGCATTTAAATATGACAAAGGCCCTGAGATTAATACTAAATATGTAGCTGAACACATTGATTTACTTGTGTTTTAATATAGTGTAATAATTTGATGTGCTCTTGTTCTCACTAAAACATGTTGGTTAATGCATGCAGTTGTTGTTTTCGAATGATTCCTCTAAACAGGATGTTGTACTTCTGTCTTCCCACCATGTGCAGTCTTGCAGATACTGACATTATAAGAGAAACTTATAGACACTGCAGAGCACTAGAGGATTGTGGGAGCATGTGGACAGACTCGTTTATAAAAACAATCACAGACTGCATAGACCAAACAAATACTCAGCTCCGTACTTAACATTAAAGGTTCTGTCTCAAGTACTGGGGCTGAAATGTTCTAATTGGATGAATCTCATTGATATTCAAGTAGTGTGACAAAGGAAAATACTGTGGAAAAGGATGTTCAGAAAAAAAATATGAAAAACTACCACATCCAGTATGATAACTTCTCTGAACTATGATTTGCAAAACGAGTGATGGCATTGGGTCCATGTGGGAGTCTGCATTTTATTCAGGTCTTTGTTTTGAGGATTGTTTCTGCTCTCCTCAGATTCAAAGTGAACTGCTGGAGAACTTGTTTAACCTTTTCTTGAGTTATACATGCAAGAACTTGTAGCACAGAGGGCGTATAAGCACAAAGTGAATTATATTCAGCATACAGAATCTGCACTCTCTCACTTACCAAGGGGCTGATGGGAGAGCTTGACCTTTCCATACCAGGATAGTGAGAGTCTCTTCAAGTTCTCTTTCACATGAAGAGGGAAAATCTGCAGCAGTATGCCTTTGGACTGCATCCTGCGTACTGATTTAAACATTGCACTGATGTTATTTACCATCCACTTAAATTAATACACGCCCACAACCAACACAAGTTAGTAACAAAGTACATTTAATTAATCTACACTATGAAAAGAGTGCCACGAAAGCCAGCACTGGCAGAGAGAGACACCAACAGACTTACTGATTGACTTCCCTGGGTACAGCTTCATCTGAGTGTATCCTGGGACTTGGGTCTCATCTTTAGCCCGCAGGGTGTCCAGCTCATGTTTAATGATGTACTGGCACTCTGCTATGCTCAGGAACCCATCACCATCACCTGCAGGCCACAGACAACAGTGATTGCAAAGCACTTTGTTCCATAATTAGTGCTATATAAGTGGTTTTCATCATTATAACCAAAACTGGCCTGTTTAGCAAAGACTGTACTGTTATTATGACAAGAACACTTACATCATTGCCATCTCACCTGAAAAGGGAAAAACCAAAACAGTACTGTCTATAGTCCACACTGCCCTGCTACAGAATACAGCCATGACCTCACCACCATCACATGTAATCTAGTACCTACAAATATCAGCACCTTCTATAGACTGCACAGAACCCAGCGCTGATACATCATCAGCACAGCACTGACACAGAACCCAGCGCTGATACATCATCAGCACAGCACTGACACAGAACCCAGCGCTGATACATCATCAGCACAGCACTGACACAGAACCCAGCGCTGATACATCATCAGCACAGAACTGACACAGAACCCAGCGCTGATACATCATCAGCACAGCACTGACACAGAACCCAGAGCTGATACATCATCAGCACAGCACTGACACAGAACCCAGAGCTGATACATCATCAGCACAGCACTGACACAGAACCCAGCGCTGATACATCATCAGCACAGCACTGACACAGAAACCCAGCGCTGATACATCATCAGCACAGCACTGACACAGAACCCAGCGCTGATACATCATCAGCACAGCACTGACACAGAACCCAGCGCTGATACATCATCAGCACAGCACTGACACAGAACCCAGCGCTGATACATCATCAGCACAGCACTGATACACAACACAGCGCTGATACATCATCAGCACAGCACTGACACAGAACCCAGCGCTGATACATCATCAGAACAAGAGCGATGCTTGTCCTGCACTCATGCATCCCAGCAAGGCAGTGTTGCGGCAGTGTTGCTGCAGTGTTTTTTGTCTTCTTCACACAGGTCATGCCTATTCTTTGCAAAATCCCCACTGCCAAAGATAAGGCGACCACTATAACTGCCTGTTAAAAGGACCACATCTAAAGTACATGGATTCTTTTTGAAAGATGGTATAACTCTTATTTATTTCCTTAGCAGAAGAGAAGATGCCATTTGCACATAGCACATGAGAAACAATCAATTTGTACATCCGTATATAACTTGCGGCACCTTATTCATGGGGACAACAACCAGTCATCTTTTTGCTACAGGTTAATCAAGCACTACAAACACATTGCCACCAACCAAAACTTTAAATAACCTGCTATAGCTCAAACAGTCATCCCAAATATCACTTGAAAAATGCTGTAAAATGCAGAAGGATTAGCACAGTGAGCTTAGGGGTAGATTAAATGCATTAATGTTTTATGTGTGCACACTTTTGTACCTTCGAAGGATTTAAAGCTATCCTTGTTGGCATATGTAAACCCGCGCATGGACCCATCACCGAACTCCTTCACAAGGCCCACCTCCTCAGCCCCGTGCAGGAGCCTCAGCCATGTGGCCCCCACAATAAATATGTTGGGGTTCCCCTTCTGATCGCTCTGGCCCTCCTGGGACAGCTGGTCCACCAACAAGTCAGCCCCTTTCAAACACAGGAAAAAGGCTCATTGTGAGCATTTTAATCAAAGGGCAGGGCAAGCTCATTACAAAATTGGCAAATTTGTGCATGGCTACAAACTGCTCTTGACTGACTTGGACCTTTGATCCAGCTAAAAGCCTTCAGGTAGAATGACTTGATGCCAGAGTTGAAGCAACCCCAACCAGGATTACAAATTAACAAGAAAAATCATACAAACTTCTCCATGCAATTACATGGCACAAATTAGGAATTAGTGATTTAATACACAGAAGGAGCTTGCCATAAATGTCAGGAATAAGTAAGGTTGTTCGAAAGTACCCAACACTGGTGTTGTATTTTCATTTTGAGAAGCTGTTAGGAGCAGGGTAGGCTACCTCCTCGCTGCTGTTTGTCCTTTATTTTGTTCATCAGCCATGAGGCAGCCTCCTCTTTGATGTCCTCAGCCAGTTCGATGGCCACCAGCGGCGTGAACGCGTGCCCATCACTATCAGAAACTGACACACTTTTCATTTTCTATGCACCCTGCGGAATACAACAATACATCAAATGATAACGGGTCTTCTGTGGCATAAAATACAAGGGGAGAACACACTTTTCTCGGGGCCTGGGTAAAAGCCGGAATTGAACGGCGGAATGAAGCTCGGAATGGCCAATAGTGCTCTGTGCCAAAAAGGACCTCAGTTCAAAAGCTTGCAGCACTCGCTGTGGAATGCGCATCAATACAAGCTTAACAGTTTCTGAATGGGCATCATACACTGCCTGGCCAAACAAAAAGTCGCCGTTGCACCCGTCATGCATAGTGCCCACTGTACAAGCGTCTGGAGGCAGTGTTATGATCTGGGGTTGCTTCAATTGGTCAGGTCTAGGCTCAGCAACATTATGCAGCAATAAAATGAAGTCAGCTGAGTACCTGAATGTACTGAATGACCAGGTTATCCCATCAATGGGCATATTCCAGGACGACAATGCCAAGATTCATTGAGCTCAAATTGTGAAAGAGTGGTTCAGGGAGCATGAGGAATCATTTTCACACATGAATTGGCCACCAAAGTCCTGACCTTAACCCCATTGAAAGTCTTTAGGATGTGTTGGAAAAGACTTTACAGAGTGGTTTGACTCTCCCGTCGTCAATACAAGATCTCGGCCAAAAATGAAGGCAACTTTGGATGGAAATAAATGTTGTGAAGTTGCATAAGGTTGTCGAAACAATGCCACGATGAACGTGCGCCATAATCAAAGCTAAAGGGGTCGAACTAAATATTAGAGTGTGCGACTTTTTTTTTGGCCAGGCAGTGTGTGCTGTTTCATTTGAGCACGGAATTTCCATGAAATATAAATTTGAAATATATGAGAAATTGATCAAAACTAATAGCATTACCAGACAAGTTTCAGAGCCCCTCATCACATTTTGGAATAAGACATCAAGATAAGGTTTTCAACTTTTTAAAGTGCAGATTTTCTTCTTTAAAATGAGTATATTCAATCCTTGATGACTCAGTTATAAGTTGATCAAAATTATATTTTAATGGAAAAAGCCTGTTGGAGAGGATATGAATATATTTGAATATAAAGCCCTAAAAATCACATTCTGCATTCTCACATCAAGGCATGATGTATACCAAATGGAAGCTCTGGATCTGCCCTTCAAGTACATATACATGATGTTATGAGTTCACACGGAAATTGTGCATTATTTGGACTGCAATCAAGTCTGGCCATTACATCAACCATAAGTCAATTATCATTCAGAGCCCCTTATAACCCTAACAGAATAAGACATCAAGAAGATGTTTTCACCTTTAGAAAGTGCAGAGCTCTCCGTTTAATATGAGTATCTCCAGTTCTTGATGACTCAATGATAAGTCAATCAAAATCATGTTTTAATGTTATCAGTCTGTTGGAATGAAATGGTGTCCATTTCCTCTCCAAGCCCCAAAAATCACATTCCGCATTCAGACATCAAAGCATGATGTATACCAAATTAAAGCTCTGGATCTGCCCTTCGAGGAAATCTACATGATGTTATGGGTTCATGCAGAAATTGTGCTATATTTGGACTGCAATCAAGTTTGGCCATTACATTTACCATAAGTTAGTTATCATTCAGAGCCCCTTATAACTCTAACGGAATAAGACATCAAGATGAGATCTTCACCTTTAGAAAGTGCAGAGCTCTCAGTTTAAGATGAGTATCTCCAGTCATTGATGACTCAATGATAAGTCGATCAAAATCATGTTTTAATTACATCAGTCTGTTGGAATGAAATGGTGTCCATTTTCTCTCCAAGCCCCAAAAATCACATTCCACATTCAGACATCAATGCATGGTGTATACCAAATGTAAGCTCGGGATCTACCCTTCGAGGACATGCATATGATGTTACGGTTTTCACAAATAAAATATATTATTTCATGACTGGAGTCATACTGGACCATTCACTTCTCTAAATATCTGTAGATTGAAACTGGAATCACTATTAGAGCCAGTTAGACCCCAGAGTTTGATTGGACTCTTTTTAAAGATAAATTTGTGCTGTTTAATTTGATGTGGAACACTTTGTGGGGAGTAAATAGGAACACAGTCTTTTGGGATTTGGAGTGGAATTAGGACACATACATCACCAAGAGGACATATAAGTCTTCAGTCATGAAATAATAGATATTTTCTGTACAAACCCATAAGATCATATACATGTCCACGAATGGCAGATCAAGAGCTTTCATTTGGTATACACCATGCCTTGATTTGTGAATGCGGAATATGAATTTTGGGGCTTGGAGAGGAAATGGACACCATTTGATCTTAACAAACTGATGTCATTGAAACGTGATTTTGATCAACTTATCATTGAGTCATCAAGACCTGGAGATACCCATCTTAAACGGAGAGGTCTACACTTTCTGAAGGTGAAAACCTCATCTTGATGTCTTATTCTGTTTGGGTTATAAGAGGCTCTGAATGATAACTGACCTATGGTAGATGTAATGGTCAGACTTGATTGCAGTCCAAATAATGCACAATTTTTGCATGAACCCATATCATCATATACACATACTCGAAGGGCAGATCCAGAGCTTTCGTTTGGTATACATCATGCCTTGATGTGTTAATGCGGAATGAGATTTTTGGGGCTTGGAGAGGAAATGGATACCATTTCATTCCAACAGACTGATATCATTAAAACATGATTTTGATTGACTTATCATTGAGTCATCAAGAACTGGAGATACTCATATTAAACAGAGAGCTCGCTCAGCACTTTCTAAAGATGAAAACCTCTTCTTGATGTCTTATTCTGTTAGGGTTATAAGGGGCTCTGAATGATAATTGACTTATGGTAGATGTAATGGCCAGACTTGATTGCAGTCCAAATAATGCACAATTTCCATGTGAACTCATAACATCATGTATACGTACTTGAAGGGCAGATCCAGAGCTTTCATTTGGTATACATCATGCCTTGATGTGAGAATGCAGAATGTGATTTTTAGGGCTTTATATTCAAATATATTCATATACTCTCCACCAGGCTTTTTACATTAAAATATAATTTTGATCAACTTATAATTGAGTCATCAAGGATTGAATATACTAATTTTAAAGAAGGAAATCTGCACTTTAAAAAGTTGAAAACCTTATCTTGATGTCTTATTCCAAAAGGGTGATGAGAGGCTCTGAAACATGTCTGGTAATGCTATTAGTTTTGATCAATTTCTCATATATTTCAAATTTATATTTCATGGAAATTCCGTGCTCAAATGAAACAACATATGACGCCCATTCAGAAACTGTTAAGATTGTATTGATGCGCATTCCACAGCGAGTGCTGCAAGCATTTGAACTGAGGTCCTTTTTGGCACAGAGCACTATTGGCCATTCCGAGCTTCATTCCGCCGTTCAATTCCGGCTTTTACCCAGGCCCCTTTTCTCGTCTCTTTGCAGCACAATGTTCTATGTCCACATTGAATTTTTATCTTATATCCACTGATATATAGTGAGAGCATGCGCAACCCACACAGAATAGCACAGTGCATTTAACAGCCAATCCAGTCATCTAATTTTCAAATACAGGCGCAAATAATTGGAGCTCGATTTGAATCCATATCGCCTACACGTGCCTTACTCAACTTCAAATTCAAATTTAGTCTTTGAATAACTGTCATAATATGCCGAAACGTGTGCATACGTAAGGGGCAACATTGGCTGAATCTGGACTGGTCCACTTGTAAAGTTTGTTTTTTTATGCCTTTTCCCCTTTTTATAACCCATTGATACTCACGCTGCATCAGTAACAGTTAATGCGACCTCCACTGTCGAACAGACAATTATTCGCTCGCCTGATAAAACGGGGTTTGCTGGTGCAAGTCACGATAAGATGTTTGTTAACTTAACACTGGTCTGTGTAAACATCTCTGAAAATAAAACTTCTAAGAACATCGCTAGCACTCCAGAGGAAAAGGTAACCTTTGCAGTATGACATCACCCTACTGCGCGGAAATCAGTATCTTATGATGCAAGTGTTCGCTACACTAGACTAAGGCCTAAACTAGGCTACTGTTCTTGTGCAAGACAAAAGTGAATTACTACTGAACTTCCAAACGCAAGAACATTCTGTCACAAGTCCAATGTAGCCTATCGAATGCTTGGTATATTTATGGTAACCATTTCAAGTCACTACACTTTAAACTGAATACTGAAAGGTAACTAGCACTACATTGAAATGGCTATTTTTATACGTCTCGCCATAGCATCTGTATCACCATATGAAAGCATCTGTTAATGACGATTCTGCTAGTAGAAAAATAGTTTAAAATCGCAACGTAGGCTATACTAGTAGCAAAGATCCCTCTCTGTTGCTCGTAGCCTACACTTCTCTGAATCACAGGGCGGAGCCTAATCAATTCAATGTCCTGTCATGGCTCTGGTAGGTTTTTAGCAAGGTAACATTAGCTTAAGTTTTGTTTGGTTTACGAAAGAGCATGAGTTGCTGTCCTCGGTACAAATAATAGATTAACACATAAAATAACTATGATGAAAAACACTATGAATGTGGTTGCAGGCCTTTCGTAGCGAACCAAATTGCATTTTTATCTAGTTCGAGCTACTTACCAGACTGGTCTAGTTGCTTTCCACGATTAAGAACATAGAAATGTGCGTCTTGCAGTGGAAGCGTTAATTCCCTTTTTAAGGAAACTTGACTAGCTATTGAGTCAATGAGTCAGTGTTGTCTGTGAATAGCGAACTGTGCTGAAGGTAGCTAGTTTCTCCACGTCACCGAAGCGACAAGCAGGCGCAGCAGGATCGAGCTGTGCAGTCTGTGCGCACACCCTCGCTCAATACTAGGAATGCACAGTCCGTTCCAAAGGGGAAACGTGTTATTTGGCTACTGTTCGTTTAATTAAGCTACACAGTTAAATTACCATCAACGCGGTTCACCGTGTTTGTTCCGAATTAAGTGAATATGCACAGATTCTACTTAAGTCTGGTCCACAGAACGTGTGACCCAACGTCGCCGAAAGTGGTGACAAAAGCTGAAAGAAATCGTTCTGGCATCACTGAATTATTTATTTAAGGTTACATTCACCTAACTGTCAACCAATTTCTGTATTTAAAAGCTTCCAAACCTGCATAAATGCAACAAAATGTACCATATGGGCTAACTGTAGGCTACAGATAAAATATTTGTGGGCTCATGGGTGAGACTAATAAAATCACTAGGCTATAGAAGCAATGAATTTGTGCATCGCTCTGGTGTCAAGAAGATTTGTAGACCTACAGTTGAAGTTGAAAGTTTACATACACCTTAGCCAAATCCATTTAAACTTTTAAGTTTTTTCACAATTCCTGACTTTTAATCCTAGTAAACATTCCCTGTCTTAGGTCAGTTAGGATCACAACTTTATTTTAAGAATGTGAAATGTCAGAATAATAGTAGAGGGAATGATTTATTTCAGCTTTTATTTCTTTCATCACATTTCCAGTGGGTCAGAAGTTTACATACACTCTGTTAGTATTTGGTAGCATTGCCTTTAAATTGTTTAACTGGGTCAATGTTTCGGGTAGCCTTCCACAAGCTTCTCACAATAAGTTGCTGGAATTTTGGCCCATTCCTCCTGACAGAACTGGTGAAACTGAGTCAGGTTTGTATGCCTCCTTGCTCAGCTCACACACGCTTTTTCAGTTCTGCCCACAAATTTTCGATTGGATTGAGGTCAGGACTTTGTGATGGCCGCTTTAATAACCATGGTCATTATGGCCAAACAGTTCAATTTTTGTTTCATCAGACCAGATGACATTTCTCTAAAAAGTAAGATTTTTGTGCCCATGTGCAGTTGCAAACTGTAGTCTGGCTTTTTTATGGTGGTTTTGGAGTAGTGGCTTCTTCCTTGCTGAGCAGCCTTTCAGGTAATGTCGATATAGGACTAGTTTTATTGTGGATATAGATACTTTTGTACCTGTTCCCTCCAACATCTTCACACGGTCCTTTGCTGTTGTTATGGGATTGATTTGCACTTTTTGCACCAAAGCACGTTCATCTCTAGGAGACAGAACGCGTCTCTTTCCTGAGCGGTATGACGGCTGTGTTTATACTTGCGTACTATTGTTTGTACAGACGAACGTGGTACCTTCAGGCGTTTGGAATTATGGTGCTCACTAATACTAATCAACATATATGATTTTTTTTGCATATATGAATTTTACAGACCTTTTGCATATGGGATTTCTTTGGCAAGAACAAAGGTTGCACTGTCTTCTCCTATCTATCTGTCATCTGAGTGGTCAGCAGAATTCAGTTCAGCAGAAAAGGGGTGTATCTTGCTTCATAAAACAAGGCATATTCAAGTGTTACCAAATAAACATAAAACATTTGAGCTATTGCTAGTTGCTTAGCTGTTATACAAAATCTACTGGCATGTCTCATGTTCATCTTGCATTGAATTGGCCTACTAATCACTGCACTACTAAGTTTAAAACCTTAGTAAAATTTTAAACCCTATCCATTTTAGGAAATCAAATGTAACTAACGAGTAAAACTGTGTAGCCTGGCTATAGCCTATGCGCAGGCCCTTCCAAACTGGAAACAATAAAAGTTAGAACACGTGAACGTCAATAGCCCACATATTTGGATGAAGTCTTTAAATGCGAAAATGCAGAAGTTAAAAACCGAATATCAAAAACTGCAATTTTATGTCTTGAACTGCTTCGTCCACCCTTTACCTTTGAAGATCTGTATTCATAAATGTATTTAGCAAGTTATTGCATATTACTTTTCATGTATTGTGTTTTGGACAACTGAGAGCTTTCAAGGTTGCGTCACTCACCACGCCACTAAACATAACGCCCACAATATTAACGTCATTGTACGTCGGCTGCGTGAGAAAGATGGCAGAAGAGACGGTGTCAGCTGAGACGGGGTAATATACTTAGCTGTCAATATTTTTGAATTACCCTGGGTGCTTTTTACTTGTCTGTAATGAACTTAAGGTTAATAGCTTTGAAAAATCTATGACAAAAAAAAAATTACCTGGGTGTTTGGGGCTTAAGTCTAAAACGTTAGGTGGAAATCGTTTAATTTCCTGAAAAAGATCCAGAACAATACTCGTTCATTTCACTTGCGATTTAAAACAGTAACATCAGCGAAATTCCTTAGATAGCTTGCTAGCTAACCTTAACTAGTTAGCTACATGTTTTTTGCTAACTGCTAACATATTTTGACAGTGCAAAAATATGTGATTGATTATAACACTGATACAGCTGAAAATCAAGTTCACGCTTACTATGTAGCTAAGTTACTTAGCTAACCGTTAACGTTAAAGTGAGTTATCCAACCTAAGTCAAAGTTAAAGTAGCTAGATGGCTCAATCATGTTGGTGTTGTTAGCTAACATTACGTTTTTATTTGGTGCGCACGTTAGACAGCTAAGTTAGCTCGCTAAATATAAGTTAATGGTACATAGCTAGTTAGAAGAGTCTTATAAAATACGTTAACTTAATTTATATGACTTTAGCTGTCTAAATTTTACGAGAGAATGTTATTGCATAACCTTACAGTAATTAAGTATATATATGGGGGCGGCAGTGTAGTATAATGGTTAAGGAACTGGCCTTGTAACCGAAAGGTTGCAGGTTCGATTCCCAGAATTGCTTCAGTATATATCCAGCTGTATAAATGGATAATATGTAAAACATGATAAAAAAAGTTGTGTAAGTCGCTCTGGATAAGAGTGTCTGCTAAAATGCCTATAATGTAATGTAATATCACAGAAAGTATCAGGAAATTAAATAAATAACGTTAACATTAAAGTGGCACAGGACAACACAGCCTGTAGAGAATTGAGTTGATATACGCTATGTGGAAAATAACTGTTTAATAACAGGTGACTGTCTTGTGCTGAAATGTTGTCAGATCAGCAGTGTGGTCTGAATTTATTTTTTAATTATTTTTATTTTTTAAATAACCCTTGGCCTGGCATGAATAGCGACGGATGACTGCAGCAACAGTACAATAGTGAAATTTCATGAACCCCCCTAGCACCAATACACTGTGCTGACCAACTTACTTGAGAGTCTGATTTTGCTCACTGTAGCAAAACATTGATGGTTCAGTCATACCACTGATAACCTATCATTGCTGCACCCATTTGGAGTTCATGAAAAAAGTTACTTGAAACTGGTTAGTAGGATAACAATTACATTAGAAAGGGTGATGTGGTTAGCAGGCTGATGGTGTGTAGTATATGAGAGTGGGGAGTTTTTAGCAGGCTAACAATGTGTTTGAAAGAGGATCAACATATTTGAAGGCTAATGATTCATAGCAGGTGGGGGGGTCTAACTTCTTCCAGGGTGCTGTACACAGATATGAAGGTCATGAGATTTAAACACTGCACAGGCTGTTGGGATTCAATGCACGATAGATTAAATGTTATCCTAAAATAATATGAATTAAAGATGAAAATGGTATGGGAGTAGCTCACATGTACATTGTAAAGTATTGAGACAAATTAAGGTCTTTTCAATGCTATTAAGTTATCAGTGCCTTCTTTCTCAGTCTTACAAATGTTTCTGTGGCTAAATCTAAATGTTGCACTCTAAACACTAATATTTATTATAATTTTAGAGGACTAACATACAAGACAATCTGGGTATGTCCAGTATTTTTGTCATTTGCTTGGATATTAAAGTTTGATTGAATTCAGTGAAACGTAATGCTTAATGTTATACACAGGGAGACCCAACATATATGCACAGATAGGCTATTCCTGGTAGATAACTATGACATTAGCCGATATTTTTCATTACTGTTCTATGCTTATTGTCAAATAACTGCATGTTTAACGTGCATTAAAATATAATTAATTAAGGCTGCATTAACCATCTTAAAAGCGTGTTTTAGTTTTTTGCCAATATAAGAAATTTAGCTGCTTTTTTTTTTTTTTTTTTGCTTTTTACTTTAGAACTGCTTACCGAATACTGGTGCATCTCGGTTTACGTAGTCCATTCTACAAATTGTTGCTGTTTCTGGAGTCGACTGCAAGGTAACCACCTGACCACTGTAGTGTGTGTGAGGCTGTGTTTGAGTGACTGATGCTTGCACGTGGCTTTCTCATGGCGCTGCTCTGCTTAACCTGTCACTGCGTGTGCCTGTCAGCATGGGTCGACACCCAACACCCAGCAACAGCTAGACCTCACAGAGGTGGTATCATCACCTCAGTCTCCGGATAGTACAGTACAAACGCAGTAACAAACAGCTGCGTCTGTGTAGTGCATGTTCTGTATATGTGCCTTGTTCGGACAGACTGGGGCCATACATGTAGATGCAGATGTAAGTACGGTATTCCCTTACTGTCAGCTTGTCCTGAGTCTTGGGGTATACTCTCATTTTGCTCTGCGCCCTCTATGTTGGTGACATTGATAATCTTTAATCTTGGCACAGTGGGAGTGAAAGGGCCCCATCCACTAGTAGTTTTGTTCCAGATGTTACACCAAGGAATCAATTGAATTAAGCCTGTAAACAACATACATACAGTACATACATGAATAGAAATTCAGATAACAAATCAGATAAGATGCATAAATGGTTCAGACACAGTATTTCCAGTACATACTGTAGCCGAATATAAAATGATTCCTACGGCTTCCCAGACCTCCTCTGTCAGGTTAAGGTGTGTTATATCACCCTCCTGTGCAGGGTTGAGGTGTGCAGTCTCCTCCTGTGTAAGGTTAAGCCGTGCTGTATTGGCCTCCCCTGTGCTTCTGTATGGGTTGTGCTGTATGTCAGCTGAAGTCTGCGGGTTACTCTGGGTAAATGGAGAAGGGCAAGCAGGGAACGGCAGAGTCGGAGAGCGTCCTGGGAAAATGGTTCAGGGCTAACGCCGCCGGAGACGTAGTCACTTTCTCCTCCCGCAGGGGGCAGTCATTAGACCCTGAGGCTGTGATGTCTGCCAGTCCCCAGCTCCAGCACACAGATACCTCTGTCCCACAGAGCGAGTAATCCGCGCAGGCCGCTGTGTGCGGCCCGGAGCCAGGGCGGTGGGGGGGGGGGGGCAGCACGGGAGACGCCTCAGAGCCGCACAGGGTGCGGCTATCGACATTCCTCAACGTATTATTTCTTTGCACAAGTGAACTCTTCCCCTGGAAGGATCGGGTTCCTTGCAGCTCAGTAAGTCTCAGGGGGACTATCAGCTGGTAGGCGCAGCATGTAGCTGGCCTGCCTTGCGTGTGGGGCAAAGCACTCAATAGAGAAATGCTTTTCGAATTCAACGCATCTGCACGTGCTATGACCTGCTCCTGCTTATTCTATTTATTTGTTTTTTTCAATATTTCTTTCTCTGTCTTCCCAAACATGAACCTTTAACCTGACACTCTTCAAGTATCATGTCATAGAGTGTGATAAGGACCATGTATTTGTCCCAGCAGGGTAGGGCGTTCATGTTTTCTAGGTGACTCACCGTTCAAAGTGTATCTCTGTCTAGTGGCAGCGTAGCATGAAGATTGATTAATTGGACTCAAGTAGTAGGACACAATCTGTACACAACAGGAGTTTTCCCAGACCAAGTGATTTGTCCACAGTTTCTCAAGGGCTGACTGATATAATATTTTGACTGATCCGATTGGTCCATACAGTAGCCTGTGATGAACAGGATAACATTTTCACCCCACTTGAGGGGCGTGGCTGTTTCAAAAGCACAACATGTGCACAGTCTTGACCAAGACTTTGAATGACTCACCCTATGAGGGTCGTATATTTATACACAAGTGGAGACCACTGCAGTCGAGTTGGTGCTTAATGTCCGTTAATGTGAAAACGTGTGTAAAACAAACCGTTGTTAAAATTAGCTGCATTTTAATTATACAGCTATTTCAAAATATAGATACACAGTACTATAGAAATATTTGTTATTTTGTCTGTATTGCATGTTGTTACATGCAAATTACTGGTTTCTTTATTTTGATGACCTGCCCCTATGGAAAAAGAATATGCTGCAGTATATTGTAAATATATCAAAATTATCTCCACAATATATTTAAAATATACTGCAGTATATTACATTTCCATAAGGGACAGCTGCACTATGGCCAGATGCTTTCCTACAGACCTGCTTGGACTATACATGAGCTCTTTCATTACTGTACCTGAAATTACATTCTGATCGGAATAATCCCATTTAACTATGATCTCCATTTTGAAGTACTTCAATACTCGTTTCAGTGTCATGTAATTCAGGCATAGTGACATGCACACCACACGTTCATGGGAAAAATGATGTGCTATAAGCACCTTTAATGTGAAAAGCAGATGTTATTGTAATTGTAATACTCTTGATACTAGTCTTGCTGTGCACATGTCTAATACAGCTGAGACACGGTCAGGTCATGTACACGCGTGCTCCGTGTTGTAAAATCAGCTGCGTCTGTGGACCTGCGGGGCTGAGACCTAATCATGGGCCATCTCCTCTAACGGCGCCCCTCTGTCTGTGAGCACAGCGGCGGCCTGCAGAGCCGCCATCGGGACAGAAAATCAATATCAGGCGCCTGGCGCTGTGTACCGGACAGCTCAAGAAATCTGATGAGACTTTCACTTTTGAATAAAATAGAACTGAAGATTACGGTTTGTAAAAAAAAATAAAAAATAGAAAGATAAAAATTGGCTATAGCTTTTCAGCCATCGGCCATCACGCTGTTACTGGTCAGCACGCTTAAATCCAAATCCAATTCTTTCTCTTGCGGCGCTTTCTTAAAATATGTCTCAAGGTTATTGTATTGGAATCACTTTCTTGCGAAGATGAGAAATGTTTTGTTATAATCACAGCTGTCTGCCGTATCACTATTCAGATTATTGGGGTCCCTAATTCTGGAAATAGCAGGGAATCCCATGTAGGGCAATGCGGGGGAAGGGCTGCGACAATGTACCCAGAAACAGAAACTAAGCTATTAACACGAGTAGAGCACATCATTGGAGCTAATGTTGCTGGGGTGATGGAAGCCTGCATTGTCAAGTGACTGAAGCATATGTATCGTGTGCGTGCGTGCGTGTGTGCGTGTGTGTGTGTGCAAGCTGTGTTTGTGCACTGTAAGCGTGGATATATTTTGACAAGTCTCAATTGTCTTTCTCTCTCTCTTTCTGTAGGTCATGGTGGGTGACAAGCTGGCTGCCCTCCTGGTGTCCTACATCCATGTGCATGCTGAAGGAGGCAGAGGAGAAGATGCTGCAGTGTGGGTTCCCTTCCTCTCGTCCCGTCCTTGCTCTCTCTTATCCTTTCTTCCTCTGCCCTCTCTCCACCATTCTCACATCGGTTAATTGTAAATCCATTCATTGACAGGACGTTTACTTCCTGTGATTGTGAGATGCTGTTTTCTTCTCCGTGCAGCAATAGCGGGCGCGTTCTCTCAGCAGCACGTGTGTATCTCCGACGGGAACAGGCTGTGGACGCTGACGTTTAACGGGCGGACGCAGGGGAAGACGCCCGTGGTGCTGCTGCACGGGTTCGGGGGGGGCGTGGGGCTGTGGGCGATGAACGTGGACGCCCTGTCCCAGCAGCGGCCCGTCTACGCCTTCGACCTGCTGGGTTTCGGGCGGAGCAGCCGGCCCCCCTTCAGCAGCGACGCCCGCGAGGCCGAGCTGCAGTTCGTGGACTCCATCGAGCAGTGGAGGGCCAGAGTGGGACTGGAGGCCATGATCCTGGTCGGCCACAACCTGGGAGGCTTCCTGGCCGCCTCCTATTCGCTGAAGCATCCCTCTAGGTGGGCGAGAATGCGAGACACAAAGCCTTGCACCCTTTGTGAAATTATGTATAAGTAAGAACACGCACACACGCACGGTATAAATATGTTTTGTTTCGCTTCGCTGTACTTGTGTTTCTTCACCTCAGCCATTGCAGTAGCTAGCTACAAACGCTCTGCTGAAACCTGATCCCACCCCACAGGCTCTGTAGCCACACCCACCCCTTCCCACACAGAAAAGAGTGTCACGTCCAGAAACATCCCAAAACACATCTTAGAATAATAAATACAGGCAAATAAGCACGGATTTGGAAAATGTGCACAAATACAGAGATTTCCAGTGCATCAAACATATGATTGAGTATGGTTATTTTATAATATTTTCACAGAAAATATCCTGCATAGTATGCCTTTAATAAAAAATGAGAATCTGCACTTTAATCGCATGTGAATTGTTTGATTACACATTTAGAATTGTGTAGTAAAAAAATGAAAAAGTCAAAAATATGTCTTCGTCCCAAAAAGTTTGGAGGGCACTGTTTATTTTTTAAAAGACGCAATCTGAACTCAGTGTAGTTTATTTATCTTTTTATGTAGTTGTGTTCAGTTGCCAAAGATACACAGCAGAGCTGTTGTTTGTGGGGAACAGCCCTGGAGTAAAAAGCAGAGAATGCTGTGCTAGTACAGGACTTTATGGACATGCCCAGTTATGAAAGGTCAGTTAGCTGAACAAGTTCCTGGCCCTGGAGAATGTTCCAGATGCCCTACAGTAATATCAGTGTCGTCAAATGCTGCTGTTTATATCCTTCAGTTTGCGTATTAGCCCTGCTTGTTGCGCTGTATTCATGTCTCGGCTGAAACGGAGCTCATTGTTCTCATTCAGCGGTAAATTACCCTGATGCAATAATGCAAGAGGAGTTTTTCTATCCCGAATGTCCCAGACGGCTGTGTCATTAGTAGGCCTGCGGTTTGAGTCTTCTATCCCCCTCTCTGTTGATTCAGAGTCACAGCCTCCTTTTACAGCCACTCAAGTCCAGGGCGTCAGATATACTGCTACTGTATTCAACCAGATTAGCTTAGTCAGTTTTAGAGTGTAAATTTTGAATAATTGAGCACAGTAGTAATGAACAGACCACAGTGTGCATGTACAGCGTCTCTGTCCTGTGTTTGTGTTTTCAGGCTTTCTGAGTGTTGTGCTCCTCCCCGCAGGGTGAAACGCCTGGTTCTGGTGGCCTGGTTCTGGTGGAGCCGTGGGGGTTTCCCGAGCGTCCCGACACGGCGGATGAGGACCGGCCCATCCCAGTGTGGATCAAAGCCCTCGGGGCCATGCTCAGTCCCTTCAACCCGCTGGCAGGGCTCAGGCTGGCCGGCCCACTCGGTAAGAGTGACCCCTAGAGTCGGGGAGGACTCAGTAGAGAGGTCATGACTGATGGGGTCTGCTGTGTGAACCTGTGAAGTCATTCAGTCACTCTTTCTCTGTGAATCTCTCCCTCTCTGCTCCTCCGTCCTTCTCTTTCTGTCAACTCAAAGGCCCTTTGCTGATCCAAACACTGAGACCAGACTTCAAGAAGAAATTTTCCTCCATGTTTAATGACAACACCGTCACAGAGTACATCTACCACCTGAACGTGCAGATGCCCAGGTATTCTCTCTCTCTCTCTCTCATATTCTGGGTCTCTATGGGCTTAGGCAACTAAACTGGTCTTCATAATTAATTTCCATCATGGCATCATCACCTCAGTCTTGCAGATGTTACACGCCTAGTTTGGCTTTGCTATCACTCATATACAGCATGACTGTAAATGGTCCATATTTAAATTCCCAAGCTGTGTTTCTTACTGTTCTATGTTCTAAAGCATTACAATTTGCCTATTTGCAAATACATCCCTGAAATTGGATGCTTTGTATTCAAATTCTTAAAGTCTTAAATATATTCCAGTAGCTCTCTGGATTAAAATATGCTTTGTTTAATATTACAGTAATGCTGTAGGCGTGTATTTGACTCGGGTCGGGATAAAGTATGCTGTGTTTAATATTACAGTAATGCTGTAGGCGTGTATTTGACTCAGCTTTCCTTTCTTTGTTTTTATGCAGTGGAGAAACTGCGTTTAAAAACATGACGATTCCGTACGGGTGGGCGAAGCGGCCTATGCTGCAGAGGGTGGGGCTTATTCAGGAGGACATCTCCATCACTGTGGTGTACGGCTCCCGCTCCAGCATCAACGGCAACTCTGGCACCGCCATCAAAGAGCTGAGGCCCAACTCTCATGTGGAGATAATAGTAAGCTTTTTTTTTTGTGCCTCTCATGTACTTTCCTGTGTGGTCTGCAGGATTAAATCTAACCGAGTATACCCACAAATCCCAGTAAAATGTGCCATTTTCCCTCGGCTACTATTGGACGGGCTTTTCCCACTGTGTCCCATGTCTTTTCCACTGTGTTGTATGAACATTGAGAAGCATCAGGGGATTACTAGGCAGCTTGATCATGTATTTTTGTATGTTTGTTTCAACGCTACATGTTGACCACTACAGCAGTCCATTAACATGCAGCCTCTCTAACCACCTCTCTCTTTCTCTGTCTGTCTACCGCCCAGGCAATTCGTGGGGCTGGGCACTATGTGTATGCTGACCAGCCGGAGGACTTTAACCAGCAAATTCTAAAGATCTGTGACACAGTTGAGTGACAACCCCCCCCCCTCCCCCCCCTCCCCCCCCTCCCCCAAACTCACTGCAGATGTCCCCACAAGTCTGCCCTCTTGGGGTTCAAGGGATCAGTGCGTTTTGTGCAGTAACCTTACCGGCATCATTTCCACTCTCATTCCATTACATCATCGCTCTTGCAGGTGGGGGGGTTTGAATCGGGATATATAACTTCAAGTTGGAAAAGGAAGCAATTATGTGATTTGATAATTAATTTTCTTTTCAAAATGTGTGGTGTATTATCATAACTCTCTCAGGTGTACAACTGGACCGTTTGCAGGTGTGAGTGAACCACGTCTGTGGCCTTGTTCTTATACTTGCGTGATCTTTATTTTACCTTATTTTAGTCTATTCACATGATTTGTTTATAAAGGCTATATAATATATAATATCTCTGTCTTCACACCATATTAAAGACAGAGCTGAGAATTTTAGAAATATTTATTTGAAAAAATACTCTTATTTGTTTGAAATGCTGTCTTTTTAGGGCTTGTTACAAGAAAATACTGTCATTCCACTTTGATGGCTGTATGATCGGATTGATTGAGTCTATTGTAACATGTGGACTTATATTTCACATGAATATACTTGGTATTATATATTTTGGTTCCACTTTATGTGAAAGCTTGCAAAGCTTGTTATTGAGCATCTGATTTGTGCTGAAATGTTAGCATCAGGACTAAATGAATCTGGTTTAGGAATAATACACCACACGTTGATACAGGTTTGCTTTTATTGATCTGTTGCGTGATAAAAGATGGTAAGTTTTTTTTTAACTGAAGAGCAGCAGCAGCTAATGTCTTGTTTTACAATGGCATTGGGCGTGGTCCCAATTTGCCCCAAGAAACGTTGTTTTACTGACGTGAATATGGAGTCTCCCATCGAAAGAAGTGTTTCTTTTAACATGTACAAGCAAGAAACAAATAATATTTTTATATTGATATAAATATATATAGATACAGAATAATCTATATTGTACCCGGAAGCACATAGTTTTTACCAAAGCTAGAATCTGTACCATATTGACAGTTATTTTTCATTTAATGTGAATCAGAAACAAGTCAGAACAGGGGTGCTGATATCGGTTTCAGTGGTAAAGGTTTAATTGAAAGAAAGTGCTTCTAAAAATGATTGTTCTCAATTTATTTCAGACCTTGTAAGTAATGTATATTCTTATTTTAAAGTTACAGTCAAAGAACCATCTTAGTTAAATTAAAGACCCCAGATTACTTACCAGTGAAGGGAGAGTAACAAAATTGTTTTATATTTTTGGGAAATATGTTGATCTCTGCCCCATTGGTGGTTTAGGCTTTAAAGGGGAATTCCACCGAAAATTTATCTTTAATTTGTAGAAGAGTAACTGTCCTCCTTATTAAAATGAGCTCTCAGCCAACTCGCTACCTGTAGTGAGTGCAGAGATATAGCCCCAAACTACTGCGCATGTTCCACGTACCTGCTTTACTATAGACTACAACGGGGTCGGCGCTTACAGTCTATAGGCGGGTGTCAGACAACATCAGTCACAGGTTTCCACTTCTTCTGAATACAAACTGAGGGGCTTTGTATACTATTTTGGCATGGAAGCCATTCTTCTACTCACTAGCAAGCTAGCCACGAAAGAAAGAAAAAAAATCTAGATTTCCCTTACAAAAATATAGGCCTTGCAGCAAGTTTGCGGCAAGCTCATATTTTCACATGCAAATTTTGTGGAAAACTACCGGTGAACTTCTGGCAAAAAGTGGTGAACACTATTGTTTGCCGCATATTTGCTGCAATTACTGAGATTGTTTACCAGAAGTTCGCAAAAGTGTTAAACTATTTGCCCCTAGTGGTAACAACTGCCATTGTTGCCAGAAGTTCACCACTTCTGGCAAACCTCTGGTAACATTTTCTGGAAAAAAATTGAATTAGCTGCCGCAAACTATCCAGTTTTGTAGGGGTTATGGTGTTCAGTTCAGTTTACTTTCGTGCTTAAATTCTACTGAAAAGAAAATGCAGCTTTGCTGTATGGCAAATTGCAAGGGTTTTAATGTCGGCGAAGGATGGAATTTATTTTACCGGCTACCGCAAGATGAGGGTGAGAATCAATGCTGACTGCGATTGGGAACGCTAAATATCCTCCAGCTACACTTGAGACACAGCTAAGGAATGTGCGAGTGTGTAGCAAGCACTTTTGCCCCGATGATTTTGAGGAGAACATTCAAGCAAGACTAAGGTTACTGAACACACTGAGCGACTGTCTGTCTGTCAGCTCGGTCGGCGCCCCCTTCGCCTAGTATGGGAGGTATCATCAGATTCAACGTACCCGCCAGTGTAGTTTTTCAAAAATGTTTAGAGGTTTACATCATTTTGACGTATACGTTTAGCAAATTCGCATCTTTTGCTGCAGATATTTCTGTTCAGAGATTGTTTTGGCCAGCCACAAAGAGACTTTGTGTATCATTTACGCCTTGATCTGTGAAATGAGGTTAATGTTGTTTTTCGGTGGAATTCCCCTTTAACTGAAGACTATTGTCGACGGTTAGAGGATCAGCGAGTCCTTCGCAGACGTTGATTGTTGAGATGTTTGTTTTATTTTTATTATCTTTGTTGAAGTCTACCTCGTGCTAGTCCAGTGCCACTGTTTCTCTTGCTGAGCATGTTCAGTTTGAAAGCAGAGGAGGGCGAATCTGTTTAGGTGATTCTGTCCAACGTGGATTCAAACTTCACTGAAGCCCACAGTGACAGAGTCATTCCCTGCATGGTGGCAATATTTCTGTGCCTTACATGTTGCTTATAAGACACAAACCTCTAAAAAGACGGACAGAAAAAACAGGACTGCTTTCGTTGTGTTTGTATTTATTTAATGTTCGTCGCTGTCTTACTGAATCCCGGTCACAGCTGAGCGGAATAGCCCAGTGATCAGTCTCGTTGCCTTGGTGTCCAGGTAGGGTTGCCAACCGTCCCTTGAAATAAGGGACGATCCCTTATCAGTTCAATAAGCCTTATTGAACTGATAAGGGATCGTCCCTTATTTCAAGGGACGGTTGGCAACCCTATGTCCAGGTGAGCTGGTATTTCATTTTCAGAACTCCCAGATACAGGGCTACTTTTGTGATGTCCTGTGTCCCGCAGTCCTGCAGTCTTGTCAGCACAAACCGATACTGCTCACCTGTTCCAATTTGTATGAATGTATAGTACGTGACTTGTAAATAAATGCAATATTACATTTTTATAATTTGTCCTGGTTTAATTACAAGTAGATAAGTTATTGGATGTGTGTGTGTGTCTGTGTGTGTGTGTGTGTGTGTGTGTGTGTGTGTGTGTGTGTGTGTGTGTGTGTGTGTGTGTGTGTGTGTGTGTGTGTGTGTGTGTGTGTGCGTGCGCGTGAGAGAGACTCATCAAAATATATCCACACATACAGTGCACAAACACAGCTTGCATGCATACAAACACACACACACACACACACAAACATGACACAGAGAGAGGTTTGTACTCATGCATGCATGAGTGTTCCTCTAACTCTACTGTCACTCATAAACCTCAGTGGCCAAACGTTGCTGCTGGTTAAAGATGTGCATCGATCTTTATTTTCTAATGTTTCCACAGTGTATTGAGTCTTACCAAGTTCTTCTCCTGTCTTGAGTAATCGCACTGGCCTGGCGCATTATGAGCAAAACATAGGGACAAACAAGCTGGGTTATGGAACGGCCCCGAAGATAAAGGCCTGATCGGATCAGCTCCTGTTCGCCGGCATCCTGAACAGAGAAGATAGCTTGTGAGAAATGTCAGCTGCTTCAGGGGTCAAAGTTAAGGTGGCACAAGGGTCGTGAGTGTGTGGGGGGTCGTGAGCTAATCTGGAGTGTAGTGATTCCTCCCATCAAATGGAGCAAAGTTGAGCCATTTGCCAATCCTCTTACCAAGTGTTCAGGCCATTGCTCAATATATTGCAGCTGTTGTTCTGAGTGGGATTGGAGTGACTATCCTCAGTGACCAGGTCTGACTATGAAGGAGCTGGCCAATCAGAATAAAGGTCATTATCCAGATTATTGACTCCTGTATTTCCCTTGTGGGTGTCCTGTTAACTTGTTGATGCTTCTTTGTTTTGGGGCCTCAGCGAGTTTCATGGTAAGTCCTGGTCACTGTGGGTGGTTACTTCCACTCTTTCATTCATAAAACTGAAATAGACAAATTATTTCTTGATCTTTCTGTGAATAAAAAGCAGAAAATTATTCAGGGAGCATAAATTCTAAATTCTGGTGGGATTTGTTATACAAAGAATTAATTGCATAAATTGAATCTGCATTCATTGTCTACAATGCTTGTCAACCAATGGCTCCTTGAGGAATATTTCAGGATGATCTGTGTTGCAGATACCTTTGGGGTTTACTTATATAAGCCATCTTCTGTAATTCAGTGATATTTCTGTTGTATCTCATGTGATATATTCCAAGATATCCACGAGATACCTGTATCATCAAATGCTTCCTAGTAATGGTCCATAATTTCAGCCGTGATCAAATCTCTTCACTGCTGTGTCCTGATATCCTCACCTTTATGGCCAGGGTTACTGTTGCATGTAGTATCAACCATTATCCACTAGAGGGCATGCACAGAATATTGTTTGCTTTTTCCTCCCTGAGTTAACTAAGGTCGCAGCTGAATGTAATGGCATTCATTTAACCTTCTGATGGGCTTCTGTTGGCAATGGAGAACTTCAAGCATACACACACAGTAGTGGAGATAGAGACCCTATGTGAAATACTGTTTGAGCGGTAGTAAAGTATTGAAATGGATCTGCGTTAAAATCTCTGGAGTTCATGCCTCTTCTCTTCAGTAGTCTGAAACATCACTCCACTCCACAGCTTTTAATTGATCACTGCATTACAGCACCATAAAGACCCTGAGAGCACTAATCTACTGCTTGCCAGCAGCAGTGATCTATGATGCGATGCCCCTATTGGCAGGAGGAAGATATTTTGATACGTCAAGACTAAGTGCATGATCAATAATTGCGGGCTTTTTCACCCCACTTTACCTTTAACCATCCTTAATATTTCTATTGTGTCTTAATCACCATACCCCTAATGCACACCCGCACGCAGCAATGACTGCACAGCCCCAAGCACACAGCACTCAAGCTAAAAGCCCTACCTGGAGGCTGCTTACAATTTCAAGGCTCAATATGGAGTTCCAGCCATAGAGTACATGTTCATTACAGATTACAGTTAAACATTTGAGCTTGTGGTGGGTATGCAGTGGGTATGTGTAGGCAAACGCATCGCCTGCTGGAGGGATCCATGGCACTTGCTATGAACAGCCTGAACACAAAGGGACCGAGCACATGACCGACCTGGTTCTGCTCACTATCTTGGCGTCTGGAGTCTCCTCAGACCTCTGGACTGGCAGAGTTCTGCGGGGTTGCTAGGATACCAGTCTGGCTCATGCATTAGATCTAATTTATAAAATGTGCAGCCAGCTCTCCCTCTGCAGATATCTGCTGCACAGGGTTCGTCAGCTGGCAGGGAGGCACCGAGTGGCCCAAGTGAACGCAATGAGACACAGGAGATACAAAGGAGAGCACAGTGAGACACAGGAGAGGACAGAGTATAACAGGACAAAACAGACTCGGGAGAGTACAGAGAACCAGGAAGACTCAGAAGAGCAAAGAGTAAAATGACAACATAGTGGGGCACACAAGCACAGGGAGGCATTGTAGCACAGTAGTGCCACATAGTCATTTCACCTTACTCCAACAATTTGAGTGTGCATGACCCCAGTGTGAGTGTTCAAAGGTCAATATGCATTTGCTGTTAATTTTGTACTGTTGTAATGACAGGATAAGTACACAGTATATGCATTAGGGTGATTCTTCCTGATCACTTATCAAATTACAACACTACAGATATAATGCCACTCTCACTGTGCTCGATTAAGGTTAGTATGAGTACTTTATTGCATTTACAGAGTGACTTAACTTTACTACTAGATTTATGCAGATGCCCCAGCAGTATAACATTTTGACTATTCAAAATTACTTTTATATAAATAACCTCAATGTTTTGGACTGAATTTCTTACCTGAGAATCTCTGAATTATATCTCAAAGACTGAGAGGAGACTACATTGTAATACCTCCCCTGTCCCCCCAGGGTATCTGCCCAAAGATGATGATTGTTTGCAGTTCACAGACCCTGACACCCAATAAAGGGAAGTTATCTAAATTGCAGTGATGACACAACCGTTCAGCCTGGTGGTCTGACACATGGCAATGATGTCATCCTGCCAGGCAGATAATGTGATCCTGGTGTCCTCTGGGATATGTGGTCCTCATTGTGTCACAAGGTTATGACTACACCATGGAATGAGTTCAGAGGTATGCTGACACATCTATCTCGCTGCCACTCGCAGTGGGTCAACACTTACATTAGAAACACTGTTGAAGTACAGTAGATGTATCCTTTAACTATGCAATTTAGATAATCTATCTGGTTATAACCAAGTCTGTGAAGTATTCCGTGAGGTAACTGGCTGTCCAGGGGAACCCTCAAACACACATACACAAGCATCCTGTGCTGGGACACCTCTCTCTATCCCCCTCACTCTCATTCTCATTCCCGACACAGTCTCTGAAAGCTGCCAGGCTGATTAATCGATCATTACATGACCCCTGGGCTCCAGTTGTCCAGCTCAGACTTAGTGTCAACCACTTTGCAGCCAGGCTGCTGGTTCCGGTGGGTGGGTGGGGTGCTATGGGATCAAAAATGCCAATATGGAGCAAAAATGACAGTTTGACACTCCATGCTATAAGTCTTTCAAATGTAAGTGAAAGGGAAATTAAGAATTGTGATTGTCAAAATTGTCATGTCACAGAGCTGCCCTCAATGGGATATGTTTGGATTCAATCAGAATATACCATCAACACAGATGGTGAGGTGATGTGCTCAGGGAAATTCACTTTGACACTCTAGACCAAGTTACTCTGGCTGCCACTCCCACAAAATGGCCGCCCACAGCCCATGGGGTCGATACTTTAGTTGCAGTTTATTTCTCTTCACAGGTGTTCCCCGTGTGAAGAGATAAAAGCATATCCGCAGGGAGAAGTGTCAGCTCTAGCTCCGATACTCTGAGAACTGAAGTTACGCTCATGTAGTGTCCATAACACCACAAGAACGACCATAATCCCCAAGCTGTAATGGCAGATTAACCTCTATTGCCTGAAGCTCCAGCTCTGTGTTCTGATCACCTCAAAGACCAGGATCAGGTGAAGTGCTACAGTTTCTCTGCAACTTGATGCCATAGTGGAGTTGATGTCTCAGTGGCACTGTGAGAAATGCGTGCTCGTATCCATAGTGATGCCAAAACTTTATGCACCACAAGGGAAAAGGAGGCGCATCATCATGGGCCACAAAGATGAGGACACACTGACCCCTGACAGACAGACAGACAGAGACAGACTGAGACAGCGGAAAAACCCTTCCTTTTAACACCATCTATGGAAAGAGCCGTAAAACACGAACACAGCGCCATATGCCAAGGACAAACAATGAAGGAACAGACAATGTCTTTATAGAGTATGAGAAACCTTTAACAAACATTAATCATGTTCACGTCAAAACCTTTTCCCCATTCACAAAAATAGTGCCTTTTATAGCCCAAGAGAAAGTGAGAGAGATTAATGGTGTCTGAGCTTGAAAATGGCAAACTTCTGAAGGTACAAGTAGAATAGCAAACATGAGTGTAGTGTGGGGAGACGGACCCAAGCTCATCCCAGTTTTTACCTTTGAGTGGAGGGTTAAAACTCTCTCTGATAAAATCAAAATTTTTGGCCTAGAAGGCAGAAGCCTCTTTAAAAAAAAATGTGTGTGTGGGGGGGGGGGGGGGGGCATGGTAAAGCTCTGTGCGCCCATCTATGGCATAATTAAAAAGATTGTATCTGTTAATTAGTGGATCTGCTGTTCCAGACGGCTCTAAACAGGGGGTAATAGTGATGTGTGTTGGGGATATCTCTGTGGAGGAGGCTGGCCCGCAGTGCTGTCAAAGGCACTCAGCGGGGTCTGTATGGTTTCTCTTCATGTTCTCCTGACTGCTTCATCTTTATTGCAGGTACATACTGTACACTGAACTAAGAGAATCCATCTTGATTAGTGCCACAACCCTGACTTTCTTCAGTGCTCAAAGCTCTGAAGAAAGCATTTAGTAGCTGAAACATTTGCCCTAGTCAAGCAATTTTTCCATGTGCACTTTTTCTTTTATGTAATTTTGCCAATGATAAATATATTTTTGCTAGACAACAGTGTCGAATTTATATTTGCAGAGTGCTCTTGGCACCTTTTCCTTTCTGTGTCGATTTTTGACAGACGCCCCAGTGACAAGCCTTATTTACTGAGCACAACAATTCTATTTTTCATTCTGATTGAAGCTATGCAAATTGTAATTTCATTAGGACATACTGACACAATTTGAACCAAACAAAATAGAAGTCAAAAAGAACCCACATGGTCAAAAGGTCAAACAAAATATAGGGAATCAACTTGTTTAAACACATAGCCCCAAAAGAGAAATAAGCAGCTATATGCTGCCTGTTTCTGTAAAGCAATGTCGTAATGATTGTTGCTTACCATCTGGGGCATGAATTTTATAAATCTCCACATTGCTGTACATTTCCTAAATACTCAACAATTTATGGCACAGTCCTGTCAAAAATGTTATTAGGTAATTCTTACCCTTCTTCCCTCAGCAATATGCTCTGCAAGATGGACTAACTCATCTGATGAATTATTTTGTTTTTAAATTAGGTGAAACAAAGCATGGCAGATTGGAAAGGGCCATTGTTTGTAACAATTTTGTGTGTGACAGATATCTCGCATCTGCAGTAAAAATATTTTCAAAGATATTATTTATTTTATTTTTATTGAATGTCCCTTGTAGTGTAGGTTTCAGCATAGTATAATATACAGTATAGTTCTTGAGATCACTAGAGGGGACAAATTAATTTCCGGGCCTCGGGAGATTGAAGAATATTAATGCTAACCTTATCATTCTTTGCTGCAGCTGTTTCCCTCTGAATTCTGCCCTCTGCTGGAAAGGAGGTACAGACAGGGTGATAACAGATTAACAAATGGGTGAGATTATAATTACAGATGAACTGTGCCCATCCACAGCTCTTGTATTCCACCTAGATTTTGATAGTTGATTTCACAGCTTTGTGCAGATGATCAGACAAGCCCATCTCCCTCTCCATAAATGCATTACAATGTGTTCCTGCCAGCCTTGCACTAATAGGCCTAATGCTTCCCCTGAAGTTGCATTAACCCCGGATGTAAGACTGATTTAGAGCACAAAGCCAGCCCCACCCTGTCACTATATATGGCTGAGATTCCCATTTCCAAACCACAGCCTCTATCTTAAATGCAATCGAAGTGCATCGGGGAGCACCTTCTGGAAGAGGGTGGGGCTGGCTTGGGTGAGTCTGTGTGGGCAGGGCTTTTTGCTCTCAGATGTCTCCGACCCTGTCCAATACGAGTACAGAGATACTGTATGTGTCTCGCTGTCCATACTGACTGATATAATATAAAGGAGAGAAAAAGAGAATAGAAAGATCATAAAATGAACTGGAAAATAAGAGGAACAACAGAGGGGAATAATGAAAGAAACAAATGAATGACACTGTGCAGCTGTGCACTGGGACAGTTAGGCAGGATGCATTATGGGTAAAAGCCTCTCTGTTGTTCACAGCTAATGACATCAGGAGAAAATCTGATTTATGGAAATGTCAACGGGCCACAGCCGCAGCTGACCTGTGGCGAGAGCTGCCTGATGGTGCCACGTCAAAATAATAGTCGCTTTGTCTGACATTTGAAGCCAAACCTGATGTAGACACTCAAATTCTCTTTTTATCAGGCTTGATACATAAACGCGCACGCACGCACACACACACACACACACACACACACACACACACACACACACACACACACACACACACACACACACACACACACACACACACACACACACACACACACACACATATTCTCTCTCACTTATATATCACACACACAACACACCCATGTCTGGGTGTTTGAGGTCATACACAAGACATACACAGAAAAACCCGGGCTTCAAAACCAGAGGATCAGAGCCTTACAGTGACAGGAAAATGGCTACAGAGCCACAGGATGAAAGCCTTAGTGTCACAAGAGCAGGGCTTCTGAACTCACAGGGGCATGGCCTTACAGTGAGTACAACACAACTAGCCTACACGTGATAAAATGAGTCACTACTCACCAGTTTATTTAAAAATAAGGAAACAAGACATTAATGAAATAATGCATGTGCAAATCTAAATTGACATGTTTATGTCAAAACGTGTCAAGACGTCTCTCAGCCTGAGATTTCCGCCCCTCTAGACGTCTAGATTGTGGCTTTTGCTCACTGGGTCATTAGGGCTGTGCATAGTGTTCCAGCCTAGAGGGGGAAGGTTCCAGTCAGCAGGGGCTCCACGTCTCATCAGGGACTCCTGATGGTCAACCCGGGGGGCCCTGCAGTCGGCCTGTGTCAGCTGTCCTCCAGGAAATGGCTGTGCGCTGCGTTGTGAAAGGAAGCGCCATCCAGGGTGGCTGTCTGCATCTGCTTTAACTGAGGCACGTACTAGTCTGTAATCTCCCGAATTAATGAAGAATGTTACAGTGATGGGCCTAAAAAATATGCCTGAGCACTGCACATTTTTCAGAAAAGTAAAAATGAATAGTAATGCATAGTAATGCATAATATTATTCAACCGCTGGTGAACAATATTACTTAATAATATATACTCAGCATCAAAAAAAGTGATCACTCTGTGCAGTGCACATGGTTTGAGATAAACATTATATTGCTCAATCTTTGGTAAGGACTGGGCTTGTGTATTGCCATTTAGTCATGAGAGCCATTACAGCCTGCTGTTTTTGGAATTTCCTTTCAAACCAGTTTTATGTGAAAATGAGATTCTTGATTAAAGTACAGGATATAAAACTCTTATTTTAAATGTGTGCACTCTAGTGTACACTCGCTAATTTACATGTAAATATTCATGCATTCTAGCGTGCCTGTGTGTGCATTTATACCAACACAGAGCCTAAGACAGCTAGACAGTTAGTTTTTCTCCAGAAAGAAGGGAATCTAAGCACTGGAATTTAAATCTAGCAGAATTAAAGATTGCCAAATTAAAGGATGTATTCCCTTTGTAAAAGCAATGATTGAAGGCAAATTGCAGTTCTGACACTGCAGCAGGGTTGACTGCTGAATATATTCGGGGATATGTAGACGTGTCAGCGAGCACTGTTACCATAGTGGATTGCTCCTGCTTACTCAGCAGAGCCTTTGAAATCACAGAGGTTAGCACATACTGTATTCATGTTCATATACATTAACTATACTTTTTAACTGTTTAAATCAATGCCCGCAAAACATTATAGTTTTGTATGCCCAAAAAGAAAGACTTACTAGTATGGTTAATATTTAAAAGCTTTCAAAATATATAAAATAAATAAAAGTTTTCTAAATAGCTTTTGCATACCATGGCAGCCACATTCAGTGGATCCAAAGCATTCCAGAAAAGCTTTGATAAATGTTTATGTATTAATGTTTACAGCTAATGTCATGAAAATAAACTATATTGTAGAAAAATAAAGTTGGCATATTGCAGCATATTGACATTCTCAATACATGTACAGGACATCCTTACAAATGCTAATATTAATTGACATGGATAGAATGTGGAAATGGTAACTATGACCACTGATTGTGCCAACTTTAAAAATATATTGAACACTGAAAATTACAGTTGATTGAATAAGCATTTTTTAAAAACTCTAACTTTTTTTAAACTAAATTTGGTAGTTCTGTATTGCTGAACAAAAGAAAACAGAAATTGTATTTTATGGGGAAATGTGTTGAAACCAAAAGCTTGTGACATTGTTTTCATGTTGTTAATGTGCTTTCTTCCTCTGGGATCAATCAAATTTTCGTTCTTTCTTTCTGAGGTATAATGTTCCATATACTGTTTATAGATTGATGTGGTTCTGAAATTTCAATGACAAGGGCTTTACGCTAAAAATAGCATGCTCCTCCGGGATAAATATAGCAAGAAATTAAATCTAGATCACGGGAAAGAAAACAGACACCAGGAAACTAGGCTTATGTTCTGCAAATTAAAAATACACTGTTCACAGAGCCTAAGAGTTCCTGCGACCTGGATCTGGAGCGCGGTTGTTCCTTGATTCTGGTTCTGAGGACTGCAGCCACCAGAAATACTACTTTGCAACATTAAAGGGATAGTTTGGAATTTTGGACATAATGTCTCAATTACGACTTACCCATGATGTAGTTGATTGATGGAAACCATTTTCAGATAATTCCACGCTGTCCCTTCTTTTGGACATACACACATTGCTAATGCTAGCGCAACTCTAAGGTATCGAGTAGCATCCACTACCAAACGCAGGTTTGTAGGCCTCCTTGCTCGCACACGCTTTTTCAGTTCTGCCCACAAATTTTTTGATTGGATTGAGGTCAGGACTTTGTGATGGCCACTCCAATACCTTGACTTTGTTGTCCTTAAGCCATTTTGCCACAACTTTGGAAGTATGCTTTGGGTCATTGTCCATTTGGAAGAGTCAATTGCGACCAAGCTTTAACTTCCTAGCTCATGTCTTGAGATGTTGCTTCAATATATCCACATAAATCCTCATGATGCCATCTATTTTATGAAGTGCACCAGTCCCTCCTGCAGCAAAGCACCCCCACAACATGATACTGCCACCCCCGTGCGTCACGGTTGGGATGGTGTTCTTCAGCTTGCAAGCTTCACCCTTTATCCTCCAAACATAACGATGGTCATTATGACCAAACAGTTCAATTTTTGTTTCATCAGACCAGAGGACATTTCTGCAAAAAGTAAGATCTTTGTCCCCATGTGCAGTTGCAAACTGTAGTCTGGCTTTTTTATGGAGGTTTATGCTGATATAGGACTCGTTTTACAGTGGATATAGATATTTTTGTACCTGTTCCCTCCAGCATCTTCTCAAGGTCCTTTGCTGTTGTTCTGGGATTTATTTTCACTTTTCGCGCCAAAGCACGTTCATCTCTAGGAGACAGAACGCGTCTCCTTCCTGAGCATTATGACAGCTGCGTGGTCCCATGGTGTTTATACTTTTGTACTATTGTTTGTACAGATGAACGTGGTACCTTCAGGCATTTGGAAATTTCTCCCAAGGATGAACCAGACTTGTGGAGGTCCACAATTTTCTTTCTGAGTTCTTGGATAATTTATTTTGATTTTCCCATGATGTCAAGCAAAGAGGCACTGAGTTTGAAGGTAGGCCTTAAAATACATCCACAGGTACACCTCCAATTGACTCAAATAATGTCAATTAGCCTATAAAAAGTTTCTAAAGCCATGACATCATTTTCTGGAATTTTCCAAGCTGTTTAAAGGCACACTCAGTGTCAACTTAGTGTATATAAACTTCTGACCCACTGGAATTGTGATATAGTGAATTAAAAGTGAAATAATCTGTCTGTAAACAATTGTTGGAAAAATTACTTGTGTCATGCACAAAGTAGATGTCCTAACTGACTTCCCAACACTATAGTTTGCTAACATGAAATCTGTAGAGTGGTTAAAAATTAGTTTTAAAGGAGCTATATGTAACACATTTACTGTACTAAATCATAAAATGACCATGATATGTCATCAGAGATTAAGGAAACATGCTGGTCAAAATACTGGCTTCTCCGACAACAATGCTACAGCCAGTATGTTCTCCTTTGAAATTTCCATTCCGGGTCGGAACGTCTGTATTTGTTTTGGCCTGTGTGATTCACTATTCTCCGAGTTGACTCCGAGTCCACTGCCCATTACGAACAACCAGATGTACTCCGGCACTCCGACAGCTGATTTACGAATGCCTAAACTAAGTTCAACATCGTTTCCATTTAGCTAGCTAGCTAAAGATTTAAATATATATAGGTATGTATATAGTTACTCGCTAAACATACCACTAACGTTAGCTTATATCTGTGTGACTGTAAACATAGCCAGCCATGCATCTAGCTAACATTGACAGAGTTATAAAAAATCCACATGAGCTGGTTTATAATTTGCAAACAATAAATAATAAACAAATTGCAAACGTATACATTAGCTGATCAACTTACAGTGTAGGACTCGTCGTCGCTTGTCATTGTCAAAATAGAATAATAGAGCTCCTCTTCATGCCGTACAAGACCTCCCCACTACATGACCTCTCCATCACCGTTGACGGGACCGTGGTGGCTGCCTCCCGCTCTGCAAGGAACCTGGGGGTGGTCCTGGACGACCGGCTGGACTTCAAAGAGCACATCAGGGCGACGGCACGGTCCTGCAGGTTCCTCCTGTACAACATCAGGAGGATTTGACCGTACCTGACCACCTACTCCACCCAGCTTCTTGTCCAGACCATGGTCACCTCACGCCTGGACTACTGCAACTCCCTGCTCGCAAGCCTACCGGCCTGCGCCAATCTGCCTCTTCAACTGATCCAGAATGCAGCTGCCCGGCTTGTGTTCAACCTCCCGAAATTTTCCCATGTAACCCCCCTGCTGAGGTCACTCCACTGGCTGCCAGTTGCAGCTAGGATCAGGTTCAAAGTTCTGACCCTGGCCTACACTGCAGCCAATATGACAGGCCCGCCTACCTGCAGGACTTAATCCAGAACTATGTTCCTGCTCGACCACTTCGCTCTTCTACAGCAGGGCGACTCGCACTTCCCCCCCCTCCGTGTCAACGGCTCTCGCTCGTCCCGACTGCGGAGCTTTTCCACCTTAGCTCCTCAGTGGTGGAATGAACTTCCCATTCCCCTACGTTCTACTCAAACCCTGCCTGCATTCCGTCGAGGCCTGAAGACACACCTCTTCAGACTCCACCTTGACTGATGTTCTAACCTAGGAATATCAGTTCCCTGTGTTTACTAGTTCCCTGTGTTTTTCCTGTCTAGTTTATAATAGTATTTAGAATAGAAGTGTAGTATAGCTGATTTACCCACAGCTTACTGTGAACTACAGTCAACGTTCATTACTAGGGATAGCTGCTACATTATGGGAAGGATGTGCTTTGTCTTGTCTGTTCTGTAGTGATCTTGATGATGTCTCTGTATGCACTTATTGTACGTCGCTTTGGATAAAAGCGTCTGCTAAATGAATGTAATGTAATGTAATGTAATAAGCTTGTCTCAAAATATAGTGTTGCGCTCGGCTCGTCTTGCGCTCGTGTTCGTTCAGTGTCTCGTCTCTCTCCAATATTGTGAATTTGGATTGCAGTACCCATTTTAAACACTCTGTGTCAATGTTACATATAGCTCCTTTAATGACTTTAACCTAAGTGTATATGTAAACTTCCAACGTCAACTGTATTAAGGCCTTTAGCATGTGCAAAGCCTTTTAGCACACACAAAACTAATAACACAGCCAAAGTAAATACCATGACTAATCATTGGCCGTGTTATTGGTTTTGTGTGTGCTAAAAGGTTTTGTACATGCTAAAGGTCTTAGTAAATCAGGACCTGACTTTGACAAGGCCAAGCCATGATGTTTCATCATAGCCTAACAAAAAAACCCTTATTCTATGCTAAGATTCAATAAATAATAGCGAAAACCAGCATACACAGTGGTACCCCAAGACTGATCCAAATCAACTTATGTCTTATCTTACCTTGTATTTCAGTTGTATAATTCCAAGAGTCCTTTTGACATCCTCATTGTCAGACAGTTGGATCCTTAAAGGCGAAATTTGCAGCTATTGTAATATTACATCCACATTACATCCACGTACATACACCATTCTTCAGGAAAATCTTCAAATGTAATCTGGTATAATGCAGGTGCCCCACGGACCAGTCACTGGTATGTGATGCAACGCTGTCATCCCTGGTGCCTGAATCCTTCCCATCTCTAGGTGTTACTAGAGCCAGTTGTGCATCGTCCTGCAGGGCTGCTGGCCGTAGTTGACACTGACACCAGACCATAGGGCCCATCTGTGCACTAGAACAGTGCCTTAACAGGATGAGCCCCCCAGCAGCTTTAATCTGGGTTTCTTTACCTCAAATGTGAAACCTGCCTCTTGCGAACCTGGGTGTAATTTTTAAGCAATCAGAATTTTAGCTATGCACTTAATTAATCCCAACCCGGGCTCCCCAATCTGAAATGTCTAACCGCCTGCAACTGCGGCCGCGTGAACCACTCTGCCAATTCAGGAGAGCTGGAACACCCACGGTTCTCCTCCGAAACATGTACCGTCCTACAGCTGCTTAATTTCGCGTTTGCAGACTGCAGCAAAGCTCGCACAGAGCGGTGTTGTAGGAGGTATCTTTCATATGCGACTTTGAGATGCAGTCTTATGAGCGCCCTTATCGGCCAGGAGTGATGAAACAAGGACTCCCTTCCGACTGAACCCTCCCATACCCTGTGCCAATTGTGTGTTGCCCTGTGGAGCTAGCGGCCACGGTCGCCATTGGCATGGTCCATATTTTTTTTCTACAGGAACAAAAACTGTTTTACAAGAGCATGAAGATTAGAAGTTATAGAGAACATTTTTTTTATCTGCGTTGGATTATGTGGATATAATCTACATGCATGCATCTGCCAGTACCCTCAAACCACTTGATGCAGTGTATCATAGTGCACTCAGGTTTATCACTGGTACTAATTTCAGAACACATCACTGCATATTATCAGAATGTCGGCTTGACCTCTCTTAGTGCCAGAAGGGAATACCACTGCCTTATGTTCATTGTAAAAGCAGTGTTAAATACGTTGCCATTTTATATCTGTTCCCTTTTAGAGTTTGGATCTATTGCGCAGTATACTCGTTCTCAAGAACATTTCACTCTCTGTAACCCACATATGAATACTGAAACTGGAAAGGCTGCTTTTGCCTTCTATGCACCTTTTAAATGGAATCAGTTACAGGTCACCCTCAAATTGGACAGACTGACTAGTATAGAGGGTTTCAGGTTTATTTTGAGTTTTTTAAGGAATCTTGTACTTGCTTTTCATAATGTATTTGTTATTTTGAATTATTTTCATATTGTTCACATTACTAATATTTTAATTTATTGTTGTCTTTTATCATTGCATTGTTGTATTCTCAGGGTGCCATTGTAAAAGAGAGCATTGCTCTCAATTGGCATATCCCTGTTTAAATAAAGGAAATCAAAAAAAATATTTGATCCGTGCCGCAACATGATGCCTGAACCGAATAAGCCATCCAGCAGCCCCTAAAATGGGTCTATTTTATATTGACTACTGCAATTTACTATATACCTTTCCAAGATACCAATCCCTCTAATGTCTGCAACTGGTACAAAATTTGACAATATCTCCAAATTTGAGACTCTTACAATATCCCATATTTTTAAAATTGGTTTTTAACATTTGGACAGTTATTTTATTTTTAGTGCTTGCCTTTACAGTTATTTCACTTTTTTAGATCTAATTTCATTCACATTGATGATCATGATCTTTATGTTTTGTCCTTGTCACATATTGGACAGCTCCCATTGTATAACTTTATATGGTTTCCCCAGCTGTGTTTGAATGAGAGGAGTTTGTGAATTCATGCTGTGGTAAAGTACCCATGGGTCAATTTGTCTAAGATCTGCAGTTTCTACAACAGGAAGTTGAATGAGGACTCTGTATGAGAATGCTGTTTGAGTGTGGTGCACTGCGTTTTGTGTATTTGGGAATATTCCAGATGATGATTGTCTCCATAAAATTCACTAGAGCCAGAAATAAGTTTAGAATGGCTTTCATGTCCTGATTTTATTGAAGTCCCCTGTGGATACAGAAAAAAGACACCCGGGTGCACTATTTTTAAAAAGTGGTGTGACATTGATATAGCAGTTAAATGTCATTATAGATGACAGATACTGTACGGCGTATTGGGCCCCTGCAGGTTAATCTCACCTCACTATGGAAACATTTGATAGAATGGCCGACCTGCTCCACTCTTCATTGGGTATTCACAGACTACCCCTCAGCCACAAGTCTTCTCTCATAAAAGAGGAGAAATACTCAGCAACATGACACAGTGCTTTAAGGACCACACTGTTGTAGGTGTAAATCTTTAGTGATGCACAGTTACTATAACCTTTGGCCAGAGATTTTTCTTTAAACGCCTCAATCTGTACAATGTATACAACAATCTAAGGCCTCAATAAGGGCTCCTGCTAAATGCATATTATTATGTGATATTCACAGTGAACAAAGAGGCAGACTCAATAATTTGGAACTGTATTTATTTATGGAGATGGTTCAGGTAAGCAGCCAGTATTGTCAGGTGCCTCACAATAAAATATCCAATATGGGGTCATGACACAATACATGTCCTGATACGAGAGATCATGGAGTCTTGATCTCGTGGACTTGGTCTCCAGACCTCTCAAGACTACATAAACATAGTACATAAACATAAACTAACATAAGCAAACTACATAAACATAGGATTTTGGTCTCGAGTCGACCCTCACATCCAAGTCATTCCATTTCTGAAAATATTAAAAGCAGTTAATGCATCTGGGCAATATTTTAAAATGCACTTGACCTACGCGTTGTGGCTGTAGACGTACGTTGTGTATCCTAGTTGACAAAAATAGTATAGTAAAATGAATAAGTAGATTTTTAATCATTTTTAATGACTATTATGCTAAATGGAATGAAGCAGAAGCCGGTTAAAACTATTACATCAGGAAATAGCCTCTGTATAAGTATTTATTGGATACAACCATATGAAAATAATGACGCATCACTAGTCATATTGTATGCAAGACGCAAAACTGTTTTCATATTTTTTCTATAAATCCGATCGAGTTTTATTAGTCTAGAAGATGAATCTTGGCATTGTCATCCTGGAATATGCCCATTGATGGGATAACCTGGTCATTCAGTACATTCAGGTACTCAGCTGACTTAATTTTATTGCTGCATAACGTTGCTGAGCCTAGACCTGACCAATTGAAGCAACCCCAGATCATAACACTGCCTCCAGAGGCTTGTACAGTGGGCACTATGCATGACTGGTGCAACTGCGACCTTTTTTTTGGCCAGGCAGTGTATAATGGTAGCCTAATTAAAAAAAATATGATGTCCTTAAAGAGCGCAGGTCTAAATTTAGTCCTAGGCCTAACAAAAAGAGCATGTAGATATTGCAGAAAAGTTGAGATTCCCCTTGTTTATTTTGCTTTAATTATAGGCTAGTAGCAATACATGCTCTTCATTGTTTGGTCTCCTCAGAATGACTTGTATGTTTTAATGTTATTCCACAGGCAGGTATCAGAAAAAATATGAAAATCGCACACTCATCTCCATGAAAACAAAAGTTTTTAATTTTTAAGTTACCAACATGTTTCGGCAATATGCCGTCATCAGGGTGTGGCAGGCAGGACTTTAAAAAATATTTAAAAAATAAAATAACCTATAATAATAATAATAATAAACCTTTAATAATAAATGTAATATTATTAATATAATATAATAATAAACCGTTGTTTGGAAAAAGTGTAAAATATCATGAATGGAGCTTTTTATCTCTTCAAACGCCCGGTTCCGGATGTCATGATTTTGTATATCGGCATAATCCGCGTTGTTTGCATTTGTTTATGTGTTAAAAGTGTGCTTTTGAGACCTGTTTCGCCATGCAATGGGAGTGAATGGAGAGAGAAAAAACTTCATTCTTCGTCGGCCAGTTGCTGACCACTGGAGCAAGGGACGTTTTGTTACATTTTTTTCTAAAATTAACCTTCTATATATTGCTCTGTGTTTACACCACTATGGTCAAAAAATAAAATACTCTTTTTTTTAAGCAAG
Source organism: Synaphobranchus kaupii (assembly GCA_029718625.1). NCBI lineage: Eukaryota > Metazoa > Chordata > Actinopteri > Anguilliformes > Synaphobranchidae > Synaphobranchus > Synaphobranchus kaupii. The sequence continues at coordinate 53,713,387 of CM056382.1, forward strand.
TAAAGACATTTGAAGTGAAAACTTTAACTGTTTAAGTTAAATTTTTAAAAACATATTGCAGCTGTAGCATTGTAAATAAGGTCAAAATCATTTGCATTTTTATAGTTCCTTGAGTTTGTATTCAATGTCCATTGTGTAGCTGCATTCTAAGGGGCTTATTCTCTTTTCTCAGGAAATTTTTGCTCTTGCAATTTTGCTTTGCAAGTTCCCTTTCGTTGCATGCTGAAGTTCCGTATTCCATGTGCTGTATTTACAGTTGAAGTCGGAAGTTTACATACACTTAGGTTGAAGTCATTAAAACGCATTTTTAACCACTCCACAGATTTCATGTTAGCAAACCTAGTGTTGGCAAGTCAGTTAGGACTTGGAATATCCAAATGCCTGAAAGTACCACGTTCGTCTGCACAAACAATACTACGCAAGTCTAAACTCCATAGGACCACGCAGCCGTCATATCGCTCAGGAAGGAGGCGCGTTCTGTCTCCTAGAGATGAACGTGCTTTGGTGCGAAAAGTGCAAATCAATCCCAGAACAACAGCAAAGGACCTTGAGAAGATGCTGGAGGGAACAGGTACAAAAGTATCTATATCCACAGTAAAACGGGTCCTATATCGACATAACCTGAAAGGCTGCTCAGCAAGGAAGAAGCCACTACTCCAAAACCGCCGTGAAAAAGCCAGACTACAGTTTGCAACTGCACATGGGGACAAAGATCTTACTTTTTGAAGAAATGTCCTCTGGTCTGATGAAACGAACATTTTACTGTTTGGCCATAATGACCATCGTTATGTTTGGAGAAAAAAGGGTGAGGCTTGCAAGCCGAAGAACACCATCCCAACCGTGAAGCACGGGGGTGGCAGCATCATGTTGTGGCGGTTGCTTTGCTGAAGGAGGGACTGGTGCACTTCATAAAATAGATGGCATCATGAGGAAGGAAAATTATGTAGACATATTGAAGCAACATCTCAAGACAGCCAGGGAGTTAAAGCTTAGTCGCAAATGGCTCTTCCAAATGGACAATGACCCAAAGCGTACTTTCAAAGTTGTGGCAAAATGGCTTAAGGACAACAAAGTCAAGGTATTGTAGTGGCCTTCACAAAGTCCTGACCTAAATCCAATTGAAAATTTGTGGGCAGAACATTGTGGGCGTGTGCGAGCAAGGAGGCATACAAACCTGATTCAGTTACACCAGTTCTGTCAGGAGGAATGGGCCAAAATTTCAGCAACTTATTTTGAGAAGCTTGTGGAAGGCTACACGAAATGCTTGACCCAAGTTAAACAATTTAAAGGCAATGCTAACAAATACTAACAGAGTGTATGTAAACTTCTGACCCACTGGGAATGTGATGAAAGAAATAAAAGCTGAAATAAATCATTCTCTCTACGATTATTCTGACATTTCACATTCTTAAAATAAAGTCATGATCCTAACTGACCTAAGACAGGGAATGTTTACTAGGATTAAATGTCAGTAATTGTGAAAAACTGAGTTTAAATGGATTTGGCTAAGGTGTATGTAAACTTTCGACTTCAACTATAGTTGCATACTTCCTTATGCATTATTGTGGAATAAAGAATGCAGTTGAATCATGTCTTAAGATTTTGATCCGAAACCCGCTGATTTAGTGTTTAACCTAATTTGTAATGAAATATGACAATAAGTGAGGTTCATTTGCAAAGTCACAGTTGTGTTAACCACGTCTCAGACTGGTTATAAGTGAATTGGAATAAAAATATGCAGGGAGCGCTTCAATGTGCATTCAGTTATTAACAAATTCTTGAATTCATGAATATATAGTGACTGAAAGTCTGGGGGCCCTATCTTACACCTGGCGCAAAGCGGCGCTAACGCAAACAAGTGTCTTTGCTATCTTACACCCGGCGCTAGGTCCATAATAACGCCTAACGCTTACGCCGTCAAACTAGCATTGCGCCATTAACTAGTCTTGCGCCATCATTAGTGAACTGGGCGTGTTGGTCTTAAGATGAGGAGTGGCCAGGATTCTTTTTGGCGTATTGCTATCTTGAGCCAGCAGAAAGCGCTTGCGCTAGAACCACCACAAACCTGGTCTAAAGTCATGTCGCAGTTGTTTACATGCTATTTTAACGGCGCATATAAGTGCGTCTACATAGGCGTGTGCACAACGCGCATACCCTCCTGTCTGTTACACACAGGGGCGTGCACAGGCATGACTAAAATATCTAGATCACAATGTGAAATATTATTATTGTGTAGGCTATATCAAAAATGCATAATAATAAAAGGTTCCATAGGTCCACATACCTTTCCCTCAGCGAAGGGAAACAATGCCACATTACATTGCTCTCAGCCCACTCCATCAACATCCAGGCGATGTGCGATGGTACGGGACAATGGCTATCCACTAAAAAGGAGCTGATAACACCTATAGCTATCAAGCCTAATGCGCGAATTGTCTTTGCACCTAATGCGTGAATTGTCATTCAATGGAAAACTCGCGCACGGCAATAGACGGACATTTAAGTTCTGAAAATGCGCTTCAGATGTCATTACAATACAGCTCTGTTTATCTATGAATACAGCCTGTAAGTAAATAGAATGGTTTGTGACTGAAAAAAGTTCAAAACCTTGTCCAGTGAATATTGCATTTATTGTTTTTCAAATAGCCTAGGCTACAGCGAATTCGCTATGCATAAGGTTTTTTTCGATAGCCTATGGTTAAAAAACGGAGATGTCACCATGTTAACTAAATTGTAACCTTAGCTATTCTTCGTCCTTCATATTTTTTTAAATTACAGTGACCAGGTTTCCATACTCTCACCGTTTAAAACCCAGCTGATTTCACCCGTTATTCCTTAACTGAACAAAACGATTTTAAAGAGAACTAAGCGTCTAATTAGAAACTAAAACAAATTTGCAGCACGTTACACAATTAATTCACAATTAATTTTAATGCCATTCTCTGCACGTGAGCTGCATGTTCTGTTTCCCCTGCTGTAAGTCGCACGTTTAACGGTCTTCCTGGGAAAGTGGATTGTTTTAAAGGATTACGCTACGAGTAAAACAGGTTGGTCACATTTCCATAAACAGGACATTATTAAACAAGGGGAAATATGCGTGAACTTATGGGTTGCGAACCTGACAGCTTTATTGTATGGCTATTTAGTGTCATCATTAAGGCAAAATAACGGTATGTATGTTATTAATCAATATTAGCCTACTATGCAGGTAGCCTAATGAACTTTGGATGAAGCTTGAACTTCGAGAACTCCATGAGAACAGCCTCTTGGAATTGATGTTTGACACTTTCATTGCATAATCAAACGAAATTCGCTGAACAAGCAGGCTAATTTGGCGTTTTCTAAGGTGAGACTGAAGCCATTGATAGCTTATTCTCAGCTGTTGCAGGTCCTTTTAACGAAATTTAACCGCACATATTTTGTAAAATAACAGCCCTGTCTGGAATTACCGGGAACTCATAGGCTAATGGTTAGTCCGAATAATATTGATCATACTCCATTTAGCCTATTCCTTGATCACACTAAACACGCACGAGCATGTCTGTTTCGCCATCATAAGCAATCCGCCAAGGTGGAAAAGCAGGCTTTTAAAGGGAATGGGATATGACATTTTGATTGGTTTATTGAATGTCACGCCCAAGACACACCTATAATTAATGAAGCGACTAGGTTCAGCCCAGTTGCGCCATGCGCCGTGCTTAGCGCCAAAAAAACACGCCGTTAAAATATCAAAAGTGGACTTGGACACGCCCTAAATGGACTTAGCGCCATGCGCTTAGACTAAGCGCCAAGATCGCCAAGATAGGGCCCTCGATGTTCTGGTTTAAAAGGGGAGGGGGGTAAAGCATGTATTACAGCGAGGCACCTATGCTCGTTTTCTGACCTAAATGAGGAAATAGATCTCTCTCTCTATTTGTAAACTGTCATCCTCATTTATTGAAAAATGTACCTTAATGTGGGTTATGTTTTGTGCCCTTATTTCTTTGATAGGTTTCAAATTCTCCTTTCTTTTTCTTTTTCATTTTACTAGGCTGGTACTGTGCATTGTTGTAATGGATTTCTTATTGGCTAGATGGCAATTAGGATTAGTCAATCAACTTCTCTGCCTATGTTGATCCCATGTACCTACAGGTGTGGCATGTTGCATGCACCCCTTGAATATGGGACAACTAATGTTCCACACAATGATCCACACAGCCAGTTTAGCTGAGGCATCTCGGTAGTTTTACCTGTGTTCTAGGCTCTAGCCAATTTCTAGTAAGCATTTTCAACTCAAAACCCAACGTGAGTGCATTTGAATAGTTTTTCACTGACTGTCTAATCCCCTCCCTCTCCACTCTTCAATTTGCACCGTGATTGTTAACATTTGGCACACCAGTGAAGCGCTCCCTGCATATTTTTATTCCAATTCACTTATAACCAGCCTGAGATGTGGTTGTTAACACAACTGTGACTTTGCAAATGAACCTCACTTATTGCCATATTTCACTACAAATTAGGTTAAACACTAAGCCAGAGGGTTTCAGAACAAAATCTTAAGACGTGATTCAACTGCATTCTTTTTTCCACAATAACGCATAAGGAAGTATGCAACTAAATACAACACATAGAATATGGAACTTTGGCATGCAATGAAAGGGAACCTGCAACGCAGAATCGCAAGAGCAAACATTTCCTGAGAAAAGAGAATAAGCCCCTTAGAATGCAGCTACACAACGGACATTGAATAAAAACTCAAAGAACCATCAAAATACTGTAATGCAACAGATGTGAGGGTATATTAGAAACATAAAGGAATACGTAGCCTATATATGGCAGCTTCTAAAGCATTATCCTGAATCGGTCACCTTACCTACCTTCACTGACCACAGCAGTGCAAACACAGCATCTCACTTCCCCCATCTTCTACATCACAAAATATGACATAGAGATAATTCCGAAGGTTGGTGAAAAAGGGAGGCGGGGTTGAAAAGTAGGCAAATTACATCTTTTAGGATTTATTTCTTGCCTTTATTTCAATAAAACTAAGTTCTTTTAATATTGTGAATCATAAAATAGGACAACTTCTTCCATTTAGTTGGTCTATTTGATGTTTTATAATATCTGGTGCTTACACTTTAAGTGTTTTTCCTTGTACACTAGATTTTGTGACTCATGTCAAATGGGACATGGGTGCTGGGTTTGTGAACGTCAAATTTCTGTCACATGCACTACAGCGCCACCAGGTGTTCAATCTCTGGCATAATTTAAAGGATGCAAGAGTTCAGACATCCAAACAAGCCTACTGAGGTTGGCGATTCTAGGCCATACCAGCTCACGTTTATTTGAGGTGAAAGGGGAGGGGAAAAAATAATCTTAATAAAAACAATAGGGTTCCAGCAGCAGCAACTGCTTGAACCCCTAACAATAGGGTTCCAGCACCTGTGATACTTGGACCCCAAATAAAAGGACTATGTGAGGTTTCCTTTCAATAATAATTTGACTAAAATATTTGTTTGACAAAAAATTTCTAAAATTAGGGGAATAAAAACATGTTATAATGACATATTAAAAATAAAATTCCTTTCCTGTAATTTTCCATTTTGAAATTAATAAAGAAAATATATATAGATACGTCAATCACTATCAATAGGTAGATTGTCACAAAGTAGCTAGGTAGTAGCTAGGTTATGATATATTGCTGTATGGACGAGTACTGCCCTAGCAGAAAGGAGGACATACAGAACATAAGAAAGAGCTATGGAACAGGCACACTGAAGCTAAACAGAGAATATAAATATAGGCTTTGAGAATAATATAATTGTGATTATGAAATACTCAATCAGTATCTCCACCGTGGCCTATTTTTTCAGACCTATTAGGCATTAATTACTGTTTAGATCTATGCATTGGTTGTTGTTCTCAGAGGTTGAAGTGGAGCAGTGGTGCTCCCGTCTGCTTGTAGGGTTTCAAAGATGACTCAACACATAGACCATAAACTCCACAGACCATAAACTCCAAAATGAGTCACGTCTGCTGGGAACAGTGACCACAGTTGCCTGCACTTATACTTAGAACATTTAGCATTTCTGGAAACCATTGCTTGTGTGTGTGTGTGTGTGTGTGTGTGTGTGTGTGTGTGTGTGTGTGTGTGTGTGTGTGTGTGTGTGTGTGTGTGTGTGTGTGTTTGTGTGGGTGTGTGTGTGTAGGTGTTGGAAATGACTGAATGTTACTGTCACTGAGATCTACAGTGGATCTTGGTCAACTGCTTCTTTGTTACCCTAATATCCCCTTCAGCCTTCTCTGTAGAGCCTGCCCTTTATCTCCTTCGTAACTCATGCCATTTCATGGCACACATTTTTACCTAACACTGCAGCCTTTAGCCACTATATCTTTACCCTCAATGTACCCTAACAAATTCTATTCCAATGTACCCCTCTTCCTACTATCCATGAAATATTCTCCTTCACCCCTTACACATCTCTTAGGGTAAGATGGTGAAAAGCTCTCAGTTCACTTCCTCTCTTAGGACTCAGGGCCTGGTCTCAGAAGCAGTTTCTCAGCTAGCACTGCAGTGAAGTTTAAATAAAAAAATATATACAGTAGCTTTAAATAGAAAATATATAAATTTGGCATCTAGCAGACACTTATCCAGAGTAACTTACACAAATAAATTATTTTCTAAATATAATCAATTTTTGCAGCTAGATATTCTACTGAAGCAATTCAGGTTAAGTATCTTGCTCAGGGCTACAACAGCAGTGTCCCAGCAGGGAGTCAGACCCACAACCTTTGAGTTACAAGCCCAGTTCTATAATCATGACATAACACACCTGCATAGCAAAGCTTCTAGAGTACCTTGTCTGTGTCTACAAAAGCATCACAGAGAGTGAGGGGAACCACTCTGGGGGGGGTCTAGCCTTGGCGGAGGCTGTCACTGTCCGTGAGCAGGCCAGAATTAGAGCCATCTGGGCTCTAGCCAAGAGCTTTTAATAACAAAGAACCCTGTTCTCTCAGAAGTTTTAAATACCTCTTAACTATTTCATGAGATTTTGGGAAACAGGAAAAAAGTACTGTGGTAGCATAATTGTTCAAAGACAGAGACTACAATGTACAGTTTGAAGTATAAGACAGCCCTAATCCTACCTGTCACCCACATGATCCTGTTGTTGGGGATGACAGCATACAGATTGCCCTCAGGAGAAAGGAAGTCTCTTCAGTATGATGTCATCAAACACCTATATAAATAGAGCTTGATGTGACATCACTTTACGTCTCATCTTTTTCAGCATGTGAAACACACGTACGTATACACACACACACACACACACACACACACACACACACACACACACACACACACACACACACACACACACACACACACACACACACACACACACACACACACAAAGGCATACGAAGCTCCACAGTGTAATAGCAGATGAACATGCCGTTTTTCTTAAACGTCACATCTTTAACACTGAATTATATCTGCACTAGCACTGTGCTGTTCCTATGGTCTTTAACTTATAGGTAGCATGTACAAATAACCTTGTAACTTGATCTTAAGGAAGATTCAATCAGTTTATCAAGCTGTTTATTCATTATAGCACCCATTTCAAAGGAGTCTACAAGGGGCACTTTATAGCAAAATAACTGATTGATACGTGGCTATTTTGTTAAGTGGGTGGCTAAGAGCTGGTCAGCAACACTTGTAAGCATGCAAATAGGGAGGAGTAATTGCTTAAGTACATAAACTTAATTGTTTCAGTAAATATGCAGCTGTGTGAATAGGCAATACGGAAAAACAAATTGCACCTGTCTATTCAACAAATAAGTGCCATGTTCAGAGGGTGTCTGGTTAGAGAGAAAACAAGGTAATATAATCAAACAGGAGCTCTTATCTTGAACCAAAATTTAAACGAAAAAACACATTTACCAGTGCTGATCAGCAGGTTGCGATTATAGTGACAGCAGTTTGCAAGCTACAGCTATTGACTTTGTTTAAGAATAAATAATAAAACATTAGCTAGTGAAAGCATGCCAGTGTGGCTTATTCTTTATTGTTACTGTGCTTGAAATAGCATTATTTAGAAATGAGCTATCCTGCTAATCAGAATTTCTAAATAATGCCATTAATAATGCTATTATAAGCACTGTAAAATGGAAACGTACTGCATGGTTTCGTAAAATACCTTACTTTCGCCAGGCAAGTTTTTTTATGATGGTGTCATAGTACTGCACTTCAGTTTAGCTACACTGCACGCTTATTTCGTCGCTAATATTTTGTTGGACCCCCTATATAGTTCTGTGGTTGGACCGCCTTTAGCTTTGATTACGGTGCACATTCGTCGTGGCATTGTTTCGACAAGTTTATGCAACGTCACAGCATTTATGTCCCTCCAGAGCTGCATTAATTTTTGGCCAAGATCTTGTATTGATGATGGGAGAGTCGAACCACTCCGTAAAGTCTTCTCCAGGACATCCCAAAGATTTTCAATGGGGTTAAGGTCAGGACTCTGGTGGCCAATTCATGTGTGAAAATGATTCCTCATGCTCCCTGAACCACTCTTTCACAATTTGAGCCCGATGAATCTTGGCATTGTCGTCCTGGAATGTGCCCATTGATGGGATAACCTGGTCATTCAGTACATTCAGGTACTCAGCTGACTTAATTTTATTGCTGCATAACGTTGCTAAGCCTAGACCTGACCAATTGAAGCAACCCCAGATCACAGCACTGCCTCCAGAGGCTTGTACAGTGGGCACTATGCATGACGGGTGCAACGGCGACTTTTTTTTTTTGGCCAGGCAGTGTAGATGTAAGTTTGGTAATTAGTTTGGTAATTTATATTATTTATATGTTTGCGGTTATAGCAAGTTTGTAATCGATCTGTTTTGCTAAAATAACATGTTGCCATCTAATTAACTAGCACGCATGTTATTTTTTAGCGGTAGCTAGTTAGCATGCTAGCTCATTTTGTAAACAACTGGAGTTTGTAGGTAATATAACTTCTGGTAGTAGTGTTGATTGATATTATTCAGACAGTAAATGTTCATCAGCTAGATAGGAAGGACAGAAAAATAATAGATTTGTTGATACCTCCAAGCAAGTGAGTATAGCCTATTTTTCATTTAAAATATTCTCAGTTAAAGTCTTAATTTTTTCCAGTTTATATTTCTGAAACACACAAAGAGTTTCACCGTTGTTAGGTCAATATATGTTTTAAAGTTCCAATAGTTTCAATATAAATAGTAGAGTTTAGCTAAATATAGGCCTACATACATACATACATACATACATACATAGCTACATACAGACGGGTGACAAATTAAAGCAAACACCAACATAAAGTGTCTTAGTAAGGTGTTGGGCCACCACGACCTGCCAGAACAGCTTCAGTGCACCTTGGCATATATTCTACCTCTAGTCTAGCATAGATTCTAGTCTCTGGAACTTTACTAGAGGGATGGAACACCATTTTTCCAAAGGATCTTCCCTCATTTGGTGTTTTGATGATGGTGGTGGAGACCGCTGTCTAACACGTCGGTCCAAAATCTCCCATAGGTGTTCAATTGGGTTGAGATCTGGTGACTGCGAAGGCCATAGCATATGATTCACATAATTTTCATACAAAGAATAACTTTGTATTTGTTTGCAGTGATCCTTCCCTCTAAGGAGACAAGTGGACCCAAACCATGCCAGGAAAATGCCCCCCACAGCATAACAGAACCACAGGACCCCCTCACTGTAGGGGTTTTTTCTTTAATTTGTCACCTGTCTGTACCCATCATACAGGCATGCTTGCATACATACGATACAATTATCATATGTGCATATACTGTATGCTTTGAGACATTGAGACATACAGTAAACTAAATGTATGAACCAACCATTGATAGTGCACAAAACAACTCCCTAGTAAAAACATTAGTACTGCTTTCTGAAAATGGTCAATGTAAAAAAATCTGTTTTCCAAGCCATCCATCAGCTAAATTACCGCAACATTATGTCAAAAACTACAGCTCCACCTGATTTTGTTCTACCAGTGGCACCAATGAAACAAGGGTGTCTGGAGTTTTACAAAACAGAACTGTCTTTAGGTCAGTAGGCTATAGTGCCTATTTTAACTAACTTTTAATATTTTTTAAATTAGCATAGGACTGTCAATTTCTGTTAGTTCACACTTCATTATACAGTGCTATAATTTAAATTGAGTTAAGTTGGGTTCAATAGTTAATGATTAATGAAGAATAAAAAACGTTGAACTACAGTGAAATGACCACGTCTGTAATGGATGTGGTTTCATATTTGCACAATTTGCCAGAAATGTTAGAATTCTGGGATATGGATTCCTGCCTAGTGGTAGAGGTGATTGTCATACAGAAGTTCAAAGAAATGTTGTAAGTCACTCAGGATAAGTGTATCTGCTACTTATATAATGATATCCATGTAAATTCAGAGGGGTGTATGGGCTGTTCACATATCACATCCTGCAAGATAGGTTTGTTTTCAGAACTATGCAAGTATGTCAGGAAATCTGTATGACTGCACTGACACACCATTTCAAAAAGATCCATCCATTTTGATGTAGTTAATTTATGTATTGTAATGATTAGCCAACTTGTATATCTGTCATAATCCTATGTTGTAAGAAAGGACAAGAAGGATGGGGTAGGAAGAATGCGATGGGTCTATTTTAATGTATCATTCTGTTGCTAACATTTCCCCCACCAATTTGGAGCTGATTGACAACAAAATAAAAAAAAAATCACCATAAAGTTAATAAACCACACGTGAGATACATTCTTGCATCCAGATCAACACCATTTAATTAATGGAGTAAGAAATATAAGTTGGCTCCCCCCACCTCCTCTCTGGCTGCAACTATTTCAATACAGGCTGGACAAGATCCCTAATACTGCGGGGTTCCTATCTCTATTATAGTTTGGGGTCAGTGTCATCCAAGAACAATGAGCACAAGGTGTTTGCCAGAATTGGACATAAACTATCATAAGGCAGAATAAATGATAAAGGTTGGTCCTGCTTACACTTGTCTTTTCATGAGACATCAAATTTCCCCACAAATTTCATATGTGTCATATTACATGATGGCGGGCTGAACAGAAGAAATTGCATGTGGATCAGTTTTTACTCTGAAAGTAATCTGGGTCAGATTCCCCCGGCATTGAATTAGCATTTTAAACATTCCAGCAAGTGTTCTTGCCTGCCAGCAACATTCTACTGACAAATAATATCCCATAATAAGTGCAAGAATCACGAGAGAGCTGCCGCAGAAATTAAAGGATTGTCACACTCCTGCCATTTCTCTTCTTTCTTTTAATGTCGGTGATAATTAATGCATCGTTACTGTGATAGCTAGGCTTTTTGGGAGCTTATGGAAGTAATATATTTGTATAGTCAGGGTAAACACCTCCACCCCACATTTTTATGGGGATTATTATTTGCCACTCATAAAGTGTGATTTGAACTTTGAAATATGCAGAGAGGTCACCACAATAAGGTACCCGGTCTTCACTTTGCCCCTCTTACAATAGCATAGCAGTGCAGCCACTGCAGTGGTCATTGCTCTCAGTAGAGGTGTAAAGAAGGACTGAGTCATGCGGGCGGATGTTCACCAGACATAAGTAGACGTGCCACCAGCTCACAGCTCATTGCAATGGAGCAATACATTATTAATGCTATGTTACAGAAATGTGTGGATTAAACTGCAGTATCTATTGTGTATTGAAATGTCCTCTAAGACAAGCATACCTTACGAAGGGAAGGAAGGAAAATAACTTGGAAAAGAGATAGAAAGGAAATTCATCATGGCCATTAATAACTCCAGACATCAAGCAAGTTAAATGTCTAATGCAGGGGTCCTCAATCTTATCCAGAAAGGGCCGGTGTGGGTGCAGGCTTTTGTTTCAACCTAGCAGTAACACACCTGATTCTAATAATCAAGGTCCTTGGCAAAGACTTTAATGGTTGATTAGTAGAATCAGGTGTGTAACTGCTTGGTTAGAACAAAAGCTTGCACCCACACCGGCCCTTTCTGGATAAGATTGAGGACCCCCTGGTCTAATGTATGAAGTGTCACAAAACAGGCTTCAAAGAACAGGCACAACTTTAAATGAATCAGCATGAAATGCCAAGAAATGCTTCTACCTGACACAAATGCCTTTCTCAAAACGTCTTCACAAACATGATTTTTATGTGTCATATTGCAACCAGGTGAGTAATTGCCCACAATTAGATATCTGCCTGTTGCAAATCAAACAAATAACATCTTAACTGATGATAAGAATGGGGACATGATTATGGGCTCGTGGGGGAGACATGTTTGTGATGGGCTAACAAATTGCAAAAAATATTTTGATGCAGTGTATAGGCCAAAACCACAGGTGCTCCGGTCCGTGATCACAATCTACCTCCCCGGTCATGGCACGTGGGGTGGCATTTTGGCACGGTTGGCTTCGATCAGATGGCGCAGCAGGCGGTCTATTAACGTTCAAATGTTTGTTCACTCTCTATATACTATTCTTAAAACAAAATGATCACAAGGAGAGGATGACGTAATACACTGCATTTATTGCATACAAATAAGATGTGTAACCTATACCACATTATAATTAAGACACCACAATTGCATACAGGGCATCTTTAACAATGTTACTTCAGTGACAACGATTTTTTTTAGAACATTCCATTAAAATATATTAGATCAAATTACATTAGATTACATTAAAGCACCAGGGAGACCAGGAAAAAAAATGGGGACACCTGGCATACCTTTACCAAGGTTTTATACTGCACCTTGTGCATTAATGTTAACAAACCTCAGATTTTTGTAAAACAGTAGCACATCATAAACACAGTGTACATGATTCATTGCTGCACTTTAGCTTGGATAAAAATTTCACCATGGCATCATGATATGAATATTGTGCCACAGGTGACGCCATGCTCATGTGAGCTATCAATTCTAGTAATAACTCCCTGCAAGTTGATTATGGGGAAATCATCCTCAGGCGCGCAAACTTGTATAAACTGATCAATGACAACATTGATAGCTAACGTTTGCTAGCTAGCTATGAGAGGCAGTATCTGTGTAATGCTAGTTTTTGTTTGTTATTAATAATATTATTGTACCAACTCAATTTAACTCTCATATTATGTTGACATTTTATGATGCATTTTATGTTTGTGGTTAAATTGACACAAAACAATTTAAATAGAAAAAGTTGACTAGCTTTTTATCCCTAAATATCACAAATCTGTAATGAAGCACCTAATTTTAGAGCCTCAGGTTAGTGAAAGTGTGTGACCTGTGTTTAAAACCTGTGTGAGCAAGTGCCACCAGAATCACCCACAAAAAATCTAAGATTAAAAAAAAATTCTATACAGCTACCACACAAATGACGCCACACATCACCTTTGTATACAAAGTTGGTACAGGACTTTTGAAAACAGCATTATGTGTATTGCTTGTTTACTATTTAATCCCAACAAATTAGGAAAACACCATATAGGAAGAAAAAAATAAGGTTAACAGGATTTTGAGAGACAGCAAACACTGAATCGGGTCAAATTGTCCCAGAACATAATATGAGGGTAATATAATCAAATTGAGTTCATACAATAAGATTATTAATAACGAAAAAAACTAATTTCATGGCAAATTACAAATTCCCTAAAATACATTTTTGTGAAAATTAAACATTTACATTCACAGTTATATTCTGGCGTTAATCAGTCTGGGCTATCATGTGAATAACAATCAAGGAGTTTTATAAATTTCACTGTTCACCTTTCTCTTCACTGGTAACCCCTAAAAAACTCCAAACTCCAAAAATATGAAGTCAACTTCATCCTTATTCTATAGCCTAAGCGTGTTCATGAAACACAACACCATCCATAGCGAGGTCAACCCCGCCCTTTCTCTTAGCTTGGAGTTCTCTCCATTCCTTAGTAAAAGTTGGTCTCAGCAGCTTTGTGAATAGATTGTAAGATGAAACTCTTAAATAGGAACTTTTTGTGCCACATTTGGTGGGTGGCGGGTGCTAATTTCCCACACTGGCTGCAACCTCTCTCTTTTGTCTGCCCCCAAACTAATTTACATCTGAATCTTGGAGGACCAATGGCAGATTAAAGGTGGAGTGTGCCAATACCCTTTCTATCTATCATGTGACTGTTTAGTGTCAAATAAATTATGTTGGTAACAGTTGGTAACAGCTTTGGTCACCCCAAACTGTAGCCTAATAATAGGCTAATGTTTGTTGTCTATATATTCTTTTTGCACTGTGTGCGTAATGCAATAAAACATTATTAGCCTATTAAAGTTTGGAGCAATAACTGCCCACAGTTGTCACATTTGTACATGCTAATCAAGCTTTTATTTGGTGGAAAACCACATTTAGAATGTATTTCAAGGCTTGTTTGCATGGCCCATTGGACTGCATTGTGAAGCAGGTTTGCTTGGTGGCCAGAGCTGCACAAAGAAAGATATGACAAAATTATTATTATTATTATTACAGATCAGCATGGTGTAAATAGCATGGTGTAAATAGTTAGTAAAAACGGGTCCAAGTAAAACCGAAGTTATCAAGTTATAAGTGATTAAAACTGATTAGTTAATGAGTACTCTCTTATTGTCAGTAAACACATACAAGCATTTTCTTATTTACATTCTGCGATTAAAGTGACCACAGAATGTGCACACAGTAGGTAGGACATTACATTCTCTTCTTTTCTGATGTGTAGGCAGTGATGATTAAAATCCACTTTGGGTTTGTAAGCACTGCAAATCTAAACAGGCTTCTATAGCCCTGGAATTAGGCTGAAATAATGGGAGCTTTGATGAAAGTCAATCCAATCTACTGGCAGCGTGTGGTCATTAAAGGTCACTCACCCATGCCTCACTGTTGTTTCAGCATTCTGCACCCCCTTCCACTCCCCACTGTCACCAGCTCTGGTCCCGCCAGTGGGGGGGGTGGGGGGTGGGGGGGGGGGGATGCAGTGAACAACCTCACCTCACCTCACCTCCTGTGCCCTCAGGCTGCAAAAATGTGGGCGGGGCTCAGGCCAAACCTGTTTCTCGTAGTCTTTTTCACATTCAGTAAAAGGGTTTTCACATGTCCCTCACCTTTCTACACCAGAGTGATCAAGTTATTTATTGAAATGACGGTCTGTGTTTCATTTATGTTGGATTCAACCAGGATTTCAAAAATAACTGATTTAAAAAAGAAATAAGTGGACCACTGCAAAATCATGCAGTGGAAGAGAATTTCTGTTCTGTCGTACATGCACATTAAGGCATGACAGCTCCAGGTCGGGAATGTACCACAATTAACCCACAAAGCAAAAAGAGTACGCAAGATATAGGCATGTGGCTGAGAGCTTCAGGGAAAGTAACTGATTGAGGCCCACGGTAACAGCCCACAACATCCTTTCATGTTATCAAGCACATCGGCAAAGTCCAGTTTTCAGTTCTGTAAAAACAAAACAAGATATAGCCACAAAAGTACATGATGTCTGTAGCCTACAGCATATTGCTATCAGGCAAGCAGGGAGATGCCGACAGATGCATTGTGGGACAGAGGCAGAGGGAGTAGCATTCTCTCATCAGCGTGACCGCATCTGACTCCACAGCAGCTGCAAAAAGGTGCTGTCCCTGCAAATGCACAACATGGTCACAGCACTGGCATAACATTGCAGGAGTGAAATAACATTCATACAATAACACGGTAATGCTCAGGGAATGCAGCGTTTTAGCCTTTAGCATTGGAAATTTGCTTCAGGCAAAAGGAAATATAAAGTTCAGAAAGAGAAGATGAGCGTCTTCATATTCAGTGCCATAATAAATAATACTAATATAAGGATAAAAGGATTTGAACTGAATCAATCTCCTGCTTCAGGACATCCATTTTCTATGTCTCTCTCTCTCTCTCTCTCTCTCTCTCTCTCTATATATATATATATATATATATATATATACATCTTATTCTCTTTCTTTCTCTTGGATTCCTTGAATTTTAATGAAGAGTACGCGCAGACCTCCAATCAGTGAAAGAAAGTCGGAAGAAACCAAATCAAGGCAGACAGAGGGATGCTGGGAACGTATGGCTCGAGAGTGGTAGGCTATCCCTCCTTCCCCCCCCTCAGCTCACTCTCCAGGGTGGTACGACCTGGCAGATTACAAAACACCCCTCCCATGTGTCCCTCAGTTCTCTGTGCCAGGGTGGAGCAAGTGATCTGATTTTCCAGCGGAGGAACGCAGTGAGAGGGAGTGCAGGCAAGTGAGTGTGCGAGAGAGAAAGAGAGAGGAGGAGAGACAGAGACAGGGAGACAGAGAGGGGCTTCAGGTGTCAGTGCACTGAGAGCTGTGGATGCCGCAGGACTTCACATCACCGCCGCCGCCGCGTTCTGAGGTCCCGCGGTGGGGGAGAGCTGAGGTGAGTCTGGGGGGCTGCACTGGAACCCCGTCTACGTCTGCTCCGCCTGGCTTTCCTCCCCATTCATTACTACCGCCTCCTGTTGGCCAGAGCCACAGTTTGCATCAGCGCTGGCCGCAGACACAGTGCGTTAGAGTTAGTCTTTTTCTTTGCACTGCGCTCCAGTGTGGCAGACACACTGCACTGCTATGTAGATCTCTGGACCAGTGCTTCAGTCACCCTCCTGCATCTCCAGCAAGGTGCTATGAAACCAATTAATGTGTCATTTATATACATGCATACATACATACATACATACATACTGTGTCATATGTGTTCATATTTCTAGTAGTCACTGAAAATGCTACAGAGACCAAGCAATTGCAAGTAGTGAGTTTCAAATAATGCCTGACATGCTGTCATGAAATTATTATGCAATTCCTGGACACAAAGAGCTGTTTTAAACAAGTAGGATGGTGGCGTGTGACTGTGTGGGTGGGTTTGCGGGTGATAGTGTTTCTGTGTCTTTTTGGCCGTGTGTATTATGTCTGTGTGCTTGCGTGCGTGTGTTTGAGTCGGTGTGCGTGTGTGTGTGTGTGTGCTCGAGTCTGTCGGTGTGTGTGTGTCTGTGTGTGCGTATGTGTGTGTGTGAGTGTGTGTGCGTGTGCGTGTGCGTGTGCTTATGTGTGGAAGACTCCATGTAAGTGGGTGGGTGGTTATGGATGGAACTGCGGGTGTGACCTCAAATGGGGACATTGCAGAAAACCAGCCACTGATGTACAGTTTGAGCTTGTGCCATCTAATGAGCATTTTCCCCGAGTCTCTCTCTACATATCCTTTAACAATTTCCTGCAACACTGTGGAAAGTTTACAGAAATTTCATTATCAAACAAGGAAAGAGCCACCTATAGATAGGGAATATACCAAACTATCACACGAGTAGTGACTGGGTTAATTCACTCTTTGGGACCAGGAAGTAGAACCTGTGATGTTTGATGAGGTGAGAGTTATACAGGCTCTGTCGCTTCATCTTTTGATTGTGGTGTGTAATTGTGTGTATAATTACTGCCTGTCCTGTGGGGGTGCAACCATGGGCTGTGGCGAGCGAATCAAGCCCTAGTAGCGGGGTCACACATCCAGTTATGGATTCTTTCTCTACATTTGAGCCTCACAGAAGTTGAATTTATGAGCTGCACACACATGTGCCCCCCCCCACCCCCCCCCCCCTCCAACAAATGCACACACATGCACTCACACCTTTACAACTACATGGATGAAGAAACTCACAAACACACAGACATGCACAAATACACAAAGATACACATCCATGCATGTACATACACACACACACACACACACACCTGTGGCGTCGCTGTTAGAGGAATGCCTCGTTACGTTCCCGGTGCTAACAGGTACAGCTGCGCCAGCCCCGTTCTCTGCAGACAGCCGCTCCAGACAGCACACTCTGTCCCTGGCTCTGCCACCCCCCCCCACCCCACCCCTGGCCTCCTCAAACAGGCCAGTTCTGCCTTCCCTATCAGCGCTGATACATGCCCTACGCCCTCCTCCGCTACGCGTGCCGCTACGCCTTCACCTCGGTTGTCACCAAAGCTCTAGAATTTTTATTCCATTTATTTGTTTCTCCCCAAAAATGTTCTCTGGCGTGGGGGGGGGGGGGGGCATATATTATTGATGCGTAATAATATAGCAAAGTTCACGGCAGGACAAATTCTGAATATTTCCGAAATGTTTTGTGGTAAACCTCTCCTGTACTCCACCCCCCCACTAACTTAATCGCACAATAAGTCTAACTACATTCAACAAAAGATTGGCCGGGGAATTTTCAGGCAAAACAGTGTCTCTCATACAGGCAAATTGGAGAGTATTTAGAAAATGTCATTAAATCAATCCATTATGTTAATAATGCATAACTCTCGTTTATACAGACATCTTTCTGACAAGGGTTGTATGGAGATGACCAGCAATTGTCAATTGTACAAAAAACATGATCCAAGTTAGTTCAGAATACTTACATTCCTCAGTGGATTTGAGATCTGTAAGTAAAATTCATGAATTTGAAAATATCAGATAAGATGAAACAATTGAGTTTATCAGCATTTTTTAAAAATTGATCAGAGCAATGTATTTAACCTGTGTACACACTTTCTTGTTACTTTTGGGTAAAATATCTACAAACATTTTTTGGTAAAATATGTGTGTAAATTACACACATTTTTCTAACAATTACGCCATTTATTGCCTTCCACAGCCATGTTGAGCAGACTTCAGAAACACTTTCAATCAAACATTGTACTACCTCTGCATAGATTATTTGACAGTAGAGAAAATACACACCACACACAAATTAAAAATAATTGATTGTCTTATTATTTAGCTTTAGGTGAGGTCTCAGGATATAAGAAGAAATCAAAAGCATAGTATCACCCTTTTCCCCAGAAAGAAATTCAGCAGAGTCAATCAAAGTAAATGTAAATATAACACGATGCTGGACATTTTAATAAATTTGACCCATCGGACTTGAATTATTTTTTTTTTGTTTGTTTTAATAAAGATTTTCAATGATTGCATTTTTTTTTAGAAATAATTAATTAATTAATTAATTAGAATGTTGATTAATAACACCTGTGCAAACACAGTAGATGAAATGGAAAATAAAAACATATCAGAGCGCTTAAAACGCAACATGCACGACATACAACTCAAACAGTCCATCAGTCAGTACAACCAAATAAAACCAGAACCAATGTACTATATTTATCATAAATTCAACAAAGGCAGCTAGGTAGCTAGCGAAGGATGGTTGAGCTTTTGTCGCACCACGGGCAGAGGTACCAAACACTTTGCTCAATGCGGTGAATCCTAAGTACTTCCATGCAAAGCCTGAATGCCTATCTGACACACTAAAACATTTAAGGCATCTAGCGTTGTCATGGTAACCCCCACAAAAGTTGGGTTTCATCTCAGGGCAGAGGCTGTGAATGGTACCCAGAGCACACAGAATATACATACCAAACGTAGACATCATTCATTTATTTATTTATTGACTTATTTTAAGCAGGCAGTCCACCCACTTTTTGCTATTTATTTCCATTTTAAATAGATGGGGGGAAAGCAGACAGGGTTACAGGTAGAGATGGGTTCCCTGTACAGACAAATCAAACCCCCTGGAACGGGGGTGGGGATTCGTATACGGGGAGTTTGAGCGTCGGCTTCTCTTCAGACTGTGCCACAATCTCACCCAAATGTGGACGTTATTACCACATCTAAAAGTTCTTCAAAAGGTAAATTTAGGACTATAACCTGCCTATACCAGCAAGGCCCCACCATGCCTGTACTGTCTTGCATTGGTCCCAGCAGCCCAAAGGTGGTGAACGTGGAAGTGCGAAGCTGTACCAGTGTGTATTCGATACCATGTAAATACAAGTCATGAGCTCAGTTTTATTAGTGCTAATTGGCTAGGGAGTAGTTTTACACTGTACTGCTTTAATTATTCAGTTCTTATGCTAATAAAATTGCACTGTCAAGACTTTTTATTGTTTTGAGGTGGATGCATTTGTTGATTGCTTGTGTAATTAATGTGTCCTTATAAGCAGCTGTGACAGTATAGACTTACAGACACATTTGTGTGACAGATGCTTCTGTTTAATGTTCTGCTTCAATCCAAGAAAAGAAAGAAACCTTCTCCTTTTATTATGTGTTTTGTAAACACAATTATTTTATAAACCATTTTACATAATACAACCATAGAACTCATAGAACTGCAGAAAGCCCTTAAACGCCAAACACACACACACACACACACACACACACACACACACACACACACACACACACACACACACGCAGGTATTCATGAGTTTGCATGCACTGTTAACGCTTGCCAAAGCAATTTCAAAAAGACATACAAATATACATATTCCCTGTGTATGTCCTGTCTACACACCATTTCATGGTCGGTATAACAGTCCTGTTTCAATGATTGTGTTGTTTAGTATCCACAAACAGTAACCCTTATATAAATAAAGAGAGTGCTGTTTCTCTGTGCTTTATGTCACAAGGTAAAATCCTTTGTTCTCTCTGGAGGAGATGGCAACAAAGGCAGTTAGGTGCAAATTAATGAGATTTTTAATGGGAGTATTTTACTGTGCATTTTCTGTTGTCAATTGCATTACCTTTTAAAGTTTAACGTATTTTTTAAATAAATAGTAGACATTAGAAATGAAATTAACAATGCAAATGGTGAAATTATATATGCAAACCCCCATTCCCACATGTACGCACTTTTTTTTAGCAAATCCTTAATTTAGCAATATTTTAAATTAGGTATCACTTGAATGTATATCTTACTGCCCAGCCTCTCTCATTTTAATTTCTTATGAAATTACAGTCTGATTCCTTGAATATTCTTAAGTCTCACAAAAAAAATAGTTTTTATTGCACCTGATATGGTATTTCTTCAAGGATATATAATTTACTTTACATACCCAAAACATTAAAATGTTTACACTGTGTATAATGTGTATAAATCAAGACAATGATGCACATATAAGCATTCAACTGAAATATGTCCATTGGAACTATTATCCAGATTTTGGAATTGAAAAACAGAGAAGTGCAAAATAAATATAAACACATTGCATGGCTCCACATTTCAGAGAAAAAAATAGGAAATACCGAATATAAAAAAAGATTCTGGTACACGGGTTGTAATGCTGAAGTAACAAATTCTCTGTCATTTTAAATCACAAGCAATCTTTTTCAAGCAGTTACATTTATGGCACATAAAACCAAACATTTTTGAAGGCTTTTGGAACATATTTGCACACTTATTGTATCATAGATTTGCATCTGTTGCCATATCACATTCAATATTGCAGTGCTACATATTTATTACCATATTGTTTTACTTACAATATTACAGTGCTAAAGATTTCCAGCTATATGATATGCAATATTAGAGTGTTATTAAGATGGTCTGGTGATCTGTTGTGCGCCAGAACCGAAGCAGGACCTAGGGATTCGACAGACAGAATATAAATATATGCTCCATGGCGACCACAGCGTTCTCACGTTACGCAGCCTATGCAGCCCATAATATTGGCATGCATTCTAGTCATACAGAAAAGACAATGGATTACCATATTCACATATGTTGCCTTCACATAGAACAAAGGCTAGATATAGCTGCACATGCCGTAGTCATACAGGACGGAATAAAGCTTGTCATATTCACGCATGCCGGAGCTGTGTGGAACAGACAAAGGCTTCTAATATTCATGCACACTGGAGTTACATGGAACAGACAAAGACTTGTCATATTCACATACGGTGTAGTCGCACAGCGGACGAAGCTCTCAGAGTGAGGGAATAGAATTGCTGTGAATATGTGGTGCACAGGACAGAGACGAGGGTGATGGTTCATCTCCTTATCATTGTTCTCTCACTGTTGGCATTTAGATTACATATGTGCAATTCCTGTGCATGTGTATGTATAATGACATACATCTTTTTTTTTTTAAAACCTGCGTCTGAGTTGTTCACAGCAACACACATTCTCAAATGACCCCATTTTTATTGTGGAATTTGCCAGTTTCATTCAGCTACCAAACATTTTTGGTAAAACATTTTTCTGAAAAAATGACCGAAAACAAGACCGAAGCGACAAACGGTGCTGAACATTGAGAAGAACGTGGAGGCTTTGTCTGCTAGTTTTCTTTACAGCAGCAGTTTGCTTCCTACACGTTGATTTGGATACTGAAACATCCAGATTATTTAAAGCAAGTCAGTGAGAGAGGGAGAAAGAGAGAGAGAAAATGGGAGATAGGCAGGGAATTTGAGAGAAGAGAGTGAGAAAATAGAGAATATCCTTGCCGAGCGGAGACACACGGGCTGCCGGCTGTCTCATGACTTCCTGGTATTTCCCATGTTAAAACAGCAAAGCTGCCCCCATTCAATATAATGGGACCATTAACATGTATTAATAAATGCAGTGGGGGGTAAGTACCAGCAGTCGCTGCTCCCCTGGGGTGTGTAAAACAGATGTGCGCTATATCCTCTGCCTTTGACCATAAAGGAGGGGGGGGGGGGATGCTGTGGCACTCCTTCCGTTTCTCTGACAGGAGCCTTTTGATGTGAGGACCTCAGCCTTTTTAAATGCACACCCTAGAGCACAAGCACACACACATATGCAAAGACCACATAGTATCGTTGTGTCGTACCGTACGCATGTGAGACTGCGACCGTGTGTGCATGTAGAGGAATATGCATGCCTTTGTAGAACTGACGCATGTATATGCCACTAAATGCACACACAGTCTGTTGGTCTATGAGTGTGTGTCTACATGTTTGTTCACAGTGTGCAGTGAACGTATCACTGCAGAGAACTGAGTATATAGTGGGTGTAGTTCCTCACAGTAGCAACGTAAAAACATGTTCTCTGAGGATTGCTCGGTCGAATTACCACTACTGTGATATATTCCTGCACATTCCTCTACAGAGAGAGAACAAGGAACATGTGGGAGGAGTTAGGAAGGCAGTGGTGTGCATGCGTGTGTGTGTGTGTGCGCGTGCGTGTGTTTGTGTCTGTGTGTGCGTGCGTGCGTGTGTGTGTGTGTGTGCGTGGATGTATGTGTGCGTGTTCTTTATAATGAATGGTCTGCTCATTGTCTATTTTTTCTGGCATGCCGTGATTCTTGAATAAACATAATTCTGTTGGTAAAAAATGTACTTATGTATGTAATTTTGCTTTAGTCATATAAATATGAAAACAGAAGCACTAATATCAATACATTCTAATTGTATTCCTGTGATGTTTGTGTGATTGTGAAACATAAGATTCTTGTGCTTTTCAGCGCAAATGTTAAAGTGATCAATTTCAGTGACAGTTGTTCCATCAAAATTCAAATTCAGTGCAAATTCAGGAAACATGTTCAGCGCTGGTGCTAGAACCGATGATTATTTCACAGTGGGTGATGCTCAAAGGCATAAGCTGTGCGTAGTGATCAGATGCAGCTGCACATTTGTAAAAGGATGCAAAGAAATCAACTCCTGTTAGATGTAAAAATGTGAAGGATCTGGCTGTTGCGGTGCGAGAGACCCCATTTTACCCCGAGCGCCTGTTGTCTGCCTGTCTGGTACAGCTGCCACTTGTGTGGATATGCACCAGCACATTTCCATATCAAAGATGGAAGTGTACCAAAGGGCCTATTACAGACTGTAAATGTCTCCTAACGAGCCTTGACATGGCTAATATTAGCTCCGGGGCCGCTCTACAGTGATGACTAAGTGACAGAGGAAATGGCATGTCGACATCAACATTCATGTGCTATTTTTACACACCACACCGCCATCTGAGTGCGTCCCTCTTGGGGGGGGGGGGGGGGGGGGGGGGGGGTTGGTGGGGTTTGCAGTGCTGTGTTTGATTTGCGCTGTGACTCCCATCACAACCTCAGTGAAAGGTGAATGATACAGGATCTGGGTATATATTTTGTATATAGCTACAAAACGCGCAGTAAAATGCACTGCAACCTACGTAAATTGCCGTTGCCATGCAGCGTGCAGGAATGATTACTTGGAATTATGTACCTTGGAGTTCAGCCCGGTACTGTTATAAAGGGGCTGACCTTGCAAAGAGACCGTGTCCAGATTTCAAGAACAAAGCGGTGGACGTCTTGACAATTCAATATTGTTCCTCGTTTTCTTGAGAATTAGAACGAGTGGAAGTACTTTTGGAAAATGAGAAAAGTCAGTTTGGCTGCCACTGCAACTGACTCTGAGCAAAAACAACGTGAGAAATGTGAGATGGGTTCTGAAAATCAGTTACATACATACAGTCGTCAGATCCAGGAGTTACAATCGTCAGTGCTGACTGTTGCTGTACCCCACTGTTCCCCAACCATGTTCCTAGTGATCTACCATCCTGTAGGCTTTCATTTCAACCCTAATTTGGCACACCCGATTCTACTAATTAGCAGCTCAATGAGATCTGTAGCTGCTGAATGAAGTGTGCTTTGTTAGGGTTGGAGTGAAAACCTACAGGACAGTAAATCTCCAGGAACAGGGTTGGAGAACACTGCTGTACCCTGTACCTGAGCCCAGCTTAACAAACTCCATATCACAATTCTATTTGTATGGTGAATTTGCTTCAGTCTTAAAGGACTTAGAATGTGGCAGTATTGGACATTGCCTTTTGTGCTTAACCGTGACATTATGCAATCTTGAAACTGACTTTTAACTGGATAATTTGTGTGAAACGTTTTGTATTTGTATGATTGTGTATTGATGTTTATTTGTTTTATGCTGCCCTCTTGGCCAGGTCTCTCTTGTAAAAGAGATTTTAATATCAATAAGACTTTACCTGGTTAAATAAAGGTTAAATAAAATTTTAAAAGATTCTTGAGGAACTAAGAGAACGGTCCCTTTGTAATAGGGAATATGAATCACTCAGCTGTTTTCTCCTTTAGTCATGGGCCGCAGGGCACTATAGTGGTCTGTAATCAGAGGACTGTTGGTTTGAATCCTGGGTATACCACCACAGTTGTACACTTAAGCAAAGCGTTTAACCCCAATTGCTACAATAAATGTCCAGCTGTACAAATGAATAATATATAAACTGTAAGTAATGTAAGTCATGATAATGGCCTTTGCTAAGCAAATAAATAATGCAACAATTATGTTACAGACTATGTCTGCATGCCAGAAGTACAGCAGTTTGAGTGGCTGCATTATCAGACATCTTGTGTCCAAATCTGAATGTGTGCCCAGAGCAACATAAAAAGCATCTGCCAGTACTGAGGCATCCACGTAAACAACAACAACAACAAAAAAAAAGAAAAGAATTTATGCTGTTATTGTGAAAACAGTCGTATAAAAATGTATAAAACATTGCCATCATGTTCTAAATGTTACAAAACTTCTACAAAATTTCTAAATAAACTTAGATTTCTGAGAGAGAGATTTCTCAGCTGTGCTCAGAATTCTAATCTCTTAAAAAGTGCAAGAACTTTATTTTGGTAGCAAATACAAACGGGCAGCCTAAAACCGGAAGTCTTCTGGTGGCTTACTGTAGCAAGCTTCATAAAGTTTTAAAGTAGCCTACCTGTGAGTTCAGTCTCTGGTCATCCATGGTTAAAAATTGCTGCTGTCAAGCTCCGTTATGTGCTCCACTTGCAACCGCAATAACAAAGGAGGATTGAAAAAATATTGTCACCTCTTAAGGTGCTAGTTCAACTGAGTCTTTGCTTGCTTGCCTTTTCTAAGTACCCAGATCTGCGTTACAGAAAAAATTTTTTGTAAGAACTGAATTGGAAAGCATATTGAACTTGAACTTTTAACTTGAAATTAAAAGGGAAAATTTAATTCCATTAAATTAAATTTCAATACAAATTATTGCAGTACAAATTCAATTTTTGCTCTGCCCATACTCTCTCTAGTTTACATTCCAGAAAAGATGGTCTAAAACTTTCAACACATCATTCTTGAAATTCAGTGAACTTGTCATATAGCTGCAGTTGCCCAAGACCATTATGTTATGTATTTCTTTCTTATACACATAACATGACAAAGTGAAACCAGTGAATTTAAATCACACCAGCTGTGTATTTTTGCAATAAAAAAATAAGAGGGAATTTAATGGTTAAGTTTGGGGATGATCCTGGTTGCCAGAGTGGCTCAGACTATAAACTAGGTTTGAGCCTGGGCTATGCTATTAGCCAACTAAGAACAAGAGTGGTTGGCTTTATCCAATACAGAGGTAGGGTATCAGCAATGCAAATAATGATTTAAAAAAGTCTATCATATGCACATCATATGCCCTTCATAACTGTGCATATCCAAAATTATTTTAGTAATAAGTTTTTCAGTTTTTATCCAGGCTCTGCAAATATGTAGTATATAATGTAATGCTCTCATGTTTTGAACATTTTCTAACAATTAAAATATATCTTAGTGTTGCATAAGTTTTGATCTCCCAGCCCTTGCTCCCTGCCCCAATCAATTAGGGGGGGGCTCTCTCTCTCTCTCTCTCTCTCTCTCTCTCTCTCTCTCTTCCTCTCTCTCTCTCTCTCCTCTCTCTCTCTCCAAACAGCGATCACATTTCTCAGATGAATTGCCACACTGCAGTTGTCACACTGTGCTTCTCCAGCAGAATCATAGAGTTCACACACATTTTGGGATTGTGGGATAATCCGCAAAGCTACTGATTGGATTTCTACACTGCTAGGCTTCAAATAGCCTCATGACAGAGTTGAAGCCATGTGGTGATAACTAGGGTGGCACAGGAGACTGTGCTGTGGAATGTGCTTTTTTCAAAACCTGCAAAATACCCTGCTGGTGTGAAGATATGTCCCCCACTGAAATGTTTGGTTATAGTCCCATGAACAAATTTTTCCTAATTTGATCACTGTGTTGCTTGAATGCAGCCAGTTTGTGCTATCTGAAGAGGATAATTTATGCCAAGAAGAGCCACCACCTCATTACTGTATCATGCAAAGCTTTCAGGCGTTGGAGCGAGGCGGAAGATTGCAGAATCATTAATATGTTAATGAGTGCCCCCGCCCCCCTGTGCTCCGAGGGGCTTGGAGCCAGGATAGGAGCGGCCTTTGGAGCAGCTTTGTGCAAAACCTGCTGCATCGCCAGTTTTAAGGTTCAGCAGTGTTTCACATTCAAATAGTTTATTGTGGCCTTTTATTTGAAAATGTAATTCATGCACGTAATTAACCACAACGTTCACATTTTGCTTCTGGACAAATCCAAGGCCCTGGTTTTATAGAAATACATCGCATTTCGAGTTCATGCAGGAGGTATGAAAGTATAAAGTTCTGTTAAATCTGTTCAATTCAAACCAATACAAATGGAAATATTATTTACATGACAGAGATAAATTATCAAGAATTTTATGAATTTGGTCTGTGTCCACTATGCCTTTTTGTATATAATTAGGAATTCATAATTGTGTAAAATGAATATAATTCACATAATTCAGTCATTAATTTGTCTCATCAAGAAGCACATACAGTCACAAGACATTAACCAAGTCACTTTTGACTTTGGACTAGATTTTTAGAGGCAATGTTATATAAGTATTACACATTTATTTATGTAAAAAACAACATTTCTGTCACATCTCAGGCACCAATAACTGCATCAATTTACCGATGTCCTGGAACACGCAGCTATGTGCTGTGCATGTGAAACATGCGGTTCAGGGGTTTTTAGACTATGCTGTGTTGGGCTGTGCGAGTGGCTCCTGGTCCAGACTCCAGTCACATGTGCCTGACAGTAATGGGAATATTAGAGCACATTTTGGAGAAGGGCATTAGGGGTGAACTGCCCTTTAGGAATTTGAATATTAATATACGTGCCCCGGCTCTTGCCTGTTGTAGAGGCTATGTGAAACTGATTTATATTATTATTTTCTGTACTTATGGTACTGTACTTACGGTGTTCATGCTGTAAAAGAGCCGAATGTGTTGTGGGCTGATTTACCCAGATCGTGTGGCTCTGTCCAGGTCAACGTGCCGACACGGATCCGGTCATTTTCCAAGACTGCTGCTGCAGGAAGTAGGATCAGTGTTAATGCAGAGGGAAGCTGATCTCTAATAGATTTATTTTTGATGCTTTGAAACAAAGTGATTAGATTGAATAAGCATGGATTTATAACCAGACCTTGGGGTCCTTTCACAGACCAGAACACTAAACTGGGTGAAGCACCCAGCAGCCCCTCGATGTGGCCTTTTTTAAGACAGCTCAGAAAAAATGTGTCTCTTTGGAGATATGTTTTTCTGTTAAAATTATACATAATTAAAGTTCTTATTTTCTGCTCTTTCCTATTGTTCCCACAGAAACCATTACATTATGATTATTGTATCCTCTCCATGTGAGAGTGAAGGAGACTAATGCTTTCTCAGCTGTGACAAAGGAAACGAAGACCATGCCCAGCAAAGGAGCGAGCAGACATTTTGCCTGTAGGCCTCTGGCCCATTTTGGGAGAATAATTACAATAAGATGACATGCTCTCGACCAGCGGGTGCGCTGAATGGATTTCACGGCCGGATGGTACCGCAGGGTTTTGGGAGGGTAAGCAAAATGTCAGCATTTTATGGTCTGACGTTTTAAACTCCACATTTGTCCTCATCAGTTCCATTTAGTTCCATCTTATGAGTCTCATTTCATGGGAGCCATGGTTTAACACAACACACCAGTATTTTGTAAGTCTGGTCTTTGACTGTATTTTTACAGGACTAGCTGTTCAAAACGAAATTCTTTCTAGAGGTTATCTTTACTAATAGTTTATATATAGGTACATTTAGAGTTGAAAATTTTTTTAAAAAATGTTTTTGTGTTTCTTTATATTACTTAAGTTTTTCTACCTTTATATATTTTTGATCATGCAGATAATCAAAATAGCTTAACTAATTTATACTGACTAATGCCAGTATCCTGCTTTTCAAATAGTTTCCATTATATTTCCACACTAATATTAAAAAACCACGGTATCTGTTATCAGCTGGATGCTTCAGGCAACAAGGTATTAAGCGAAGGACGAATAAAATAGGAATGTCTTGCTGTGAAAAACCAAAAACTGGGAAATTTATTACAGCAAAGTTATTATATTTGGTAAATTAGTTTCACCCCCCCCCTTCCAAGCTTGCAGGAATGTTATTAGCAGATTAAAGGAGACATTAATTGAGTGACAAAATAGTAGCACAAAAAAGCAGACTATCCACTAAGCTCAGTAAGAACAACTGTTCTTCCCCGACTCTTATTTTTCCCTCCCTCAGTTCTATCCCTCTTCCATTTCACTTTCTCTTCTTCCCTCCTCCCCTCTATGTGGCTCATTCTTTATTTCCCCTGA
Organism: Synaphobranchus kaupii; assembly: GCA_029718625.1. Lineage (NCBI taxonomy): Eukaryota > Metazoa > Chordata > Actinopteri > Anguilliformes > Synaphobranchidae > Synaphobranchus > Synaphobranchus kaupii. The sequence continues at coordinate 53,742,680 of CM056382.1, forward strand.
TATTTCACCCTACTTGCCTCGTTTCCTTCAACTTTGTCCTATTCCTTGCCCATATGATAATGTCTGTGTCCCCAGTCGTGCATATTCAGTTACCATGACAGCCCTGTGTTGAGAGAGGACACAGGTTCAGAGTGTCAGTCTGCCCCACAACGTGAGTCACTCCAGCCCACACTAGCTAAGTGGCCACATTGACTTCATTGCATCAGCCGATTACTAGGAATTTATGGGCGCCTGATTGACCAGCAGAGGTCACTATGCACACGGGACCCTATCCGACTGAAAGCTCCCATTCCCTGGACTGAAACATCCCATTTCCTGGGCTAGGAAACATCTCATTCCCTGGGCTGAAACTTCCCATTCCCTGGGCTGAAACCTCCCATTCCCTGGGCGACGCAATTGGCAGTATACCGGCCACAGTCAGCACTGGCACGGTCCGGATTTGATCCAAGGCGGTGAGGCTCATCCATGCGCCACAGTGTGGTGCCATAAAGGAATGAGCCATCCAGCAGCCCCCTTGTGCTAGGCTATAACTAAGAAATAATCACTACGGTATCATGAAGTTTTATTAAGCAAAATAAAAGTGGGCATGATCATAACAATGCCAATGATGCCGTTCACAGCAATAAAATGACTCGGTAGATCAACTGGTGCTCAAACGAAAGGAACATTTTAACCCAAAAGTCCGTCAATTGACAACAATGGCATAACTTACATAACTAAACTGAAGTGACCAATCTCCTTTGGGGGATTAGTAGGGCTGTTGCCGCTTGCATACAATGCAGTTGCTCCTTGCAACAAAATGAAGGTATACATTTTTTTAACTGATCAAATTAAAGACTGAGGTGAATCAATGGGCTCCTAATTAGGTTGTTGAACACACGTATTTAACTTCTTTCATCATTTTTCCTTAAACGTATTAACATAATGCAAGTTTAGCCCATTGTCATTTGATCGTCTTTGAATTCTTCATTATCTACCTAAAGGTTAGTTTTCCTTGGTCATGTGTCCACACTTTCACCAATCAGGAGCCTATTGAGTCACCTGTCTTTAATTTGATAAGTTAAAAAATGTTGTTATCTCTTTTTATGTAATTGTTTGCAATATATCACAATTATACAATGTGAACGTGGAACCTTTACGCTTCATGGCATGCATAGCTATTTCTGACATAATGTGGTTACACGAAAGGCACCTAATTAAGAAAAATTAAGAGCTTGTTATAATTCTGGGATTGGAATTGTGGTGGAACGAAAACCAGCATACAAAGGCGTTCTCCAAGACCGAGTTTGGAAACCACTGTCATAAGGTCCTGCACAACTGTTGACTGTAGGGGATGAGAGAAACTGTGGCTCGAGTGTGCTTTTAGATTGTCTATTCAGCTAGTCAACATGTCATTAGAAAAGTGTCTCTCTTTTTCCTTATCTTCCTATCATCTATCTAAAGCTGTGCTACTCTACTCCAGGTCCCGCGGGTATTTACTCCAACCATGCATTACACCGCCTGATTTCACTAAATACTGGAAGTAAGCTCATTAGTGAAATCAGTCGAGGTAGTGCACGGTTGGAGCAAATACCTGCAGACACTGCGGCCCCCAGGACCTGAAATTCGGTAGCCCTGATCAAATGGTATATTACTGTCTATACAGTATAGTGTACCATTTGTAATGGTTGCAGCGAGAACTTGCTCCTTTATTATATTTTATAAATCAATTATAAAATTCTCGCCTCTTTCCGGTGTGTGTGTGTGTGTGTGTGTGTGTGTTTGTGAAGAGGTGCTCTACTGGTCTCTCTCACATGACAAAAAACGAATTGTAAGACAAAGAGAGATAGAGAGACTGGGTTGAAGAAAGAGAGAGGGAGACGGAAAGCATGGCAGAAGGCTGCCAGAATCAGTCTGGCTCATTTCCCGCTCTTGTTGAATACACGCTGTTGTGTTTAGTTGAAGTTGCCACATTCATACACTCGTTTATCAGGTTGAAATCAGCTCGGCTAAAGCCCTCACTGAAAAATAAAAAGTAAATGTGGAAAGTGTGCTGTTAATATTCATTTTCTTCACACTAAGCTGGAAGAGGTTTTGTGGATTACAGTTCAAACCTTTTACGTGACATTAAAGTGAATTATAATCACTGGGCATGACATGAAATGCATTGATAATGGCACATTTCATACTCCCAAGTGAGATGTACAATATTGCCAAAACAAACAGCGCTGTAGTATTTTCCATTATGTCTTGCCTCTGTGTGTAGATACTGAAACATAAAACAGAGTTATGGGTCTGCGTGATAAAAATCTCTGTCATTTGGATAGACCCTCAATGTAACACTGATTTGTCCTAAACACTGTAATATACAATGACTCTCTGTGGCGTTAGTTCAGATTAAACTAGTTTGAAATTATTTAAGCATTAACTGAAATAAACCACAACTCTCCAAAATGTTTAATCAGATAAGTCTGAGTACACAAAGCACGATTGTATAATTCACAAAACATTATTCCACAGGAAGTATATATAGCCTGACAAATGTGAGACAAATAAATTCTAAACACATTATTTTACACTGCAATCTTTAAATAAATGACTCTTTTACATTATCATTTAAAGATACTAAATGATATCATCACCCATAACTCAACTGCACATTGGTAGCTGATTTACTGTTGACGTCGCAAGTATGATAAATGCTATTGGCTGCCATTTCCCCCTTTTACTGATGCTATATTATTTCAAACATCTTTGAAGATTTTCCGACTTCCTCTCTTAAGACATTAAGCTTGTTACCAAAAAATGTGTCTTTCTCCTGTTTCCTTCATTAGCATCCATTAGATTAGCAAGGTTCATGCAGCAAGTGCATCACATACAGTGCCTGGCAAAATGATTCACACCTGTGTCTTTACCTGCTAACTATTTTACAAAGTGGACTAAGGCAATTAAAAGCTGACCCCTTTACAGTATTTCTTCACTGCTTCGTTCATGAATTAAATACAGGCATTGAGATGTTGCAAAACTCCCCTAGTTTCATCTTATCCAATGAAAATAAGGATTATCTATGCATTAGTTATTAGCCGAGTCATTGATGTTTACTTCATGGACCAAATCAAGGACTTTCAGCGACACAACAATGTGATTATGCGTATTACCATTACAGCATAGCTCATATTGATGAAACGTTTTATTTCACCAAAATAAAACGTATTCCATGATGCTTCAGTTCCTTAATCAAAATAAGCTTCCGCATCATGTGGAAGTGGAGGGGAAAAGACATGGAACACATTCCTGCCTGATTCCAGGTTATCAGAATCACCTGTACAGAATATCTGAATATTGCACTAGAGATATAATTAAAGTAGAATTAAAGGGTATAGTTTAACATGCCTGGTAGGCTCACAGTGAATATAATTAGGTAGCTCATGCAAAATTTTATATAGTTACATCAGGAATTCTTTTTTTTTTTTCCATTACGTAAAATGGAATAGTTCACAACCGGGCAAATATCCCCCTTCATTTCAGATCAGGTAGCCTACAGAGTGTGTCAGGATTGTATTCCAAATGACAGTACGATTGTTCATTAATAATCATGAAGGCTTGTTCCTGGCATATGACTGTGATGTGAAAAAATTGGTTTAGTCTTTGCTAGTAAATGGGGAAAAATACTGCCGAGCATAATTAATTTGATCAGTTTGGGGGATAGAGAATTCAGTTCAGCTCATAGATTTATGCCAGTCAAAATTCAAGAATCAAACAGAATCAAGAAAAATATGATAATGAAATTCAGAACTATACTTTAAAACTGTAACCACCAAGTGTGATAGCAGTTTAATATGAGGTTAGGTAGGTAGGACTGAAATCCTTGGGTTGTATTTTTGGCATATATTTTTTAACTGTTGTTGACGATAAGTGTGACATTGCTAGTTTAGTCTTGACCAAACTATGTTTCTTGAAGTGCCGGAGGGTATTGCTGGAATGCTGGTTGCGGGTTGTGGTTGCTGGTTGTGTTTTTTTTCTTTGCATATCGCCCACCTCTATTCTCAAATATATTTATAGTCTTGCATTGACTGACAATGAGAGATACTATGTGGAATTTAGTTTGAAATTATTATCTGTGTTACCATTAATTTCTATTTCTTTCAATGTTCATGGCATAGGCCATCAGTTCATTTCAATAATTAAATATTGGCATGAAATCTGTCTTTTTTTTAAGGTGTACATTAGAAACAGGTACTCCTGCCATTGTACATTTTAGAATGCTTAGTACGATAACTTCTTGAATTAGTTTGTTCATTTCATCTGTCAATCTTCATTGTATCCCTTTTGTTGTTTGCCATTTAATTTGTGGAATAATGTTTTTCTGAACAAAAGGTAATGTTGAAGAAACTGAAGCTTTAATGAGGCCATTACTGCCAGGCCTTCACTGCGCTCCTTTGTGTCCTGTTCCCACAGTAGCACTCATAATGGGACTCCCCTGTTCACTTCTCACAAACCAGTTTAATGGGTCTGCGCCTGCCCACCCGCCCAAACGTCTTTTCCTTTTATTACCGATTTTATCATTTAATGCACCTTGTAATGAATTAAAGGACCTCTCTGTCCAGTTGCCCAAAGGTGATCACCTCCAATTAAGTTATTCGTTATTGCACAGGAACAGGCCATAATGCACAACCGTGAACCAAAGATGAGATGAGACTCAACTAATTGAGAGGGAGAGAAAATGACCGATTCATGACGTTAGTCACGCTCGACACAGATGACATTACATTTTAAAGAATAATCATATTTTTTTATGGAAACACAATGAAACTACTTTTTTAATGATGGAAGAAGAGCTAGTAATCACGGGTTAAGCAATTTGTGGCTTTTTAAGCTCACTGTTGTTTGTGGTACAGCATTACACAGAAGCTACAGGATAGGGCCTTGCTGGTGTATGTGCTTTAGCACAGTTCATCTGCTAGTGTCAAAGTGATAGCAAACATAAATCAGTACGATTAGGCTTATAGGCCCTGAAGATCCCACTCCACAAGGGAATCATTAAAAGCAATTATCACCCTCATTTCAACATAATGAGCGGTGATACTACTGAAGCCCCTTCCCCCACGTGCACACACGCACATATACACCACAATTTCACTTCAAAAAGGATTGCGGGAACAATTCCAGGTACTTAAATTTTATCCAGTTTGGTAACAAAGCCTTAATTAATCTCTGGTGTTCTTGTCACTTGTAGTTGTTCTGTGGCTAATGCTGTTCTGTGCAAGTCGGGTGAGGGGCATGTACAGAGCACTCTCAGCTCTTCAACTGCCTCTACCCTCTCTGCCTCATAGCTCTTTAATAAAGAATTCAACCCGCCCTCTCCTCTCTGCCTCATAGCTCTTTAATAAAGAGTTCAACCCGCCCTCTCCTCTCTGCCTCATAGCTCTTTAATAAAGAGTTGAACCCGCCCTCCCCTCTCTGCCTCATAGCTCTTTAATAAAGAGTTCAACCCGCCCTCTCCTCTCTGCCTCATAGCTCTTTAATAGAGTTCAACCCGCCCTCCACTCTCTGCCTCATAGCTCTTTAATAAAGAGTTCAACCTGCCCTCCCCTCTCTGCCTCATAGCTCTTTAATAGAGTTCAACCCCCCCTCCACTCTCTGCCTCATAGCACTTTAATAAAGAGTTCAACCTGCCCTCCCCTCTCTGCCTCATAGCTCTTTAATAGAGTTCAACCCGCCCTCCACTCTCTGCCTCATAGCTCTTTAATAAAGAGTTCATCCGGCCTCCCCTCTCTGCCTCATAGCTCTTTAATAAAGAGTTCAACCCGCCCTCCCCTCTCTGCCTCATAGCTCTTTAATAAAGAGTTCAACCCGCCCTCCCCTCTCTGCCTCATAGCTCTTTAATAAAGAGTTCAACCCGCCCTCCCCTCTCTGCCTCATAGCTCTTTAATAAAGAGTTCAACCCGCCCTCTCCTCTCTGCCTCATAGCTCTTTAATAGAGTTCAACCCGCCCTCCACTCTCTGCCTCATAGCTCTTTAATAAAGAGTTCATCCGGCCTCCCCTCTCTGCCTCATAGCTCTTTAATAAAGAGTTCAACCCGCCCTCCCCTCTCTGCCTCATAGCTCTTTAATAAAGAGTTCAACCCGCCCTCTCCTCTCTGCCTCATAGCTCTTTAATAAAGAGTTCAACCCGCCCTCCCCTCTCTGCCTCATAGCTCTTTAATAAAGAGTTCAACCCGCCCTCCCCTCTCTGCCTCATAGCTCTTTAATAAAGAGCTCAGCTGGCCCTCCCCTCTCTGCCTCATAGCTCTTTAATAAAGAGTTCAACCCGCCCTCTCCTCTCTGCCTCATAGCTCTTTAATAAAGAGTTCAACCCGCCCTCTCCTCTCTGCCTCATAGCTCTTTAATAAAGAGTTCAGCCGGCCCTCCCCTCTCTGCCTCATAGCTCTTCAATAAAGAGTTCAGCTGCCCCTCCCCTCTCTGCCTCATAGCTCTTTAATAAAGAGTTCAGTCGGCCCTCCCCTCTCTGCCTCATAGCTCTTCAATAAAGAGTTCAGCCGCCCCTCTCCTCTCTGCCTCATAGCTCTTCAAAAAGAGTTCAGCCGCCCCTCCCCTCTCTGCCTCATAGCTCTTTAATAAAGAATTCAGTCGGCCCTCCCCTCTCTGCCTCATAGCTCTTCAATAAAGAGTTCAGCCGCCCCTCCCCTCTCTGCCTCATAGCTCTTTAATAAAGAGTTCAGCCGCCCCTCTCCTCTCTGCCTCATAGCACTTTAATAAAGAGTTCAGTCTGTCCTCCCCTCTCTGCCTCATAGCTCTTCAATAAAGAGTTCAGCCGTCCCTCTCCTCTCTGCCTCATAGCTCTTTAATAAAGAGTTCAGCCGCCCCTCCCCTCTCTGCCTCATAGCTCTTTAATAAAGAGTTCAACCGGGCCTCCCCTCTCTGCCTCATAGCTCTTTAATAAAGAGTTCAACCGGCCCTCCCCTCTCTGCCTCATAGCTCTTTAATAAAGAGTTCAACCGGCCTCCCCTCTCTGCCTCATAGCTCTATAATAAAGAGTTCAACCCGCCCTCCCCTCTCTGCCTCATAGCTCTTTAATAAAGAGTTCATCCGGCCTCCCCTCTCTGCCTCATAGCTCTTTAATAAAGAGTTAATCCGGCCTCCCCTCTCTGCCTCATAGCTCTTTAATAAAGAGTTCAACCCACCCTCCCCTCTCTGCCTCATAGCTCTTTAATAAAGAGTTCAACCCGCCCTCTCCTCTCTGCCTCATAGCTCTTTAATAAAGAGTTCAACCCGCCCTCCCCTCTCTGCCTCATAGCTCTTTAATAAAGAGTTCAACCCGCCCTCCCCTCTCTGCCTCATAGCTCTTTAATAAAGAGTTCAACCCGCCCTCCCCTCTCTGCCTCATAGCTCTTTAATAAAGAGTTCAACCCGCCCTCTCCTCTCTGCCTCATAGCTCTTTAATAAAGAGTTCAACCCGCCCTCCCCTCTCTGCCTCATAGCTCTTTAATAAAGAGTTCAGCCGGCCTCCCCTCTCTGCCTCATAGCTCTTTAATAAAGAGTTAAACCGGCCTCCCCTCTCTGCCTCATAGCTCTTTAATAAAGAGTTCAACCCGCCCTCTCCTCTCTGCCTCATAGCTCTTTAATAAAGAGTTCAACCCGCCCTCTCCTCTCTGCCTCATAGCTCTTTAATAAAGAGTTCAGACGGCCCTCCACTCTCTGCCTCATAGCGCTTTAATAAAGAGTTCAACCCGCCCTCTCCTCTCTGCCTCATAGCTCTTTAATAAAGAGTTCAACCCGCCGTCCCCTCTCTGCCTCATAGCTCTTTAATAAAGAGTTCAGCCGGCCCTCCCCTCTCTGCCTCATAGCTCTTCAATAAAGAGTTCAACCCGCCCTCTCCTCTCTGCCTCATAGCTCTTTAATAAAGAGTTCAACCCGCCCTCTCCTCTCTGCCTCATAGCTCTTTAATAAAGAGTTCAGACGGCCCTCCACTCTCTGCCTCATAGCTCTTTAATAAAGAGTTCAACCCGCCCTCTCCTCTCTGCCTCATAGCTCTTTAATAAAGAGTTCAACCCGCCGTCCCCTCTCTGCCTCATAGCTCTTTAATAAAGAGTTCAGCCGGCCCTCCCCTCTCTGCCTCATAGCTCTTCAATAAAGAGTTCAGCCGCCCCTCCCCTCTCTGCCTCATAGCTCTTTAATAAAGAGTTCAGCCGCCCCTCCCCTCTCTGCCTCATAGCTCTTCAATAAAGAGTTCAGCCGCCCCTCTCCTCTCTGCCTCATAGCTCTTCAAAAAGAGTTCAGCCGCCCCTCCCCTCTCTGCCTCATAGCTCTTTAATAAAGAGTTCAGTCGGCCCTCCCCTCTCTGCCTCATAGCTCTTCAATAAAGAGTTCAGCCGCCCCTCCCCTCTCTGCCTCATAGCTCTTTAATAAAGAGTTCAGCCGCCCCTCTCCTCTCTGCCTCATAGCACTTTAATAAAGAGTTCAGTCTGCCCTCCCCTCTCTGCCTCATAGCTCTTCAATGAAGAGTTCAGCCGTCCCTCTCCTCTCTGCCTCATAGCTCTTTAATAAAGAGTTCAGCCGCCCCTCCCCTCTCTGCCTCATAGCTCTTTAATAAAGAGTTCAACCGGCCCTCCCCTCTCTGCCTCATAGCTCTTTAATAAAGAGTTCAACCGACCCTCCCCTCTCTGCCTCATAGCTCTTTAATAAAGAGTTCAACCGGCCTCCCCTCTCTGCCTCATAGCTCTATAATAAAGAGTTCAACCCGCCCTCCCCTCTCTGCCTCATAGCTCTTTAATAAAGAGTTCATCCGGCCTCCCCTCTCTGCCTCATAGCTCTTTAATAAAGAGTTCAACCCACCCTCCCCTCTCTGCCTCATAGCTCTTTAATAAAGAGTTCAACCCGCCCTCTCCTCTCTGCCTCATAGCTCTTTAATAAAGAGTTCAACCCGCCCTCCCCTCTCTGCCTCATAGCTCTTTAATAAAGAGTTCAACCCGCCCTCCCCTCTCTGCCTCATAGCTCTTTAATAAAGAGTTCAACCCGCCCTCCCCTCTCTGCCTCATAGCTCTTTAATAAAGAGTTCAACCCGCCCTCCCCTCTCTGCCTCATAGCTCTTTAATAAAGAGTTCAACCCGCCCTCCCCTCTCTGCCTCATAGCTCTTTAATAAAGAGTTCAACCCGCCCTCTCCTCTCTGCCTCATAGCTCTTTAATAAAGAGTTCAACCCGCCCTCTCCTCTCTGCCTCATAGCTCTTTAATAAAGAGTTCAACCCGCCGTCCCCTCTCTGCCTCATAGCTCTTTAATAAAGAGTTCAGCCGGCCCTCCCCTCTCTGCCTCATAGCTCTTCAATAAAGAGTTCAGCCGCCCCTCCCCTCTCTGCCTCATAGCTCTTTAATAAAGAGTTCAGTCGGCCCTCCCCTCTCTGCCTCATAGCTCTTCAATAAAGAGTTCAGCCGCCCCTCTCCTCTCTGCCTCATAGCTCTTCAAAAAGAGTTCAGCCGCCCCTCCCCTCTCTGCCTCATAGCTCTTTAATAAAGAGTTCAGTCGGCCCTCCCCTCTCTGCCTCATAGCTCTTCAATAAAGAGTTCAGCCGCCCCTCCCCTCTCTGCCTCATAGCTCTTTAATAAAGAGTTCAGCCGCCCCTCTCCTCTCTGCCTCATAGCACTTTAATAAAGAGTTCAGTCTGCCCTCCCCTCTCTGCCTCATAGCTCTTCAATGAAGAGTTCAGCCATCCCTCTCCTCTCTGCCTCATAGCTCTTTAATAAAGAGTTCAGCCGCCCCTCCCCTCTCTGCCTCATAGCTCTTTAATAAAGAGTTCAACCGGCCCTCCCCTCTCTGCCTCATAGCTCTTTAATAAAGAGTTAAACCGACCCTCCCCTCTCTGCCTCATAGCTCTTTAATAAAGAGTTCAACCGGCCTCCCCTCTCTGCCTCATAGCTCTATAATAAAGAGTTCAACCCGCCCTCCCCTCTCTGCCTCATAGCTCTTTAATAAAGAGTTCATCCGGCCTCCCCTCTCTGCCTCATAGCTCTTTAATAAAGAGTTCAACCCACCCTCCCCTCTCTGCCTCATAGCTCTTTAATAAAGAGTTCAACCCGCCCTCTCCTCTCTGCCTCATAGCTCTTTAATAAAGAGTTCAACCCGCCCTCCCCTCTCTGCCTCATAGCTCTTTAATAAAGAGTTCAACCCGCCCTCCCCTCTCTGCCTCATAGCTCTTTAATAAAGAGTTCAACCCGCCCTCCCCTCTCTGCCTCATAGCTCTTTAATAAAGAGTTCAACCCGCCCTCCCCTCTCTGCCTCATAGCTCTTTAATAAAGAGTTCAACCCGCCCTCCCCTCTCTGCCTCATAGCTCTTTAATAAAGAGTTCAACCCGCCCTCTCCTCTCTGCCTCATAGCTCTTTAATAAAGAGTTCAACCCGCCCTCCCCTCTCTGCCTCATAGCTCTTTAATAAAGAGCTCAACCCGCCCTCCCCTCTCTGCCTCATAGCTCTTTAATAAAGAGTTCAACCCGCCCTCCCCTCTCTGCCTCATAGCTCTTTAATAAAGAGTTCAGCCGGCCATCCCCTCTCTGCCTCATAGCTCTTTAATAAAGAGTTCAGGTTCAGCCAGCCCTCCCCTCTCTGCCTCATAGCTCTTCAATAAAGAGTGCAGCCGCCCCTCCCCTCTCTGCCTCATAGCTCTTTAATAAAGAGTTCAGCCAGCCCTCCCCTCTCTGCCTCATAGCTCATTAATAAAGAGTTCAACCGGCCTCCCCTCTCTGCCTCATAGCTCTTTAATAAAGAGTTCAGCCGCCCCTCCCCTCTCTGCCTCATAGCTCATTAATAAAGAGGTCAGCCGGCCCTCCCCTCTCTGCCTCATAGCTCTTTAATAAAGAGTTCAGCCGGCCTCCCCTCTCTGCCTCATAGCTCTTTAATAAAGAGTTCAGCCGGCCTCCCCTCTCTGCCTCATAGCTCTTTAATAAAGAGTTCAACCGGCCTCCCCTCTCTGCCTCATAGCTCTTTAATAAAGAGTTCAGCCGGCCTCCCCTCTCTGCCTCATAGCTCTTTAATAAAGAGTTCAACCGGCCTCCCCTCTCTGCCTCATAGCTCTTTAATAAAGAGTTCAACCGGCCTCCCCTCTCTGCCTCATAGCTCTTTAATAAAGAGTTCAGCCGGCCCTCCCCTCTCTGCCTCATAGCTCTTTAATAAAGAGTTCAGCCGGCCTCCCCTCTCTGCCTCATAGCTCTTTAATAAAGAGTTCAGCCGGCCTCTGATCCTGCCTGAAAGGCTCAGAGGGCTCAGAGAGAAAGCCTATAGTCTCTGTGGGTGATATCTATTTAAACCATCTGATTAGCACAACAATGGAGTTGCAGTCTGCCAGCACACGGCAGTTCTCCTCTCCTACAGGCACCGCCGCCGTCAGAATCCCACATCAACAAGCGCACTGGCCCCGCCATTCTGAGCACCTCTAACCAGCTGCCAGTCAGTAGTTTTTATAACTTTCCCCTTATTGCTGTACAAAATTTTGCATCTTCGTAACTGCATGCAATACATTATTCACAAGCGTCGCGATTATAATACGGATTACACATTTATTCAGCTTGGATTTACTGAAACAAGTCAGGTTAAGTACCTAGTCCAAAGACACAACAACTTATACATCCCAACTCGGGCAAGAACTTGCCCCTTCATGCAGCCTGTGTGGCTGCTGCACTTCTTTGACAGGCGAAACTGGTAGAAGATTAGGGGACGTGTGCCAAGAGAACTGGGTTCATCATCAGTGACTAATGATCTATTGGATAGTTTCAGGTTTTGTTCTTAATTCCCCACTTAAATGTGTACTGCTCTTTTAAATATAACACCGAGGAAATAATAATATCCAACAATATCCAGTAATTTAAGCTTAGTAAGGTGTCCTGGATAGATTATTTAAGTAATGTAATACAATCACTGTCTGCGTTTCCCTCCCCCCACCTTCATTTTCAATACAAATGATTAACATGCAAAGATATTTATATTGTTTTGTTTGCCAGAGGGAGTCATATTTCTAATTATATGATTAATGTCACATTAGGATTTACTACAATTTCAAAGACACAACAACTTATACATCCCAACTCGGGCAAGAACTTGCCCCTTCATGCAGCCTGTGTGGCTGCTGCACTTCTTTGACAGGCGAAACTGGTAGAAGATTAGGGGACGTGTGCCAAGAGAACTGGGTTCATCATCAGTGACTAATGATCTATTGGATAGTTTCAGGTTTTGTTCTTAATTCCCCACTTAAATGTGTACTGCTCTTTTAAATATAACACCGAGGAAATAATAATATCCAACAATATCCAGTAATTTAAGCTTAGTAAGGTGTCCTGGATAGATTATTTAAGTAATGTAATACAATCACTGTCTGCGTTTCCCTCCCCCCACCTTCATTTTCAATACAAATGATTAACATGCAAAGATATTTATATTGTTTTGTTTGCCAGAGGGAGTCATATTTCTAATTATATGATTAATGTCACATTAGGATTTACTACAATTTCAATGACCAAACCTAAGTGCACATTTACACACACATACACACACACACACACACACACACACACACACACACACACACACACACACACACACACACACACACACACGGGGATAAAGAGTACATATTTGCATTTATTGATGTTTGATATTAATTGCAGAAGTGCTTTTGTGAAATGGCCTGCAGGTGTCCTTTAATTATTTACTTCCCTTTTTTGTAGGCAGGTTTAGAGTGTAGGCAGGCTGAAGATTGGGGTGGGCAGTATTTGCAATACATGTATTTGCATGCATACAGTACATTGCATATGTAATATGGGTGAATTGCCTCTTTTTTGTATGGCTTCTACCTCACCTGCCAAACAACATAAGCCTCCACCATTTTGTTTGTATTTTATAGATATATTTTTGGGAGGTATTTTTTATTAAATATACTATAGTGTATTTTGGCAGAGGTGAAGTCTGCCTCTAAGGCAGATATGATACGAGCTGCAGTGGAGTTGAGAGTTTAGAAGCAAAGGGAAGACACAGATGTTACTGTGGCCTGGATTGAGGAAAAGCAGTTAAGAGGTGCTGACAGGAGTGGTGTTTGATGGGGGGTGCACAACACAACAGATTTGCCACAAAGGCTGCTGCTTCAGTCCATGTGTTTTCACTTGGGAGAATGTGGGTCTATCGGATGAGTGTTCAAGACTGGCGTATACCCAGAGGAACTGATTAAGATGCAGCAAGATTCGGCCCAGTGATTCGTCACTGGATTTGTCCCGCATCAAAAGAACAGACTGCATTTCACCCTCTACTACGACTGTTAAAGCTATTAATTATCTCCCTTCTACTTTTTCAATTTAATCACTTTTTTATTTTAGATTAAACAGTTTTGTCCACCCTCTTCAAAGTAGTTACAGAAATAAAAACAAAAGCAAGACAAATAAAAAAGACAAGGCATGTTTCATACAAAGGTAAACATTTATTTGGTCTCAGCTGAAATCAACAGACACATGTAACACCTATAAACGCCTATAACAAGCACAGCAGGACAGAGATACCTTAATTTCAGTGCCATGCAATCCCCATTGACTGCTATCCTATCCTGTTACATTTGAATTCGAAATGTTTTGTGTACTTGAAAGCTTAAGTTGATTTAAGAAAATTATACAAACATAAATACACATATGTGATATTTTAATAATTAGGACTTTGGTTTTGACATGAGACATGCCGTATGAAAAACATTTGACTTGCTATTGTGAATGCTCAATTTCCAGTCATACTCTGAAATGTAAGGATTATTAAATTAAGCCAATGGGTAATACTATACAAGAAATACAATTCTACAAAATTGCACACAAATATATGGCAACTGATTCAATACTAAATACCACAACTACTGCTTTACTTCTGGGAAGGTAGGAGGACGGTGGAAAATGATACAATTAACTGTATCAAATTTGTTAATTGGCACAGAATTCATGTGCACATCCGAAGGCGATTTATTTACCTTCAAATTAACAGAAATGAATATCCTGAGAAAGTATTGAGAACCATAACACTCATTTGTTATTTATGTATATTCACTACAAATTTGTATTTAAGGGGAACTTCACACAAACATGATGTTGTATTTTATTGATCCCTCCACTGTGGGAAAGTTAAAAAAAAAAGTTATTTTATCAAGTTGTGGTTGTCTATAAATGGTACTTGCCACATTCTGGATCCCTAACATGCCTCTGACTTATGTTGCATTTGATTCGACTCCAGTGGGTGGTGGGCCTGGGATGCAAGGGTGTGTCACTAAATTAGCCCACCGTTACATCATCAAAATAATAATTTCTACCTTTCCTCTGTATTGCATTTTTCTTATTAATATTCTCATCTTGATTCATTCTTTTGTAGCAGGCCTGAAGCGTGTGACACAAAATATTGCTCATTCCACAGGATGAAAGCAAAATGTTCAAACTATAAGTAGCTACAATTTTATTATTTAGTTTTATTGTTTTGCATTGTTAGACACAGATCAATTTTGCAACTAGCTAATGTTATCTACAGAAGATCTGTGCAAATAGTTCAAACAATTAGCTTGAATCACCGACTGAGAGTTGGCTGGACTAGTGGCTTGCTCGCCATCTAGGTATCTAAACACTATCAAAGTATCCACTAGTCTGGCTCAGCTATCTATCACGCTAACTAGCTAGATGTACCCCCAACCCAAAGTCTAACCTCGAGCCCTCATACACTTCAAAATGCATTCCTGAACCCTGCTCCGAAGTCCACATCTTTGGAATTGCCCATAATGTTGTGTAGCACCATGACATTCCAGATAAAAAAATCAACAGAAGTAAAGAGGTGGGATCATCATGGTGAAGAAATATTATAAATGTTGGTAAAACAATGGGTTAGGGTATAGCCTATTGAACTGATATTAGATTTGACCTATTATTATTAACTTGTTCTAAGCTATTAATAGAATAGTGCAACATAACTTGCAACACTTTTCCCGGCAGGAGCTGAGGAGCAAACTTCTTGATTCTGATGATACCGGCACTGGGAGCATGTTTTTAAAAAACGCGTTGAGCTACATACATGAGTGTGGATGTCATTATGTGGTCTGTTCCAGTGCAGTGCCATGTGGAAGAGGTGTCCACTCTAGTGCCCAAGTGCATTTGGAAAAAACATTCCCCTGAAATACATAATCAAAGGGATGTGAGTGCCCAAGGTTAGATTGGGATGTGGGGAACATTATCTATGCACTTGTCAGGAAGTTGCCTTCATTGTCCAAGGCATAGATAGCAGGCATAGCTCAGTTCTTGCACTGCAGCAGTTTCTAAAACAGCATGTTGTTGCAAGCCCCAAAACTTTCATGATGCATGGCAGGTCTTTTGACTGTTTAGACCAGGGGTGTCAAGCTCCAGTCCTGGAGGGCCACAGTGTCTGCAGTTTTTTATGGTTTCCTTTCAATCAGCAGCCAATTAAGGCCTTGAGAACAAGGTGTGTGGACTCTTTAGCCATTCAATGACTTAAATGAATCACTTGTGCTGAAACACACCAAAAACCAGCAGACACTGCGGCCCTCCAGGACTGGAATTTGACACCCCTGGTTTAGACAGTAAGGGTCCCATTATTGGCAGCATAAAATCTTTCACAATGGCTTCTCATTTTCCACAAAGACACCAAGTTGAAGTCCCTGTTCGAAGCAGCTGTGAGTTGCTGTCTTTGATGCTGTTGCAGTTCCCTTTCAGTGTACTCAGGCTCCAAATGATGGGGACTAATGACTTAGTCTTTAAAAATATACATTAGGCTACCTCCCATTCTTCTTGAAAAGGGAGCCACCTGCTTGTGCTGCTCCAAGCTGTAAGGGAATTGTGGAGGGAGTTGTGAATGTGGGTTGCTTTTTGGGAATCACTGGCTCTTGAGAGTGGGTGTAGCTGCCTTGGTAACTCTTGAAACGGATGTGTAGAATATTAATATGTAAATGTATATATTTATACATGTACCAGTTTACTGACCAAATAACCATCGAAAATTGATTTTATGGTTAAGGTCCACTTTAATATTTCATGCATTTATTTTGTAATTGCGCCATAAATTTCTGTCTTGAATGATCAAATGTTGATTTAGTTTTTCATACATTATAAACTCAGATCAAAACTCAACATGCATTACATTTGCAATGGACAATTTGGGCGCATTTACACTACCACTCTGATGCAACCTTTTTACACATCTGACACCGATTGGATTTACAAGAAAAGCACATGGTATCCGATTTTTTGAGATTGGATCATACAGACCTCCTTTGTTTGTAGTATTCAATTCTGACACAATTCCGATCACCAACATCTGACCTCAATTTAAATTCAGATTTTTGCCTGCAAAGTGACCTGTTGTGTTGACATTATGTTAGTTCTTCATGCGACACATTAAATACAGATATGTTGGTAGCTGGTTAATACAAATACATTTTTTTTGCCATTTTTATTTATTTGCATTGGGTCGTACATTAAGAATGCATGTTTTATTGTATCCTGCACTAAATTATGGCAGATAAGTATTTCAAAACTTTATTATCAATAAAATATTTTGCAATCCATGTTTTTACTTTTACCTTCTCTTTTTAAATATTAATCAAACCCTCTGGAGCCTATATTTTATTAATAATTCTATGCTCATAAAATAGAAACACACAAATACATGATATATAGGCTTATGTTAACTCACAAGAATTTAGGTCCACCACTGCTTGTAAGATCACTGATTGCCAGCCATTGGGAGTAAAATAATCGCTGTGGTTCTTGTTCGAGGCCATGGTGGGGATATGGGCCCGTCAACTGCTCCCGCACACTGGGGGAACTGCCAGTTTGTTTTGAAGCCATTAATGACTTCCAGGAGTTGATCACCTTGAGGCAAATGTATTCTCTAAAAATTTAACTTTGCATGGCCTGAAAAACTGCAAACTACGAAACACACCAAAGATGTGCTTATGTCAAAAAGGTGTGCAATAGTGCGATATTCAGCACCAGTAGCGAGCCAACACAACCCTAGCCTACTCCTTCATGCTTCCTGTCTGGAATTGGCTGACGAAAAAAGGAGTGCTTTGTAGGGAAAGGCAACGGGAAAGATGATGGCACAAATATTCAAAGGTTTCTCTTCTCATTCTAGAAATTTACAACCACTGAGAATCATCAAAGGAGTGCACAACAAACACGGTCCCACTACACCTGACTCCTGCTGTGCATCCAAATCCTTCTCAATGGAGGTCACGGCAGAAAATATTAAGGCACCGTATGATAGCGCTTCTGCGCCGTCTTACCATCAATTGCTATTGCATGCCTGCCCTTGAAGGGCAGGACACTGAATAAAAGCAACATCATTGTAACTTCACTGGTCTCCATGTCGGCGTCTGTCTGTTGCCATGTCAACCTTACCTGCGTCACTCTGTGCGCATGCACATTATACAAGCAGCATGGACATGTAAGCACACAGGCCACATACAGGTTGTGTAATGTAAACACTATAAAGAAAAGATTGGATTTCTACAAAAAAATCTGTTTCAGGCATCAAGTCCTGCCATGTAAATGTACCCATTGCCCCTTTGATTAAAATGTCAACGAAACTGAACTGACCACAATGCAGACTTTAACAACACCTAGCTTGAGTTAGGATTGCTGAAGGACAAAACTGCAGTCGGGCCTACAATTTTGCATATCAGTGTGATTCACTGTTGCTTGATGCTCTCTTCATGTCATCAATTTAAGGACAGAAGTGGGTACTCCGTGTTGATCGGAACCATGCAATCACAGCTCTGTGATCTACTCATTGTCTGCACTGACAGCCTAATTATCTGTCATTTCTCAAGCAGACATTTTAAAGCCCGGAGAAGAGGTGTGGATGTGCAGAAACCAAACCTTCATGAAGGCAAATCTCTCAATCTGAAGGACACATGCAGGCCAGGTACTCCCATCAAACACTTTGATTCCTGTGAGTAGGTAAAAGCAGAGGCAAATCTTAGCACTTAAAATACACAAACAAACACCATTCACCTATAGGGCTGAGAGATTTCATGATTCTGTGCGCTTTCACTTTCGTAGAAATGTAAGACAAATATTCTCACACAACTATCGATCCGCTGGACTCTTCCTGAGATGTGGACTGTCTGCATCCGGGCACGTGATAGAATCTGCAGAGGAATCCCATTAGAAGCAAACACTTCTTTTTATCCCTGTAAGCAAACGCTTTAGCGTTCACATTGTGCCAGGTCAGCACAGCTGTCTAAAGCAGGGATCTGTCCATCAGCACTAAAATCCAACCCTCTCTGAGAGGGGGTGCTGGGACAGAGCCAAAGAAATGGCAGAGATAGGAAGGGTAATTTCTCAGAGAGCCTAAATTACACCATGAATTAATGAATGTATCGGAATGCACCCAGTGACAGAACAAACCTTGCTTTTCTTGCACAGTGGAATTTGTTTTTAGCAATTGTGGTCCTTCGTTTTGTTTATTTATTTTGCATTGTATTCATTAATACGGCTGGATACTCACTGTTGCAATTCAGGTCAAGAGCTTTGCTCAAGAGTACAATGGCAATCCCATACTTGGGAATTGACCTGTAACTTTTTTGGTTATTATCACCTCTCTTTAACCACTAAAGCACACTGCCACATCTTTCACCATGATGTATTTGAGACTATAGACTACCTCAACACTGGAATTGTAATAGCTGCAGAACATGGTGGAATAATGGACAAGGCATGGGTTTCACATCTCTGGAGGAGTCATAAATTCACTCCTGCTTGTATCCATGTAGGGTTTCACCACTTATTTTCCCTTTAACTAAATTAAAGAGTGTAAATCTAAGTTAATGGCCTGGATTCAAACATTTGTCCTTAAATATAAATGAAAATTATTTTTTTCCTGCACAATCCCCAGTTTGGCAAACTAATTATGGTAATTGCTGAATTTGCCAAACTGAAGAAAAAAAGAAAGCGTTTGATTGCGACGGAAAATGAAAGACAAATTCTGATTGAATTAATGCTTTTTTGTTGCGTCTCTTCAATCAGGTTCTTTGGGTAGAAATATTGCGCAACACCAACATTGTAAAAATCAAAACTATGATGCCTGTAAATTGGGTTCCACCAATAAGCAGTTGTTAAATCAATGGTGAGTTTAAAAGTCTCAGTAAATTATTCTGATGCTACCTCTTAATAGTTCTTTTTTTTTCAGTTTGCTTAACTGAAAATCTACATTTTATTGAAACCTGGAAGAAATATACCCAGAAGTGCACTCCCACACAACATATGACTAGTCAAAGGACGTAGAAAAGATACCAAGTTTAAAAAGAAATCAAAAAATACCAATAAGAATACCAAATTTCGAATTAAATTCTGATTTGATCTTTGCTATGTCATATAATTCTGTCCAGGTTGCCCTACTGCAGTGGTGTCATTTTTCCA
The DNA here is from genome assembly GCA_029718625.1 of Synaphobranchus kaupii. Lineage (NCBI taxonomy): Eukaryota > Metazoa > Chordata > Actinopteri > Anguilliformes > Synaphobranchidae > Synaphobranchus > Synaphobranchus kaupii. The sequence goes on from CM056382.1 coordinate 53,762,089, forward strand.
CACAAGGATGGAGTGATACACTGAGTGAATGCAGAAAGACGTGCTTATTTTCATGGCTCAGTGCTATACCAGTACTGTGCAGATTCACTAGATGTTATAGTATGTGGAAAACCCACTCAATGGTATGAAATATCCAGATGATTTAAAGATCAATAAATCTGTGCTGCATCTGCAAAAATTGATAAAAAAAATTATCTCTCCATTGAGATTTGTTGCTTCTGGCATATTAGTACACACATAAATTATGAACGAAACTGGAAATCCTCACGCAGAAAAAGGCAGACGCTGTGAATAAACCTTTCTTCACTTAGCCCTTGCTAAAACAGTTCTACAGAAGCCACTGTGAAGCACCCGCTCTCCCTCCGAAACAACACAATGGCCCGCTGCTGTTCTGATGTACCCCGGGGAAGTGGGGTGCCGAGACGCCTGCATCCCCAAGACGTGTGTCTGTTTTTTCCCCACAACATTGCTCTGCCAATTAAATGCTGTGACATTCTTCCTCTGAAGGACACTGGCGACGAGCCAGGCCCTCACCCACCTCCCACTCGCCCCCGAGCCATTTAATCGAAACCGTAAAGAAGTTCTTGGCACAAAAGCCCTTATGTGGGCTTTGTTGCAATTAGATTGACCAGAAAGGGCAACAGAGCTGATAAAACAGGATTAGAAGAAATGTATTGGTGGGATATTATATGCTGCGTGACATGTTCAATGGTGGAGGAATTAGTTGGGATTGACCTGTAAGGGGATAAAGATAGAGCAGCAAAAGGACAAAACAGCAGGATAATAGGGTCATAGAACTGAAAGGGCGGGGTGTTTTTACTAAAAAAATAAATAAATAAATTCACCTCTCTTTTCTCTGGTTTTCGTTGTTGAGTTTTCCTGAAAATGCAGGCAGGGAAAAGCAGGTCTTCTTCTCCTTGGAAACACTGCGCCCCAATTGCTGCTAATCGACCGTATATAATTCACACATCATATAGCTCTGTGTACATGAAGTGTGTAACTGACTAAGAAAAACGTTAAACGTTGATAAAATGCTTGTAATTGTCTTTTTTCACCCCTGGATTTAAGGCAATTTAACACAGCCAACAATTTAAAATATATTGTTGAGAAGAACTCTCAGTGAATGCAATGTGAGTTCATTGCAATGTTTAACGTCCCAGTCGATTCACATTGGCAGGTCCACTGGTCACATCCATGCATTCAGTGACAGTTGCAAATTTATGTAGCCTTTGGTTTAGTCTACCTACTGCAGCTATGGAGTTCTTTAAAACATTTAACCCAGTCACCCTGTGACAGTTGGCCCTGTGGGTGGTTGTAGGCTGGGCGATAGTGATGTCACAGCAAACCGGCTGTGTTCAGGGGTCTAAACACAGGCTGCATCCATAGGGGAGGTACACACTTTCTCACTCCCATATAGTTTCTTGTTAGGAGAAGGAAGGTAGCTTTCTGTAGTTCTGTGGAGATGTTGGCAGCACTGAGAAACAAAGTAAACAAAGAGGGGTTTTTCACAGTATGCAAACTGTGGATGGTCTGTTCTGGAATTATCACTGGTATCACATTTTCACAGAATGGGATGATGTGAATCAGGTCTTCTCTCATTGGTGAAGCAAAGCTGGTGGCATCCTTTCCCCCAGAGTTACTGTACCTCAGACATAGGTATCGTGTGATGTGCTGTATTCATTGTTTATAGGAAGGAATTCTCGCTCACCGAATCCCCACAAGCAAAGTCAAGAAAACAAAAGACAGCTCTGTGTTACGATCCTGATACGGGACGAACCCAAGTGCAACGACCAGGAGACAGATTACAGAAAGTGGAACTTTATTAAGCGTTGGGGTGGTCCCAAAGCTGTACACGGGAGCAAAACAGGTTAGTTAGTTAACACAGGATAGCGTCCAACTGAGGACTGCTCCAAGCCGGAGCTGGACTTGAAGAAACACGGAACTGTTCCAAGCCGGAACTGGACTTGAACGGAGGTGTCTAAAACACCGGAACTGGACTGGAACTGGACTGGAACTGGACTGGAAACTGGATCGGAACTGGACTGGAAACTGGACCGGGAGGTCCACTCAGGAAACGGGAACGGCACGGAACTTGTTCCAAGCCGGAACTGGACTTGAACGGAGGTGTACGAAACACCGGACCTGGACTGGAACTGGACTGGAAACTGGACCGGAAGGTCCACTCAGGAACACAGGGGACGGCACGGAACTTGTTCCAAGCCGGAACTGGACTTGAACGGAGGTGTCTAAAACACCGGAACTGGACTGGAACTGGACTGGAAGCTGGACCAGAAGGTCCACTCAGGAACACAGGGGACGGCACGGAACTTGTTCCAAGCCGGAACTGGACTTGAACGGAGGTGTCTAAAACACCGGAACTGGACTGGAACTGGACTGGAAACTGGACTGGAGCTGGACTGGAAACTGGATCGGAACTGGGCTGGAACAGGACTGGAAACTGGACCGGGTAGCTTGAGTAACCGGGCAGAAAGCAGAGGTTAAAGGCAGGGTGTTGTGACAGGACTGTAGCTGGTGAATGCACCGCCGAGTTGGAAGGTGCGGCGTAGCTCGGGCAATACTGGCGTAAGCCGGCTGGCATGCAGAGGTCCTGGTACCGTAACACGAGTACGGGAGGTACGTAACACGGGGAGGACAAACACAGCTGCGGGAAGACTGGAACTGCGGCGTCTGGAGGTTTTGAAGGGAAACAGGTAAATGCATGCAGCAGCGAAAGATTAGCAGAGATAGCTACCAGTCAGGAAACCAGGCGAACAGGTATGAACCAGCAGGCTCACAAACACTGGACCAGAAACGGGATACGAAACAAACACGGTAGGTTAGTCAACGAACTGGCGCTGAATAGCAGCCAGCCAGGGGTTTAAATGGTGCAGGAAGTGAAGGAGAAAACGAGAAACAGGTGTGATGTTAAATCAGGAGTGATTGCCGAAGCACAGCAGTGAGGAATGTGAGTAACGAGAGGGGCGAGTGATAGGCGGAAGCTAAAGTGGAAAATGAAACCAAAAGTACCCGAGGGAGACGCCCAGTCCACAGCCAGGAGGGAAACACGGACAAGGGATCCAACATGACACGGAAGGAAACAAGGAAAACATGGAAAACGGACAGGACGGGAACGGAACGTTACAGTACCCCCCCCCTCAATGTACGCCACCTGGCGTACCCGGAGGCCTGGTCTTGTCAGGGAACTGTTCGTGGAAGTCTTGGATTACTGAATGGTCCAAGATCAGGCTCTTGTGGAGCCACGACCTCTCCTCAGGACCGTACCCCTCCCAGTCGACGAGGTATTGGAAACCCCGGCCCCTGCGGCGGATATCAATAACACGGTTCACCGTGTAGGCCGGGGCGTTGTCAACAACTCGGACGGGAGGAGGCGGGATGGTAGGGGTACTGAGGGGGCTGGAGGAGACAGGCTTAACCTGGGACACATGAAACACAGGGTAAACTTTGAGGGAGGCGGGGAGGGAAAGTTTAACAGACACCGGGTTAACTAGACAAATGATGGGGAAGGGACCAATAAAACGGGGCTGAAGCTTTCTGGATGAAGAGGGAAGGGAGATGTTTGCAGTGGAGAGCCAGACCTGCTGACCGGCCCTATACTGTGGGGCTGCGGTCCTGTGAAGGTCCGCCAGACGTTGGGAGCGGGAATTGGCGTGAAGGAGTGCGGTGCGTGTGAGTCTCCAAATGTTTTTACAACGAAGGACATGGGCCCTAACAGAGGGGACAGCTATCTCGGCCTCCTGGGTCGACAGAAGAGGGGGTTGATAGCCTAAAGCACACTCAAACGGGGATAGGCCAGTAGAGGCACTCTTAAGGGAGTTATGTGCGTACTCGACCCAGGGGAGAAAACGGCTCCAAGAGGCAGGATTGCGCACTGTAACGCACCGCAGGGCGGCCCCCAGGTCCTGGTTCGCCCTCTCTGCCTGACCATTAGACTGGGGATGGAAACCCGAGGAAAGACTAGGAGAGGCACCCAGGGCTGCACAGAACGCCCTCCAAACTCGGGAGGAGAACTGGGGCCCACGGTCTGACACGATGTCAGAGGGGATCCCGTGCAGCCTGACCACGTGTAGCACCAAGAGCTCAGCGGTTTCAAGGGCGGACGGGAGCTTGGGGAGGGGAACAAAGTGAACCGCCTTGGAGAACCGGTCCACTATTGTCAGAATGACGGTGTTACCTTCTGACAACGGCAGACCGGTTACGAAGTCCACACCAATGTGACTCCAAGGACGGCCAGGGACGGGGAGGGAAAGGAGAAGACCGGAGGGAGGCTGGTGGGAAGCCTTGCTCCTGGCGCACACCGAGCAGGCCAGGACGAAGGCACGGGTATCCCCTTTAAGGGTAGGCCACCAGAAACTCCTCCTGACGAGGGCGATAGTTCTGGCGACACCTGGGTGACATGCCAGGCACGAGGCGTGAACCCATTCGAGGACCTGGGAGCGGACGGAATCGGGGACAAAAAGACAGGAGTTAGGGTTATTGCGGGGGTCCGGTTGGGAAGTCTGGGCGGCCTTCACAATGCCCTCAATCTCCCAGGAGACCGCAGCCACCACACAGGAGGCCGGCAAAATGGGCTCCGGATCAGCAGGACTGGAGGGAGGGGAAAAAATGCGGGACAGGGCATCTGCTTTAATATTACGGGAACCAGGGCGGAAAGAAACAGAGAAATTAAAGCGTGCAAAAAATAACGACCATCTAGCCTGACGAGAATTGAGCCTCTTGGCAGATCTTAAATAAATGAGGTTTTGATGGTCGGTAAAAACAAGAAAAGGGGTACCTGCCCCCTCCAGCCAGTGGCGCCACTCCTCAAGAGCCAGTTTTATCGCCAGCAGTTCCCGATCCCCGACATCGTAGTTCCTCTCGGCGGAGGACAGCCTCCGGGAGAAGAATGCGCAGGGATGGAGCTTGCTATCAGAGGCGGACCGTTGAGACAGAATGGCCCCCACGCCGGTGTCGGAGGCATCCACCTCAACGACAAACTGCCGAGAAGTGTCAGGGTGAAGGAGGATAGGTGCTGAGGAAAACCGAGCCTTGAGTAGCTCGAAAGCTCGCTGGGCATCGGAATTCCAACAGTAAGGCAGGGCAACGGAAGTGAGTTTAGTCAGGGGAGCAGCAATGGAACTGTAATTGCGAATAAAGCGGCGGTAGAAATTTGCAAACCCCAGGAACTGTTGAAGGTGCTTGCGGGAGGTGGGTTGGGGCCATTCTGTCACCGCCTTGATTTTCACAGGGTCCGCCCGGATACTGCCCTCCTCGATAATGAAGCCGAGGAACGGGACCGTGGAAGCGTGGAAGGAACATTTCTCAGCCTTAACAAACAGCTGATTCTCCAACAGCCGCTGGAGAACCTCTCGAACGTGACGGACATGCTCCTGCGGGGATTGAGAAAAAATTAAAATATCATCGATATAAACAAAAACGCTCCTCCCTAGGAGGTCCCGCAGGACGTCGTTCACCATGCTCTGGAAGACTGCTGGGGCGTTAGTAAGGCCGAAAGGGACCACCAGGTATTCGTAGTGGCCCAACGGGGTATTAAAAGCAGTCTTCCACTCGTCCCCCTCACGGATACGCACCAAGTGATACGCATTCCGGAGGTCGAGCTTGGTGAACGTCACAGCTGGAGAGAGGGCTTCAAAGGCGGTGTTAATGAGGGGAAGAGGGTATTTGTTACGGATGGTGACCTGGTTGAGGCCCCGGTAGTCGATGCAGGGTCGCAGGGAGCCATCCTTCTTCCCAACGAAGAAGAACCCTGCACCGACTGGGGATGAAGAGGGACGGATAATACCCGAAGCGAGGGAGTCGTGGATGTATTCCTCCATGGCTAGTTTCTCCGGTCCAGACAGACTGTAGAGGCGTCCCGATGGCAGTTTAGCTCCAGCCAGTAGGTCAATGGCGCAGTCATACGGCCTGTGAGGAGGTAAGGACAGAGCACGTGATTTAGAAAATACTTGCGCGAGGTCGTGATACTCGCTGGGAACATCCGTTAAATCCGGTATAGGTTGCATGGAACAGGGTTTACTGGGCCCCGGAGGGGGTAGTGCAGAACGGAGACAGCTGGCTAGACAGTGGGCACTCCACGCCAGGATGCGACCGGCTTTCCAGTCAATATGGGGATTGTGGAGGCGAAGCCAGGTCTGACCTAAAACCAGAGCAGATTGTTGGGAGTTAATCAGTAATAGCTGAATGGACTCCCGATGATTGCCAGATAGAATTAATTGGATAGGAACGGTGGAGTGGGTAACTACCCCCAAACTCCTACCGTCCAGAGCTAGAGCTGAAATGGGTGAAGTGAGACGTTCCGTGGGAATGCCGGCCCTCCTGGCGAAGGTGATATCCATGAAGCTGGCGTCAGCTCCGGAGTCAATTAGGGCCGAAGAAGATAGGGTCTTGTCCCTCCAAAGGAGAGTAGCCTTGAACATGAGGCGGTCCTGGGCAGCATGGTTGGGGACGATGGGGCTCGTCAGTACGCCCAGTCTTACTGGCGAGCCCCTTCTTTTGGGCGAATGGGACAGGAGGCGATCTGATGGCCAGGCTTGCCGCAATAGAAACAGGATCTGGTGCGCTGACGGCGCTGACGCTCCTCGGGATTGACCGCAACTCTGCCCAGTTGCATGGGCTCTTCCTCGGACCCGCCCGAAGGCGCCCGAGATCCAGTGATGGAGTGTGAATGAACATTAGAGACGACGGAGGGCGAATGACGCCCGGAACTTCCTCCCCGCTCCCGGGCCCGGATGCGGAGACGATTATCGATGGCTATAGCGAGGCTGATGAGGCTATTAAGGGAGTTGGATTCCTCCCGAGTGGCAAGCTGGTCCTTGAGTTCCTCGCTGAGAGCTTGGCGGAAAGCCCCCTGGAGGGAGGCGTCATTCCATCCTGACTCCGCGGCGAGGGTACGAAACTGAATGGCCATTTCTGCGACACTGCGGTTGCCTTGGCGAACTTGAAGCAGACGCTGGGTAGCGTCACGTCCACAGGTCGGGTGTTCAAACACACGTCGCATCTCTGCCGTAAAGGCTGCGAAGTTGCTGCATAACGGAGCCTGGCTGTCCCAGATGGATGTAGCCCACTCCAGGGCGCTCCCTCCCAGGCTGCTCATAATGAACGCGATCTTGCTGGAGTCAGAGGCGAAGGAGGAGGGCTGCATCCGAAACACTATGTCACATTTAAGTAGAAATTCACGACATCTCCCCAACCCCCCGCGATATAACTCGGGGTGTTGTACACGGGGCTCACGGCTGGAAGTGGGAGCCGGTGCCTCCGGATGGGGTTCGGGAGAGGAAGGAGTAGGGTTGGCTGGAATCCGTAGTAGCGGTTGGTGGGGCGAAAGTTGGGATACTTGCTCCGTGATGCCCCTAACTACTTCCAGCACATCATCCAAACGGCGACCCTGTTGGTCGCTGATCGCAGTTTGGCAGGAGAAGGCGTGGCGAATCTGTTCCAGATCGGCTGGGTCCATATTGTTGGCCAGTTCGTTCTGTTACGATCCTGATACGGGACGAACCCAAGTGCAACGACCAGGAGACAGATTACAGAAAGTGGAACTTTATTAAGCGTTGGGGTGGTCCCAAAGCTGTACACGGGAGCAAAACAGGTTAGTTAGTTAACACAGGATAGCGTCCAACTGAGGACTGCTCCAAGCCGGAGCTGGACTTGAAGAAACACGGAACTGTTCCAAGCCGGAACTGGACTTGAACGGAGGTGTCTAAAACACCGGAACTGGACTGGAACTGGACTGGAACTGGACTGGAAACTGGATCGGAACTGGACTGGAAACTGGACCGGGAGGTCCACTCAGGAAACGGGAACGGCACGGAACTTGTTCCAAGCCGGAACTGGACTTGAACGGAGGTGTACGAAACACCGGACCTGGACTGGAACTGGACTGGAAACTGGACCGGAAGGTCCACTCAGGAACACAGGGGACGGCACGGAACTTGTTCCAAGCCGGAACTGGACTTGAACGGAGGTGTCTAAAACACCGGAACTGGACTGGAACTGGACTGGAAGCTGGACCAGAAGGTCCACTCAGGAACACAGGGGACGGCACGGAACTTGTTCCAAGCCGGAACTGGACTTGAACGGAGGTGTCTAAAACACCGGAACTGGACTGGAACTGGACTGGAAACTGGACTGGAGCTGGACTGGAAACTGGATCGGAACTGGGCTGGAACAGGACTGGAAACTGGACCGGGTAGCTTGAGTAACCGGGCAGAAAGCAGAGGTTAAAGGCAGGGTGTTGTGACAGGACTGTAGCTGGTGAATGCACCGCCGAGTTGGAAGGTGCGGCGTAGCTCGGGCAATACTGGCGTAAGCCGGCTGGCATGCAGAGGTCCTGGTACCGTAACACGAGTACGGGAGGTACGTAACACGGGGAGGACAAACACAGCTGCGGGAAGACTGGAACTGCGGCGTCTGGAGGTTTTGAAGGGAAACAGGTAAATGCATGCAGCAGCGAAAGATTAGCAGAGATAGCTACCAGTCAGGAAACCAGGCGAACAGGTATGAACCAGCAGGCTCACAAACACTGGACCAGAAACGGGATACGAAACAAACACGGTAGGTTAGTCAACGAACTGGCGCTGAATAGCAGCCAGCCAGGGGTTTAAATGGTGCAGGAAGTGAAGGAGAAAACGAGAAACAGGTGTGATGTTAAATCAGGAGTGATTGCCGAAGCACAGCAGTGAGGAATGTGAGTAACGAGAGGGGCGAGTGATAGGCGGAAGCTAAAGTGGAAAATGAAACCAAAAGTACCCGAGGGAGACGCCCAGTCCACAGCCAGGAGGGAAACACGGACAAGGGATCCAACATGACACGGAAGGAAACAAGGAAAACATGGAAAACGGACAGGACGGGAACGGAACGTTACACTCTGTGCACTTCTCTCAAAAAAATATTGTGTGCAGCTCTCACAACATGCTTCAGGCAGAGAGACTGACATCTCCAGGTTCAGATCTGAGGCTCTGTTAATAATAATAATAATAATAATAATAATAATAATAATACCTTGCATTTATATAGCGCCTTTCTCAATACTCAAAGCGCTTACAGTGATGAGGGGGAAACTCGCCTCTACCACCACCAATGTGTAGCACCCAGCTGGGTTAATGAAACTGTAGCAGCTTGGAGAAATGTCTGTCTCAAATCACAAAGTGCAAAAATATCACAATTTTGAATTTTTTCTTAACCTTTTGCGATACTACGAAAGTTAAGCTCTCTTAGTGGCAACACAGATTAGAGAAAGCAAAGCAACTTGTTAAGAATAAATAAATATTAGAGGCTTAGAGCTTACTCTTTTGCATATAACATCATTTAACTGCCCATTTTAATCCGCAGCTATTTCACAGGCAAAGTAAGTGCTTAAATCCCCTTGGCTCTCAGCGGAACAAATGAATTGGAAAAGGTGGGGCTTGAGAGGAAGTGGCAGGGGGATTGTGGGTACCTGTCTATCACCGTGGTAACAGTGGTGCACCTGAGACTCTGGAGCTCCCTGAATGCCCTGGGGTCGGTGGACTTACTGTTGAGACGGTCCCCTTTTCTTTCTGAATGTGCAGCGAGACCCTGCCATAATCTTCTGTTTCACAGCTGTTGGCTCAACCCTAGTGGTTGAACACTACAGAACCTTTGTCACAGCCAGCTAAGCCAGTCAGCTGGGAGAATGAGGCTGCAGTGGACGTTTTCTGAAGATGAATTATCCTCTTTGTGTTCACTGTAATAGTGCCTTTGCTACCTAAACTACTGGGCCGATTTCTCATACCTGCCTTAATAACAGAATAATAGAAAATATTATGGATGTTTTTTGGCGGTATCTTTACATATTGCAAGATGTAAATTGACTTTGGGGCTTAAAGCTGCCTGGAATCGAATGTATAACACAAGGAAACGACCTCACTAACCTGCTGTGTGATAAACAGACTGCGACAGGAAACCAACCATTCGGCTTGCCCTGAGCAGAACAGGTGTTCACCTCAGTGCTGTGAAGCTTGCCTTCCTCTATACTTGTCCCCTACCTTCTCCCCTTATCTCATAAAGTACCATGGGGTGGTGGTAGGAGTTAGCTGTGTTGTTTAAGTGAGGGGAGATGACAGCCTCCCGGCAGGGCAAGGCCTTCCTCGGAAGGGTTCTTGAGTGCTAAATCAGCCCAAGACTTTTTTTAGTCTGCAAAAATAAATAAGTAAATAGACAAACAAATAAATAAATAAATACAAAATGCAGTGAATAAATGTCCTGCAACAAACATGAACTCATTCTCAGCTCGGGAAAGCTTGCTTATGATCTATGCAACTGTTCTTCGTAGCAGAGTTCTCTCCCTTATTGACCAAACACTAACCACAGCTTGGTTTATTTTAAGCTGATATTTTCTCAGCTACAACCTAAATGGTTTCTAAGAATAACCCTGGAACCCTGGAACAGGACATTTCATTTTCTTATGCAACTATATGTGCAGGGAAGTAAGGAGTACGCATTCCTCCATGTACTAGTCATTAATAACATTTTAGTATTACATGCTTTCATCAGGGAATCATTACGGTTCCTCTGTTGAAACTGTTCTGTTGTTTCAATTTGCATGCGGTGTTCATGACCAATCACATAAATCATTCAGCCATCAGTCACCCAAATCATCCAGACAGCCTTTGTAACTACTGCTTGGAACTGGTGTCTGTGACTAAATAATACAGCCTTGTGCAAACAAGTTACCACAGACACTACCCTATAAGAAGGCCATCTGCAGATAGTTTTCTAATATGACTCTCTCAAAATCACTGTGAACCTGGGTGAGCTCCACCTATTCTAGCATTGCATGAAATTGACAGCTGTGCATTTTGTAATTAGCCTATGTATTATTGACTATGTTTTCCAGACATTATATTGTTTTCCTTTCAAGGTATTCTCTACTGTGGGGATATACATCTCCTGTCCTCTATGGCTACAGTTCATTAGGTTTTACTGGTTCTTCTTCTAAGCCCATTAGTCTCAGAACTCAGAGGAAGTGATGCTACACTGGTGCAGTTGAGGCCACAATGAGTTTATTGAGTCTGTGTGGTTAAGTGCCTGACCAGAATGAAAGCCTGCAGACACTCAAGAGGACAAGTTGCTGCACTGCATTATGTCTTATTTTTCTATGGCCTTGTAACAGTTGATGGATCCAGGAAAAGAAATATTGGCCTCTTCTCTTAAATCAGCAGTGTAAACAACTGGTGTACTGCGGCCTCGACTGACCTTATCTGCTCATCGACTCTCTCTTCACAGCTGCACTCGTTGTCCTGAGAGCAGAGAGCAGGATCCGGGAGAGGGGAAGGACCACACCCAGGGGAAAAGATTGTACAATTGGGGCAAAGCAACCATGGTGGGGCGAGGCAGCTGGTGTTGTGAATCAGGCCGCCATAGTGCTGGGCACGGCTACTTCACAACACCAGGGTCACACCTCATCCCGTGCAACCGTGCCCGTACCAGGACTACACTGCCGCCCATGCACAAAGACGCCCTCCTACACCACAAAACCCCTAAATCTCAACAACAACCAAAATGCCATCCCTGCATGAGCAATATTGATCAATGCCTTTTTGTTAATATTAATATTTATTTCATTGGGAAGATTTCCACAGCTATTAACTTACTTTAAACATGTTAAACAGTTGGATATTTACTGGAGCAGGTCAGGCTAAATGTGTTCAACAGCCATGTCCCTCCAGGAATACAAATTTGCATCCATCCAAGAACAAATTAACCAGTCTTTTTAACAGCATGAGTCAGGGTCTGACTAAATGTTTTCAGTTAGTATGCCTACTCTATTCTTCCCTGATGTCAGGACAGACTTTGTGTAAGACAGCTGACTACCTCTATATCTGTACCAGCAGGTGATGGCTGTGGAATTCTTATGGCCTAATGACCATATTAAAAGTGTCAGTATCTCAAGCAGGGTGCTGAACTGATACTGTACATAAAAAAAGATATTCACAGAAATAAGCAGATAATGTGTATTCCCAGAAATAAGCAGATAATGTGCCCATGATAAGAGTCTTTATAGTTTCATGATACATTTTATGCATGAAATTCTATTTTGTTATTTAAACGCTCCTACTTCCCGCTTAAAATATAAAACACAGCAAAAGTACCTTTTGAAAAATATGTTTAGGACAAAGATAAGGTCAGCACTGTATTCCGTCTTGCTTATAGCTGTACAAAATCAGGTTTAGGTTAACTGGACAGGGTGTTTCAGCACAAGATTGAGCCTGTACACCCATTCGGAGATATATTCGCTTGAAAAACTTTTGATTTCCCCTGTGTTGATCTACTATAGGTTGAAACTGAGATATTATCAGCTGCAACATTTCTATGTGTGTTTTTAATATAATACAGCACAATACTCCAGACTGAAAGACCGCTGCAAAAATAGCAGTTATTTAATTCAATTTGTGTTTGCCACGTGTGATACTATTATGTGTTGATATATAAAATATTTAACACATCTTGCAGAAATGGGTTGCACATGTGATAACTGAAATATAATTACTGAATAAACTCTTAAATCAACTCATTCATGATTCTCAGTGGCTTCATTTTATTAAGTTTCCGTTCATTCTGCATAATGTAGTCTGTATCGTACAGTGCACCTCTAGACTCAGCTGTGCAAACCACTGAGTATGACATGATGAGAAAGAGATGTGTGTTTCACAGTAATAATAATAATAATTATTATTATAACAATATGGTTTTTAATATTTTTTTGTATGGATTACGTTTATGCAGCACCTATCATATCATGTTCTCCAAGTGTTTAACCGTAAAGGGGCGACTACTCACCACCATCAATATGCAGCCCTCATTAGGGTATGTGCAGCAGCCATTTTCTTTTTCCAGGACACCTAGGACCCCCAATTCTTTGCAAGATGTATCATGAAAGCTTTAATAACCACGGTTATTCAGTACCTTGGCTTAACACCTTATTCAAAAGATGGCTTCTCCTACAGTCACGTGTCTTATTCAGAGCACTGGGGCCTTGGATTTAATTTGGTCCAGAAGGAAGATGACCTCCTACTGGCCAACCAAGGCCCCTTCCAGGTGCACTTGATTTTCCCATCACACTACCAACTAAACCCACACCTGCTTAGCTCCATATTTAGATTGATGACAACACAACACACCGTTGCTGCTGGCTATAACCATGCCAAAAGTCCCAGGTCTCTTAACACGAGAGAGCAAATACTTTTACCACCTACTACAGCTGTGAAGACACTTGGAGTTCACAGTTTCACAGGAATATAAAACAACAAGCTTGTCATAGGAATAGTTATTTTTCCATCTCTCGTTCCATAAATATGTTAAAAACAAATTCAGCAAATGATTGGTGACTGCACGGGCTCACAAGACAACTGACACAAAGTCCCAAAGGTTACAGCAGGGACACAGAACTGGCATACTACCCTCTCACTGTATGTTAATTACCATTCATACATGGACAAATGGGCCAATACTCCTTCAAAATGAAATCTGAAGACTTATAAAAGTGAATGAAAGGGGACTTGACCCATTTTACAGATTCCACAAAAAAAAAAAACTTTATAGAGAATAGTGTTAGTGACATTTAGTTAGTTTCAACATATCTGTCACTCCTGTATGCAATAAGTAGTCTACCATGCTTGCTGGACAAAAAAATTCCTGCATCCACCAACTCTGCTTAAAAGAAAACCATATCTTTATTTTTACTTCGTAAGTTTCACTTCGAAGCTTAGATTTCACTTAGAAGCATGCTTGTGCATAAAGTGTTTCCTAAAATAAAAAAAATAATAAAAAAAACTATGTATTCAAATGTTAAGTGACTCTATGCACTTAAAATAACCAAAATACAGAAATCAGCATTACAAAATGCAGACATTTCAAAAGTCAGCCCGTTACCTTCAAACATGTATCCTTTACAGTAATACTGTGCTGTTTGTGAACGTAAAAGCAGTCAGTTGCAACGTGTGAACTCCTTTATGGGAAAGTGGCAAACATGCTTCATCTGAAAGAACTTTGCTGCCCCCTGTCCAAAACAGCTTCAACTTTTACAACGAAGAAGTAACTGAAGAAGAACGCAGAGGATGGTGTGAGTTCATTGTAGATTAACATGACGCGTCATACACCTGCCTATAGTGTTCGCTTTTGGAGTGAAACAATTGAGCTGGTAGCGACTTGTCACAAAACATGATCTTTAAAAAAAATTTGCATGTGTTTTTTTTGTTTTTTTGTTAAGTTCTATAAAGGTGAGTCTTGCATTGGTTTTAAATAATCACCTTTTACATTTTATTTTAAAATAATAAATTCAACAATCTTAACCAGAACTGCTTACCACTTTCTACAATCCATTTGGATATTTATAAGCAATGTAAGTAGTACTTAGCTCAAGAGTACAGTATTTGCTCCACCTCAGAATCAAATTTAGCTATAGCGCCATGCCACCCTTGTTGTTTTTTGAAGGGGGGGGGGGGGGGGGGTAAATTCTGCACCAAATAAAACCTGGAACCATCCCAAATCTGGAACATGGACTGAAGTACAGTTATCAGTACTCGGTGCAGTTATCCAGCTAACTAAGGCAGTCGAAATAAGAGCCCTATCTACTGCGCCCTGTCTCCTGCGTATAGTGCACTGGCAAAAGTGTGCTGTTTAATGTGCATTGTTTAGCAGTCCGTGAAAAATATCTGCCATACTATTTTCCAACCGCACTGTGGAAGTGTCGTAAGCAGGTCATAAGACGTCCCACCAGTGTTGCCATGTCCGCGGTTTTACAGCTAAATTGGGATACTTTCAAAGTGCAGTCACAGGTAAAAATGAAAAGTCACAAAGCACGCACTTATTTTAAAAAGTAAAAACATGATTATTTACATTTAAAATACGTTGGTTTCGGTTAAAAATAGCCTATAATTTGGGCTAGTTTTGGCTGGAAAGTCTTACAAGATCTGGCAACCCTGGGCCCCACTCTTGCGCTGCCATGTCACATGTTGTTTTTGTTGTATTTGAAGGAAAACGTCAGCGAAGCTGCACCTCATTTTTTAAAAACGAAGCTCGTGTCATATTTATGTGACCAAAATGTTTGTGTACTTCTTGAAAAGTGTGCTCCCGAATGTACTCAGCGAAACCCTGGCTGTGTCCGAATCAGCACTCTTCCACACTGTTGAGTAGCCTTGGTGAGTAGATAGGGTGAGAAAGTTGTAGAGTATGTGAACATTTTTCAAATTGCAGTATATACTTCAAACACCCGGATGACACACTTACTTCTGGGGTTTCTCTGAGTACATTCAGGAGCACACTTTTCAAGAAGTACACAAACATTTTGGTCACATAAATATGACGTGAGCTTCATTTTAAAAAAAATTAGGCGCAGGCCGTGTACAAATCAGCACTCTTCCACACTGTTGAGTAGCCTTGGTGAGTAGGGCGAGAAAGTTGTAGAGTACACAAATATTTTTCAAATTGCAGTATACTTCTAACACCAGGATGACACACTTACTTCTGGGGTTTCGCTGAGTACATTCGGGAGCACACTTTTCAAGAAGTACACAAACATTTTGGTCACATAAATATGACGTGAAACTTCAAATACAACAAAAACAACAGGATGGCAGCGCAAGAGTGGGGCGCAGGGTTGCCAGATCTTATAAGACTTTCCAGCTAAATGGCAACTCAAAACCATCCCAAATTATAGGCTATTTTTAACCGAAACCAACGCATTTTAAATATAAATTATCATGTTTTTACTTTTTTAAATAAGTGCGTGCTTTGCGACTTTTCATTTTTACCCGTGACTGATAGTATCCCAATTTAGCTGTAAAACCGCGGACATGGCAACACTGGTGTGACGTCTTATGACCTGCTTACGACACATCCACAGTGCGGTTGGAAAATAGTATGGCGGATATTTTTTGCGGACTGCTAAACAGTGCACATTAAACAGCACACTTCTGCCAGTGCACTGTACGCAGGAGACAGGGCGCAGTAGATAGGGCTCTGATTCGGACACAGCAGAGCCCTACGCCCTTTTGAGTACGCATATTTCAGTCCACTTCGTCAAAAAGATTTTGAGTGGGCGACTTTTTCTCACAAATGGGGGCACTTAAAATACCAGGATGAACCCCTTATTTCCGGGGTTTTGTTGAGGGAATTCAGGAGCACACTCATCTACAGAACTGTGCACTCACCCGACAATTTCAGTAAGTAACTCGGAAGTAAAAACGTAAAAGACGTAGAGCGTATATGCATATCTATGGTACAAGAGTGGGTCATATTACGAAATACTCTTTTTTATTTTTGTTAATTCTATCTTCATTCATAGTCTACACTTTGTAACAATTGTCATATGTTAACTGATTGATATTCTCAATAAAAATAAAAAAAAATTAAAAAAGATATTACAAACTACTTCCTCACTAGTTTGGAAAGAGTTTTGCAGGATTTATTTCGCACACTGCTTGCAATGTGAGGGGATAGGGCACATAGTAGACAGGGGTCTGAGTGGACAGGGAACAGGGCTCTGATTCGGACACAGCCCCGGTCATAGGCGAAACCCGGAAGTAAGTGTGTCATCCGGGTGTTTGAAGTATACTGCAATTTGAAATTTTTTCGCGTACTCTACCTTCTCGCCCTATATACTCACCAAGGCTACTCAACAGTGTGCAAGAGTGCTGATTCGGACCACAGATTGTAGATTCGGACACGGCCGGAGTAATCTTGCTTCGTAGTATACACCCCTGGAAAGGCTGGTCTACTTTTTTCAACCATTGCATCGTCAGCTTTATATAATTTATTGTTTTGTTTACTTTGTTTCCATCTAGTGGGTGCTGCACTAGCAAACGGTATAGCAATATCCACTAGCTAATTCAAATATCGTTAATGAAGATTCATGTTGAAACCATTTTAATAAAGACCAATTATTTGGGTTAAGTACATCAGACGACGTAATCGTGGCTTGTATAGTATGTGAAAAGTGTACAATTGAACAAGTAGTTGCAGGTCACATTATCCCACAATATGGCCGTTTCGTTTGATGCGTGATGGCCTGATCAACCCTCGACGACTAATGATGTCATCTACCACTTGATGAGTCAAGGCACATGCCAATTAACGTGGGCTGGAGTGCAGGAAGGTCTGGAATCACTTTATTTAGGAGTGTTTACATTCGGTAAAAAGCCAAACGTGGACGCTTACAAGTATAAGCCCACTGGGCGAAAATCATTCACTTAGTTTGTTTTCAGTAACGTTAGGCTACAGCTAGTGATTTTGTCAAAGGGGGAAACCTTTAAAACATTTTAACGTTAAAGTAGGCGTACCCAATTTGTCGAACTTCCAGTAGGCTATGTCTTGCTTTTACTGAACTAACGTTAGACAGTTATTTTACATCGCTAGCTAACCTAACTTTGCACCACTATAAAAACGTGATACAGCAAATGCCGAACTAAAGGTCGTCATTAGTTTTCTGTTTTTTTTTTGGATACGATTTTACCACTGTTACCAGGAGAAAAATGGGTAACGTTAGCATACTAAGTTTTGTCATTGGAAAATACTGAAACAACGATTAACGTAATTTAACCGTGCTCGAAACCCTGGTTGGTTTTAATAGCAGGGCTAGGTCCGTTGAGCTAGCTATTTAAGTTAATTTTTCTTCGCCAGCCAGTTGGTTTTAAACGTTTTAACCGTGAAAATGATTCAATCGTCCTCTTCTGGTAGAGTGAAATTAAACCGGACTATCATTAGTAAAGACAGCAATGCATTACCTAAAAAGAGACGGTCGTTTTTTGGTACAAATCTGGCTAGAGCTGTAACCCAGCCAACTCCAGATAATTTTACGTTTAACGCAACCGTAGAGAAAATAGCCCCGGGGTCAATCGACGAAAAAACAAATAAGCTGGAACTGTCCAGTATAAATATTCCAGATGACAAGGAGAAGCAAATATCTCCTACGTGTTCAGAATTAAACCATGTGAATGCATCGCCCCCAAAATCTACCGAAGTAGAATTACAGCAAGCACCCGAAGAGGATAAAGAGACGCCAAATCAAGCCGAGGGACTCAGCAAAGGTACAGAACAGCCATTAGATACTAATTTACCATATGAGCTGAGAAGGAGAGGGGCACATCCAGGCCAGAGCATCTCTGCTTTCGGGGACATACATGAACGCGCTGGGGGGCCTAACACAAGAAGTAAATCTTCATCGGGGAAAACGTCTTTCAAAGCTTGTCAGTTGGAAAAAATGAAGAGCGAGAGAGTGAAGAGACACGGGAAACAGGTTTGTTGTAGACTTGCATTTGCTTTGTGCATTTTTGGGGAAGACTCAGATAAAATACGGGTGTCCAAAAAGCAACATTCGATTCAAAACCGAGCAAAATTTGAGGCAGAAAACGTTTTCGTTGGATCTGGGAACAATCGAGAGGACAGAGGGGAAAAGCGAAGTGAAGGCAAAGCATCTATAGAAAGTTCCGAACATAGGCCTACACCACCGTTTAGGGGAACAGGCGTGAAAGCAAAAAGGCAATCAAAGACACTAACATTTAATAGAAAAAGACACAGGAAAGTCCATAACAATCGCACTGCTTATATGAACACGACGCCACAGAAGCGTCTAGATGGCTCCTCACAAGCTTGGGCTGTCACTAAGCGACGTCAAACCGCTTCTACTGCTAAAAAGGAAAAGGCAGAGGACAGATGTTTGGGTGTCTGGCAACAGACGAAGGAAGGTTGCCACAATGGTAAGATCGCACAGGTCCGATCTTCACAACATGAGGTAGGGACAGCTAAGGAGGATGCAAAGTCTTCACATTGCATGGCGCTGAGGAGAAGGAAAAGTGGTGGTGTTACTGAAAACTGGATTTACAAAGTGCCTGCCAAGAAACCAAGTAAGACGTTTTGAACATTAGTGAGCTAGCTAACATTAAAGCAGATTTTCTTTTTCACTCAGCCATTAGAATGAGTTATCATTTGTGTCATGCCCCAAGGTCAATGATTTAGCACTGTAACGTGAGCTGTTACCTAGCAAACGTTATGTTATGTGCTAACTAATTCACTAGCTAACGTTGCACACGACCCCAATGCTTTTATTTCCCTTCTCTTCGCTAACTGTTACCAAGTGAATTTAGTTTCCAAAAATAATTATTTAAAATTAGTTTTACAATCTCCCATTGTTATAAAATTATGCTTTTAATATAACTGTCACCACTGAGTAAAAATAATACACCGTGCTAGGTAGTTGTCCATGCCAGGTAGCGAGATAGCTATGAAAAATATGTGGCCTTAACTTATCGTAGGAATTGGAGCTAACTCACCTTGGTGTTTGCTACAGCTAGTTAGCTAACTAACTTCTGTAGACCTGAGATAGCTGTTAATTGTTCATATTTTCAAATTCTGACTAAAGTGGTTGGCATTACCTTTGTCATGTTTTAATCTAGAAACGTTCAAAATGTCTTCATGCTCAGTCAATTACAATTTCACTACAGTTGGTTCTTATTCAGCTGACTAACTTAGCTGCACCAAGGTGTTTCATCTCAAAACTTTGTATTTAATACTTAATAATGCTGTAAAATTGGAAAACACAAACGACAACCAACAAACATGCAGGCCTGTTAATGCACAATTCTGCAAAAACATGCCTGGCTGAAGTAGAGTAATAACTAAATAAGCTAAAGTGGGTCTGTTTGTGTGATTTGTAAATGGCAGTCTATAATTGTGATTTCTTACTTCCTAGTAAAATACTTGAACATCTTTTGAGTATTATGACTGAATTGAGTATGTTTTATTTATTTTCAGATACTGAAGGGAGTGCTGCTTTTCACCCAAATTTACAACAGATCTTGAGGGATCATACTGGTGAGAATAATAACAAAAGATTAATTAAAAGCCCATGCTGTACAACATGCCATGAATTCAAGTATGTTCCCCCAAGGATTTACAGATTGGCCAAAATACGGTCATACAAGCCATGCAAAATCCCAGCTAAAAATAACATTGAGCAGGGATTTAAAAAATTGGAGCCTGTTGTGGAAAACAATCCATGTGTGAACCTATGTGACATTTTGAAAGCGTCAAAAGTTAGCTCTGATCAATTAGATTCAACGTATGTCTTAACCCAGGAGCTGAAAGGAAAGACAATCAGATGTTTTAAGAGAGATCATGGGGATCTGATGCATTTAGATATCCAAGATGGACCATGCACCAGTGCAGAGGCCAGTCAATCACAGGAAATCTTGTACAGTAATCACTATGCTGCTCACATGATTGATCAGAGTGCTAAGAACACACCCAAAGTGGTAAACGGGCCTTTTCCAGTAGTGGGTTTAGTAGAGATTGTTGACAGTCAGAGTCATGTTATTGAGAGACAGTCTGAAAAGAGAATGAGATTATCGATGGAAACAATCAGCGATACAGCTCAAGATTCAGAGGTTTTGAGGGAACCTGATACTGCTATTCAGTTGGGATGTTCAACAACTACATCAACCTCTCATGAGAAGAGACCTTTGTCCAGCACCATACTGCTCTGTCCTACTGGCCCAGTACATGAATCAAAAAATCGTAAGCATGAAGATGGAGTCCAGGGTAACATATCTCCTGTAGTAAGTCATATGCTTATGGTGGGGATAGAGGAGAGCAGGCTCCCAGTAGAATCTTGTACAGATGACTGTGTGGATGGGGAAACCGAAAACGAGAATGAAAGCCCAGAATTTTCCTCCTGTCAGAGAACGACCCCTTCACAGGCATGGACTCGCCCGTCCTGTGCCCGGGTCTACATCTCCTGGCCTTTTAGGGAACGATTGGCCTCCACAAATGGGTGGGATATGAGTGTCACCAGTTTATCTGCGTCAGGACCATCATCCACAAGTGCACCATCTACAGTGACTCTGAGTGTCTCTCCTCTCTCTGACTCCTTTGTCACTGAAACTGTTGTCAGTCAAAATGCGTCCCATTCTTGTGAAGCGGCAGACTCTTCGCCGTCACAAGGTGAAGCCAGTGACTTTGCAGCTGGCGCAGAACACTTGAGGGCATCTGAATCAAATGGAAGCATCTCTGAAAAACACTGTGTCCCAGAATCCTCAGGCCTCGTTAATGGGTCAAGCGTGTCAGGCCAAATCGTGCTAGTGTCACGGCACAGTGGTAAATCTGCCGAGGCTGTGGAGCTCCTGCACGATCCAAACTCCTGCAGTCCTGCCGCCGGTCATCACTCTGAGGTTGAAAATGAGCAAAGTACCTGTAGGGAAGAGAAGGTGGAGCCACAGGTGTGTGAATCTGACCCTCTGTGCAGGCAGAAGTTGCAGCAGTCCAAGGCTTCTCCAACGCGGTCCAACAGCTCAGTGAATCAGGCTGAAAATCCTATTAGCCCTAACTTACCAGCCCCTTGCTGCCTCCTGAGTGGCACAACAAAGTCGCCTCACTTCAATTCCACCTGGGAGAGGTACACCACACCTTCTGGTCTGGCTCAGGTAGAACGCCTCCATTGCGTGAGCCAGGCGCATCTGGAGGTCAGCACAGCCCTTGTGCAGGGATCCTCTGGGGACGAAGCCAGCAGCATGTCCTCTGATGACGATCTGATGGATGAGGTGCTTGCGCCCAGTGGAGAGATCATGTGCGAGATCCAGGACACGGGGCTGTCCTGCCAAAGATTCGCCCCTGAGGAGGAGGAGGGGCCATCCGGGCAGGCGATCGACTTGCTGAAGGCCTATGAGCAGGATGCCATTGTCCTGGATGTAATTCAGGATGACCCAGAGCTGTTTGGAAATGTTCCTGAGGAACGCAAGGTGGTGGCAGTCATGAAAAGTGAAACCCCTCTGGTGTCAAAGGTCATCCGTCCAGTGAAGAACAACCACAAGATCACTTGGGATGATGCTAAGCTAAGGTATGCTGCAAGTTATTTTCATTTTAAGTTTAATTTCTGCAGTTGAATGCTATGGAATTTCAGAGATTCTGTGAGAGATTGATGTTTCCTGCCTTATCTATACTTCCTGTATGAAGTGCAACTGGAAATGATTACCATGGACAGCAAGACCCCAAAAAAGGAGTTTGTAGAAGCATCGCGCCTGTTGGAATAGGTAGGATATGCTTGCACTGACACATCAGATATGCATCAGCACTGATACATGTGTGCCGCTATATTTGTATGTAACGATTGTTTCGGATCTGGATCCTCCTAGGAACTGTCCGATTTCTTTGAATTATGTGGAGTCATGCAAATCATATACTAATGATTCTCCCCTTTTACAATAAAATTTAGCATGAATATTGCTCTCAGCTGTTATCGCTATAATTCTGCAGATGGAAACAGACAAGACCTGTATTCTAATGGTGTGAGACCCATATTAAATGGCCTAGCAAGAGGATTTCACATAAAGAGCTGTCTTCCTCCACAGACGGTGGGTTAACCTGTGTTTTCTCGAACATTCTCGCATCTTTAAAATGAATGCTCAGTCTTTATTAATGACATTATAATGTTAAATATAGGCTTTTGTTAGTGCACTGAAAGTTCCAGTTTTACACGAGCTCACTAAAAGGCAAGTGTGACTTATTTCCACTTAACAGGGCACAACTGACAGCACACAGAGCAGTGTCTGTGAATGGCTGTGGGCTGATTTTGAAATCAGGTAAATGTCTGCCTTTAGAAGCAAAGAGGCCTGTCCTTGCTGTGTTTCATTTCACCCGTAGTTCTTCATGTGAAGTCACAGATAAGGATGTAGGCCTAAATTGCATTTATGTTTTAGTGTCCAGGGAAACGCCAGGCTGAACTCGGTGAAAGCCAGTACATCCACTAGTGATGAAGCGTGGGACGCTGGTGAGAGAGAACACCAACTCCTTTTGTCACAAAAAAGTTTATGATCTGATCCAGCTATGATCCCTTGCTGTAACTTCCGTACAGGCAGGTGTCTGTCTATCCATGAAGAGCTGCTTCATGTGGAATATTACCAGAGATGTCTAACAGAGTGTTGATACATGTTCCGCTTCATTTTATTTGCTTCAGGTCCATAATTTATGTAGCTGATTATCTGGAGACAATTGAAGGGACTGCTAAATATAGTTCAAGTATAACAAACCCCTGCATTGTGGTGTGTGGTCTGTCTTAGGTTTGGATGCTGACCCTATGCAGACTAACGTGATTCCAGATCTGAGTGCTCAGAGCGCTGCTTGGGCAGCTGGAACCGTGAGTTCATTCTCTCGTTAGCTGAACTGAACCCGGTCAATAACCCTAACAAATAGTGTCATAGTACAGCTTTCTCTAGCCTGCTGCGTTTCTCGTACTCACACCGTTTTGTTTTTCTTTTGTTTTCTTTGCAGTTCATTGACCTGAGCAAGAACAGTGAGAAGTACTGCAGATATTACTTCAGTGACGAGCACACCTGTTTAAGGAATATGTGTTGGTACCTGCACCAGCCTCTAGAGGGCGATGAGAGGGTAGGGGCGGAGTAGGAGATTGTCAAATAACCACCTTCACTCCCAGATTATTGTAGGCCTTTCTACAAAATTGGTTAATAACAAAATCTAATTATTCGTGGTGTACAAATAAGGAAATCACTGCACATGATATTTATGTACTACATTATTATAGTGTTCATGTGTTCTGCTCATTATGAAAAGCTTAGGCTTCATTATCTTTCTTGATTGGTGAGATATTTTCCATTATGCTTTTGTCTTGTGTTTTCAGTTCTGCATGACTGCTGTGCAAAAGCTGTGCAGTGGGGAATCCTCTCATTTACACCGGGCAGGTAAATGGCACACGGTGGCCCACTTGCAGAGTATTTGTGCTTATTAGTGAGCTTTGAGGAATTATCACTGATGAGTGTGCCACCCAGGATTCTGAGAATACATAAAAAGGGGGTGGTTTGTGGTGCTCTATATACAAACCCCAATTCAAAAAAGTTGGGACAGTATGTAAAATGCACATAAAAGCAGGAAGCAGTGATTTGTAAATTCTCTTTTACATATATTTAATTGAAAACTACAAAGAAAAGATATTTAATATTTTACCTTATCAACTTTATTGATTTTTGTAAATGTACGCTAATTCTGAATTTGATGCCTGCAACACGTTCCAAAAAAGTTCCATTCCACAGGTATACAGGTGATGTTATCATGGCTGGGTATAAAAGGACATCAAAAGACTCTTGATATCTTATTTTCAGGTACTCTTTCAAGCGATACTATAACCTCTCAGCATTTGAATGGATCTCTGGGAATTGGGGGGTGGGAGTAGATTAAGTTGTATGTTATATCAAACAATCACTCTGCTGCCAGATATGCAGTAGATATCGATGGTTCACTTTAAGGGTTGTTTCTCCTGACTCATTTTCCTATTGAACTCTAGAAAAATAAGTCAGGGGAAACAACTCTTCAAGCGATCTATCCATATCTACTGTACAGTGCATCCGGAAAGTATTCACAGCGCTTCACTTTTTCCACATTTTGTTCTGTTACAGCCTTATTCCAAAATTGATTACATTCATTTTTTCCCTCAAAATTCTACACACAACACCCCATAATGACAATGTGAAAAAAGTTTTTTTGAGATTTTTGCAAATTTATTAAAAATAAAAAAATAAAATTTCTCATTTACATAAATATTCATACCCTTTGCTTTAACGTATTTTTAAAGTATCATATTTCATATTTGGTCGCATATCCTTTACATGCTGTTACTTCCTGAAGTCTCTGACCATCAACATCAAAAGACTGTCGATATCTTATTTTCAGGTACTGTTACAAGCGATACTATAACCTCTCTGCATTTGAACGGATCTCTATGGAAATTGGGGGGTGAGACTAGATTCAGCTGTAAATTACACTGGTACAGTATGGAACACATGGCTGGCTAAATGGCTGTAAGTTATCAAGGGTCTGAGCTATCAAACGAGCCCCAAACCATCACTCTGTTGCCAGATATGGAGTAGATGTGGATGGATCACTGCAAGGGTTAATTCTCCGGACTCATTTTCCTATAGAACTCTATGGGGAAAAAAGTCAGGAGAAACAACCCTTAAAGTGATCCATCCACATCTACTCCATATCTGGCAACAGAGTGATGGTTTGGGGCTCGTTTGATAGCTCAGACCCTTGATAACTTACAGCCATTTAGCCAGCCATGTGTTCCATACTGTACCAGTGTAATTTACAGCTGAATCTAGTCTCACCCCCCAATTTCCATAGAGATCCATTCAAATGCAGAGAGGTTATAGTATCGCTTGTAACAGTACCTGAAAATAAGATATCGACAGTTTTTTGATGTTGATGGTCACAGACTTCAGGAAGTAACAGCATGTAAAGGATATGCGACCAAATATGAAATATGATACTTTAAAAATACGTTAAAGCAAAGGGTATGAATACTTATGTAAATGAGAAATTTTATTTTTTTATTTTTAATAAATTTGCAAAAATCTCAAAAAAACTTTTTTCACATTGTCATTATGGGGTGTTGTGTGTAGAATTTTGAGGGAAAAAATGAATTTAATCAATTTTTGGAATAAGGCTGGAACAGAACAAAATGTGGAAAAAGTGAAGCGCTGTGAATACTTTCCGGATGCACTGTATATCTGGCAGCAGTGATGGTTTGAGGCTCGTTTGATACCTTAGACCAGGGGTCACCAACCCTGCTCCTGGAGAGCACCTGCCCTGCATGTTTTAGGAATCGCCACACCCGAACACACCTGATTCTAATTATTAACTCGTTATCAAGCCTTTGACAAGATTCAGCTGCGTGATAACAAGTTGATAATTAGAATCAGGTGTGTTCGAGTGTGGAGATACCTAAAACATGCAGGGCAGGTGCTCTCCAGGAGCAGGGTTGGTGACCCCTGCCTTAGACCCTTGATGATTTACAGCCATTTAGCCAACCATGGGTTCCATACTACTACCATGTAATTTACACCTTAATCTAGTCCCACCCCCCAATTCCCATAGAGATCCATTCAAATACAGAGGTTATAGTATCGCTTGTAATAATAAGATATCAAGAGTCTTTTGATATCCTTTTATACCCAGTCATGATAGCTGATAGATGATCACCTGTTTACCTGTGGAATGTTCCAAACAGGTGTTTTTTGAACTTCCCATTTTTCTTTTGCCCCTGTACCAACTTTGTTGGAACATGTTGCAGGCATAAAATTCGGAATTAGCATATATTTACAAAAATCTATAAAGTAAAAGATTAAATATGTTATCTTTGTACTGTTTTCAATTAAATATATGTGAAAGAGAATTTACAGATCACTGCTCTTATGTTCATTTTACCTACTGTCACAACTTTTTAGGAATTGGGGTTTGTATAACCTGGACCCCATGTAGGCCTACTCCAGAACATGTTTTTCCCAGCTGAATCAGCATAACAGTACCTGAGCATACTGAATTCTGTTTAATAAAATCAGATCACTCAAAACTTGAGAAATAACTAACTCTTAAAAAATGGCAAAACCAATATTTAGTGGTTATTTTGTGTTGCACAGGACAGAGAGGTAAACCCAATAGATGAACCACTAATTGTGCTGCACTTTGACACCTTTAAATATAAAGTGTTTGACTTTTAACTCATTCATAATACTTATTCCCTTTTCTAGTTATCAACATTTTGAAGCTCTTTTTTTGTTCAGTAAGTCCATGATTTCAGACTACAAAATGTAACCATTTTCATCCTCCTAAAATAAGTTTTGTCAGAGCATAATATCCTCATAATATCCACTCTTAGAATTTTTTGTGTGTCTGGACTGGGAAAGGACTCAATAAGATGTAATGTTTCTGCATGGTACTCTTTACTGTAAATCATTGCTGGTGGGTAGAAACCCTGGTTAGGGCCAGAAAAGAAAATTGTGATACAGGTAGAAGCATCTGAGTTGCTGCGGTTTTTCTTAAATTCAGTGATTTTTAATATTTTCCTCCTTTCGTTCCAGCTGAAGTGTTTACTGGGTACTATCAAAAGTGTCCTCCTGGAGTCCATTTTGATGCACACACGCTGAAATCACTACTGTCAACTTTGTTCAGTCGGGGCATTGTGAAAGACCTGCTTTCTGTGCTGAGAGTAATGACTCCATATAAGATACTGGTAAGACATTAGTACTGTACTGTGTTCAACCTAGCACTTACCTCTGTGATAATTCTGTGGTTTTTGCATATGTTCCAGTTTCTGTTGTCAGATTTTTAAACTGCTGCCAGTCATACTTGCTAACTTCTTAGCTGGACACCTTAAAGGGGCAGTTCACCCAAAAATTAAATTGGTGCGGATATACAGTTGGTGTACTTTGGAAGAAAGTAGTTTTCAAAAAACAAAAAATGCGCACAAGGTCTGTGCGGATGTTTGTGAGTAACCGTATCGTCATATTTAGAACGAGACTTTGCTGTTGACTCTTTCGAATGTAAAGTTTTGGCGTTTTGAACGCCACAAACTTTGGACCCGTTGAGGTCCGTTGCATCAGGGTGAGCTGCAGCGGATATCTTAGTTTCGCTGAGACTTAACAAGTTTATCTGGATGGATAGACAGCACTTCAGGTAAGTAGAAACATTGCTTAATTTGATTATTGGGTGAACTGCCCCTTTAAAGGACCACTGCCACATAAAATCTTTAAAAAATGGAATGTATGCGTTCTAAGGGAGTTTTGTATGGTAAATCCAAATCTGTCAATGATTTCCAGTTACGGAAATGTCCTAACAAGTTATATTGAAAAAATCATCTTGGATGGGAACGCCCTTAAAAATTCTGGACAAAAGCCTGACTCGACTACGTAATCCATGTGACGTCATATCAAGAATGAACGTCTTGCTGTGTCAGATCGACCGCCATATCTGCACACGCAAATATTTTACTCGACACGAAATATGGCAGATAATTACGTTAGTGACTCGTCTGAGGGATCTGGGAGTGATATATTTTCTGATTCAGAATCCTCTGATCACAATCCAGTAGTTAAAAACCACAATTCACAATTAAACTTTTTTTTTTCTAAGGCATAACAATGCAAAAGTGGGGGGAAAAAGAGAAAGAAGGCAGGAAAAAAACCACATACAACCACTGTTTATGTGCTATTTTCCTTAATTTTTGGACATTTCATCCCATACAGCAGAACCAAAGAAAAAACTCAGCAAAACTAATTCCTAATATTAGTGGTGATCTATATAATAAACATATGGTGAGTTGAGTCCCAAGTATACACATCCAAATTGACCTAGTTTAGACCCATGTCTGCATCGTCAGAAAGTGATGTTAAATGGTGGAAAAGGGTGATTAAACGACGCCTTCAAGCGAGTTGTCTGTAAACGTACCGTATCAGCCTAACAGCCCTAAGCCACAACTGGGGCCTACGTAGTTAAAACAATAGGACTTACCCTCATTTTGTTCTGCTTTTCAGCAGCTGTTCTCCCAGTTTTCTTCCTAGCCATCTCATCACCAGCACCAGAACTTTGCTGTTTATCAGCACTGGAATGGCATCAGGCTTCAGGCACTTCCATTTTTTAATTCCAAACTGGGAATACAGGCAGTCTTGGAAGTGTGCACTGCACACTACACTTGAATTGCTCGGGCCTTCCACCTACCCCTGGTCAGCTTCACTTTTGTCGTCCATAATTTGCGAAGATCCGCATCTTTGGGAAACAAATGGAGGCTTACTCCATCCTTTGTTGTATTGCTACAACCAGCTACAACGCATCTTGTCGGCGTTGTAATTATCCCAAGCTACAAACTTTTAAAACCTCCAAAAACTTTTATACAATACAAGCTAACAATAGGAAACCTCGTGTGTAAAAGCTATAGAAAGTAGTGAAAGGCCGTGGCCAGCCTGATCTAATCGTTCTTTAGTTGACTAGAAGGTCATGTGATCTACAGCTTGACAACCTCGATTCTTTTAGGGGGCGGGGCGTAGTTAGGTGCGAAAGTCATTTTAAAATATGCAAAAATTGGCTATAATTTTCAATCAGTAATTTTTTTCAAAAATACATCAATGATTTCATGATGAGGGGACTTGCATTTATCCCAATACAAAGCAAAAATTCCGTATTGCAGTGGTCCTTTAAGATGATGTACTTTTTTTCATCCCCCAAAAAAAGCCACATTTAAATTTATGACTTGCCATGTTTCACATGTGCTTGTGTGTATTTGAGTCCCATAACTCACACTGTAACACTCCCTCTACAGCCACCAGTGGAGTTCATCTTGTCAGTGTTTGAGCGTGTGAGTATGTGGGGTCTTCGAATAGCAGTCCCAGACCTTCTAGATTTGACAGCCAAGGTGAGTTATGTTGATTTCACATGTCTCTCTCCTCTCACTCTATATTTCTCTTACCATGTGAACTTTACTTTCCATTTTGCAATTCCTTTTTGTGATTGGCATTGAAACACAGTTTCTGTAGTACAATTGTCTGACGTTTCGTGTTAATTTGGTGGTTGTTATGCTCCGCAGAGTGTCAAAGCGGGTCTGGTGTTCGCCACTGAGAACTTTGAGTACATGCAGCACCATCTGGAGCTCCTGCAAGCGCCCAGCTGCCAGATGGAAGTCTTCCAAAAACTCAAATATAGGTGCACATTTTCTTCTGTGAACATCTAAAGTTTATAAAACTGCTGAAGGGCACTAGTGCGACGCAGTACTGTGGAGTAATTGAGACATGATAAAGGAACATTTGTGTGTTTTCCTAGAGTACTGGAGACTTCTGTTGCCTGGACCCCAGAGGCGGGGGATCTGGCTATAGCACTTGCTGAGGTAGAGGTAAGAGCAAAGCTTCTTTCAAAGTATATTTCATAATTTAGCATACGCTTATAACCAGAGTGACCTACACAGATAAAAAATATTATATTACATACAGGTGTATATCATTTACAATTGCTTCAGTCTGAAGCAATTCGAGGTATGTACCTTGATCAGGGGTACAATCGCAGCACCCCAGCTGCAAATAGTGCATTACACAGCCCTTGAGTTACAAAGCCCAGTTACTTGCCGTGCTGTGCGTGCGTGCGTACGTACGTGCAGTGTTTCCCACAGGATTTTCTGAAACTGGTGGGTGGACCCCGAACTCTCTAGGGGGGTCCGGGGGCATGCTCCCCCAGAATAAAATTTTGTCAATTTTAACGGCTAAATGTATCAATTTTGTGCTCTTTGAAATCTAAAGGCTAGATCCACAATTCTTTGTGATTGGAACATGGGAAATTGATCATGTGAAATATATAGAATTTTGGCTAGGTTTTTTTTTTTTTGGCTAGACAACTAGTTAACATCAGACCACCAGAAACGTGGTCTGATGAAAAATATTCAAAAACTTTTTGTCAGTAGACGATACAGAAACCATCACAATGCATTTTAACTTGTTCCAATCCAAAGCACAGCCCTGTCTTAAGTGGGATTGAAACCTACTAAAACAAGTTGAATACTTGTTTATTGACAAGAAAGCCTCTGAATCTGATTGGCTTGCTATTAAATCTTTGATACCTCTGTTTATTCTTCCTATTTGGCTTCTCTCTGTCTTTTCGTAGTAAAGTCATTTTAAAAAGTAGATCCTGTTATATGACGTAGAAGCTGAACGAGCCGGGCGACACCAAACAGATTGTTAAAAAAAAACTGAGCCTGCACTGAAGGGAAACGGAGAACACAGCAGGTTGCGTTTTGTTACATCGTGCTGATATCTCCCTTGAATAACATCAGTATTATCTAGGGTATATTATTTTGTTTTTATTTTCAGGTTAGCTCATGAGATGCATTTTATTTATTTCTTTTCAACTAATGTTATCTTAATTGTTACTTTAGTTGATGATAAATTAATATCGTAACACAGTTGAGAGCTTGGCTGGCTTAAAGCTGAAACAATATGTATCCATTATAGTGTACTACAGAGGGTTTAACTTTCGCAAACCACTTTCACAAACATAGCTACTAACCACGTCAATCTCCTCAGAATCGTGAGGAGATGCAGCCTCTGTGCGCGGCGGGTTTCGTGTGTAAGCAGGGGGGAGGGGCATCGACCAGGGTGTAGAGATGGTCTTTTTGAAGCAAAGGGACTACGCTGCGCACATAATCTAAATTTTGAAATTGTAGGCTTTTTTTAAATTTTTTTTATCAATTTGGAACTGTGGTGGTTGAAATTAAACTGTGGTGGGCCACCACATTTTAATACATTAATGGGAAACACTGATGTATGTGTGTATGTATAGCCTATATGTATAACGTGATGATCCATAATCTGGCCTTTGTATCCTGATGTTTGTAGACTCATACTAGTCTGGGTCCTGCTGTTGTGGTAACCTGGGCAAAATGCTTAACATGAATGGATTCAGTAGCTGTACAAGTACACTACAGAGGTTAGCCTGCCAAACAAATAAATGATTGAACCTATCAACTGGAAATACTGACTGACTTATGCAGTGCAGAAGAATTTTTGTAGGCATGTAATGATTTATAACATAAGCTGTCAGTGGAGAGATTTTTCCAGGCATATTTTGGCGGTCTTTGACTCAAACATCCCGGCTGTTGCCCCTGACTCTGTCTCTCCAGTGCTGTAAAGAGCAGCAGGACTGGATTAAGCTGGGGAGCATGTTCTGCTCCCTGTGCGCATGTAATCCCAGCCTGGCAGAACTCAACCATCTGAGTGGGAGCATTGCCATGGCGCTCCTCGTAGACACCCCTCCCACCTCCCCACTTCCCTTCTCTCAATTTGTAAAAGCAGGTGAGTTAAGCTGCTCCACAGAAGATTAAATAAATGAGTTCTGAGCACCTCTACTAAAATAAGCAGCTCTGTTAATTGACTGTCAGAGCACAAATAGGCAGTGACTTGTAGTTGAAATAAATTGTTTTTGTACTTTTCTTTTATTTTTGGTTCTCTAGTTTGTCAAGGAGCCTCTATTGGTGGTTTGGTCAAAAGCTTACTTGGGCGCATCGGTGTTTCTTTGATGTTGAGATATTACAAAGCACAGCACTGGACAAAGGTAATGAAGACTAACATGAAACTAAATAATACATGTAATGCATCTAAGACAAAACATTCATCGGAGGGGAGTAAAATATTGAAAAGTATAATACAGAAGAATCAGAAATGACGGTACAAGGAACGATTTGAGATAAAAATGTCATCTCTAAAATCTGATCTCGTGGGTACATGAAACACTAAACACACGTTTGTTTGTGGAAAGCCACTGTTTTCAAACTTGTACAAAGGTAACAAAGACTAGATGCAGTTTGTGTCTGTTGTGGTTGTAGAAATGTTAGCTTCAGTGAAATGGTTTATTCTTTTGCTTATTATTTTGTCCAAATTGTAGTCTCACCCCATGTTTGAAAATATAGAATTAAATTTTTCGTAATTGGAAGTGAAAGCAGATCATGTGACCAAGCAAAGACAATTTAGAACGACAGTGCAATTCAAAGACTGTAAAGACTTACAGTTTAGCCCTTGGTGGCAGCTTGCTGAGCTCTTGTGACACAGTATTCTATGTTTACCACACATCCCCATGGCAGACATAATGATGACATCACTCTAACCAATAATTTTGAATGAGTCTTCAGCTCAGTGTTCAACGAAGGAGTAGAGTTGAAAATAGAATGGCGCAGAAACTGATGGCCATTGGGTTGGGTGAATGGTAACGGCACGGTGTTAATGAGCTATCTCACAGGGGAAGAAGCTGCTGGACGCCCTGAATACTTTGAAGGTGAATTACTCGACGCTCAAGGGCCTGTTTGCAGGAGAAAGCAGAGTGTCGCGGTGCCGGATCATAAGCATGTCCGCCGAGGTGTTTCTGGGCTGTGGGAGCATGGAGAGCGCGTTCAGTGTGCTTAAAGGTAAAACACACAAGTATTCATGCCACTGATCCAGGGGTATGGCACTGCCTATCAAAAGATCCTTAATTCCCTTTTGAAGGCTTAAGTGTACCTCTTAGAGATTGATGGTAATTCTAGTACAGAACAAGTTTAGAGGTGATTTTGGCTAAATGTGCATAATAATAAATGTGATTTGATCAGTAATTGAAATTGATCCTACACACTTGAGTTTACTTATGCTGTTGGGACATATTTGTTTGTAGTTGCTCAAGTGGGAGCCCCTGTTTGACCATCTGGTCACCTGGTTCTGAGTTTTTTAAGAGAGCACCATGCTGTCAGTGCTGAGATTGGTCAGGACTCACCGTGACTGTGTATGGGAAGAAAGAGGCAATGGCGCGTTTTCTTTCAGATAATGAGTGGATCCTCAGCTCCCCATTGTGGCAGTGTGAAGAGGCGGACGTGGTGCATCGTCACTGTGTACTGTGTCGCCTGGCAGAGTGCACCACCCAGAAGAACATGTTAGTGGAGACCCTGGAGGTCTTGACCAAATTGGCAGATATGCAGGATGTTAAAGGTGAGGGAGAAGTTTCATTTCCACTGCTGAGGGGACTGGGAAGTCCTCCACTAAGGCCTGATCACCCAATGAAATTATAACCCCGGTAGGGTTTGTTCGACAGACAGTTTGAATTGGAGTGACCTTGATTCATTACATTTTATTCAAATGTCCTTCAGCATATTATCTCTTGGGTAAAAGCAACATTTGTGGTTCTATAATCCACTGCTAATAATCCTTACTATGGTTGCTGGTAACAAACACCTGTCCTTCCCTTAAAATGCAGTGGATGCCTCCCAGTACAACGTCTTCCATCGGCATCTCAAGGCCTGCTTAGAGCAACAGAATTTGCCTGTTGCTTCAAACATAGTGGAACTCATGTTTACAAAGAAGATTGAAGTGGATGTGTGTCTTCTACGATTGCTCATACACAAGCTTGGAAAGCAAAGTTCTTGGCAGAAAGCACGCTTTCTATACAAAAGTAAGTACCTCCATCACCCCCTTTACCTGTGAAATCCCTCTCATCTCTAAAGTCTGGTGCACGCTGCATGATTTTAGGCCCGATCTTTATTTTTATCTCAGCAGTTTCCATGACTCTCCCTTAAAGCGTGTTGCATGAATGTTGAAGTCATTCCGTGCCTTAGAACCTTGAGTCATGAAGTTGAGTCATGTCCCGCTGAGAATTTCTTCAGAGAGCAACTTTTGAATCCCTCCTGTCTCCTCTCATTTTTAGAGGTGAGATAAATTACCATCTTCCAATGAAAAAGGAAACTCCAGCGACGCTAAAGGACTAATGTGGCAAATCACAGCTGCAAAGAGTTTGAGAAACCGTTGGGGTGCTCATAGTAATGATCAGGATAGCATAGCCTACTTTCATATATTAATTTCACAGGTCCCATAATGCTCTCCATTCAACATTTGAAAGAGAACAGAGTGGCACACCATAAGCTACGTTTAAGCCTCTGCTAAGCTAAAAGAATTTCTAAAATGGAACATTAAATTGGGAGGATTTTTGTGGATTTATTTTGTGAAAACGTGTCAGGTTTGGCTGCTGCTTGAATAACAATACAGTTATACTGCAGTAGAGAATACCACATTTTAAACTTGGTGTGACTCGATGAGTTTGCGATGCTATTGTGGCTAAGATGGTGTCACTGTAAAAGGGATGCAGTTTGATTTTCCCAAAAATAAACAAATAAAGCACTGAAAGCGATTGAGTGGGTGTGTAGTCTCACTGTCAGAGCTGAACTCAGTTAAGCTTGTGTCATTTATAGTTCTGTCAATCATGTATGAAGTAATCACTTGTAACACGACCTTTTGCTTTCATGGTTTTAACAGCAAACTTTTAAGTACACACCAGCCTTATTGCCTACACCAGCCTTGCATTGTTGTGTGACTCCCTATGCCCTACAAACTGGCTATTTCTGTTCTCCATTAGAATCACGAAAGAACAGGCTCAGCTTCCGCTGAATGAGTCTTTGAACTTATTTGAATGATCTCTTGACTGATTTGTATATTTATCCAAGGGAAATTATTTTGATGTGTTCAAACAAAGATATGATTTAGCTGTGCTAAAGAATGCATTGCTATCAAAACAAATAAATGCCCCCTTTCAGTGCTCTTGCTTGTCCTTGTCCTCTGTCCCCAGGTGCAGTATCTGTGGGATGTTACCCACAGACCCAGATGAACAAGTACTGCCGAATTCTTCCCGTCCCGCCCACTCTCAGTGAAATAGAGATGACGCTCGCCCTTGAGATGTTCATGGTGTCCAATGCCAGCGACATCCAGAACCCAGGTTTCTTCCCCCATGCTCTTCAGATTGTCGTAAAAGGGTGAGCATTTTTCCAGCACCTTTTTGTATTTCAAATCTTGTCATTTTGTGAATGAAAGGGACTCCTGCACACTATGAGATACTTGCAAAAAGGCATTTAATGAGTGCAACGTTTTGGTCACATAGATCATCGTCAGGCATCGACGGTCTATGTCAGGGGTTCTCAATCCTGGTCCTGGGGGACCCCTGTGTATGCTGGTTTTCGTTGCAACCGCAGTTGCAATCCCAGAATTTTAACAAGCTGTTAATTTTTCTTAATTAGGTGCTTTTCATGTTTGGAGGAATTATTCGCCCACTTAAGACACATTATGTCAGAAATAGCTATGCATGCCATGTAGAACAAACTCCCCATGTTCACATTGTGCTTATTGTGCTATATTGCAACAATTACATAAGAAAAGGTTACAAAATAATGTATTTTCACTCAAATGAAAGAGTGAAGTGAATCAATAGGCTCCTAATTAGGTTGTTGAACACATGTGTTTAACTCAATTTTTTCTTTAAGCTTAAGACAATGCAGGTTTGGCTCGTTATCATTTGCTTTGTGTTTGAATTCTTCATTATCTACGAAATGGTTAATTTTAGTGGCCATGTGTCCACACTTTCACCAATTAGGAGCCTATTGATTCAAATCAGTCTTTAAATGGATCTGTTAAATAATTTTCTTATCTTTTTTAAATAATATAGCACAATGTGAACATGGGGTGTTTATTCTACATGGCATCCATAGCTATTTCTGATATAATGTGGCTTAAGAGGGTGAATAATTCCTCCAAACATGACAAGCACCTAATTAAGAAAAATTAACAGCTTGTTAAAATTCTGGGATTGCAACTGCGGTTGCAACGAAAGCCAGCATACACAGGGGTCCCCCAGGACCAGGATTGAGAACCCCTGGTCTATGTGACCCAAATGTTGTACTCATTAAATGTCTTTTTGCAAGTATCTCAGTGTGCAGTAATCCCTTTCATTAACTTCAGTTTTTGTTTCTCCTATGCACCTGTGAGAAGTTATTTTTCAGGTGTGCATTTAGTAGGCCTACTTTTTATAGAACAGTGTAATTTTAACAATAACATTATTTTTCAGGAAAGGGTGCACTGAGTTGATCAATGAGAATGAT
The DNA here is from genome assembly GCA_029718625.1 of Synaphobranchus kaupii. Taxonomy (NCBI): domain Eukaryota; kingdom Metazoa; phylum Chordata; class Actinopteri; order Anguilliformes; family Synaphobranchidae; genus Synaphobranchus; species Synaphobranchus kaupii. The sequence goes on from CM056382.1 coordinate 53,798,324, forward strand.
CGCCATACAGCCGTTAGCCGCCTCTTGTCTGCAGCCCAAACTACAAACCCCAAACTGGTGATCAAATATGCCACAGTCAATCTGAACCAGGAGCAAGTGTTAACCCTGGACTCCCTTTCTGCCTATAAGTGGCTCTCCCAGAACTTGAACTGGGCCTCCAAGGCCTGGCTGCCCTCAGACTCAACCCCAGAGACCAATATCAGTCCCCAGCCTCTGTCTACTTAGAGAGGAGACTACACAACTGTACATAATTTACTACATTTACCATGTATAACACACATGTGTTCTCCTCAGGAAAACTTTGGAACACTTGTTTGATTTCCTTTGTAAGGTTAGTCCTTAGTTTGGTTCAATTAACTTGTAACTCCTGCTTCCTTCGAACTAGGGTGGGGGTTCTGGCCTCCTGGCCACAGTTGAATTTTTCATAATTGTGCATCGTGTTTTCCTCTGTCTCTCAGGTGAATGTTCCACACCTGTTGGGTGACTTTCCTTTCACAGGGTTTATACACTAAATCACCTATGCTGCCGAAATCTGGCTTCCATTGTCTTGGCTAGACTTGAAGTGGGTTTATAGTTATAGTTGGAGAAGTACTTTATTTCATTTTTATTTTTTTTTATTTTTTACTTAATGTTAAGTAGAAGACATGTTAATACTTGTATTTTGTAAGTAGAATATATGATCGCACTTGGAAATTAGGTTTGGGCTTAAATTTGATGCATTTAACAATGGATTTACCATGTAAATCTTAGTATTATAATTGCTGTACTTAAGGAGGGCATTCTTATATTCCTCAAATATAAGTAATAAAATCAAATTTCAGTGAATATGCTGGTATTACAGCTAGTAATATTTCTCCTTTACCAATAATAATCTGCCTCAAGAGACATTTTCAGTTTGAGTTTCTGCATGAGTTGAAATGTCATCAATAAAAAACTTTGACAAATTTCTGACAATTTTTTTTTGTCTGGTATTGACTCCTTGCTGTCCCTCTGGAAATTCTCAGTGATGCAGTGGCAGTATTAATCAGGAAATTGGTCTATAAATGCAAATGATACTGTGGTGGTATATTTCGTGCAACACAAAATTGTACTTACTGTATCAAATGTAATTATGTATCTTACGTTTTACAAAATGGCCTTGATCAATCAACTTGACAATTGCCTGCATTTGACACAAACACCAGAATTGTTTGTGGCTATAGAAAAACAAAACTATACTGTATGTGCAACTAGAAATGAGTGCAGTTGTATTTTTTTAATTCTGTACAAATCCAATAGTAGAAAAGTTCCCTATAATCCGTGAGCTGTAGTAAATGAATTATGCCATCTTGGAACTTTTAGAGGAGCTGAGAGGTGGAGTGGGCAGGTAAGAGACCTGTTGTGCGATGGAGCAGGTGAGTAAGAGGAATTGAGAGATGGGTAAGAGCAAGAGAGGCTGGTAAGAAAGGACCTGAGAAATTGAGTGTATGGTGGAGGGGTTCATGTGCTGTACTTTGTGACAAAAATGTCACGGCTTTTAAAAAAATGTGGTCCTCCAGTAAATCCTATACACAGGGATGGGCAACTCCAGGCTTGTGGGCCAGTGAGTATGCAGGTTTTTGCTGCCACCGCTTACCATTTATTTAATTGTAGCCCAATCATTACATGACATTCACATGATATTTTAGCTACATTCCATGATATGACAAGCAGCTGGTGAATGTTCTTGTACCTATGTGCCAAACTACATGCATTGTAGCGTTTTATTGTGGTCTAATTTACGAGTGAGTCGGTGTTTGTGCATATGACTAATTGAAGACCCTGGTGCTAAAAGTACTGGTCACATTTTTAGACAATTCAAGTTGAGCATAGAAACATGTATTTGTTTAGCTAAGTCCACCCTATAAATATTGTTAACGGAAAAGGTGCCTAAGCAATGCATAAAAACAGCAAAACTTTTAATAGCTGATTTTATGGATATTTTTGGATTAGATTTTCCTCAAAATAGACATTTTGTGACCAGTACTTTTAGCACCAGGGTCTTCAATTAGCTGATTGAGCCAGGGTAACTGGTGGCAGCTAAAACCTGCATACACACCAGCCAGCGAGGCTTGGAGTTGGCCATCCCTGACATTTCTCCACCGTTTGAGTTTTACCCACAGTCTGGTTTTACCTCGTTTGCTGTTCGGCGGTTCAGGCCTGGTTTTGCCCAATTCTTCTGTTTCAATATACAGCGTCTTTGTGACAGTTCTCTGTAAAAAGCGCCGTACAAAATAAATTTAATACAATTGAATAGAAGCATTGTCCCATGTCCAGCTTTCGTTACGAGTGTCGCAGTTGTCTGCTGTTGTCACAGTGCTGGTTCCATGTAACTTGTGTTTCTTGTTAGTTCTTGCCCTGGTTCTTCCTCTATCTTTGCTTTCATTCGCTGTATCTTGTTAGTTTCCCCCACCATCTATGAACTATGGCTATGTCTGCTTTACACGTCACCAGCAGGTGTCGCTGTGGTTTCATTGCCAGATGAATGACGAAAACGGCGTCATGGTATGAGTACGGCCTGATGGAGGGAAGCGATTGCTCTCGCCTATTCGGGTGTTTGGATCGTTTGGATCTATGAGGGGACGAATTACTAGGGGAATTAATGCGTAATGTTTTTAAATCGCCACAATGTCCAGAGTCAAGGAGGCGCTGAGGTGGCAAAGGAAGCTGCAGTATATAAAATGGAATCGTTTTATAATCTGTTTTGACTAAAATTACTTTCGGTGTGTGGCTGGTTTAGTCTGCTGCTCTGTGTATTTCCAGCAGTTCCCAGAATGTAGGTAAACTCAAGCTAGCTAGTCACACCATGCCATAACCAGTTTTTCATGTGTGTAACGTATTCCTTTCGGACTAATGGCGTTGGTGTTTTTTACCCGAATAATTTCGAGTAATTTATCATGTCTGTAGTAAACAACGTTATTCTATTGTAAATCGACTAGACTGTAACGTTAATTGTAGTTTCGTAACATTCTCTGGTATGTAAGGTTAACTTAACGTTACCCAACGTTAACTGAACGGCGCTCTACTTGCAGTGACCTTTTAAATAGGTAACGTTAGAATTCTAAAACCTGTAAGACCATAAACAGAAGAAAACAGTTTTTGTGTTTGCAGGAGAAGTTCAACACTTGTGGATGTAGTCATTTGAAAGTTTACGCAATGTCTGTGATCACCTTCCTACGCTGGACCATGAGGTCAGTGTAAACAGACTAACAGTTACAGTATCATGCAACTTAAACAAGCGCATAAGGAATATTGTTATTGTTCTACTTTAGGCGGACCATTTATCAAAGAACCAATTAAGACCATTGTGTTTTTGAAGCTGAAGGTTAATTCTGAAATATTTTCTTTTAGAGAATTCGTTTGTCCTTTTTTTGTCCTTGGTTTAAAAAAAAGATTGATCTCTCAGCTTTTTTTAATAACAATAATTATTGATCATTTTGTGATGTGTGCCCTCTCCTAGAACAATTGACTGCATTTAAATGCGTAGTTAATATTTTCTCTGTAAAACTTAAAGCGTTTTGTAAGTCGAACCGGGGATTGGAATCCCTGACCTGGTGACAAACATATGCCCCCTTATTTTGCTAAATAATTAAATTCCATCTTGGACAATGCCCTCCCTCTGTCATCCAGACCAAGCAGTAAACCTGTTGCTGTGCAGATCCTCCAAAAGAGGGCGCTTTCTGGGGCAGAAGCCATCACTGCGCTGCGCCCCTTCTATTTCGCAGTGCACCCAGACTTCTTTGGCCAGCACCCCAGGGAGAGGGTGAGCCTGCATTAACCTGCGTGAGAGTGACGTTTAGATGGATCATTTCTCTTCACTGCATGTCAGTGGGGTCTGCTCAGATTTTATACTGCTGGTCTCGGTCTGCAGGAGGTGAATGAGAACTCACTGAAGAGGCTCAATGGCTATTTGGAGAACCTTCAGAAGCCAGGGGTTCGCTCCCTCAAACCAACCAAGCTGACTTTTTATGTCAGGGAAACAACCGAGAGAAAGGATGATATTCTGTCCTCAGGTGAACTTCTATGTTGTCTTTTTTAATATCACAAATGTTAGATTAAAGCTATAGCATGCTTTTAGTCTTCTAAGTTGTGGTCTGTTATTGTACTTGACAGTTTTAAAAGTAATGGTATCCGGGAGTATTGCGGTGCTCAAAACTGGCAGGTATTTTACATTACTTTTTTCCTCACTAGCAATAATGACCGAAGTCCCCAACCAGCTTATTCCATAAACGCTTAATTGAATCAATGTTTTTCAGCAGAAAGTGTGCCTTCGTCAGAGTATGACAATACTGTTATAAAGGCACATGTTCTGCCAAAATGGTGGCTTCATAATATCCCATTCATATGGTAGAAAAGTGTGATGGTTTTTTATTCTTTTTTTTTCTCTCCCATTGTCATCGAATAGCTTGTAATAGTACTCACAATGGAGAACAAAAAATTTGAAAAACACAAATGGGAAAATCATTAACTTGTTTTTGTGGCACCCATTACATTTTACAGGTGTGCCTCTAATGGCAGGGAAACTTCATGCAAATTAGGGCCCTTTCCATTTTCATGCTTTCAGTGTTAATATTGTTAACAATCCTCTGCTGTTACTTGAACAAATAAATAACCTGGATGTGAGAGACAGTCTTTTCCTGAATTGGAATGGACTCTTAGGACTGTAAGTGAATGTGGGCAGTAAGGAGCTGGAACTGACAGCAGAGGGGGACGGTCCTTGTCCCTCCCCCTTGGCAGATGTGTGTTAATCTGAGTCATTGTGTCACCCAGGGTTCCGCTCCGTCAGCTTCACGCTGAACACAAAGGATGTCCTGAGCACTGTGATGGACGTGCTCCGCTCCTGTAGCCTGTCCATGGAGCACATGCAGGGTCTAAAGTCCAGCGCGGAACCAAATGGGCCCCCCCCGGAGGCCGGAGGGGCGTTCTACAGGCCTATCAGATGGGATAAGACTTACTATGCCTTCACTGGCTACAGGGACCCTGAGCAGGAGCTAGAACAGGCCAGGAGAGTGGAGCCCTCACTCAGGTATCAAGTACGGATCTCATACTAATGGGCATGGTCCATTAAAACAGTGACCCCGACTCGAGCCTGCATCCATCTGCATTACCAGAACAGCTCCTCAGCCACGACACCACACTGTAACATACCCTTGTACTTTCTTTTTGGAGATTTTCTCTGCCTTCCTTAAGCCTTTCTCTAGATTAAAAGTGATAGGTGTGACTCCCTTTCTTTAGGTTTATCATTGCTTGCTTTGTATTGTGCAGCCATTTTACCTCATGTGAATAAACTTAAAGGGTTAGTTCGGAATTTTGGACATAATGTCTCAATTACGACTTACCCATGATGTAGTTGATTGATGGAAACCATTTTCAGATAATTCCATGCTGTCCCTTCTTTTGGACATACACACATTGCTAATGCTAGCGCAACTCGTAGGAAACTAGTAGCATCCACTACCAAACGCACTTAAACACTCCAAGGTGCACCCAAAGCAAATAAAATACGACAACAGTCTATCGGGGTTATTTTCTGTGATTATACCATAATTTTTCAAGTCAAACTATCGTTGAATCCTTTACTTTGTGCTCACCTAAATTCTCTGTGGAAGTACGGCGTTAGTTTAGTAGCTAGGTAACGTAAGTAGCCTATTAGCTCTGCCGGCCAAAAACAATATCGCGCGTGTGAAAGAATCAGACTCGTAGTATTGTTAGCTAACGTTCCGGTAAGATGGTATTTCGGTGTGTATTTCAAGGTTGTTCAAATCATGCAAAAAAAAAATGGGTGCCACAAAGTTTTCACCGATTTCCAGTGGAAGATCAACAAAGAAAACAGCTGTGGCTTCTTGCTGCTCGCATGGATGTCACCAATTGAGATTCTAAAAAAGTTTGTAGTGACCATTTCACGGAGGATGAGACTGAAAATCAAAAAAAGACGGGCGGGACACCCTCTACTGAAGGAGACTGCTGTGCCATCACCTGTTTTTCTTCATGCACCGAAAACAACTGACAAGCAGGTAAGTAATAAATGATTGCATGCGTGATCTGTCTAGCTAGCTAGTTGCCACGATTGGGAAGGCATGGAAGTGGTCAAACTTTTCCTGCAAATTGGTAGCCAGTGTGCTTGCTTGTATATGCTGTGTTATTCTGTAGCATGTTTGTGTTTAGCTGACTTGTCTACCAAATATGTAACTTTACGGCAAAACGGATTGTGTCGGCAACTGTGGAGTACAGCAGATAGCCTACAGGCAGATACCCTGGCTAATCTACAGCTAGCTCCGCCGCCGTACTTCCACTGAGAATTTAGGTGAGTAACAAAGTAAAGGATTCAACGATAGTTTGACTTGAAAAATGATGGTATAATCACTGAAAATAACCCCGATAGACTGTCGTCGTATTTTATTTGCTTTGGGTGCACTGTGGAGTGTTTAAGTGCGTTTGGTAGTGGATGCTACTAGTTTCCTACGAGTTGCGCTAGCATTAGCAATGTGTGTATGTCCAAAAGAAGGGACAGCATGGAATTATCTGAAAATGGTTTCCATCAATCAACTACATCATGGGTAAGTCGTAATTGAGACATTATCTCTAAAATTCTGAACTAACCCTTTAATCAATCCATCTTGGGAAGACATTACTTCCCACAAGAGGCACACCTTTCTGCATAGTAGTCCAATTGCTCAGCCCAGTAGGTGTGCGGTATACAGCCGTGTAAGTGTGTGATATACAGCCGTGTGTGTTGGGTGTGTTTTCCAGCCTGTGGTTGAGGAACAATCAGACGAAGGCCACTGAGAAGCAGCAGAGGAGCCTCCCCCGCAGAGAGGAGCTGAAGCGGCTGAAGGCAGAGCTCTGCAACAAACTGGGTCTGAAAGATGTCAGGTTAGCACAGCCGCCACAAGAACACACGCACACACACACTTATGCACGTACGCACACACCGCAGGCACGCACACGCACACATGCATGCATTCTCATGTGCACACGCATCCACAAAATACCACAACCACACACGTTGCCCTTCAGTCTGTGTAGTGATAATTGTCAGTTGATTAAGTACAACATACAGTATTACTTGCAGACTTCTAGCTTTTTGAATTTGAATGTCATTTCCATTTTTAAATGATGATGAATGATTATTTATTTTTCAAATAATTGTATCGATCATGATTATCATGATGATGCATTATTCATTTACCAGCTCAGATTGCTGTTGTCATAAAGTTACTATAATGTCTTTGGTCACAACTTTACCTAAAAGTTGCAGTAATGTTATATGCTGGTTGGGAGTTCCTTCCTCATGGATGCAGTGGCACCGCCCACCTGGAAATTTAAGTTTACATTTTTTAAGTAAACAAAAAAACAAATTTAAGTAAACATTTAAGTTTGCAAGCCCAGGTCCTTTAATGGTACACAGTTATGCAGTTTATCTCTGGGGAATATGCTAAATCTATACACCCAGCTGGTGCTCTAAGCTGTTTTAATCAGCTTAGGGCTGAGGTTTTGTGCTTTTTGCTTTAGACTAACCGAATGCTCAATCATCCATGCAAACCAAGCCTAACTCAACACAATCATCTTTGAATGATGCTATGTAGCTCCTCCTCCCACCTGCAGGTGGCAGCGCAGCTGGGGAGTCACTCACAGATGCTGCCAGTTACAGAGTTTAAGTCGCCTCTCACAGCAAAATCCTGAATCTCTCCACAATTTGAGAGGTAAAGTCAACTATTTGGCTTTGGGATTTTTTTTGGGGAGGGGTTCCTTAATAATTATACAGATGAAATATGGTCAGTGTTTTGGATTTTATATCACCCAGGTGGGTGCTACACATTGGTGGTGGTAGAGGCGAGTTTCCCCCTCATCACTGTAAGCGCTTTGAGTATCGAGAAAGGCGCTATATAAATGCAAGGTATTATTATTATTATTATTATTTCCAAAAGGGTGCTCTCAGATAATTTTATTCTGAAAGCATTTTTAGCCTTTGTTTCCCTAGTTTTAATCTTTAATATTTTTATAGATTTTCTTTGATGACAAGAATTTTAAACAAATTATGTAGTATGTTGTGTATTATCTCTTCAACTGTTTTAATTAAATTATGCATATATCATGTACATATCAGGTAAAAGGTCAGTACAGTGGATTATAATTACTAGCAATGGTTTCTGTCTTGCAGGATAACTTAAGATTTACATTCCAACATTGCATCAAATAATTTTGGAACCCACTTGCCATAGATCTCACACTTCTATGGAGTGGATAAATGATAAACCAAACTGTGTCAAACCCCATTGTATGTGCATAGTGAAATGTTAAGTACTTTGCTCTCACGTCCCTTCAGGGCACACGCTGGTATTCACGGACCAATCAGGGATGAATGCCTCTGGTCATGTGATGCTTGGAACAATGGATGTCCATCACCAGTGGACAAAAGTAGGAAGCAAAAATATTTTTGTAGAGTGAAATATTTCACCTTGCTATGCTGTCATATGTTCAGTCTCAATTTAAATCTTGCCTTAAGTTTCATTGTGAAAGTAGACGGTTGTCAGCTGTAGATATTTGCCGTATTTTTTCCTTTTATGCTGTGAGAACCATTGAGAAGGGAGTTTTATCTGCATGTCTGTGTTGGTGCAGCTCTTCGAGCGGTTGCCTAGTTACCGTGCCCTGCTGCAGCAGACGGAATGGTTGAAGGAGAGAATCAGCCTGCTGCTTGGGGGGATCCAGGTGATTCACATCGAGAGACGGGGCCCCCTACTGACCCTAGAGGAGCACTACAGCTCCCTCAACGCCTTTCATAAGAGACTCCTGCCCCGTCGCCCTGCTCTGCACCCACGCAGCCTGCAGGACCTGGCCATGACACTGGAGAGGTACTCAACTATGCAACATAAGTTGTTTGTACTGGAGCTGGGCTCACTTTCAGTATCACCTATAAGCCGTGCATGTATTTATTATTTTAATAGCTTTTGCACCTATATCAGCGCTCGCTGTCCAGAGCGCAGACAGGCATGTGTTCTCCTCTGAAGCTTGTGAGGTCAGCTTCTGCTTCTTCTCACACTGGAGCTTGGAAATCAGGCTCGCACAGACATGGGTCTGAGGAAGACGCTTCATGTACAGCTCAACAAGCAGCATTAGGGTGCCAGATCGATCAGCAGGAGTGCATGTTGAGACGCTGTCGTCCTGGTTGACTGAAAACCTCCCTTTCCTGGCGACACTAGAGCAAATTGTGTCGCCCTGCGTGGCTGCCAGCCACAATCACAATCACTACTGGCACCGCCTGGATGTGATATCAGACCCATCCACACACTCAAATGGTTCCTTATCAGGATGAGCCACCCTGCAGTCTCAGTTATAAGCCATATATACTGGAATGGGGCTCGCGTACAGCCTGCATTTAAAGCCATTTGTACTGGAGCTGGTCTCTCATTTCCCACACATTATGTCACATACAGTGCATCCGGAAAGTATTCACAGCGCTTCACTTTTTCCACATTTTGTTCTGTTACAGCCTTATTCCAAAATTGATTAAATTCATTTTTTCCCTCAAAATTCTACACACAACACCCCATAATGACAATGTGAAAAAAGTTTTTTTGAGATTTTTGCAAATTTATTAAAAATAAAAAAATAAAATTTCTCATTTACATAAGTATTCATACCCTTTGCTTTAACGTATTTTTAAAGTATCATATTTCATATTTGGTCGCATATCCTTTACATGCTGTTACTTCCTGAAGTCTGTGACCATCAACATCAAAAAACTGTCGATATCTTATTTTCAGGTACTGTTACAAGCGATACTATAACCTCTCTGCATTTGAATGGATCTCTATGGAAATTGGGGGGTGAGACTAGATTCAGCTGTAAATTACACTGGTACAGTATGGAACACATGGCTGGCTAAATGGCTGTAAGTTATCACGGGTCTGAGCTATCAAACGAGCCCCAAACCATCACTCTGTTGCCAGATATGGAGTAGATGTGGATGGATCACTGCAAGGGTTATTTCTCCGGACTCATTTTCCTATAGAACTCTATGGGGAAAAAAGTCAGGAGAAACAACCCTTAAAGTGATCCATCCACATCTACTCCATATCTGGCAACAGAGTGATGGTTTGGAGCTCGTTTGATAGCTCAGACCCTTGATAACTTACAGCCATTTAGCCAGCCATGTGTTCCATACTGTACCAGTGTAATTTACAGCTGAATCTAGTCTCACCCCCAATTTCCATAGAGATCCATTCAAATGCAGAGGTTATAGTATCGCTTGTAACAGTACCTGAAAATAAGATATCGACAGTTTTTTGATGTTGATGGTCACAGACTTCAGGAAGTAACAGCATGTAAAGGATATGCGACCAAATATGAAATATGATACTTTAAAAATACGTTAAAGCAAAGGGTATGAATACTTATGTAAATGAGAAATTTTATTTTTTTATTTTTAATAAATTTGCAAAAATCTCAAAAAAACTTTTTTCACATTGTCATTATGGGGTGTTGTGTGTAGAATTTTGAGGGAAAAAATGAATTTAATCAATTTTGGAATAAGGCTGTAACAGAACAAAATGTGGAAAAAGTGAAGCGCTGTGAATACTTTCCGGATGCACTGTATATAATGGATTGTTTGTCTTATAAAATCAACTGTAATGTCTTACACAGGAACCAAAACAGTCCTGGTTTCAGTGTTGTCCTGTCTGATCATTGTATTCTTAGAGAAAAGTAAATGGTGTTTTCAAGCTGCTCACCACAAACTAGATGCGCATAGGTACAGCTCTGCGTGTGATTGGACTGGCTGCACTGCGAAAACCACATCTTAACAAGCATTTTAATCTAATATTTAGACTTTATAATCTTATTTCTGTTACTTTTTTGCTAAATAAGACAAAAAGATTGCCAGTGGGGTGAGAGAGTTTTACTCATTTCAGGATATTGCCAGTGGGGTAAGATCATTTTACTTGTCAAGCAAAAAGTAACTTAAAACAAGCTAATGTTTACTTTAGAAAGAAAAAGAAAAAAAAAGATTAAATCTTATTACAAGACTAAAACACTTGTTAAGACAGACATGATCATAGTGTTAGTCCAATGTGATTGAGGTGTGCCCTCCCTGCCCCTCCCCCAGTGACCGCTCGAGCACCACCCTGCATGAGCTGGGGCACTTCATCGTCCCCACGGCCTGCGAAACCCGGCAGCTGCAGACCGTCCTGCAAAGCCAAGCTCAGGAGGCCCGTAGACGAATCAAACAGCATGAAAAGTGAGAATGAGCATGTTTTTGTGTGTGTATGCATGCGCTTGAGCTTGTGTTTGCTTGTAGGGGGTTTTCTGTGTGTTTCAGCATGTGTGGGTTTCCTGTGTGTATGTGCATGTGTGTGGGTTCTCTGTGTATGTTTGTGCTTGTGAGGGTTTCCTGTGTGTATGTGCATGTGTGTGGGGGTTTCCTGTGTGTATGTTTGTGCATGTGGTGGTTTCCTGTGTGTATGTTTGTGTATGGGGGTTTCTTGTGTGTATGTTTGCATGTGTGTGGGTTTTCTGTGTGTATGTTTGTGCATGTGTGGGTTCCCTGTGTGTATGTTTCCTGTGTGTGTATGTTTGTGCATATGTTTGTGCATGTGTGTGGGTTTCCTGTGTGTATGTTTGTGCATGTGGGGGTTTCCTGTGTGCATGTGTGTGTGTGGGTTCTCCGTGTGTATGTGTGTATGTTTGTGCGTGTGGGGGTTTCCTGTGTGCATGTGTGTGTGTGGGTTCTCCGTGTGTATGTGTGTATTTGTGCGTGTGGGGGTTTCCTGTGTGCATGTTTGCATGTGTGTGGGTTCTCCATGTTTATGTGTGTATGTTTGTGCGTGTGGGGGTTTCCTGTGTGCATGTGTGTGTGTGGGTTCTCCGTGTGTATGTGTGTATTTGTGCGTGTGGGGGTTTCCTGTGTATGTTTGTGCGTGTGTGTGGGTTCTCCGTGTGTGTTTGTGCGGGTGGGGGTTTCCTGTGTGTATGTTTGCGTGTGTGTGGGTTCTCCATGTGTATGTGTGTATTTGTGTGTGTGGGGGTTTCCTGTGTGTATGTTTGTGCGTGTGGGGGTTTCTTGTGTGTATGTTTGTGCGTGTGGGGGTTTCCTGTGTGTGTGTGTATGCTTGTGCGTGTGTGTGGGTTGTCCGTGTGTGTGTGTGTATGTTTGTGCGTGTGTGTGACTGCTCTGTGTGTATGTGTATTTGTGTGTGTGGGGGTTTCCTGTGTGTATGTTTGTGTGTGTGTGGGTTATCCGTGTGTATGCTTGTGCGTGTGTGTGGGTTGTCCGTGTGTATGTGTGTATTTGTGCGTGTGGGGGTTTCCTGTGTGTGTGGGTTCTCTGTGTGTATGCTTGTGCGTGTGTGTGTGTGGGTTGTCTGTGTGTATGTTTGTGCGTGTGGGTTGTCTGTGTGTGTGTATGTTTGTGCGTGTGTGTGGGTTCTCCGTTTGTATGTTTGTGCGTGTGTGGGTTCTCCGTGTGTATGTGTGTATGCTTGTGCGTGTGTGTGGGTTGTCCGTGTGTACGTGTGTATGTTTGTGCGTGTGTGTGAGTGCTCTGTGTGTATGTGTATTTGTGTGTGTGTGGGGGTTTCCTGTGTGTATGTTTGTGTGTGTGTGTGTGTGTATGCTTGTGTGTGTGTGTGGGTTGTCCATGTGTATGTGTGTGCCTGTGTGTGGGTTGTCCGTGTGTATGTGTGTATTTGTGCGTGTGGGGGTTTCCTGTGTGTGTGGGTTCTCCGTGTGTATGCTTGTGCGTGTGTGTGTGGGTTGTCTGTGTGTATGTTTGTGCGTGTGTGTGGGTTGTCTGTGTGTATGTTTGTGCGTGTGTGTGGGTTCTCCGTTTGTATGTTTGCGTGTGTGTGGGTTCTCCGTTTGTATGTTTGTGCGTGTGTGGGTTCTCCGTGTGTATGCTTGTGCGTGTGTGTCGGTTGTCTGTGTGTATGTTTGTGCGTGTGTGTGGGTTCTCCGTGTGTATGTTTGTTCGTGTGTGGGTTGTCTGTGTGTATGTTTGTGCGTGTGTGTGTGTGTATGTTTGTGCGTGTGTATGTGTGTATGTTTGTGCGTGTGTATGTGTGTATGTTTGTGCGTACTCACCAGCTGTTATTGCCTCGGTGCAGGTTGGAAATGGAGGAGCGGGAGCTGGTGCACTCCTGCGGGGCGGAGCTTTCCATCAGCAGCCTGCGTAAGGAGGTCAGCGTGTCCAGCCATCAGATGATGGTGTGCTGCAGGCGTCTGCTGGAGGAGCGTCCCGCGCAGCTGCAGGGCCTGCGCCTCTGCGTCTCTCACTTCTACTCCGTCCAGCAGGACGGCGACCTCTGCATCCCCTGGAACTGCAAGGGCTGAGCGGCACGGCGTCCTGCTGGCACGGGACGGCCTGCGACCGAAAGGGATCTGGGGGGGGGGGGCTCTGTCTAAACAACAAGCACTTTATCCCAACAGCACTGAGACCATAACTGGAGCTGGAATATTATCAGTGTGGAAAGCCTGATCGGAGTCACAAAGGCACTTTCTACATTTGGTAGATTTTCTGTTGTTGAGCACCAGAGTGGAATATTTGCATTAACAAATGCATTAAAGTACATTACTTCGATTGAAATCTGTTATTGTAGATACAGGGATAGAGAATGAATTTAAATCTTCATCCTCAGAGGCAGTGGATATAAGAACATCCATATTTATGGATATTTATTCAGTTCTATTCACCATTACTGGCTTTTGTCAAACAACCTATTGATAAGAAGCTCTCTCACCTAGTTTTTCAACCTTTTTCCCCACCCAGGGCTCTGTTTGCTTGTCATGATTATTTCACTGTGAAATGGCAGGTACAAGTGTGTGTGGTTGAGAGAAAGCCTTATGTGTCAGACAGCAGTTAGGGTCTTGTGAGCATTGAACAATGCTAAACGTTCTGTATTGTTCTTCACAACAGAGCCGTGAGATTCTGCGTTTTATTTATGCTGTATTTTATTTTGCTCAATTGACAGCCTATCTTCACACTCAGGTTTTTCTAAAATTGTCCTATTGCTACAGTGTAGTGTCACTCACAAACATCCTAATTTAAGATTTTAACGCTTCCACCAGATGGAGCACTTCTTCTATGTATATCAACTTGGAGAGTCCTGTTCTGAATGTGAAGTTGGTCTCACATCCACTCAGGATGTGGTATTTCCAAGGTTATTGCTTTTGACTGGATGCATTTGTCATACGTCTATGTCCCCGTCAAAGGTGAGCAGTATTAAGGCGTTGGGAGGCACCTGTGCAATCCGAGATTAAATTTGGTGCAGTGTTGCTTGACATTAAAGTCATGTCACTTTTGTCTTTAAAAGACAGTATTAGAATATTATTCAGTATAAAGATATAAAGATGCCAATTTCCTCTTTTTTTTTTAAATAAAAAAAACGACACATTGCAAAATGAAAATAACCTTAATTCCATAACAAAACATCCTAATAATATTCAAGGTCAATATAGCATTTTCCACAGTTTTTCCACAGTAAAGGAGAGGTCATGGTGGTTTAAACCATCTTTTGGAACATGTAATTTTTTTTTTTTTTACTGGAGCTGGAAGTTGTAGCTTAGATGTTTTGAAAAGAAAATGGGGGAGAAATGGTACTGAATACCATTGGTGATGCAAGAGTTTCTGTTAAAAGAAATAAATGAGGAAATATATTAAGAGCTGAATCGATACTGGTCTGGGTACAGAGAATAACAGTTACTGCGATACTGTTTATAATGTAATATTTAATTAATGTAATGTATATTGTTATTAATGAATATTGTATTTAAAGAATAAAACTTTGAAAATGTGATTCCATTTTGTAAGCCTTGTGAGAAACCATGAAACTGAGGCTTCAAGAATTTGTTTATTTTAAAAAAAACCTCAAACCACTAAAGTTAGAGCCGCATTTATGCTCAGAACACCAATTGGGAGGCTAATTGGAAACCCTAGGCATTTCGGTAGCAGCCCATTGCTGTGGAACTGGGTTTGTAAATGTACTTATTGTATCAGTTATGTTCTAGTCAGGATAAAGTATTTACATACAAAGAGTGGTTACATTTGAGATTAAAATGATTGAATAAGAGGAAGTGACGCTTCACGATCATAGTTCCATGGGTCCACCACGTTTTGCTTTTTCCGTTCATTTCCCCAATGCCCATGTGTTACAGTTCTGAAAAACAATTTATCACAGCGGTTATTTTAGAGTACTTAATTGCCTGAATGTTGCATATCCTGAGGGAAGAATATCTTATTTCTTGCTTTCAAGGCAATATGCTATAGATTGAATGCCAGTTCAATCTATAGTTAAGAATCTGACTGAAAAGGACTCGTAAACACCTCTTAAACTCCATTGGAATTTACATTGCAGTGGGCAGTTTTCTCCAAATGTTTTTGAGGTGCCATGAAGCTCTTATAATTAAACCTGTAACAAGATTATTTAAAGGGGCAGTTCACCCACAAATTTTATTTTGATATGTTTCTGAATACCCAAAGTGCTATCTATCCATCTAGGCAGTTTTGCTGAGAACTCACTAGTTTTGTAGTTATTCGCTGCAACTCACCTTGACATCACCCTGATATAAGGGACCTGAACGGGTCCATATTTGTTAACCAAAACGCGCCAGCATTCTGGGGCTTATGTCAACATAGTGCTCCCTAAAATACTGCCTTGATTTGGTTGATACTTCATGCAGATATACACAGTTGGCGTACTTAGGTAGAAAGTAGTTTTCAAAGAAAATGCACAACAATGTCTGGATGTTTGTGAGTAACTCGTGTTTGGAAAGAGACGTTGCTGTTGATTTTTTCAAGTGTACATTTTTGGTCCTTTGAGAGCCACAAACTTTTGAGGTCCTTTCTATCAAGGTTATATCATGGTGAGATGCAGCAGATATCTACAAAACTAGTGAGTTCTCAGCGAAACTACCTGGATGGATAGATGGCACAGTGAAAGATCTGCTATTGCAGGGCCAGAGTGATTTTGATTGGTAAACAAACATGCTGCATTACAGTTCAAAAACAGCAAGCTAGATAGCTCAATAAAATTGCCTTGTCTATGTTGAAGTGTTTTTTATAGACTATACGTAAATGTGATCACTGCTGACTACTCTTTTGCTGTATCTTTAGTGGCTGCTTCCCTCGTGTCTAGCTGGCTAACTATGCAGCAAGCCATGTATCATCACCAGAACTTAAGTGTTAAGTACATTCACTAATTACATTTATTTATTATCACAAATTGTTCTCTGGTTCAAAACCCTCACCCAAGTAATGTCTGTAATATGGAATATAATGAACAATTCCTGGGAAATTCCTGACATAACCATATTTGTGGAAGATTAAATGTCCAGGAGATTGCTGGCTGTGAGGTTGCTCTTGGTACAAAGAATAAAAGGTGTTAACGTTCCTGGCCCCTCGTTTTGCAGGATATTCCTAATTAATGTTTGGTGGATCAGGGCTTTTACTGGTAATTACCACTGTATTTGGAGTGTGTGCATCCTATAAATTAAACCAAAGTCATCAATGATTTGCATGCGTGCTAGGCCGAGTACTTAAAATATTTTACATTCAGTCGTACATACTAACACAAGGCAGTTGGATTCATATAAATCACTCACAACTTGAGTATGACAAGGGGCTATCTGGTGTTCCTCCACTATTTCATCAATTAAAATCTTACTTGAAATGGAACATTTGTTTGTTATCTAAAAAGAAGAATCACATCATCAGCTAATGTTCACACCAGGAGCTGTATGCATAAAGCATTTGGACTGCTGAGTGTGGGTCTCGTCTTACCATTTAACTCATAATGGATAAGGTTAGAGGGGGAAACTTGATCCTAGATTAGCACTCCTACTCTTAGACACTTTATAAATTCAAGCTGAGATGTAAAAAAAAAAACCCCACCTCTGGAGATTGAATGAAACAAGTTCACATCAGTGAGACATCCGGATGGGACTCAAAATGCCTTTAATTGGGCACAAAACAAAAAATCTTGCATACAGAGGCAGTCAGGTTACATGCTCAACTAAAGATGACTTAATTGGATGAGAGACAGTTCACGGCATCATCATTTTGGTAGCCATAGTGATTATTATTTTATTTAGTATGACCAGAGATTAATATCTTCAAAGAAAGGTGTATTTTATGAAAATGGGTCCAGTTCCTTGAGCATGTGGAGATACTTAGGAAATGCATGTACCTGTTTTGACTATAACTGTTTGATGTGTATCTGCATTGGTAGAGTGAATTCACACTGTGTTTTACTTGCGTCTCCTTTGTACATCTGGCAGAATTTGTGCTCTAACATAGTAAAAAAAAGTTCCATAATGAAAAGTTCAAAGGAAGTGAAACATTCTTGTTCAAGCTGTGGCCTTCATCTGAACTAATGAACACCACAGAAAAAGTGTATTTCTTTAAACCGGAATTTACATTTGTCTACCACTACCATAGTGTTACTCCATTGTAAAATCTGTATCTACCACATTTGTATGTGAGACAGTGCTCTGTATCACGGGAAATAAAGTCAAAGGTCAGATCATACTTCTGCCCGCCAGTCAGAATGAAGAAAAAAGTTTCTTTTACTTGGTTTTTTAAATGAAAACTTTTGCCGTTTACACCTTTTTTTTTAATAGACTTTTTAGCATTTGGCCTTCATGTTTGGCCATAACTGAATTCACATGAATTAAACAGTTTGTACTTGCATGCAGTTTGGGAATGAATATACAGTATATTGAAATGTATCGTCTTAGAATCACAATGCTGGAACTGCTGAAGTTTACAGGTGTTTGCATAGTAGGCTATGTAGAGGTCCAATTCATAAAATGTGACACTGAATTAAGAAGATTGAGCAGGATTTTTCTGTCACCAATTCATTAAGACTAGTTGAAAAAGCATAGCTTAAAAAGCATTGATTTTTTGTTTGGTAGTGTGCCCCATCTTCAGCCATCGCAGTAAGCCCAGTTGCTTCTACTAGGCCACACTGCCATCAGTTCCACAGGAGTAGAGTACTACCCCATCTACATTGTGATTGGCTATTTACTGTAAAGCAGCTCACAAATTTTATTTATATATTTTTTACCAACAACTGATGGAGGTACCTAAGAACCTGTTCCTTATTTCACCCCCCAGGTCTTGCACCTGGCAGATTTACACCCGCATTGGAAGAGTGGGTCCAGCACCAATGTGGCCTGTGGTGTTCTAAGAAGAGGCCACTCCCTGCCCCAATCCTCCTCCTTCTCCTCCTCACAGAGCCAGGAATCATGGGAGACCGACCCTGCTCATCATTTGACCAAACCAACGGCCGTCTTCCATCGTCGCACTTGCTAAGAGTTCAGGCTTTCAGGGTGACGTTGTGTTTTCCTTCCTGGCAAGTACTGGTGCTTAATAGATACTGTTTGTGATTCCATCTGCATCATTTATGCAAACTTTTTCTCTATCCCCTGGTATGGTTGATCACAATGGTTGCTTGTAATTGCATGTCACTCAAAGGCCTTAATCTAGGGAGGAAGAACATACTGATACTTGATCCTGCAACATCTTGAGAAATAGTATGTAGGCTTGTTGAGAACCATGGTTATTTGGTCAGATATAACTTATTGCCTTTTCTGAAATGTGTGCATTTATAATTCCAATCAGCATTTATGAGTTTGTTTCTACATGCCTACAGCATATTCAGGTCAAGCACAATGTCCTTTCTGATGCTTTTTGTCCACAGTGGGAGTATGTACATACTCCCTAATGAAGTGTGCAAGTTGTATATGTTTTTAGGTTGATTGCTACAGTTAATTAATTGTCTTATGGGTGGGGGATGTTACAATGGCTTTATGCACATGCTCTCCCGCAGCGCATTTGCTAGTGACAACACAACACAACACAATTGAGACAATTGGAAGAGATATCTGATTTAATTATTAAAAAAACTGCAGCCTGTGGGTACCTGGTGCATCATTGGGAGGAGCTGAGCCAATTTCAACTGATTCAGTTTTACTTAATAGTGTCTAATATCGTAGTTGCAATACCTTTGTACAATTTACACAAAACAGTTGTAAAAGTTTAGTTATAAAAGAGGAAATCAGCTTACATTAAATTATTTTGACTAAAAGATGTCAGACTTTTTTTTTAAAAACTCAATGGTCTTTTTTATAATACAAATGACTTCATTTGAAGTGCAGAAAGGCAGAGCCCCTAGATTAGCTGCGATCAGGTATCCATTGCTAATGTATACTCCTTATTTAAACTGGGACAATTGTTAATTGTGCAAATTCATTTCAGACAGCAATCACAGTAATATTGCAACTTCTTTGCCTTCATCTGTAGTTCAGTATCTGTCCCTGAGTGTTACCCGTTAATGCTACAGGACACAGGACAGAAAAAAGCATGGTTAGAGAATGCTGGTTCACTTCCTAAATGGTGAAGATGGCAGTGCGATTAGTAAATGAACACTTAAGTTTCTTGAGCTTGCTTGGCTCCCCCAGTGACGACACATCCTCGGGTGACAGGTAAGATACATGCAGAAGCCAGAGACCCTAGCTATGTTTCAATAATCCTGCAGTAACTGATCCAAGCTACTGATAAACATCAGTCTTCTGTTATTTACATACTGTCCTTCTCTATGGGGATCTGTGGGTGAGGGGCAGGGGGATTGAATAATGCATGCAGGCAGGGCATCTATTAATCTTTGGAGCACACCGTTACATGCTTAAAATCATATTACCTCATTGTAATTCATTTTAGAGACATTTTTAAAAAACATTTTTCCTGAAAGTTAACCTGCTTTTATTGAATTTGATTTAGTCCTGCGGAATGAGAAATTGAACCCGACATATTTCCTGTGTCAGTTCAAGCCCCAACACAGTGCAGAATTCTCACATGCCTCCAAAAAAGCTAAAATACCCCACGTATGTTATGGTCTGTGGTTTCTGGCATGGGGGAGATGACGGGGTCTCTTAAGTTTTAACGTGGGGAGATTAGAGGGGTTTATGTGCAGGGACAGAGGGGGAGGGACTAGTCCTGTCGCTGTTCATCTGGGGAAAAAAAGAAGTCTGGGGTCCCCTACACACTCTGTCGTTCATCCTGACCACCCGCTGCTTTATTGGGGCTGTTCACATCTGGAATCCAACTCCACCCCAGAGCTCACCCCCCTCTCCATGGATGTTCAGCCATAGGGGAGCGTCAACCAGGAAAACTCTTTAACTCCCAACCTCCCTAGACAGTGTAAACCTCAATAGTAGCCTGGTTAAAACAAGGGCTATCACCATTGTAATGCATAAAACCCAAATGACAAGACCAACCAATAACCTTGCCAGTGTATATCTGACTGTACATGATTTAAATAAGCCAAATCTATTATGTAGAAAAAGCATATTTGCTTTATCATCAAGTACATCAAGTAGTATATGGCATACAAATACAGACTTTTTACTAAAGATTATTTTGTACAACATACAGTGCCTTCCAAAATTATTGACACCCTCGATAAAGACGAGCAAAGAAGGCTATATAAAATACAACTAATGTGCCATAGTACATACTCAAAAAATCAGAAAATTATATTCTTTTATACTAACAAAATTGATCGTAATTGACCACTTTCCATTATTAGGTCAATTATTAAGAAGTTTAAAACCACTGGTTCACTGGTAAACCTGCCTGGTAGAGGACAAAAGTGAAAATTGCCCCCATGCATGGTGAGACGGATCGTTTTGGATGCAAAAAAAATGTAAGGGCTACCAATGGAGATCTACAGCTGGTCGCATCTTTGCAAGTCTCAAAATATACCATCAGATGCTACCTCCATGCCAATAGGCTAGATTGCCTGAAAAAACCTCTCTTGAGAGCAATCAACAAAAATACACAGCTGGAGTTTGCTAAACAGCACTGGAACTTCAACTGAGACTTCCATTGGAACTGGGTGTTGTGCTCAGATTAGCTTTGTGGCCCTGCATACCAGCAGTGGGTTTGTCAGAAGGATATGTTGAAAAGGACATCATATCTACGGTGAAACGTGGTGGATTTTATTTCACTGAGGTATTTTGCATCTACTAGTCTGGGGGCTCTTATTAAGGTCAATGGAATCATGACCTCCAGCAAGTACCAAAACATTTTGACTAAAAACCTAATGTAAATTTCATCAAGACAATAATCCCAACTAGTATACCTCAGAATCAACCAAGAAATGGTTAACTGGCCACAAACTTACTGTTTTACAATGACCATCTCAGTCAACAGACTGGAACCCAATCGAATGTTTGTGGTTTGAATTGAAGAGGATTGTCCACAAGCAGAGAATTAAGGATTTTGAAATATTCCATATAGAGGAATGGTCAAAGATCCCCCAGTACATTTACCAATCTCATAAAACACTCGAGAAGGTGACTCGGTAGGGTGCAAGAAGTAATGAAAACAGGGGCATGAATATTTCTGACACGTAATAAATGTGGAATTTCAGAAAAGTGTCATTTTGGTTATTTCCACTGAATCATCAGTACAATAGAATACTTTAAAAATGTTTGAGAATTAACCCCGCTAACATTGCAGCAGCTAGCTAACTACAAACATACCACTGAAACCTGATCCCACACCACAGGCTCTGTAGCCACACCCACCCATCCCCACACAAAAAAGAGCGTCACACCCAGAAATGCAAAGACATTTGCCAGTGCATCATATGACTGAACATGGTTATTTTGTCATATTTTCAAGGTAAAAATCTTGCATTGTGCACCTTTAAGCTACATAAAAATGTCCTCTCCAATTACTAAAGTGAGCTGCAGTAAGGTGGTTCAATGTGGTGCTTCAAGACATAAAGACCCTTCCCAGATGTTCTACTGTATTTACTACCAGGAAAACACCTGCAGGGAGCCGCACTTCCTCACTAAACAATCCACTCTGAAGAACCATGAAAACACAAGAAATCATCTGGTGATGGACACTGCCATGAAATGATTGAATTTCCCCCAAGCTTCTAATGTTCCAAAAACAACCACATCACAATAAAGTACTAATTTACAGTGTACTTTTATTATCTTTTCCATTTTCTAGCACATTTAGATCATTGACGCTGTAAATCTGAAGAGTCTGGTGGAAGAACATTCCACATTGGCACTGAAAAACTGAAGGTTGTTGCTTTAGCAGTACATTTTGGGGCCATTGTCCTGCTGCAAGGTGAAACGCTGTCAAATGGCTTTTGAGGCATTTGGTTGGATGTTTCTATACACTTCAGAATTTACACTGCTGCTGCCATCACATCACCAATAAAGACAAGTGAGTCAGTTCCAGTGTCAGCCCTGCATGCCCAAGCCACAACACTACCCCCACCATGTTTCAAAGATGAGGTGGTATGCTTTAGATCATGAGCAGGTACTTTCTTTCTCCACACTTTTCTCTGCCCATCACTTTGGTACAGGTCTCATCTGTCCATAAGAGTTTGTTTCAGAACTTTTTTTTTAATGTACTTTTTAGCAAACCTGGCTATTCTGTTCTTGAGGCTTACCAGTGGTTTGCATTTTGTGGTGAACCCTCTGAGGTTATGCTGGTGTTGTCTTCTCTTTGTTTTAGTATTTGACACATCTATTCCTATATCTTGGACAGTGTTCTAGATCTGTTTGGCAGTTGAAAAGGGATTTTTCTTCACACTTGAAAGTATTCAACCTGGTAGACCACTATATTGGTCTTCTGTAGTCTACCAGCTTGCTATTGCTGAGCTCACCAGTGTGTCTTTGCTTCTTAACAATACTTTTCCCACCCCATGATGGTCTGCTTTACTGCCATTGACACGTCCTTGCTTCTCATGTTGAGAGACAACAGCAAATACAAATGCCACACCTAGAATCAACTCTAGACCTTTTGTCAGCTTTCGTGTGCATGAAAAAATTATGCAACAACACAGCTGGTCAAGAAACAGCAGAGCAGCCAATTGTCCAATTACTTTTGGTCCCATAAAATGGGGGGATTATGTATTAATAGGACTGAAATTCCTATATGGTTAACCTGATATGGAGTATACACTCAAATTAAATCTGTCAGTCAGCACTTTAACTTATGTTCATTGTTTCATTTCAAATCCAATGTGCTGGAGTAGAGTCAAAACAACAAAAACTGTCACTGTCCAAATGGTTACGGACTGCACAAAGTTTAGGCTACCACAAGCTACTTATCCACGGTTAAATCCATAATGTAGCCTATTCTGGGCAATTAAAAATAGCCTACACTTCTTCATTGTTAAGTTTTAAGAACGTTGATGCACAAATTAAAACGTAGGCCTAATTGTCATAGTCTAATAACCTAACATAGGCCAAAGGGCCCAAGTTTTTTTATTTAATTTAAATTTTGGCTCTATCAGGGATGTCTTAGAACTTGTAAGCCTAACTAGCCTACTCAATGGCAATATCCTTACGCTATGTCATTGTTTTCAAATATAATAAAATTGATTAATCAGTCCACGCACTCAAAACGTTATCATTTAGATAGGGCCTGATTTCACTGTTAAGACGTAGCCTAGGCTAGGCCTATGCATAGCTATCTATCAAAACAAGATTCCCCGTAAGTGTTGCAAAGATTTCATGGAATTTTTGCGCTTTTTCCTGTTATTGTAATCGCAGCTTGACGTTTTTGTTGTTAACTAGCCTATTTGACTAGTCACGCGAAAAGTTTCTACAAAACAGCACGCTGTCGAAACTACACTATTTTGATTGCGTCTCTACAACATGCTACCGTATAGGCTACCGCAAGAAATTCAACGTTCTTTGAAAACGCTATAGCGTCTCCAATTCAAATTCCAAGGCTGGTTGAAAGAACACACCCGAGATGCGCCTCGCATGGTTGGAACAGGGTTGGAAGCGACAGTGAGTGGCAGTTTCATTGTGTTTCCTCCAAACGCCCAGCCCCCCTACCCTACTCATCGAAGCCTGGCCCCTGCCCTGCGCTATCAGGCGGAAGCGTGGTCTCTCCTCTCGGGATTAAAGGTATTCTGATCAGTTTCGCAAACACACGTCTCCAAGTACTATCCCGGCGCACTTCGCTTGCTATATTTCGGTATAAGTATCTAAACAGGCGTGCGGGAGAAGAATAGGCGCAAGTGAAACATTTCTTTGGTCACTTCCGAAGCGTCAGACGAACCTACACAATTGCGTGCTTTTCCGTCGGATGTTCCAGAAAGACCGATGGAACATTGTATGCATTTCTCTGCAGGAAAGGGTTGCTTTATGTTTAGTTCCATGTAGCCTATGTCTCAAACACAGGCACGGAGCTGAGGGGGGAGAAGAGCAGAATACTTTCATGGAGTCCAACCAGCAGAACTCGGAACTGGATCGTATTGACTGGCTACTTCTGATCAAATGCTTCGATTAATTATTAAATTTCTACTCACTCCATTCAACGTGACTGACGCTGAGAAAGTAGAACCGATGGTGGATTAGAAAGGAAACCAATCATAATTTTGGGAAAAAAGGAGCAAAAGGAAAGGATACATTAATATTTGAATAGAGAAATTGATACAGTAGGTAGGCTGTTGACTGTGCAGCGCGTGTCGTCATGCGGTGGCGGGGGAAGATAAGAGTAGGAACCTCACGGCTGATTTCATGTTTAGCGATAATGTTACGAATTCCTCTCCTATGATAATAAATAGACCTCTAAAATGTCAAACGATCACTAAATTATCTTCCGGAACAATGGTAAAAATTTGCACTATTCAACAGTTCGTGAGAGAGATGAAAGTGGTTAACAATTTGATATTATTTTATTAAACTACAGTTTCGGAATTATAGGCTACAAATGATGCTGACTAAAGAATCTTTAAATGTTAGATTTCGGAAATTAAAATTATTTGAAGCGAAGGCGCAGTGACATAGGCTATCGGTTATCATTTTGGTCACAATATTTTCGTATGGTAACCCTCCCCAGATTATTTATTTGCAATGAAGATCACACTGCTATTTACATATGGTTTGATATCTCACGAGTCGATGCAGTGTTTTGCTACATTTAACCAAAAAGAAAGCATTTAACCAAAAACGACAAATGTAGGCTACGCTTCGGTGCAACGTTTGCTTAAAGTAATCCTCCTCACCGTCGCAAATGGCTTCATTTCCTGACTCCGATCTGCAGACATGTCCTCTTTGTAAGGAATTGTGCGGCTCCTCTGCTCCGATATCATCCAACTCATCTACCTCATCCTCTTCGTCTCATACCTCGAGCTGCTCTGCCTCATCTTACAGAAGGCTCCATGTTCTACCCTGTCTCCACGCCTTCTGTAGGCAGTGCCTGGAAGGTCAACGCAGTCCCGGCGACCCCTTGAAACTTCGGTGCCCAACTTGTGACCAAAAAGTCTCCATCTCCGAGTCCGGGGTGGACGCATTGCCATCGTCTAATTTCCTCTTCAGCAATCTGCTGGACGTGGTGGTTTCCTCAGAGGAGCAGAATAAGACCAATTGCAGAGGCCACAGCCGCCCCCATGGTGGCCTTCTCCGGCCTCACCACCTCGGGGAACCTCAGTGCAGCTCGTGCGACGAGGGCAACCCTGCTACCTCACACTGCCTGGATTGCCAGGAGTACCTCTGCGATAACTGCATGCGTGCACACCAGCGAGTCCGGCTGACCAAAGACCACTTCATCGAACGGCTGCTGGAGAGCTTGCACCTCACGAGCCGAACCAATAACTCCAACACTCCCGTGTCCTTGCCCCAGTCTTACCATTCGAACTACTCGCTGCTGCCCGTGTTCCCAGACAGAACAAGATACTGTCAGCAACACGACAATGAGGTGAGTTCATTTGGTCCCTCCAAGACGATAGTGTGACCTCCTCATGGATATCAGTAATGCATCATAGCATTTCCCAAAGATCAGCCATTTCTAAGACATATGATGTACATATTGCCATGGTAGTTTCAGTGAACATTTGGGTAGAAGCCTGGAAATCCTTGTCTTTGGGCACAGCATTATGTTAATTAGGATGTGCACTGTCCAATAATACATATAATAAAAAAAACATTTTTTTTTAAGGTAACCTGTATAGTTACCTGTTATCTTAAACTGTTGATAATACAGTGCTGGTCTACTCAGATTCTGCCGTTATGTACTGTACAGTTACATGATAAATAAAAGTAGTTTTTAATATAAGAAGCTATGGAAAACCTGACATAATTAATAAACAGAATACCTTGTCCAGCCTGTAGAATTTATATGTAGCCTTAAAATTGATATCTAAACTGTTATTAGTTTCTTCTGGGTTTCTTCTCCAGTGAAGGGATTTCTTTAGACATTGGTGCTGAATTCCATGTCGTCTGGTTCTCTGTACAAAAAGTCTTTGAGTGGGCTTCTCAGCCTGGGTTCCTCTTTTCCACTGTACCAGTGCACCCTAGCTGCTCACCAGGTGCCTCAAGTTACCAGTTGTCATCAACGGAGCAATGCATCTCACCTGATTGGAGCTAGCCAGAGCTTTTCCTCTGATTATAGCTCTTTTGTAGCTCCCTGTAGTATACTATATGATTCCAAATGTGATGCGTACAGGGAGGAATACATTTTATTCATGTGACAATAGTTCACTGTGTGTATGACCAGACCAAAATGTCCTGATTGCTGCTCTCCTTGAGATGACAAATCTGATTGCTGTAAAAATGTTAGCAGCACCTTTCCCTTCAGTAATCAGGATCAGTCAGAAGAATGGGAAAGATGTAAAAGGCCCCAAGCCTTCAGAAGCAGAAATGGTTAGCTGTTGCAAATTCAGGCATGTCCAGTTGAACCCTATGCTACTGGCATACCTCTGAAGGCTTCCACTAAGGGAAACTACTAAAAAAAATTGTATCTCTTTTTAATGTAGCTAGAAGAGGAACCAAGTAGGCACAAGCTACAGCTAAAGCTGGTTGACCCCAGTAGAGCAGGATCACTCTATTGTTCCATTACCATTCAGAGAGAATGAACAGAGGAAAGCTGTAGTAGAATGTGAGCATGGGTTCTGTTAAACTACTGTCCACTCCTCTGGCCCAGTGCACTAGAGGCTGAGCACTTGGGAGAGAACATTCTGGAAGTCCTTGCAAAGGAAGGAGGCTCCTGGAATGCTGTTGCTGCAGCTCGTGGCCGGCATGTTGTGCAGGGGGACCTGGGGGTGGTGGGTGGGGCGGGGCCCAGGGTTGAAGGGGGGTGGGGGCATGTGGCAGTAAAGGAGAGGGAGGTGTGTGTGTGTGTGTGTGTGTGTGTGCATGTGTGCGCACGCGCATGCGTGTGCTTGTGTGTGTTTGCTTGCGTTACCGTGTGTGTGTGTGTGTGTGTGTGTGTGTGTGTGTGTGTGTGTGTGCATGTGTGCGCACGCGCATGCGTGTGCTTGTGTGTGTTTGCTTGCGTTACCGTGTGTGTGTGCCCCCGTGCATGTGCAAGTGGATTGGAATGGGGGGCGATGTTAATGTCCTACAGTGTTAATGTTCTGTGTCTCTGTGTGTATGCCTCTTTGAGCAAACCCCTCCTGGAGTTGGAGAGGGTGTTAAAAGTAGGGCAGTAAAAGGAGGAATGTGGTCAGGGGGCAGGCCGGGTGGGGGTGGGGGTGGGGGGTGGGGGTGGGGGAGTGGGGTGGTGGTGGGGGTAGTGGGGTGGTGGTGGGGGTAGTGGAGTTGTGTGGTCACCCGGTCCAGGCGTTTGCCGTCCTGTTCAGCTAGGACATCTGCAGGAGAAGTTCTGCTGCATGGTGGTACTCAGTAACTGAACATTCCTGCTCAGTGGGGGGGCATGTGGGAGGGGGGAAGGAAATCCTGAATGTGAAAGGTCAAACAATAGTGTCGGCAGCCAGGAGGTCGGGGGGCTGGAGTCAGTCTGGTGAAGTCTTAATGGGCCTGAATGAGCATTTCTGACTGCAGGTAGAGCCTTCGATCTCCACAATGGGTCGCTCGTAAAGCGCAGCCATTAAACCCGATTAACACTCGCCATCATAAACGCCACTCTGTGCCCTGCTGCAGTCTTTGAGTGCCCGTGCTCCCTTTTATTACGATTTTAATGAGATATTTCCTATTAACCTTTTACTGGTACACTAAGGTATGAACACAACCATTCTTAGTCTCAGAGGATAAGGGCTTTAGGGTAACTACAGAGCTGAAAAAGCTGAGCGCAAGAAAATAAATCCTCAGTGGTCCAGTGAGGGCCTGATCATTAAATAACTAAAGTGGTTACATATGAACTTATTTTCAAGCCCAAATTGCAGAAGCGTTATTTTTTTAAATTAATTTTTTCATTCACAGAGAAATTAAGGGGTGGAATAAACCTGTCCTCTGTTAAAAGCATAATGTTCCAGCCACTTCAGGGTCCACTCCCACTGTTCATTGTTCCTTTTGGTTTATTTGGACATGACAAATTATGTCATTTTACCTGGGCCACCTGTATCATAGTCTTCCTATGGTATTCTGAAGGCTCCAGAGATGAGTAAAAAGTAACTTTTAAGATGACGTTAGTTTTCTTGAGAATCCATTCTCTGACATTCTCTGTGGGCATAGGACAGGGCATGAAATTAACTTTTTCACCCACTGGCCAGAGTGGCTTTTGGATTCTAAAAATCTTGATCAATTTTCAACATTTTACCAGCCACATTATCTTTTCCAGTATAACACAACCTGGCTGGTTACCCTTCCAAAGTTGCTGCTAGAGTAGAAAATCTTACCAGCCACAATCCAAATTTTACCAGCGTTTGGCTCGTGGCGGGTGTTATATTTATATATATTTATATTTACTTTATTTATACAGGGGAATCACACTGAGACAAGTCTCATTTCCTGTGTAAACACCAATACAGATACAATAGAAGCAAGGAAATGAGAGGGGTTCGCAGTGAGGGGTGTTCATTTCACATCCTGGTATAGGGTATGTTTATGGCAGCACTGTTGTTTCTTCATCACTGTATTCATACAGTCATGATTTAAGAATCTGAACTGACCACTTGATCATTTAAAAGTTTTAAAAATCAAAGAATGAGGAGCGTGGAACTGTGTGCACGTACATTCTCGCTCATGAGTGCTTTCGTACGTACGGACATGTGAACGTGTTTTCAGCTGCCTCATGAATGAAATGCATAATTGGAATCCCTCCAGAGGACCTGGAATGATTTAATTGAATTGATTTTCATTGCAAATTTTCCAAACTTGAACTGTTGCCACAAAGCTATAATTTAATCACGTAAATGAATTAAAATGAGGAATGTGCATTTTCTTTGTGAGGTGCATTTTAAATACCTTTTTTTAAATGGAATTATTCATGGAGCTTTCCCGGGTCCACAGTAGGGGAGCTGCTGGAAATTGATTTCCTGAGAATCCTGGAAATAAAGAGGCTCCCTCTCACAGCACATTCATTGTGCTCCATCTTGCTTCTGATGTTTTCCACATACAGTAAAAGAGTTTACTGGTTGGCTGACTCAGGAATAGACTTGGCTTTTACTCACTCGCTTTAAGTTATTTTGGATACTTCAGTAGTTTGTAAATAGCTTTAATAAGTAAACGGCTTTAACTGTTTATGGTGGAAAACCACACAGTTGAGTTGGATGTGGTTTAGAGCTTTAATGTTCTGAAGGTAGTGTAGAGTTTTATGACTGCTGCCTGCTGCAATGCTCTCATTTCAGAGCATTGTATGAACCTTAAATATATTAAAATGATCCTGCTCTCTGCCTGGGTATTATTGATGTTGTCTCTTCACAGACCTTAACCAATTACATAATGGTAATGCTGCAAGATATGATACGTGTAGGTGTAAAGTCATTTATTTTAAAGTTATCTTTAAGATAATGTCAAAGATAAGTCTCCTTTATCAGATGGCAGTTTACCAGTACTGGTGAAAGCTTGTAGAGCTTGCAGAGAGCCTGTGTGCCCTGGTGGAGAGGGTAGAGAGAGGGTGGTTCTGCTAATCCAGTGGATGCGCTTGGCTGTGGATTGAATTGTGGGAATGTGCCATCTCCATGGTAACTCCTTCAGAGGGGGCAAGCTTCATGGGAAAAGCCCCACCTCTGAAACTCTGGCTGCTGTCTTTTCTCCCCTCAGGCTGGAGGTCAGAGGTCACTGGGTCAGGCCAGAGCGAATCCCGAGCTGCTGCATTGTGGGCCAGGCAAACGACATAAACATCAACCTCAAAGCCCTTTTTACAAATCATTGTAACGACCAGCCTGTCATGCTCTCAGTATTTTATCAACCCCCTTTATATTCCTGTTTGGGGTAAAATGTCATCTAGTTTCTGTGTTTTAACAGGCTTGGTTGTCGTTGTTTTTAGAAATTGAGAAGACATTTTGTGGCCCTTTCTCTGCAATTTAAGACTTAACCTTGCTGAATGAATGGGGTGTGTGGTGTAGGCAAGCTATCGTTCCACACATGACTACAGCAAGCTGTACTTTTTTACACGGTGTAAGCTGTGATACTTTTCGTGCTCTGATGGGTCAACTTGAGTGAACAACAAAATAAAATATCACTCCCATCTGGGCGTGAGGAAGGATGTGAGGATTCTTTATTCATTTATTCTTTCATTCATTTGCATAACTTACAATTGACATCCCTTTATGCACACTGAAGCACCTTGCTGAAGAGAACAATAAAATGTAATGATAAGGGTATGTGACAGGGGTTAAGGAGTCCTGCTTTTGACCCTCAGTTCCCAGGTGTGGAGTTTCATTGCTACCCTTGAGTAAGGTACTGAAACCTAACTGCTTCAGTATATATCTGCCTGTAGCATGTAAAAGATGAACGCTGTGCATGGGGCCTGGAACAGGGGTGTGTGCCAAATAAATGCTGTGATTGAAATGTATCAGAAACGTGCAGGCGAACGGGAGGCCCTGAGATTGGTCACTTGTCATTCAGCTATAAGTGGCTTCTCTGAGCTCAGTAGACAGGTCTCATGCTCTGTTACACCGGTAATGTTGTTGATCTGTGGAACCTGGAGCTCTGGCTATTTATCTGTTATCTGGAAAGTTAAAAAAGGAGTCTTTTTGCATTGTAAAAAGGGTGCTCTCTGGTGAGATATTCTTGCAATTTATTATTATCATAATTGTACACGTCGTAATGGTCTGGTAAGTTACTTAAGATGAGAACATCTGCAACAGGAAACAAAAATCTGGTCTAGAGAACCTGTTGGCTTATTAGTTTTTGGAAAAATATTAGGTTGCTTCCTTGATATCTTCGCAGTGATAATGTGCAGGAATGCTAGAGTTCAAATGAGTCAGGCCCATTTATTCCCCTGGTTACAGCTCTTTAGCTTGTCGCATGAAATCTAGAGCCCAAATTCAATATATATATTCTAACTAAAATGTGCCTTGCCATTTCAGCAAGTTTTCAGTGAGTGTTGCCTCTTTTTATTCTCACAGTAGACAAATCCTTATTGTGAATCAGGTGTTTACATATATTG
Organism: Synaphobranchus kaupii; assembly: GCA_029718625.1. Lineage (NCBI taxonomy): Eukaryota > Metazoa > Chordata > Actinopteri > Anguilliformes > Synaphobranchidae > Synaphobranchus > Synaphobranchus kaupii. The sequence goes on from CM056382.1 coordinate 53,829,672, forward strand.
TTGTGTAAGACAGAGGATGTAACAGTGGCATAAGATTTTTGGTACTGTTTCATGTTTTTGTATTATTATGTCTAATAGTGCCATTTGTTGGGTTTTATACATGTATATATGTGAAAATAAGATACTGGGACACATAAACATGACATAGACACCAAAATTAATTGTTGCAAAAACCAATGCAAACACATTTATTTACAAGTTTGACAACTCTCTGACTATCAGAAAGAAAGAAGATAGTTCAATAACCGGAAATAGTCTTTTCAGGTCATATAAAATTTACCACAGTAGTGTTAACGTAGCCTATGTAACATGGTGTCTCAATGACACGTGAGTGCAAAAGTATAACTTATTTTTTCTAATTCATTAAAGTGTAGATGCATACCCCATCCGAGGCGGTCCACAATGAAACTGGACTTTGAAGCTCTAATCTATTTATGGCTGTGTAATACCCGGCTGATTAGAGGACACCGTTACGTACGTAATCAATGCAAGAAAAGATTAATTTTAGTTTCATTTCTGCATGCAAATCCTAAATCATAAAAAAAAAAAAAATCCTACCTTTCAATATGCGGATACGATTATAACACGATGGCTGTGTATGCTTTGATTTGGACAATTTTAATAAACTGGTGCGAGGTAAAACGTGAACGGCTTAGGTACGTAACCGCGTGAGGAAGCTTGGACACGCAAGGTTATCAGGCTCCTGTAGCGTCGGCAGCAATTGAAACAAATCAATTCTTCGTAGTTTCGTACCAGACAGTAATGCTCTTTTTTTTTTTAGGTTGACCAATCCACCAGCCATGAAACACGTGGGTAAACGATTCATGCTTATGTACGTAACGATTGGGACACGGAAAGAAAGCCAGCACTATATATTCCCCTTGTTTTAAAGTATCGTGGAGTGTATGAATTTGGGCACATATATATTTTTTACTTGGCTTATGCATGACAGAAACAAACAAAGATCGATCCGATATATATTTATTTTTCATGATTGCCGACGGCATCTTGTGTACGTAACTCTCAGGAAACAATGAATTTGCGTACATGAGCCTGATTAATTTTGCTCTCCCATATGAATACGAGCGACAACTTTCACTAAGCAAAGTGGGGTTTAGAAAGGCATATCAATCGTCTTCAAAAATATTTGGTTGAAAGAAATGGATAGGATAGGTATATATTTCCACATCAATTATGACAGTGTAAAAAATGTCACATTTTCGTGTCCTATTAATGGGTAAAAAAAAAAAACAAAGTTTAAATTTACAACAGTTCAAGAAAGTCTGGCCCATGAGTTTGTTATGTATTACATGGCTATATGAAGTACCACATACAAGTAAAACTTTCCCATAAAGTAAACACAAGACACTTTGGTAAACAAATGAAAATCACTTAAAAAAATCTCTCCAGTATCATATTTTTACATATATATATAATTTTTTAAGCTATAGTGTTATGGTATAGAAGAGAGAATGAAATGTCTTATTCTAGGTAGGTTGTATTTTCAATACTTCAAATTGCCTTACATTATGCTTATATTTTATTTCTCAGAAAGGAAAGTGTTTTCCTCGAAATTAGTGAATAATTTCTAGATGTATGCAGAGACATACCAGACATGGGAAATGTTACAAAATATAGAGATAGCTGTTGATGAGTGTAGTCCAGTGGTACTTTAACCCTGTGTATTTTATTTGCTTTATAACCTCTGACTGAGAGAGCATGTATGCATTCAGCTGTTGTGCAGGTGACAGCTAGTTTCTGACCCTTTGTTGGTAAGGCAAAGCCTTCATGTAAGGCTTTTCCTGGCACACTCTTCTGCACATGGACAAAATGGTGTATAAATAAATATATCTAATTGATATCTAATTTACCTGACAGAACTGACAGAAAAAATATTTTTAGGTGACTTTGTTAGTTCCTTTTATGAATTTAAACACCCCCCCCCCCCCCCAGTCTCCTTTGGCTAAACCTGAAGAGAGAAGGTAGGCTCTCAAGTCTCCTTGGAACCTTTACGTTTTATACCAGGAACCAATTTGATGACACTTTTTCAATAGTTTATATCTGTTCTGTTGTGTGGTACAGAAGTGCAGACAGTGTTTGAGTGTTGTCTGACAAAGGCATTGTATAGCATCACTATGACCTCCACAATACTTTATATATTCATTATGCTATATATCCCAGCACCCCGTTTAGCTTTTTTACAACTACAGGACAATGCTTACCGCTTAGATCCTATTCCTAGTTCATTTAACATTTTAACATTGTTCCTCCTACAAAGTACCCTGGAACTTATTTCCCACGTGTAAAATTTTACATTTAGCTTTATTACGGAATGCTGTTTGCCCTATTATGCCTTATTCTGTTAAAATCTTCCTAAATTAATTTTGTTGGTTCAAAACTGTTTTGCATCATCTGCAAAATTATGTCATTGCTACCAATATCCCTATCCATATGATTTATGCAAATAAGGAAAAGCAGAGGTCCCAACACCGATCCTTGTGGGACTCCACTTCCTACAGCACCTCGATCAGATGACTTCCCTCCTGTGGTCTCAATCTGCCTTTATGCTGTCTAATGGTGTGGAAACAGGCTGGCCTGATGGGGGAGCAGAGTTACTCTGGAGTTTACTTCTAGTATCCAGTTTATTAACGGAACTGGTAGGACAGGTGAGAATGTCTTCATGGCCATTGGATATAAGGCTGAGGGTTTAGAAATTATTTGGCTTCTGCCCTGTCTTTGAGAGGAATAGGCTGTTTTAACACCTTACATTGATACTTGGGTGTATATTTCACTGGCTTTTATTACAGGATATGGCTGATGTAACATTAAGCCAAACTTGTTACTCCTTTGATGTTATTGAGTGACTGCTCCCTTAAATGATGTAGTGCTAATTGAACATGTAGTGCATGTCTGGCTGTTTAATTTTGACAGCGTGAAGAATCAAACTGATCTTGCAAAGAAAAAGGGTTCCACTTATGAGACATCTAGTTACTGTGGGAAAGTGAGTATCAGTTGCACAGATAGGTGGTGGTCCGTCTGGAATATGTTTCTGAGGCCCTGTACTGGGCCGAAGGTTTAGGCCTAGTCTGGTGTCGCTGCTGACTCAACTGTCTGACTCACAGACATAGGGGAATGTTCCAGCTGTCTGGTCAGCAACTCAGTTAATTTAGTTAATTTATCAAGTTCATTAACCCCCTCTAGTCAGATTAATTATTCTTGATTTATGTTGGTTGCTGAGATGTTTTGCTGAAATATTTTGTATATGTGGTGCAGTTTACGGTGGCTTTACGGTCTTTTCTTCAATTTGGCAGAATGATTTCTTAATCAATGCTTTGTCCTGATTGTTGTCCTCTACCTGTAATAATCTTATAGAATTACATAATAAATTATTTGTTTTGAAGCTTGTATCGGAAATGCCATCTGCAGAAATGGACTAAAACAGAAGTAATACATATTTATTTGGGCCCAGGAAAAAGAGGTATCTTTTGTGTGGTAACGCTTTTGTGCACACAATAGTGTGTTTGGCTTAAATTTGTATGGTTCTGAGTTCTCTCTCACACACACACACGCACACTCACACACACATATGCGCACGCAAACAGTGCCTTCCCGCCCCCTCGCTCACCCCTTCGCTTTACCACACGTGTTCAAGTCATGATTCTTTCCCCACGCTGCACTTGGGCCCAGCTGATATTGTTTTGCTACTTGAAAGCAGCCAATCTGGAAGCCTGGCAGACAGACCCACCCCCGCACACTGGCCTTTGAGATTTAAGATCCATCATGCCTACTGTATGCAGTGTGTGTATGTACATGTGCGTGTGTGTGTGTGTGTGTGTGTGTGTGTGTATATTTAGTACTGGGAACTCAAGGCCAATATTCTTGGAAAGTATATTATAAAGTGGCATTCTCAGGTATTTGTTGATCTGTGGAACCAGCACATGGGGGTGAATGTATATCTAGGTGACAAATTCTATCATTAGCTGGATGGCTCTTTAGTCCTATTTGGTATTGAATTTAGTTTTCCTAGAAATGTGTCAGGTATGTTTTGTCACACATTTAATCCCACACTGATCTTCATGAGAAAACATACTTTTTCAATTTGATGACAAGACACTAACAAGAAATGCTCCAAATGAATTTATCAGGCCAACATCTCCCTTTCAAACGATATTTGGGTGATTTATTAAAAATGTATTGTTCACAAAGGATTTTATCTTACTGTACCATAACAAATAGCTTTCTATTTTTATGTTTATTCCATAGCAGTCCCTTTTGTTAAAAAGGTATGTAGAGCTAAGGAATTCAGTAACAAATTTCAGAAGACATTCAGAAATACCATCTTACAATTGTACAACTGTCTTGCTTCATTTAAGCCATTTTCCAAATTTATGTGATGCTCACACCTGGGGCCACATGTATAAAATTATAAAAAAAGTAAAAGAATGCGTAAAAGAACGCTCAGTGTGAAAGTCGGAAATCTGCTTAAAAAAAGTTTTGCATTTTCTACCTCTGCCTTTCTGTCACAGGTGTCGCCATATCACGCGGACTGCAAACATTGCGTACGTATCGTGTCCATCGTGTGCAGAGGTACGCAGATTCTCACAGCACGTGTTATATTATACATCTGAATTTCTGCGTGGAAACTCGCTTACGCGGCTTTCTGAGGGCATTTTTCTGCTCAACACTGTTTATACATGTGGCCCCTGGAGTTATAAAGTTATATATAAGAACATCCCCCAAATAGGTGAGAATTGAATCTGCGCAAAGGGGATAATGAATACGGATGAAAGAAAAATACAAAAACATTGAAATTTTTAGACACATCTTATGTTGAGTGTGGATCTTTTCTGAATGTAGGTATCCCACAATAGTGAAAGTTTAAGCGTGAGTCTTTACTTTTATGTTCAAGGTGAATATACACTTCAATATAAGTTTATCAAAATATAAATCGACACTAGATAGATAACTAACCCTTTAAACTGAAGAAAAAAGTGAACGAAGACACTATCGGAGAGTTTCAGAATATGTCTAAAATTGATTTTGGTAAAATAAAATGCAAATGGTAATTTAAGAACAATTATAAATGTGAAGTACATTCTTGTATATTTATCCCAGCACCAGTGCTGCCATTACAGTAGTACACTGTTGGTGCAGGCAAACTGCAGGTACTCGGCCGACCAGAGGAGTCACTCTTGTGCATTGAGAGGCCACTCCCTCCAACTAGAACTTTCCATCCATGGGCAATGTCACAGTCAGCACTGGCATGAATTCTATACAACACCTTTTTAGTGTGAAACTATACCACAGTCAAGTGAGAATTAAAGTTTTCTGTGTTGCATTTCATAAAATAATAATACATGATGTGACATTAATGATGGCATATTGACAGGCATATGAAGTATTTGATCCTGTTTCAAAAACAGTAACAACAGAGAGTGAAGTGGGAGAGCATGTGTGTCTGTGAATGTGTAAGTGAGCTTGTATGTGAGCATATGTCTTGGGTGTGTGCACCTAGCTACTGTAACTATATTGTGAATCTATTTTGAAGTACCACCCCCCACCCTCTCTTTAGTGTCCCCTTTTGTGATGGACCTTGCCCTCTGCTCTTCAAAATACCCTGAGGGCTGAACAAGTACCCTGCTTTGGAAAGCTCTCCCCGAGTGACTTTCCTTCCCTGCCTGTTGCAGTGGGTGCCGAGGGTCAGGTCTCTCTATTAGCCTTGAAACCGTGAAGCCTTTGTGTGAAGAGCAGTTGTACAGCACTGTACAGGTTTCTGAGGCACATTCATTTTTCTCTGGGGAAAGCTGCTTGTGGAAGAGCAGTTAAATTTGAATGCAGAGGGATGGGACACCTTGTTCCTCTCAGTGGAGGCACAGCAGGAGGACCAGGACAGAAAGCTGGTACATGCCCTACTCAGAGTGAATCAGTGAGTTAAGTAAGCTATTACAGGCATGAGAAATCACACAGCCTGATTAGACAGATGGTGAAGGGAGCTGTAACATATACAGTAGAAACCACACCATTGGATCAACCAGACAATGGCTACGTTTACAATACCCCAGTTATTGGGAGTAATCAGTTTATGCCAGTATATAGATTATTGTGTACCCATGGATATAAGTGATGCGATTACTCCAATATCCGTTGTTTACATGATTCTTTCCATAATCGGTGTATGCTCAATGGAAATGATGCATTCTTGTTTTCATTGAGGATCTTTGACTTCCGCCTGATGTGCAGTTTCATCCACCAAAAAAAAAGGAAAGATTGGGCAAAAATCCAGGTGTCTTAATAAAGTTTTGAATAAGCTGATTATGACCTTGCACAGATAAAGGTGTTGAGCATTTCAATGATCGGAGTATTGCCATAATCGGGGTAAGATGGGAGTATTAGTGTGCATGTAAACGCACCCAGTGATAGGAGCTTTAACAGACAAAACAAACCACACCGGTGAATCAGACAGGAGAGACCCTCACAGGAGACGGATAGGGAGACAGGCTCTGGGTGGTTATTTTTTTCAGAGGTCAGGGAGAGGCCAGGATAACATCTGTCTGTTTAAAGTTTGACGTGTACTTACCGTGCACTGTGTAGCCGTTATCGGTAGATAAACAACTGCCCTGTCAAGTGACTTGTAAGGTACCCACTAAGCGTGTTCCTGCGTGTATGTATGTGTGTGCATCATGGCTAACAGCATGCGTATGCTTTTTTTGTGTACGTGTTTATACTCAAGTAAGGGGGTCCTGTGTGTGCTGTGACCTCCAATCTTCACTTCAGACAGACCCTGTGACTGTAATGTTTTTTTAAATAAAACATTAAAAAAAGAATTAGTTTCTAATGACAATAAGACATATGTGAATCCAATGCTTTCATGAATAATTGTACTTTATCCATTTTGTAATTAAGCACTTGAGGACATCTATTTTACATGGACTTGATTAAAGCACAAGCTGTTTGATTTTTTCCCCCATAGATAAAGGTGATACCAAAATTAACCATTTCACTCATATCAGTTTGTGAGCACATGGAAATGTTACTCTTTTATGCCCTGTCCAGTGTTAAAAACAGTTCCTTCATACTGAGACCAGCATTGTCAGTTTGCATTCCTCTCCCCGATTTAGCATAATTTTGTCCCTGTCTTTGAGAAGTTTTGAAAGGGTAGACTGGAGGATGTTCTGAGCATTTGCAGCTTTTCTTCAGTCTATTGTAAGCCTGTCATATGAATATCTCAGGCAACATTTCTTGTCAGCAGAAAGAACCTTTATTTTAGCAGCCATGTTGAAGAACACGCACTTGTTTCATGTGCTCTGATCTCCACCTTGCCTGCCTCAGTCTGTGAATTTATTTCTCTGTTTCCGTGTCGGTTTCCACAGCCATGAAGCCACCTTCAAGAAAACATGTGAACAGATAAGTTAATTTGAACAGAGTTTTATATTTTAGATTTTATGTAGCATTTCCAGCCTGTGGCAGTGAGTCAGTGAATATTTTTTATTAGGTCAGTGAATGGCACTGTGTTCCCTTCTACTTCGGCCCCAGTCAGAAGACAGAGCTAGGTGGCAGGAGGGCTGGGATGCAGGAGGTCGTGGGGGGGGGGGGGGGGGGTTTGTGGGGGAGATGCTGCTGCTTTTTGTCAACAGGATGCCGTCTCACCCCCTCCCTTTAGTCTTAACACAGTCATGACCTCTGTACGGACTACTACTATTCAAAGCTGTGAGCAGTCGTTGGAGAATGCTTGTTTTAAAAGTGGGTAGCTGGAGTTAAATTGGGACTCTACGCTTACATGCAGCTGTTCCTTACAGAGCACTGTCACAGCGTCTGATCCGGCCGTCCGTAAGACTGTTACGTGGAAGGGTCATAGCCCCATTTTATTACTGTCATTTGTGATTTCACTCTTCTGCCTGAACTAATTTGGTTCTGGTACATTTCAGTCATTTCCGCACTGCTGAAGAAGACGGCCTATTTTGTGATCCCATGTTGAGTATGTGTGTTCAGCTATTTCAGAAATAGCTGAAGTGAAACTTGCATTTGAGATCCTTTTTCATGTACTTGAAAAAGAGGGCAGGGAGCAAGAAACTAGGAAATACTGGAGCTGGAGATGGTTGTTGTAATATTAGAAGTTTATCTTGGCTGATATACTAGCATTTAAATTATTACAGAGCAACCCACATCAGATGTAAGCGTAGGACAGAGATAAAAAAAATAATTTTCCTTTTCAGCATAAAAAGCCATTAGCCATTGTCTGTGTACAGATGCAGCATGATATTGCGGTTTGTGCACTAGAAATTCTCATAATGTATAACTTGTAACAATCAAATTGATGTCAGAGTGTAAACTGTAAAATTACACTGTTGCAGGGGAAACTAGCCATAGCAAGGGGTTGGTGCACATGCCCTCAAATGTACATAAAATCTGTGTCACACAAACATGCACCCAAGCTGTTTTTGTGTTGTGGTGGTTGTTTTTCTACTGTACTTGTGCTTGTGCAAAGTTGGAAGTTGGCAAGTGGATGGAAATTATGAACCCTGACTGTCAGTATGTGCAGTGAGTGGTCATTCACTTTTGTATTATCCTTGTCATTTCAAATGTGTTGGATTTATCTTCTTGGTTATTGTATTGTTTGTTGGAGTCTTATCCTGGGCAATTTTCAAAACTTTTTATTTAGCACATTATACATTTAAACTGCAGTGCTGTGCTCAACAGACATGCCCCACCATGGACTCAGGCCTGCAACCCCTGGCTAGAAAAGTCCTGTTATCTTAGCTGCCGCACTGCTGGCCCAGTCAGGTCCAGTGTAGATCACTGTTTGTTGAAGGTGACCCAGTTTGCTGGTGATAGGTTTGGACAGGGTGTTCTAAGCACTATATAAGCGGTCCAACCATGCCTCTCTGCTTGAATGCCAGGGGCTGAGCCTCAAGGGCAAAGCAGCATTTACATTTCTATTCATTTAATATTGTCTTTATGAAAAGGTACCCTCTTAGTAGTTTCAATGAGAAAAGAGAAGAGGAGATATGGTTTGTAATGAATGTATTCATATTTACCAATCTGTTTAATATTTCAAATTCAGTGGGAAACGGTTTTATGAAAACGTGGCTCCACATTACCCAGCCTTTGCATAGTTACATCATCAGCCATGACTTAGCTTAGTTATTCATCTGCCATCACTGTGGTAAATGACAGTAAAAGGGATCATTTGAACTTTTTGTGTGGAATCCCTTGTGTCCTAATCCCTGATAGCACTGAATTGTATTGTATTACATCCCAGCAGGCGCAAATTGTATTGCAGTAGGAATTCATACAAATGTATTGGATAGTAGGCCAATGGTTCAAGGTGTAAGTTTATGTTTACTCCAAGTTGTCACTGTCTGTTTTTGACTGTTTTGTGCTGTGAGCAGAGTAGATTTAGACTCAAAATATTTTTTTAGTAATATGTTTTACTTCAGCAGTTCAGCATGGAAACAGTGTGATTGAATTGCAAAAACGGTAATCAATCCCTTTAGCAACAGAAGACGGGAGTTTGCATGAAGTTGGCACGTTGATGCCACTGTAGGAGGAGGGAAGTGTTATGCAATGGGAGTGGAGCCCCAGGCCTGTGTGAGATACCTCAGGGCCTCTGACTTTTTAACCTGACCTTAGTCAGCTGCTCCATTTAAAAACATTTTGACTGAAAAGAAAATGAACACAGCATATCCCCTAGGGTTTAATCGACTTAGGCCAGAAACTCAAAAGACAAATTTATTTCCAGCATAGACAGGCGTGTGGTGGATTTGTCTGTAATCCTTCACAGCAGTAGGAAGGTCTGTGGCTCATCTTTGGAGGCCTGTCTACGGTCATTGAAAACTTAGTACTCCACTGCATTGATCGGCTGTCACTTCCCGACTCACCCTGCAACATTCAGCCATTCAGCTTCATACATCTCTGTGGTGTGTGCGTGTGCTGAAATTAAATGCAATGCTGTGTGGAGGAACAAAAACGTCTCAGACCAGCTCTCTTGCAGAGGAACAGCATATGAAAACATGACCGTACCAGATTTCCGCACCAACGATATATACATTTGACCTCCTCTGCTTTGTCTACACACCAGGGCTAAGCAGTATTTGGCTCAGTGTTTTGACTGTTACTATGGAAATGTTGACATGCTTTACTTTCGGTTGTGGATACGCATCACACCCATCAGTCATCTGTCACCATGGCAGTAATGCTGTTTAACACTTGTAAGATGACTGTATATATCTTTAAATATCTCTAATGTAAGGCTTTTTATTCTTGGCATTTGGCCAGTTGTGACTAGCTGTCATGCTGTGCTAGGCTTTCAGATTCACTCCTATAGAGCCGGGAGAGGCTGAATATATCCTCTCTTGAATTGGATTTTAGTTCTTTAGGTTTTTCTTCTTCATTGAGTATGTGCCTGCTTGCGTGTGTGCATGTCCTTGCCGTATATGTAAATATTGTATGGTCATGTCTCATGTGCTATACTGTATTTTACACAAACATTAATGCTTGATCCAGTCAGCTATATCAACTAGCCTATATAGCAAAAATAAGCATATCTGTACAAATACATAAAAACTGTGAAGCTATAAGGTTTCAGTCACAGTCTGCTTGGAGGTTTTGTAGCATGGGGCTCAGTACGTACTGGGGGAGATTCCTGTATAACTTGCATTCCATTGGCTGAGGGGCTGAAGCAACCTGAACCTGTGTGCAATGAATACGGTTTTCCACAATTCCCATTTCCCAAGCATTTCAGTAAAGGGTCTGTCGATTCCTTTAATAACTTTTTTGGGTTTGAAGTGATTGTTCACCGTCCGGGTTTTTAAAATACGACTTCAGGTTTAGTGTATGTTTTTGATTGGCCCTGACAGTGTTTCGGCACAATGATGGATATTATAGATATTTACAGAATGTTCTGATGGCCTGTTGGCTGTACAGTGGCAGTGTGCTACCCTCTGTCCTAGCTCATTTTAAAGTGCTCTTCTTCTTCTGTCCCAGGTGTTCCGCTTCTTCTGTGACACGTGCTCTGTACCCATCTGCCGGGAGTGCAGTGTGGGCCACCACATAGGCCACAGCTTCATCTACCTCCAGGATGCTGTGCAGGACTCTCGCGCCATCACCATCCAGTTGCTGTCTGATGCACAGCAGGGCCGGCAAGCCATACAGGTGGGCCCACGCACGTATGCACATACTCGCGAGCACACACGTACACACATGCACACAAAGACACACATGGACACACGCAAACATGCATGTGCACGCACGCACGCAGACACAGACGCTCAGTGCGGGCCTACACACAGCCACAGACAAATACACATACGTGCACACGCAAACATACTCACACATGCATACTGAGAGGCAATTATTACAAAATACATTAATTTAGTCCCCATGCTTCCCATGCATCAAGCTAGGGAGCAAAGACAGTAATAAAAGACTGTCTGTGTGTAAATGACCCTATGTCGCGTGGAGCGTTCTGTGCAGCCTGCTCATCAAAAGTACTATTGCCCAGGTACAATGTACTGGCTACTGGAAAGTAGAATATTATGGGATATGTATTAATGAATAATATAATGTACAGCCCGTCTATAGAGCTTTGAAAAAGCAGCTGGATAGCTTGGCCCTCTGTGTTTTTCTATCAGACAGCACATTACTGCTGTCAAATGTTTACCTCACAATGTTTCTGTGAATAGAGTTTCTGCAAGACAATTTCAATTTGTCTGTTTTGGTGAATCTTTTGTTTGTTTGTTTGTTTTGGTTGATTGGAGTGGTAACGGTGCACTTCAGAGAGCAAATAGAAAAATATTCCAACACTGGTTAATTCTAGTATAGCCGAAAAACTTTCAGAGAAATGTGATTACTTGTTGTAGTAGGTTGGCCTACCTGTATTTAGCAGTTTTGCGAGCCTGGAAATTCCGTTAGTTAATTTGCTGTGATTAGTAGTACAGAACATCCAAGATCATATTTCAGTGAAAGCATTTGCTGGACTACATGTGTGTCTGTTGGAATCGCTCTGATGTTCATGCTTATTAGGGCTGGCAAGCTCTGTGTTTGTGAAGCTGTAATCAGTTCTGTGAGTCTGCCAGACACAGACTCCTCCCTTTATAACTGTGCCCGTGTTTTGTGAAATCATCCGTGCACAACGCACATTTGGAGATATAAGCAGTTATACAGCTGGAGCTTTACTGGCAGAGTTCAGATTAATTGTTTTGCTGAAGGGTACAAGTGACCAGCTGGGAACAGGACCAGCGGTAATAACACCTACGTCACGCTATTGCCAAAATATAGACGTAAAAACGAAAAATCTCATTTAAAAAAATTGATCACAGCAGATATAAGGATGTGGAAGGACTAAACAAGGCGCAGACTGTAGGGGCAGAGCAGTGGAGCATGTGTGTAAGTGAAGGGAGACTCTGTGTGTGTCTTTGCGTGCGTGAGTGTGTGTCTGCATGTGTGCGGTTGGAATCTTCATGTGTACACAACATTAAGTATAGCTGGGTGAGAGGGATATGACAGAGGAAGGAGACTTGCATTCTCTGCACATAGTGGTGTAAGCTTCCAGATCTTTCCACTCTTTTTTTTCCCATCTTCAAAAGGAGAAATGAGGAGGAAAGAGAAGCGAGAGGCTTTATTGTGCGTGCAGCTTTTGTAAACCTGAATGTGAAGTTTGAAAGGAGCTGATGAGATGGTGGCAGTTGGCACACAGCCCCCTCTCTCCCTCTCCTGAGGGGGTTAAATTAAGAAGGGTGGGGGTGGATGCTGGGCTAGCTGACAGTTTGTATTGTGGGGGGTGATGGGCAGAGATGGGTCTTTAGTGAAGGACAGAGGAAACGTTTCTGTCGCCCTCTTTCAGAGGCTGGGAGAGACAGGCGGGGCCGTGGTGGGAGGGGTGGGGATAATGCCCTGGAGAATAGCCTTCACATCAGCCTGGTGTCAAGGAGATAAGAGGAATCCAGCTGTGCGCTGGCAGGGGGGTCAATTGAAAACAATTTTAGGAATAGGTCCACCTCTCATGTGTCGCACCCAACCCCCTTCAACCACACTGCCATACTCCAAACGCACGCACGCACGCACGCACGCGCGCGCACACACACACACACACACACACACACACACCCACACACACACACCAAGACACATCCCCACACAAAAATGCACACCCACTCATAAAATCTTCATGAGTTTAGTTTAGTAAGAGTTTGTCTCTAATATAAAATAATAAAGTGTTAAGGATGGGGGTCATGTGTAAGGGTATGGAACTGTGCTGTATGGGTACCGATTTTAGACTCATGCTGCTTCTCTGTAATCCTGTTATTCCACAGGGTTAAACAGCCTTGTGCTTATGGACGTTCAAGCATATGCTGGAGTTAAACAAAGCCCACGGCTTTGACAATATAAAACCATTATAAATAGACCCAGACTGCAAAAACCACATTATCCCACCAAATCTCATTTACAAGAATTCAGCTCCCTTCTCTTGTGATACAATTTTATCTGTTCCACCTATCTGAGAAGGACATGTTCCAGGAAGTGTACCACAGAAAGACTGTGTGCTGTAGAGATATACACATTTAATTTGGGTAAAATAGTTTTAAGCATTTATACAGTATGTACATAATGGACCACTTAACTGGCCTCTGTTAAAGGTATAGTTCACCCATTTAGAAAAATTTCATATTGTTTTACTTACCCCCAAAATAGTATGTAAGGCTGTAGTGATTCTGTCCTGGTCTCACCGTTGTAGCTAAAATTGGCTAAACCTGAATTGGAACAATGTTAATGATTAGCATCTTGCCATTGGATTTAATTGCCACCCTGCTAAATATTGTTTAAATAACCGCCTAAATGCACTCAAATAAGGTTTAACAACAGCTTTACAAGTGTCGTTGTTGGAAACGAAAATGCACGTATGATTACCGAGTGCACAAGGACGATATTTTCACTCAAATTACTGTAAATGATTATGTAGTCTCAGCCTAGCTCTGTTTAGATTTAAGTTATGAACATCCGGTTGGAGAACCTGTAACTTTTAGTATTGCTCTGCGCGAGAACAGCTGCTTCTACGGTAAGCTTGTTGTGTTTATGAAGTGAGACGCCCCCTTCCCCGTACCTCTCGTGTGAGCCACCTATGACCAGCACACTGCTGCAAAAAGTAGGTCTACCGTTCGCGAAAATTTTTGGACAACTGGCAGCTTTTTCGAGGAGTGGGGGATGAGGAGGCTCCCGGAGGGTGCTTCAGTGAGGAAACACAAGTGTAGCCTTTGCGGAAGCCTTTTCTCGGAACGCATGACGTGTCTAAATTATCCACCACTCTTCACATTTTCCATGTCGCAGGCACACCCCTACACAAATGCAATTTTACCGTTCCTTTCCATTTATTATAAAGTGCTAATCCATAATGACACTCATTCTTTATAACTAACAAAAGCACCATTTATTCATGAAAAAATAAGCTAAAAGGCATTATAGTTAAGCACGTGAGCATAATATGACTCTAACGCTTGATTGAGCAAGGACATTCCATTTGCCTAATGCATATTGCCTCGTTTCCTCCATCCTCATATCTGATCCTTGCATCCTTTCCTCGCGTCCTCTGTTGAGCGGAGCTAAGGAGCAAGGAAAGGATGTGAGGAAAGGGTGCAAGGAGTGAAAATAAGTGATTGGAATGAACCCCAGGACAGAATCACTACAGCCTTACATACTATTTTGGGGGTAAATTAAACAACATCTAATTTTTCTAAATGGGTGAACTATACCTTTAAGGCTTCTGATCTTAAGACGGTTTGCTCAGCCTTTTGGTCATTTAATCAATTTCCCATAATGTATTTTGAGCAGGGTTTTTCAATGGTAGCAGAGTGCTACTATGGCTCTCCAACACTCTGCTAAAACCATAGCAGATTCTTGTCAATTCTATCTCCACCAATGGTGTCCACTGTAACATATCCTAACTCGCTCAGTCTTGTCTCCTTAAGAGTAAACAGCCAAGCATGTAAACAAATCAAAGTTGTTCACATTTCCACACACTGCCACAAGTATTATCTACTGTGACCTCTGACCCTGAATGTGCACCCTGTAGACCAAGCAGAGGCCCTGGCTGTGTCCGAATGAGAGCCCTATCTACTGCGTCCTGTGTGCTGTGTACTAGCATGCTGCATACTGTTTAGTGACATTTTCAGCGAAAACCCAGAAATAAGTATATAATTCGGGGATATTAAGAACAATTGTCACGTACTTAACAACTTTAAAAAAAAAGTATATTCAACTGGCATACTCAATAGTAGGCAAGTGCGCTGATTGGGACACAGCCCCTGACCCCTCACCACTTGAATTTATTATTGAATTCATTACCCTTTTTTGTGCTACCCACACAGATGCTGCTGTTTCTCTGTCAATGTAAAAATGATTTTCTGGCACATGTTTTAGGTCAACAGGATAATTTACTGAAATTTTCATTTTGTAATCCCCCAGTTTCTCCCCATAATCTGTCAGTTATTTTGGGTGCTTACTAACACCCACATCCTCCAATGTGTGCTGAATCCGCCCGCTGAGCTGCCACGGTCACAACGCCCAGATCAGCCCACCCAGCCTCACGTTTAATTCTTTCAGCATTAGACTGACCCCAGTTTGGCTGCTCTTATGGATGGAGACTCATTTTTGGGGCTTCACATAATGCAAAAATAACATAGAGCCACACATAGTAGAAACATAATTATGTTCATATCATATTAGAAAATGTAAATGAGCCTTTGAATGTGTACAGTATTTCTAAGATAAATTAAAATGAGCTTTTCACACTAGGTATAAATGTGTAAGATGTGGGTGTTGCGTTCAGAGAATAATACCTGTTATCACTGCAGCCTCTGTGTGAGACATACTGGTCTGTCTTGTTCTTACTTGACAGGAGGGATCAGATCTGAAAATAAGCACTTTTAAAGTTCCAGGAATTGGCATTTCTAGCCAATCCCATCTCTTTACACTGTAGTAATAGTGTCAGAGGATTACATAATGCAGACTGCTGTGCTGCCTGTGAACAGACTATTTCCCTTTGCTGTTTCAGCTGAGCATTGAGAAGGCCCAGGCCATTGCTGAACAAGTGGAGATCAAAGCTAAGGTTGTGCAGTCAGAGGTGAAAACCATCACACTGCGACATAAGAAGGCCCTGGAGGAGCGCGAGTGTGAACTACTGTGGAAGGTGAGAACTAAATGAGCATTCTAAATGTGTCACCCTAATACCTGTCCCCAAGGAAACACTTTTCCCTTTTCCTATGTTCCCATGTTTCTGTGTGTGTGTGTGTGTGTGTGTGTGTGTGTGTGTGTGTGTGTGTGTGTGTGTGTGTGTGTTTGCTGTCTGTCTGTGAATTTCAGTAGGTCTACATGTATTCTCTTGGCATAGCATCAAATATAGATGTGCTCCTTCAAGCACATACACTTGACTTTTATCGTTGTTTCAGGGTTTTTTAACTGTTGGATAACCCCCATGTATTCGTTTTTTCATTTTTTTTTTTTGTTGAAATTCCTGAAGTATAAAGAGCTGTCAATTGTTTTCAATTATATACAGTGTACTCCAAAAGTGTTAGATACATATTTTGTTGTTTTGGCTCTGTACTCCAGCACATTGGATTTGAAATGGAACAGTGACTATGAGGTTAAAGTGCAGACTTTCAGTTTTAATTTGATTTCATTTTTACACATAGTCTCCCCATTTTAGGGCACCAAAATAATTGGACAAATGAACACAAACTAAAATAAAGTCATCACATTTAATATTTGCTTGCATATCCTTTGCATGACTTCCTGATGTCTATGACCCAACAACATGAAAAAACTCTTGATATCTTATTTTCAGGTGCTCTTACAAGCGATAATATAACCTCTCTGCATTTGAATGGATTTCTATGGGAATAGGGGGATAGATTAAGCTGTAAATTATGGAAGACATGTTTGGCTAAATGGCTGTAAATCATCAAGGGCCTGAGGTATCAAACAAGCCTCAAACTTTAATGGTTGTTTCTCCTGACTCATTTTCCTATTTTCTATGGAAAAATCAAAAAAAGAAATTAGGAAAGTGCACAGAGTTGCTGCAATACTACAACATTAGAGACCATTAAAAAGGTCTCAGCCACTACACACTCACACATACACTCACGGTTTATATGCTGCATACCTCGGAATAAAAAAATAAAACTTCAGGGGTGTCTCTGAATCTAAAGTAACAGTATGCAGGGCTCTAATGGGGTCATAATTTAAAAAATTAAGCAAAGGAAGTCTTTGAGGTTCCTTTGATTAGCAAAGGGGGTGAGGGATGGTCTGTCTCAGGATATCTTTAAAATTATTTATTTTCTCTTTGCACAGGGATTAGATCAGTAAAAAAACTATTCTGTCTAGTGACATATTGTACACACATTGTTTTATTTTAATAGGAACTTAATTAGGAAACATAAACATGAAAAATTTATAGGATCTGTATCCTGGCAAGTGGAATATAATCCTTTGGGTATATCCATTTCCGTGGACCCTCCTATGTTAAGCCCTGAATTAAGGTGATATTTCTGTTATTGGAATTTGAACAATACCTTCTTTCATGCACTACTTAATGAAGGTCGTAGGGGAATGGCAAAGGACTAATGGTCACCCTCCATCTTGCTGAAACCTCAAAGTGAGTGCAGTCATTCCAATGGTGTCACAGCGAGGTGACTGTCTCAGCCCCAGGCAGTTCATTGCTGTTGGCATGCCACCCTGTAACTACTCCTGACTAGTGACTCAACCCAAGCAGGATTGTGATTGGCTAGCACTTGAATTGGCAACATACAGGCAGACCAGGTTTCTTCTGTAATTAGTTATATACATTGTAGGGTTTCAGATGGGTACGCCGCCATAAACGCGATTAAAATGCAGCTCCATTATGGAGTGTAAGCGGCTTCTGTGCAGGTATAATTAGGTATTTATAGAATTCCTTTGCAGGTAGTGTTTTTGTTCATTCCGGTTTCATATAGCTTTCTAAAGCGGAAAGCCGTGCTTTTTTCCTCTGAAATATGTTGTGCAGCAGTTGCGTACATGTATAAACACTGCTACATCTTCGGTTTCTGTTGTGAAGATTTTATTTGAAGTTGCATTGAGATTGTATGCTTCTTGTGCAGGTATAACCAGGGGCTGATGAGTTTGTGTGCTTCTTCTGCAGGTGTTGGTGATTTTGTGCACACGATGTGCAGATATAAGCATGCGTTTTCAGGGCCGCACATTTTTGATGCCTGTCCCATTCCCTCATCAGGTGGAGAAGATTCGGCAGGTGAAGGCCAAGGCCCTGTACCTGCAGGTGGAGAAGCTACACCAGAACCTGGCCAAGCTGGACAGCACCATCGCCACGGTGCAGCAGGCTCTGGAGGAGGGCCGCAGCATGGAGATCCTGCTGGCCCGCGAGCGCATGCGCAGCCAGATCCAGGACCTCAAGGCCCTGCGGAGTGTTCTTCAGCCCCAGGAGGACGAGCGCTTCATGTTCACCCCCCCCGGACCAGGCCCTCCTCATTGCCATCAACTCCATGGGCCTCATCAGCAGCGGCGCCTTCGCCCCTGTCACCAAGGCTACCGGCGACGGCCTGAAGAGGGCGCTGCAGGGCAAGGTGGCCTCCTTCACCGTGGCGGGCTACGACCACGACGGGGAGCCCCGGCTCTCGGGCGGCGACGGGATCTCGGCCGTGGTGATGAGCCCAGACGGGACCCTGTCCGCTGCCGACGTGTCGGACCACCAGAACGGCACGTACAGCGTGAGCTACCTGCCAAAAATGGAGGGAGAGCACCTGGTCTCCGTGCTCCTCTGCAGCCAGCACATTGAGGGAAGCCCCTTCAAAGTGCTGGTGAAGTCGGGCCGCAGCTACGGGGGCGTGGGGCTGCCCATGGCCTCCTTCGGGGGAGAGGGTGACGGAGATGGCCAGCTGTGCCGGCCCTGGGGTATCTGTGTGGACCGGGAGGGCTACGTGTTGGTGGCGGATCGCAGCAACAACCGCGTTCAGATCTTCAAGCCCTGCGGAACTTTCCACCACAAGTTTGGCACCCTGGGGTCTCGCCCCGGCCAGTTCGACCGACCGGCGGGCGTGGCCTGCGACAGTCAGAGGAGGATCATTGTGGCCGACAAGGACAATCATCGTATACAAGTGTTCACCTTCGAGGGCCAGTTCCTGCTGAAATTTGGAGAAAAGGGCTCCAAGAACGGGCAGTTTAACTACCCCTGGGACGTGGCCGTCAACTCGGAGGGCAAGATCCTGGTCTCAGACACCCGTAACCACCGTGTCCAGCTCTTCGGCCCAGACGGCATGTTCCTGAACAAGTATGGATTCGAGGGGGCGCTCTGGAAGCATTTTGACTCCCCCAGGGGCGTGGCCTTCAATCAAGAGGGCCACCTGGTGGTGACGGACTTCAATAACCACCGGCTATTGGTCATCCGGCCGGACTGCCAGTCGGCCCGTTTCCTGGGTTCAGAGGGCACGGGGAATGGCCAGTTCCTTCGTCCACAGGGGGTCGCCGTGGATCAGGAGGACCGCATCATCGTCGCTGACTCCCGCAACCACCGCATTCAAGTGTTTGAGCCCAATGGAAACTTTTTATGCAAATTTGGGACCCAGGGAAATGGATTCGGACAGATGGACCGTCCGTCAGGGATCGCCATTACTCCGGATGGAATGATCATCGCTGTTGACTTTGGCAACAACCGGATTCTTGTGTTCTGAACCCACAACACCACTCTTTCTGTTTGGAAAAATAAATCTGGAGGAGGGGAAAAAACATTACAACAGGAAAAGGGGATTTTAAGGTACACATTGGAGAAATCAGCCATTGCTTCAGGTGAGAGTGGCCAATGTTTCAGAGAGTCTTTTGCTTCTTTCCTCGTATTAATTCCTTCTAGCTCATTTATGCATGATATTTATGGATTTCCACAGGCTGTGGATCAAATAAAGTTCTGAGTATCCATCAGTATCCTGCCAGACAAAAGGCTGTCAGTGTCCATCATGTGTACCTTAAAATCTTTTTTGCTGAATCGTCTCAGGGAATTTTTTGCATTCTTGAAAGATTTTACTCTGCATCTACCTCATCTAACTCATATGAATGTACTTTGTGTTTGTTGTGCAGAGATTTAGCCCGTACAATTGTATAAAGAAGAAATTTAAATGTCTACCTCAATTCTTTTTTTATTTAAGAGAGAAAAAAGAAAAGAAAACAATGTTTGGTTTATATTTGCACAGCTCGCACAACTTTTCTACATTGTTACTGTGCACATGAAGCAATTTAAAAACCTGAATATTGCTGACAATGTTCAGACACAAGGCTACATTTAGGACAGAAGGAGTGCAGACATTTTGACTATTTTGTTGTGTGTTGTTCATAGATATTTTATTACAAATAGGCCTCCATAATTTATAACTTGACAGAACCCTCAGACTTTTGTATACAGATATTATTTACTGGAAGATGCAGCTCTGTTCAACACACAACAGTACTACGTAGTACTGTTACTACTGGTATTGGTATTGGTACTGGTACTGTTACTACTGGTACTGGTTCTTAGACAGAAGGGTTTTGGTCTGATTTGCCCATTTCTCCCTTTCACATAAGTGTAGTGGTGTTCTTTTTTGCAGTAGACATTAGGTGATTAATGGGCAGGAGAAACTGTTAACTCTTGTCTTCACACGGCTGAAAAACGATTTTGTTAAGTACAATGTTTTAATCTTATACATCTCTGAGTATGACCAATCTTTTCAAGGAAAATCCCTCATGTTAAGAAAAGCCTGTAAAGAATATAATTGGCATCACCGATGTCCCAGATAAAGTAGTACAAATAGTGTAAACCCCAAAGAATACGCCTTCTCTCTCTGTTTACGGGGCACACGTTACAAGAGAGAATTAGCGACTTTGATAAAGAAACGGATGTTTTTTTTAACTGTCTTTCTGGAAACCTGCCATACATGTTTTATTTGGTGAAGAGGGTTATTGTTGTATGAAGATTTCTTCAGCTTACCTGAATGAACAATTATCTAGAGCACAAGGGTGCATTTGCCAATGTGTAGTTCTCAAGACTGCCGAAAGGACGACCAGCAGGCTTCAGCATGTAATGGGCTGTGGGAGATTTTTGGATTTAATCCAAACCTTGTAGCACTGGGGAGTACGTTTCTATTTATTGATTTCCTTTGAAGTCTGGAACGACCAGGCCTGTAATGGTAGTCTGGCTCAAGGAAAATACCAAAGTTAGAATAGCAGCACAAACTACTACTTAAGGCTGGCTGATTAACTTTTTAACTTTTGTCTTTTTTTAAATAATTGTTGGCAGTCTGGTATCCCCCACACCCACCAGAGAAGTACTTTTGAGCAGTTGACCAGAGACCTAAATGGTTTGCCAATGTTTTAGTCATTGGAAGTATAAAAGTATAAGTGTCATTTTGAAACAGGACATTCATTGTTATTTAGTCAGTTGGAATTTGATTATGGTTAGTCCAGCGAAAATGAGAAACATAGCATAAATTGTGGGCACTAACATGGACTTTGCAAGCATCTTTCAGTCCTGCATTGATCTGTGTGCCTTTCTGTCTTCTGTCAGAAATTATTTCCTATCTGGCAGATTCAGGGTTGTGTTTACTGATGATACCTCATGTAAGCAGGAACAAGACTTAAGTCATTATCTTTGTTATATTAAATATATTTTCTGTTCAATTTTCACTTCCAGAAGGGTTCAATTTGTGCACTGTAAATGATTTATTTCAGGTGGTTTTATGTCATGTTAAACACTAACACTGACGGCACTAAATAATTACCATTTCACTGGCTGCTTCTGCACCACAGCGCTTTAAGTAAGACCCTGGGTTAAGATTTATTAGGTATGAGCTGAGTGAAGGAAAGAAGGAAGAGTTTTCCCCTTCATCATTTTGCTTTAAATTGTAATATACTGAAATCCCATCTTCAATTGTATGGGCAAAGCATTTTCTGGAAGTGTTTTAACTCACTTGGCTGGCCTTTGCCCTGTCACACAGGTCTCGAACAGTTATGGTCTCTTTCCATAAATATTTCTTGTAAAGGTGTACTTATGTGGCTTTAAATTTACTCCCCCTTCCCCTGCCGACTATAACCAGAAGTCTGCAGAGGTGTAACTGTAATTGGCTTCACTCCCCTGCGACAGGGTGGGCAGGCTTACGGGCGAGTGTGTCGCAAAAATGCCCGGGCTCCACCTGCACTGCTCCCTCTGCAGGTTTGGGTTGTGTAGCAGTGGCACAAGCCAGTTGTAAAGTCCAAATGGGAGAATATAGGGGAAAGCCTAGATTTGTTTAATCTGAAACTAGCTGTATGGAATGTACCATTGTCCATGTCTGAACCAGTGCGCAAATGCCTGATTTTGGGAGCAGCAGGAAAGTAGGAGTTCGTACTCACCTGGCCATGCCAGGCATGCTGCGTGGAGCGCAGTGGCTTATTGGTATGCAAACACTTAAGTGTTATTAGAGGAACCGTCTTTGAAATTACGACAGTAACCTACGGGTGGATTCAGAAATCTGTGCCCATTGTTGTGCCTTTTATTGGGGGAAAAGGATGATGGGTAAAGAGTTTCCAAAAAGTACTCACCATAGTGGAAATGGTCACTGAGACCAGGCTATGTGACTGAGTTAGAGAAGGAAGCTAGTTATGAGAGGATTAGTTCATGATTACTACATGTCTTTGAGAACCATCTTGGTGGTCTCTCGTATTAGGCTTGAGTAAAATCTCATGGAACAGTAAAGTATCTCAGCTTCTTTGTCTGCCTTATTGACAGTACCTCGGCTTTGTCACAATGGCATTTTATCTCATTGGAATGAATGTATAAATGTGGATCTCGCATTGATGGAAGGAGAACGAACATAAGACATTTTGGAAGTTCAGTCGGGACACTTTTGATAGAATATAGAGTGAATATAAGCATTGAATAGAATATAAGCATGTTTGAAACCTATTTTCCAAGTGAGTAGCACATTGTGAAATTATCAGCATTTTAGAGCACAGATTCGAACAGACCATCTAAAACATGTTCTGGTTCTGGTGGGGCACAGGGTCTGCTGATTTTAGTTATTCAGCACTCAATGTGTCAGTTAAAGTAGTTTATTACAGTTAATTCACCTCACATGGTTTACTGAGTCTGAATTGGTTGCTGATTTTAAGGTGAAAAGAAAAACCACCAGACCCTGTGGTTCTTCAGGATCAGTGTTTAGAACCATTGATCTTTCTTGTGTTTCAGTATTGATTTAAATGTTACTTTTACTTTCATCTTGTGAAATTTGAGATCATTAGGTCTTCACTCTGTAAGAGGTAAAAATATTTTTTTTAAGAATCTCAATAAACAGCATTTGTAGAAAAATATGGCTGTAAAAAAACAAGAGTTGGAAAAAAAAACAAGTATGTTGTGCGTGGCTCTGAACACTATAGATAGCTTTGCACAGCTCAGGCTGCATGTAGCATGTGCCTTAACACTGCTGCAGCTAGATGCTGGTGACTTTACTCAACACTGTGTGAAGATACAGTGCAGCTTGCAAGAATTTAGTCTTAGCTGTTGGGGGAGGGGGGTATTCAGGTACATTCTTGTAACTTCAGCTGAAAAAGTTTTAAAAATCACCTGGACCAAAGACCAAATTAGCCCGACCCTCTTAATCTCATCAGTGTTCACCCCTCCAAACCCACAACAGGGCATTTGAGCAGTTGTAGCTGCTTGGTGTCTTATCAGTGTTGAATGTGTAGCTGCCATGATGTCATTTTTGGGAGTATATAGTGTTGATCTGATCTCATGTTAACAGAGGTGGAAAGTCCAGGTTCAGAAGGTAAAGGTCCTCTCCAGTATTTTGTTCCAATCACCTGGATTTGCTAATTAGCACAATTCTTAAGCCGGGAGGTAGAACTAATTAGTGAAATCAGCATTCATGGTTGGGAGAAACACATGGCAGGATTTTTACTTTCTGACCCCTGGATTTTACACCTCTGCATGTTAACTAGTATAAGAGAAAACCAAGAGAAAAACCAAGTATTTGCTGGTTTATCTTTTTCTCCTTCTTGAAAAGCAAATGAGTACAATTCTCGATGAAGAGATGACTCATCATTGACCTTAGAACAGTCAACTTGGTATACAGTCAGCTTAAACAAACCCCAATGCTGCTATAATGGCTTTTGCATACATTGGTCAAGCTGAATATGACTCTGAATATGTCATTTAGTATGTGTGTGCAGGCGACCTGGCCTGTAGAGCTGTGTGTCATTCTGATTGGTTATTTTTTGCTTTCCTGTCATATGGGTTTAATCTCCACCGCCTTGTTCTTTTGCCCCGTATGCATAAAAAGATGAGGAAAGTATACCAGCTCATACATGCATGGTCTTAGACCCTTTATAATGATTGTATCATCTTAAAAAATATATATAAATAAAAAATTTTAAAACTCAGGTAGCTTTCCAGAGCTTTGATTTGCGGAAGCTCGATCAGTTAAATGTTTGTGTCCTGTAGTAAGATAGTAATTCTTCTGTTATTTCTTTGTGCATATATACCTCTTGATCTAACAAAAAAATTATTGTTTTGTAAAATTCCGTTCAGTCTCAATTACTTTCCCCTGATTACCTCTGTTCATCAATGAATACACAAAATGACCTGACAAACACCTATAGAACTTGTGTGACACCAGTGATAGCTGTATTGTTTTTGAACCTTGGTTAATTTGTCCTCTTTTTTTGTCATACCAACAGACGTCCACAGGCAGATGATCTGGGTAGGAGGTTTTTTGATTGTGTTATGCTGACAAAAATAGTCCTCATGTGGCTGTCCATCCAAAGATAGATGCAGACAAACCTGCTATCAGGAGGGGGAGGGGGTTAAAGGTTTAAAGACTAAAGCATAACTGAAGATTTGATAAGATCTTTCTCCTTTATTAGACTGAATTATCCTTAAAGGTAGGCTTCAAGTCTGGTAGCTATTCGGTACTGCCCCTTCCCAGCCACTAGTAATCTGGAAAAAACATTTCCCAGAATCCACCTCTGTCCTATCGGCTGTCTGTGGTGTGTTTCAGGTAAACAGAAATCCACTGAATGTATCCTCATGGCAGTCCACAGAGAGGCTGTCCTGTGTGACCGCCTGTGTTTAGATGACTGTGTCCTTGCCTCCCAGGAGGTCTGCACCCAGGCTGGGAGGTTAGATATGTTTATGGGGGGGAGGGTCGCTGGAAGTGTTCTCAGAGAGCACAGTCCCCTCAAGTCCCCTCAAGCCCCCTCCCAACTTCCTCTCAGGGCTGACTGGAAGTGAAGGTCTCACATTCTCTGTCTGAATCAGGTGAAGGAGAATAATGTATTTTGTTTGCCTACAGCCTTCTTCTGTTGTCTTTGTGGACTTTAAACATTTCCTATGCAGTTTTTATGTTCTTTGTTTACACCTAAATAAAGTTGTATTTCTTGGATCCTGTGGGAGTGCTTTGAATTTGTACTCTCTCTCTCTCTCTCTCTCACACACACGCACAAATTAATGTCCACACTTTATTAGTAGAATGCATAGAATTACTGAATTGCTGTCCATAAATAATGTAATTTGCATTTAGAAATAACTAATATTATGTTTTTGTTTTTAGAGAAAGTATTTTCACTTGCCGTTAATATCTTCTTTTCCAGGTCGCCATTGCAAATAAGAAATTGTTCTTAATGTCTTACCTGGTTAAATAAAGGTTAAATAAAATAAAAGATAAACTTCTAAAGAAGCGTTGCATCTAAAAACATTGTCAAATGGCATTCCTTTCTAGTTTTTCACCATAAATATGGACTCAAAACATGTCCCCACAAGGTTGTTGACACTGAAACTGTGTTCCAGTTTCAGTGTCAACAATCCAACCCCCCCCCCCCCCCCCCCACCTCCGACCTCCTGCAGGGGAGTGCCCTGTTTCACCAAACTGGAATAATACACACCATTGTCCAGGCATACCACTGGTCCGGAGGGCAAAAGGTCATCTGAGAAGGTCAATAGGTCACTGCTTGAGATTAAAGGAGAAAACATGGTTCAGAGTGGACATTTCTGACTGCATTTCAAAGATGTGACTCACTAGCCTACAAAATGGCTGGTAAGAGTTTCAACAAATGTACGTGCAACCCATGGAATTAACATTTATTTGTGTGCTTCCCTTTCTAGGGACCCTCAGCACTGCTGGGTTGAAACTGCTCTTGATTAATTTGTTACAATCCATAGTGTATTGAGTGCTGAAATTGATTGATTTCATCGTAGCTGCAAGAATTACTTAAATATATGTGTGGTTAGAGGTATTTGTGCTAATACAAATAGACAATGTAATGTTTAATTTGTAACTCCAATTTGATATATTTTCCTTAATTCATAATAATTAGTTTACGGTGTAAACAGTTTAGGGTTTCAAACAGTCCATTGAGCTTAAAACATGTTTTAAGACAACAATCGCTTGTTAATCATTTTAGGCCTTGTAACTGTGTAAAACTGAAAAATATTTGTGTACTATAGGTAGTCAAAAGTCAAAAAAGGTGCCATTTTTAATATGTACACATTACTATTTTGTTTTGCTAAAGACTTCCAAAAAATGTCAACTGCAGACAAGTCTTCAGTTAACAGCTCAATAAGGCCTAATCACTTAAGCTCATTTAAAGAAAACATAACAGCGTGTCAGAAGGCCTAATGGGGCCTGGTATAAAGGGCTGCATAAATATAACATTTTAAATACATTTAAGCGTCTGCTAATATTTATCTTTGACCGTGGCTGGGATGTGGGTTTCTGCAAAGTTCAGTCGCACTCTGAATGTACATAAAACACGTAGACACAGCCTGTGGCTCGGGCCTGGTCTCTCAGGAATGCAGCAGAGCCAGGAGCTGTGGCGTCAGCTTCAATCTGTCCGGCCCTGAGAGGGACGGGGCAGGGGTCTGTGGAGTCTCTGGTCAGCCTTTGTTCCTGTGTGGTCTGCCTCTCAGCAGAGTGGTCAGTCACCTTTCCCAGGACACTCTTTTCTTATGCTAAATCCCTCTGACCCACACATATGCACACTTCACAAACGCACGTGCACACACATGGTCCTAATCCACTGTCTCTAACATTCCTCTCAGGTCTAAGGGGTAAAATCACAGAGGTTTATCAGAAATGAGGACATAGACCTCTCTGGATGTGACAATTTTGCAGCTCTAATCGTCACAGTATTTTCACTTGTCATAAGTAACATGAAATCAATCAATTGATCTTATTCACCTCTTTCCTGCCTCAGTCTTCCAATAAAATAGAATGGCTGTAGTCTTACTCCAGACAAATTTGTACATTTTACAAGAGAAACAATTTATTGTCTAGTCACTAACAGAAATTGTATTTATTTCTAACGAGTAGCAATTTATTATGATTCACTAGCCTATTTCCCCAAAGAACATTTGGAGATAAAAAAGTAAATTGCTTTTGATATTTAAGTACAGCTAGTAAGTGAAGTGAATACACTGAGGCTCCAGGGTGGCTCTCCCTCTAAATATGGGTACAGGCTAAGCTGCTAACCCAACAAATCAGGTATCTGTGCCTGTTTATGAATCAATGTAGATATTCTCCACCAAGGCCCTGCTGATATTTACTGGCAGTGTTTTGTGGTTTTTTGAGGTCATACACGCATCCAACATCGAGGCTGGTCACTGAATTGAAGGCGTCAGCACTGAAAAATCTGAAATCCCCCGAGGCCATATTGCTGGGTGTGTACCTGGAGCTGCAGAACGGTGAGGATCACACACTGGAAACGTCTGTCTGTCATTCAGCCGCGTGTGTGCGTGCGTGTGAGATCTGTATTAGTTGATCTTGAATAGTGATGGGGAAGCCTCCAAAATGAGCATTAGAAAAGCTTAACATCACCTTACAGCAGCACTCATCAAGATGCTCATGACGCCTCACCCCTCCAATCAACTTTACCAAAATATCGATTCAGTTGTAACTAAGAATAGTGTATAGGTTATAGGTTCACAGAAAACAGCCGAGTGGGCAGTAACCTGAAATCACAGCATCTGCGAGGACAGCTGGCTCGCTATAGAAAGATTTTGTGTATTTTTGAGGGAGACGTGAAAGAATGTCTGTGTGGAACTAGTAAGACCAGTCTCCTGCTACTCATGTTTCCATAGCACAGTGCTCCATGGCTTTGATCGGATTTCCATTAAGGGCCCTGCACTAGTTTGGACTTGTTTACCGTAACCCCCCCCCCACCCCCCCGCGTCTCTTGCAGTGTGGCTCTGCTCCCTGTAATTGAGAGGGTCATTTCAGAGCCGACTGGACATCCCAGGGGCTCTTGCGACTCAACACCCCCCACCCGACTTCCTGGATGCCGGATGAACCAGCGTGCGCTTTGGTTTTAAATTCCTCCGCTTGTGGAAATGCCGTTGATGCTGCTACGGTGATGGAGCTTCCCACTGAGAGGTGGAGGGGTGGGGGAGGCTGACTCACGCTCTCAGCAGGGGACATCGCCCAGGGACTCAAAAGCTCCAGTAGCCCCAGGCTGAGCACAGGAAATTGTATTCATGTAGACACGATTATACAGAACTCCGTCCATTTTCTATTTCTTTTTCTAAATTTTTTGCAATGAGATTGTCTCTCTCAGGTAGCTTCTCATCATTTTTCATTCGCAAACACACTTTCTAATCCATATAGAATTAAATTTAAAAGAACCAGGGATACACAAGCATGTTATGTGTAAATAAAGTTTTATTTTCAATTTCTCACTGCGCCACCAGACAGCATTTTAGCTCAGGGAGAGGGGAGCACTACACTGTGGGTGAATGCCTGCTCCACCTGGAATTTTATGGATTTAATACAAAGAAGCAGAAAATACCCACAATCCTCTGCCATGCAGCTGAGGTCTATGAAAAACCTCTGTCTTTTTAGTGGGATAGGTGCTATATGACGGTGTGAGGAATAGGTGCCACTGGACACCGGTGGAGTAGATAAAATGTTTCCTTGGAGCACTGATCCTGAATCAGTGTCCACCTTTAACTCGTCCTGTCTGAGGTCTGGACTGGTAGTTGGGTGAGCTGGTCCTGGATCATTTCCGCTGAACCTGTGTGAAGGATGAGGGCATCTGAATGGGCTGCACAGGTTGGAAGGTGGCTGGTTTCTTACGCACGTCGGGAGATGACGACTTTCCCCAGGGTAGGAGCTGATTCCTCTTTATGATCTGCAGGGCTAAGGGTGTGTTTCCTGAGGGTCAGCCAAAAAGAGAGAGAAAGAGACAGAGACAGAATGAGACAGAATGAGAGAGAGAGAGAGAGAGAGAGAGAGAGAGAGAGAGAGAGAGAGAGAGAGAGAGAGAGAGAGAGAGAGAGAGAGAGAGAGAGTAGACAAATCTGTTAACAAGGTGGTCAGACATACTGAAGATCGGATCACCTTCTCACACATACAAAATGCACAAAATATATTTGTACAAGTATATGTGTGTATGTACAGTGGTGTTCAAAAACCTGATGAACCACTGTTATTAGTAGTAGTGATATTTCTGCATGGCAAATAATCTACTTGTAGATGTAGTAGTGTAATAGAAAAACAACAGACACAACTGTCATGACATACACGCTGCTTGTTCTGAGTAATTGACTCATTCATTGAAAGGGGCGTGTTCAAAATAATAGCAGTGTGGAGTTTAATTAGAGAATTCATTCATTCTGTGAAAAAACAGGTGTCATTAATTGTCCTTTATTAAGGAAGAAGGGAAGCAAATGTTTCACACATTGTTATAAAATATATTTCCTTCTGAATTGACAGACAGACGTTTCCAGTGTGTGATCCTCACCGTTCTGCAGCTCCAGGTACACACCCAGCAATATGGCCTCAGGGGGGATTTCCTTCGTCTGAACCATGGTAGCAGCCTGGACCAATAAAATCAAGCGTTACAGCCGGAACACCGCCACACAATTACTTAAAATGTCACACACAACAGCAAAAGGCTTGTTATTAATTAGCAGTCCAGTGATCTGTACTGTGACTACATTCTCTGGGATGGCCTTGAAATTGCATGAAGAGCATTAGGATCTGATCCCACCCGTGTGCGCGTGTACCTGGTGCAAACACTTGCGGGCCTTCTCGTACTCGCTCCTCAGACAGTAAGCACTGCCCAGGTTAAACAGCATCATGGCGCGGGCGGAGCTCACAGTGCTGGGGTAACACACAGGGGTCGGCTTCCCCGCTGCAGGAACACACACACACACACACACATGCATCACAAAGAAACGCACACAAACGTACTCGCATGTTACACGAACGAGCATACCCGCATCACACACAAAAAAAAATGCTCACAGATCGCACAAAAAAAAAAAAGCACAGATCGCGCTAACACACATACACATCATACAAAAACGAACATATTTTACACCACGCACACAGGCATGCACGCACACACGCACGTGCTCGCTCACACACACACACACACACACACACACACACACACACACACACACACACACACACACACACACACACACACACACACACACACACACACACACACACACACACACACACACACACAAAAGCTAGCACAGGCAAAAACACATGCATGCACACAGCTGCTTAAGGGCAATGACTCACAGGACTCCGCTGGCTCCAGATCCCCTTTGTCAGACCCTGTGAGGTAACAAGGTATGATCAGTGCCGCACGCTATTTTATCAAGTGGATTAACAGAGCCCCCTCCATAATTCAAAAAGAAATTGCATATATGCAAATTATGCATTTTAATTGTTAATACAATTAGCAAATAATTCAAACATTTAACTTGGCATTTCAACATGTACTTTAGAATAATTTGAGAGGAGAGAAAGAGGGAACGAAAGGGAGAGATGGGGTTTGTACAGAGCGAACAGTAGAGCAAGCGGACGTGGTTGATACAGGATGATACAAACTCAAACCTTGGTCCAGCTCGCTGGATGACACCCCCAGGGATACGTCGGTCACGTTCTCAGGGTTCAGATGTGCGATGGCATCTGAGATCCGGTCCAGAGAGATCAGCGCCTCGGCGGCGTACAGGTGACCCAGGAACCTGCGGTGGCAAAGACAAGCATTCACGGTTTACAGGCGCGAACGTGGCCAAACTTGCACACGCAGACCGACAGGGTCAGAGGCATGACTACACTGCTACGCTAGCCTGTGTCGGCTGTGCACGCTCTGTGTGAGAGAGAGCCTGTTTAAGAGAGACTGTGTAAGAGAGAGCCTGTGTAAGAGCCTGTGAAAGAGAGAGCCTGTGTAAGAGCCTGTGAAAGAGAGAGCCTGTGTAAGAGCCTGTGAAAGAGAGAGCCTGTGTAAGAGTCTGTGTAAGAGAGAGTCTGTGTAAGAGAGAGTCTGTGTAAGAGAGAGTCTGTGTAAGAGTGAGCCTGTGTAAGAGGGAGCCTGTGTAAGAGGGAGTCTGTGTAAGAGGGAGTCTGTGTAAGAGTGAGCCTGTGTAAGAGTCTGTGTAAGAGAGAGCCTGTGTAAGAGACTGTGTAAGAGTGAGCCTGTGTAAGAGGGAGCCTGTGTAAGAGGGAGTCTGTGTAAGAGTGAGCCTGTGTAAGAGTCTGTGTAAGAGAGCCTGTGTAAGAGACTGTGTAAGAGTGAGCCTGTGTAAGAGACTGTGTAAGAGTGAGCCTGTGTAAGAGTCTGTGCAAGAGTCTGTGTAAGAGAGAGCCTGTGTAAGAGAGAGCATGTGTAAGAGAGAGCCTGTGTAAGAGAGAGCCTGTGTAAGAGAGCCTGTGTAAGAGAGAGACTGTGTAAGAGCCTGTGTAAGAGAGAGACTGTGTAAGAGCCTGTGTAAGAGAGAGCCTGTGTAAGAGAGAGGCCTTGTGTAAGAGAGAGCCTGTGTAAGAGAGAGGCCTTGTGTAAGAGAGAGGCTCTGTGTAAGAGAGAGCCTGTGTAAGAGAGAGACTGTGTAAGAGAGAGCCTGTGTGAGAGAGAGCCTGTGTGAGAGAGAGCCTGTGTAAGAGAGAGGCCCTGTGTAAGAGAGAGGCCCTGTGTAAGAGAGAGGCCCTGTGTAAGAGAGAGCATGTGTAAGAGAGAGACTGTGTAACAGAGAGTCTGTGTGAGAGAGAGCCTGTGTAAGACCAGAATATTTAATAAATATATATATATAATCTGAGACACAGACAGGAAGACAGAGAAAGGGATCATACTTAAGGGAGCCGGACAGTTTGCTTTGGTGAAGGAGTTTCTCTGCGTGGTTGAGGGCCATCAGGTTGTCTCCCAGTGCCAGGGCTACGTAAGCACTACAGGCCAGGATAGAGC
Organism: Synaphobranchus kaupii; assembly: GCA_029718625.1. Taxonomy (NCBI): domain Eukaryota; kingdom Metazoa; phylum Chordata; class Actinopteri; order Anguilliformes; family Synaphobranchidae; genus Synaphobranchus; species Synaphobranchus kaupii. Next base: position 53,861,904 of record CM056382.1, read on the forward strand.
ACCTAGAGCAGAGGAGTCACACAGTCACAAACCTACAGTTACTGCAGAGGAGTCACACAGTCACAAACCTACAGTTACTGCAGAGGAGTCACACTAGTGTTGCACGGTACACCGAAACTTCGGTACTTTTTCGATACTTAAAAAAAAAAACGGTTCGGTATTAGAAATTTCCGACGTTCGGTACTTTAAAAAAAAAAAAAAGTATATTATTCTTTTTTTTAATATAATCTTTTTTTTCTTTTTCTTTTATGTAGCTGCAATATTTCCCTTACCGCAGAATGCTGGAATGATCAAAATAGCATCTGGAAAAACCCTTGCTAAAACAGCTTCGGTTTCCCGTTAGGCCTAATTATATTTTCAATGACAGCGCTGATATTATGAGGGTGTAATTATAGTTTCCGCCTCTACGCAAAATGGCGCACTTTCGTCCGTTTCGCTATCTGACCAGAACTCTTACATTTTAGTGTAGAGTAAAAGCTAATACTGCAGAGGCAGGAGTTTGATTCTGCCTGTTTTTAAGGACTGATTATGGATCAGCACTATGGAGGAGTCTCAAAAGCAGCTCTACAGTGCTGCAAAGATAGCTGATCCAGAAACAGTCCTTAAAAACCGGTAGAAACAAACTCCTTGTCCTGGGTTTAAGCTGTATAGTTCTGAATATCATTTGTGAAGCTAAGGGGGGTTTATTGTATATAAGTTCTGTTTTAAGTTTATTAATATTATAAATAACTAATATTTATTTACCATACGCCTTTGTGAGCAAATGTTATTTTAGCTCAGAATGGAGAAATGCACCACTTTGTTACCAACACCCTCCCCATGTGTGCGACGACTCTCCGTACCCCCGACCTGCGCGATGATACTACCTCGGCCCCGCACACGCGTTTGATGACACCGTGTACGCGCAACAACACTGGTAGTTTCGAGGGGCCTACCACCCGGCCTGAAAAAAAATCTAGGGGAAACACTGTACTGTATGTGACTATTCTGTAGCAAATTTCTGAATGATACAGCTTCTTCTTCAGTTCAAACTTAAAACCATGGATGTGCAGGGAATATTTTTTTAGATATTGAAATTTAAATAAAACTAGTAGAAACGAGGAGGAAATTGCCTCTGAAGGGCCAAAGTAAATAGGGTTAAGGTCATTTCAGTAGAGGTACCGAGTATCGAATCAGTATCGTTTCAGTTTCAAGTACCGTTTCAGTATCGAGTATCATGATACTAAACCTGGTATCGGTATCGAAGTCAAAATTTTGGTATCGTGACAACACTAAGTCACACAGTCACAAACCTACAGTTACTGCAGAGGAGTCACACAGTCACAAACCTACAGTTACTGCAGAGGAGTCACACAGTCACAAACCTACAGTTACTGCAGAGGAGTCACACAGTCACAAACCTCGAGTTACAGCAGAGGAGTCACACAGTCACAAACCTACAGTTACAGCAGAGGAGTCACACAGTCAAAAACCTCGAGTTACAGCAGAGGAGTCACACAGTCACAAACCTCGAGTTACAGCAGAGGAGTCACTCAGTCACAAACCTAGAGTTACTGCAGAGTCAATGGAAGATATAGCTAGCTATTTAACTTGGTTAAGATAATTATTTTTGTTGCATTTTACCAAAAACAACTCCTCCCTAATGCCTTGCCTAATCTATCCAGAACGGTCATGTCATGTGTGAACAGACTTGACACAGAAATTTTCCGTATAGGAGACCTGTGTGTGAATGGGGAAACCACTACCTAATCACGTGTGAAAGGGGTTACAGAGAACCTAGAGTTAGAGCGCAGAGGAGTCCCAGATAACCTAGTCAGAGCACAGAGGAGTCAGAGAGCCTAGTTAGAGCACAGAGGAGTCACAGAGAGCCTAGTTAGAGCACAGAGGAGTCACAGAGAGCCTAGGTAGAGCACTGATGCGACACAGAGAGCCTAGTCAGAGCACAGAGGAGTCAGAGAGAGCCTAGTTAGAGCACAACGGAGTCACAGAAACAAACTGGACACAGGAGGACAGACGTAGGACAGAAAGACATAAGATTAGAAAACTCAACACCATATTCCCAGGAGGATTAAACAAACGCTGGTAAAACTTCAACACAAGAGGGACTAAATTCTTCCTACTTAAAGGCTGCAGTACACTGAATGGCCAGTGCAAACTTTTCTTTCCCAAGGGGCCCTCATAAGGCATAACTTGGGAAATAAAGTTTTCTTCCTAAACCTAGTTACAGAAGAGCCTAGTCAGAGCACAGAGGAGTCATGGAGAGCCTAGTTAGAGCACAAAGGAGTCAGAGAGCCTAGTCAGAGCACACAGAGGATTCACAGAGAGAAAAGATGAGTCAAAGAGAGTGCAACGAGAGTCAGAGCACAGATGAGCAATAGAGCATGAACTATTCAGTCACAGTCAGCTCTGAGCAGTCACAGTGTTATGATAAGCATGCAAATTTGGTACAGTAACAGTCGGTGACGATTCAGCTCTGGTCTAAAAATATTCCAACTCTGATATGGAGCGCAGGTTTGGCTTTCCTGTTTCTCCTCACAGCAGATACAAATGTTTCCCTGCTGCTCCCTCTACATTCTGCTTTTACAAGCTCACAGCTGCAGAACTCTCAGGGAACCAGGACGTTTCCCCTGCAGGTGGCTTTACAGACAGAAGGACAGAAGGACAGGGTGCATGTGGCCTTGCTGTCCTCTCACCTCAGATTGTCCACTTCCTGCTTCCTGAGGGGGGAGGAAGGAGCGGCAGGAATCAGCTTGTCCCCGTCAGAGCCTTTCCCACTGTCACACACAGAGTTACACACAATCAAGACCACGTCAAAGACATGACAATTTGTGTGTGTGTGTGTACTCATAGCTTGATATAGTTAAGTACCCACCCAGGCTCCAAGTGCAGTGTGTACTTTAGTCAATGTTACCAGTGATTTTGATTCTTTAAAGGGACTGCCAACCCAATAAAATTCCCAAAAGCTGTTGCAATTGCATTTGCAATTTAAAAAACCTGACTCACATTTTGCACGTTTGCCATGCCCAATCGGAAATCCCAAAAGACGAGCCCTGTGGCTACATGCTATTACGAGAGAGCAGATGGAAGGAAACTATGGTGTCCTGCATCTCCACATATGACTGCGGAAAGCACTTTTAACAGGGAAATAAACGTCAGGTAATATGGATAGTTAGAACTACAGGCTTCAACAATAACTGTCGCCCCAAACTTGAGCTCATTGTTCCGATCGGGTCAGTGCGCTTAATATGCCCTTATTAGGCTAAATGTAGCTGGAGATATAGCTAGCTAACTAAGAAACATCCAGAGGCCAACAGTAAATTTTACATGTTTACTGATGATAACGGGCATGCAACACAATACCAGCTATTCCTTTCAGAGATCAAACACAGAAATAGTTTTGCTGTTCAAGCTAAACTACCGATTAGCTTAATGCTAACAACTATGGAAAACCTCATAGACGCGCTAACAAAACCTAGCTTAAGTGAGACCTGTTTTACACTTCTCAAAATTGTTATATAATGTAGCAAATATATATGTAGCTTAAGAAATAACTACTTTGTGGTCTCAGTAACGTTAATGCTACCACACTGAAATATAAAAAAAAATTAAATAAATTGATGTTTATTTCGCTGGAACTTGGAAGACAGCCAGAGGCATGTTGCCAGATCAAGTCAAATTTAACATTGTATGTTGCCCGCTCGATGCTGGGTAGTGATGTAATAGAATCGGTTGACATTTTAGTGATATACAGATCCTTTCCAAAAAATTACAATATCATGGAAAAGTTGTTTTTTTTCCATAATTCCATTCAAAAAGTGAAACCTTCATGGATTATAGATTCATTACACACAAAGTGAAATATTTCTAGCCTTTATTTGTTTCATTTTTCATAATTTTGGCTTACAGCTCCAGAAAACCCCCAAAACAGTATTTCAAGAAATTAGAATAGTGTGTCGAAAATCAGCATTTACTTCAGTTATTTCAGAGAATGAGTGGAGTGGCTTGACTCGAGGAATCCGACAGTTGTAGCCCATGTCCCGGATACGTCTGTACGTGGTGGTTTTTGAAGCACTGACTCCAGCCTCAGTCCACTCCCTCTGCATCTCCGCCAAATTTTGGAATCGTCTTTGCTTGACAATCCGCTGAAGCCTACGGTCATCTCTTTTGCTTGTGCACCTTCTCCTGCCACATTTTTCCCTTCCACTAAACTTTCTATTGATATGCTTGGACACTGCACTCTGTGAACAGCCAGCCTCCTTAGCGATGACCTTTTGTGGCTTACCCATCTTCTGGAGAGTGTCAATGATGGTCTTCTGGCCAATTGTCAAATCTGCAGTCTTCCCCATACTCAACCAAACTGAGATAAACTTTGCAGGTGTTTTGAGTAAATTAGATGATAGTGTGACACTCAGTCTAAAACATTCATTCTCTGAAATAACTTTTCCATGATATTCAAATTTTTTGGAAAGGATCTGTATATTACAAAACATATCTTTCGTTGTTTGTCTTTTTTTATTTATACAGGGATTTTATTGTTGTGTCTCAGGGCAATGTCATTAAGATACGCAATACGCATGCTACATTGTACTGGTAACGTTACTATTTGAAAGACGCGGGTCTCTGAGATTAACGTTAGTATTATTATGTGAAAGGATCTTCTTTAGTTCAGTGGCTCAAACATATGGTACGGTTGCACCACGCACTTTCTTTTTTATTTAGCTATCACTTGTTTTGCTAAACGGTGTTTGCATAACCTAGTCTGCGCGTAACTTGCCTAGAGGCTCTTGGGCATTGCCTGAATATTATAGCTTTCACGCCCACTCAGGGCTGAGAACTGCATAGTCGGCAGAAAGTGAGACTATTCAATTTTTTTCAGCTGTAGACGTTTATAAAGGCTGAAATCTTGGTGGATGATTATTTTAAAAACAAGGAGTAATGTCAAATAAAGAAAACCACAGTTGGCAATCCCTTTAACATTCAAATAAAGCAGAATAATGTATGTATGTTTGTATTCATGTATTTATTTAAGTATACGTGTAGAGTGTGGGTATATGTTTCTCTGTATGTATGCGCATGTATGTTAGGGATGGGGTCGTGTACACGAAAAGGATATCCGTTTAGGATAGGTTCTCTGACCTGTACACCGTATTCTGTGTGGACTGAGAGGCCAGAACAATCTTGCGATGGTAGCCTTGACCCACGATGGACTGGACTATGCCCTTTTTACCGGATTAACCGAAATCTTAAAATAATTTTTTAAATATTTTTTTAATCACATTAATTATTTAAATGTTGCGTATAATTGTTCCTCGTACAATATTATGTATATATCTAAAGCATTTAAATATATCTAGATCGGAAATCACGCCAACATAAGTTACGTTGATGGAAAAAATGCGGGAGTGAGTCAGTGAATTTGAGTGAAAGCATCAAAATGAGCGGCAGAAAAGCTAAAGCCTGGAATTATTTTACAAAACAAGTCGACGGCAACTCGGTAACATGTACACTCTGGTGTCGTTTTAAGTGTGAAAGGGGGGAGTAGGCTACCGGCTCAATGAACAATCATCTGTGATTAAAACACGCGAACGTAGATTTTGAACAAGATGCCGCGGTGGGTAATGCTAGCACCCAACCCCAAATCTTCTACAAGTGCACTCCACAGAGAGCTGCGAAAATCACCCAGCTTATCGCGGATATGATTTTGAAAGACACAAGACCGTTAAGCGAAGTGGATGCGCCAGGCTTTCGGTCTCTGATGGAATATGTTGAGCCATCTTACTCAGTCCCAAGCCGGTGGACAATAACAAAAACACTCCGTGATTGGACTGTTTTATTTGAATTTCATGACACTAGTTTATTTTATGAAAACATTTAGAAACAGTAAAATATATTCTATTATATTCTAACCTATATTTACCTCCAAACGTTAATCTTTCATAACTGCTTGCTTACTTACTAGCAGCTACCCGAGTTTCCGACCAGTATCGTTGGCCTCTATGGATATGACGTCATCGCTTAAGCTATGACGTCATGTTACGGTTAACCGCGGATACACGCCAACATTCTAAGTTTAAACGTGTACAAAAAAAAGCCAAAACCCCCATCCCTAAGTATGTATGTATGTATTGCGAGTACAGTGTGTGCATATATATGTATGTACAGTATGTACATCTGTGTAGTTTGTGTGTCGCTGACCTGCAGGCCTCGCTGTTCTCGCTGCCGCTCTCAGTGCTGCCTGACAGACTGGAGCTCTTGGAGCCGGAGTCACTCTTCACCTCCTGCTGCAACTCCGGCAAGAGGAGCAGCGCATTCCGCAGGCAGATGGCAGCAAACTCCATACTGGCCACAGGGATGGCTGCAGACTGCCCGTCACTACAGCAAGGACCCCACCACACCCATTACATTACATTACAGGCATTTAGCAGACGCTCTTATCCAGAGCGACTTACAACTTTTTAGCATTTCTTTTACATATATTATCCAATTATACAGCTGGATATATACTGAAGCAATTCAGGTTAAGTACCTTGCTCAAGGGTACAACGGCAGTGTCCTACCTGGGAATCGAACCTGCAACCTTTCAGTTACAAGGCTAGTTCCTTAACCATTATACTACGCTGCCACCCACCAATCATACACAGTTAGCAGGAGTTACATCAGTTAGAATAGTGGCATTTCACTTATCTTTCAATTGTAAAACTCACTGCAGTGACCCTATTCACTGCAGTGCAGAACCAACATCCGTTACCAACTCCAGGCTGTCAAAGAGGCTCAACCCACTCTATCCATTCACAAACTTACCCTTCAACTGGCAACACTCGGCATGAGACACTGCACTGAAAACAGTGGTTCACTTTAATCCAGAACTAAACTTGGCAACTGACAAGATCAGTTAGTTTCAGAATATTGCTATACATGCAGTAATATAGCACCACCTGCTGGTCAGAAGAAAGACTAACACATTCTGGCTGGGTTTACAAAAAGCCTGAAAGCCACTCTTGATGTAACACTGAACTACAATGATGAGGCAGGGGGAGGGGCTGTGTCTCTGACCTGTACACCGTGTTCTGTGTGGACTGAGAGGCCAGAACAATCTTGCGATGGTAGCCTTGACCCACGATGGACTGGACTATGCCCTTTTTACTGGGCAGACCCTTGCTCTCCTGCTCCGAGCCCTGAACAGACCACCGACAGGGGGGAGGGGAAAAGGAGGGAGGAGGGAGAGAGGAGGATGACAAGATGATAAGAGCCCAAGAAACAGAAATATATCTTACTCCCTTTATTATTGATAACAGTATCACAAAATGTCTAATTCATGTATATATTGAAATCCAGAAGCATTACATTTAATACAAGAACTGATTCATCAGGGCGACTGGAATTACAGGTACAAAATATTCAGTTTAGCCTTTTTATTTCTCTCGGATTTGAGAGCGTACAACTCAATCTTATTCAGTGCACTACTACACATGGGCCGCAACCCAATATGATCCGTTCCCTGCCCCCTGACCCCTCTTTACTATGTGCCCTCTCCCCTCACTTTGCAAGCAGTGTGCAAAAGAAATCCTGCAAAACTCTTTCCAAACTAGTGAAGAAGTAGTTCGTAATATTTATTTATTTTCAGTTTTATTGAGAATATCAATCAGTTTACATATGACAATGGTTACAAAGTGTAAATTATGAATGAAGATAGAATTAACAAAAATAAAAGGAGAGTAGTTGGTAATATGTATATGGGATATGAAGGGATCATATTTGGTCACGGCCATGGACTACTGGCCACTTATTTCCTCATTCCACACAGTGCGGAACATGATTACCAGTGGATCCACAGCAATGACTGAATACCAGTGTGTGCATACGCTCCGCTTGTTCACTTACCCCCCTATTGGCAGAGATGCAGCACTCTGCCAGCCTGAGCCAAAGGCGCGGGTTTGAGTGGTACACCTGCACAGCCTCCATTAGGCACTCGAATGCCGCCAGGGGGCGCCCTAGATGTAGCAGCTGGATCCCGCAGTTATAGAGCAGCTCATAGCGCTTATTAGCCAAGAGGGCACACATGGGCACGCCAGAGAATGACTTTGCTGCAAAGACACAAACAGTGGAGAGTTAACAGCCACACTGAGCGTCGCAAACGTACAGTAGGACAAACCCTTTGGGAACGGGGGCTTGTTCAGAATTCTGAAATGGTCGTAACTTTCAAAGACAAATTAGACCAATTATAATCTGAATCACTTATTCAAATTGTTATTTGCATTACTATGGCCTTACTTTTTTAAACATTTTGTAGAGCAACCATTTTATAAGTTAATAAACAATTTTTAAAAAGCTGTAACGGTATATAATTATATATTTTTTCCAAAGCCGGCTTTCTGAAAGACGCAGCATAATAGCACACAGCATAATAATACACACATAATCTTTGCGCATTCTTAAAGATGAAAACTTAATTTAATGTCATAAACATCAAGTCCATGTATTTCACTTAGAGAAACTGAAAGCCATTTACCAAGAAAAGTGCTAGAAGGATGTACTGGGCAAACTGAGTTTAAAACAAGCTAGGGATGGCTAGGGATGGAGGAGAAGTACTGTGGCTTTCTTTTTATTATGCTGCTTGCTACTTTGGAAACTAGCTCCTAAGTTCACCAATTTTACACAGACCCAACACAGTTATAAACAAGAGGTGTATTTTCGGCTTTATCAATGGAAGGTGTGACTCCTACCATTTAAATGCTCACTTCTTTGCATCAGCGATAATAACAAAAATGCATGTATAATGAGAAGCTTGAAAAGGCATAACTGCTTCTTTTACTTCTGGGTTTATACCCCATTCGATTGGCTGGTCAGTCTCAAACTCTGAGATTCATATCTCTGTGGTTCTACTGTCAAAGCAATCATCTCCACATTTGACACCAATCCTTAAATGCATAAAATCAGTCTCACATATCATCGTTCATTATACATAACAACAACCCCCCCCCCCCCCCCTATTTAACAGGATCATAATGTAACTAAAAAAACACCACTTGGATCCACAAGGTGGCAGCACTTACTCTGGCTGTTACCGCCGGGCCCAATCTGTGCGCATGTGTGGTCGTTTTCCTGCAGGGCCTTCTTGAAGTAGAAAATGCCCAGGTTGTGCTTCCCCATCGCAAAGTGTATACAACCCAGGTTATTCCAAAACATACAACGGACACATTCACCTAGAAACAAAAGAAAGACCTTACCACGTGACGGGATTTCTTACATTACAATAAAGACAAAATAAAAACATTTCATAAAAACAAAATCATGTACGCTGCCGATGTCATTCTGCTGAAGAGCTGACTAGAATGTCATTTGATTGTAAGTATAACACTGTGCCAGAAACAGGGTCAAGAGGCACTGCATTAGACTCAGGGTTATGAGGAGGACCATGGTCCAGTGTTAGTCACAAGGGTATGAGGGGGACAGTGGGCTAAAATTGGACACAAGGCTAAGAGGAGCGCATGGTTACCTGTCTTCAGTGGTCCAGGGTGCTCTGCGATGTTGGAGCTGTTCAACAATTTCACCGCTTTCCTGTAGTTTCCTCTCAGATACTCAAAGTTACTCTTGAGGAAGAGGGATGGGGCAGACTAGGGAGGATGACACAAATAATCACATTTACTCACCTGCCTGCTGTTTTTAAGGTCGTAAAACTTTGTTCTTTGCAAGTTGAAAAGGCATATATTAATGTGACTTTTCACACTTGATGTACTGGTGAAAATCTGATAGATGAAACATTTCCATCAGTTTGCGAACTTGTCTTTTGATGTTGTTGGGTCACAGACAACAGGAAGTCATGGCATGCAAAGGATATGCAACCAAATATTAAAAATTTAAAGGCACAGTCAATTTAGTGTATATGAACTTCTGACCCACTGGAATTGTGATATAGTGAATTAAAAGTGAAATAATCTGTCTGTAAACAATTGGAAAAATTACTTGTGTCATGCACAAAGTAGATGTCCTAACTGACTTGCCAACACTATAGTTCGCTAACATGAAATCTGTGGAGTGGTTAAAAATAAGTTTTAATGACTTCAACCTAAGTGTATGTAAACTTCCGACTTCAACTGTACATAAGAACCAGGAAGGGTATAATCTTCACAGACATGCCTCTCTTTGCGTTTACAGAAGCTAACAGCATGTGGCACATTAAGAACAGCAAGGCTGAACAGACTCACAGTTCCTGCTGTGTTCATCACAGACTTGATCTCCCTCTTACACGCCTTCAGTGACTTCATCTGAATGTAGGCTCGGACTTTATACTGCGGAGACAACAAACAAATCACAGGTCAGCAAACTTCCATCTCACAGCTGGCAAAATCTGGTTTTACTTCAGTTCTGTAATAATGTAAGAAAGTAAAGGATTCATTGCTTGCGGATTCATCGCTTACGGTTTTTCCAGTGACTTACCTGGTGCATTTTTGACTTTGCAGCTTCAATCACAGCTGTGCAGTCTGCCTTCTGGTTGGCGACATCTTTATTAGTACTGTTCGTAGCCTGTTTGGATGAAAGCGGCAGTACAATTCACGAAACTGGTACACACCACAAATGACCCAGACCTCCATTTCCTATTAGTGGATAAATTAAAACAATTCAAATGGATCAAAGAAAGGCAACCATGTTTTCCCTTATGTACTAAATGCTGTCCACTGATTCCTGCGAGTTAGCTGCAAAGTCCAGAGCTAACTCACAGCCAACATCGGTTTTGGAGTAAATCATTATCATTATTTTATTGTAGAACATTAATCAAATACCCTCCCATCCGGACACATGAATGAGTTTCCTTGTAAATATCACTCACTGGACTGGAGTGTGTGAGAAAAATGTCTGTCACATACAGACTTAATGCGTGGACTTCGCCTAGAACAGTCTTTATGGACGGTAGTATCCAGTATTAGCACCGTCAGAAACCCGGATTCAGATTCCCAGTTAGTTACAAGTCCCTGTCCTGAATCCTATCTGCTGACTCCACAGCTATGTTGAATGTAGAGCTGGCACTTTACTCCAAATGATACTGGGACAAACAGCTCAAATTCTGATGAAGGAAGCAGCGAATGAGGAATGTCTGTATTAAATGTGTATTCTTCTTAGTCGACTATTTTGTTTTCTCAACATCCAGGACAAGGGATATTCTGAGTGATATTGCTGATCTCTTTCGAAATACTGCACTTAAGATACATACAGGTCAAGTTTCATGGCAAGGGTATAGAATAGAATAGAATAGAATAGAATAGAATAGAATAGAATAGAATAACTTTTATTTTCCCGTTTGGGAACTTCAGTTGTAGCCCCAGCAATAACAAAAAGACAGAGACAGTGGGCCAGACCCACAGCACACAAACAAACACATCAAATATCATTTCATTAATCAAGTGAATTAAAGTGGAATACAGCCATGCTGCCATGATTAAAAACAGCCCCTGCTGTCCCGAGATGTCCAGTGGCATTGAGCAGTCCAACACACAAACTGCGCCTACGCGATTTCCCTCCATACACGCAGTGTTGCGGTCTCTGTAAGGACATGTATGCTGTGACATACATTAAGACACATGGCTACTTGGCGGTATGCACTCGCTAGTAACACATGACAGTAGTACATACTGCCATGAGCATGTGTACAGAGTATGCAATATCATAATTTGGGAACACAACCTAGAATAGAAAGGGCAGAAAGGACCGCAGGAAATGGAACGGGAGTGCAGACAAGACGAGAAGAAGCAGAGCTGGAGACGCCTCACCTCTACCTTGCCATTCTTGTTGCTCCCCTGCACGGTGAGCTTCTCCAGCACAGCCAGTAGATGGAGAGCCTTTTCCGGCTGGAAGGTGAGCAGATACAGATCCACGAGCAGGAGGCACACTGCCTGAGCAAACCTCTCTTCTAGGACAAATGACACCATCAAGCCATGCCACACTGCCGCCCTGCTTCACCCGCTGTACTTCAAACACCATCATCACACTCACTCAGTGCAGGAATTAAACACTTTTTCAGGCATGACCAAAACTACGAACCTGGGAGTTTAAACACTCTCCCTTCATCGATATCTACGGTTATACAATGAAGGTGAATGATCATCTTTTTGACATTTAATTTCCCGTTTTAATCTACATTCAATCAACGAGCACCTTGCATTTGCATTTAACTTCATATGCTTACAAAACATACCAAAGGGTTCCAAGAACTGGTAGAGCTTTTCCCCAATCACAATTGCCTCCGAGTACTGCCTCAGATGGTAGTGTATGATTGCTTGATTGTAGTAAAGGATGCTATTTTCAACATCATCCAAACCATCAATGTCTTCAACGGTGGTATGGACCTTATAGGGGAAAAACAATAAGTGTGAGTATTCTCTGACTGCTGCATTTTATCGATATACAACCACATCATGGTGCTGCATCCCTTGAAAGTACTCTACAGCAACTCCACTGCCACATACTTTGCAAATGATTAGTGTTCTTTTACATCTTAGGCATTTGCCAATGCTTTTATCCAGCTTACCTTCTTCATCCATACATACAACCCATTCATACAGCTGGCTATTTACCGAAGCAATTCAGGTTTAGTACCTTGCTCAAGAATACAACGACAGTGCCCCACCTGGAATTTAACCTACAAACCTCGGAGTTGCCAGTCCAGTTCCCTAACCATCATGCTACACTGCCGCCCATTTCATTTGTGATATCCTTCTTGAGCAAAGTAAACATTTATTTTCAGATATGGTATCACCTGGTTTTTCATTGCTAGCAGTGTCTGTTTTAAGGTGTCCGTGGTAGTTTGGCCACTTTTGTAAAATTCTGCTATGGCCTTGTTCATTACTATTTTATAATCTTCCTTGTTTAAGTCTTGTAAGGTTTCGAGATGCTTCAGTGAGTCGTCGTAGTTTCCAGACTGTGAACACAAGAGAGAAAAATACTTCATTTTAAGTGCTCTCAACGCCACAGAAAGGGCTGGCTTTGTTATAATGTGAGATGAGAATATTTTTTGTTAAATAAAGTTCTGAAGTTCTGAACTTTTTATCTAGTTCAGTTGCTTCCCTACATCCAACCCTTGCCAAACGTATAAAATCAGCAGTTATGGTACCCACCGAAAAAGCATCAACCGCATTAAGTGCCAGCTCTTTCTCTTGGTCTGTGCTCCCAGCAGACGCATGATTATCCTGCTTCATTTCGGATGCTTGTTCTGTTAAAATAATAACGTTACACAAGTCTGTAGCTGCGTTTTAAAAAGCGCAACAATAAATAATTAACGGTGTCATAGGCTACCCAGAAATAGCTGCTTAATCTGGTGCACTGAATTGCAGTACCAATGCATTTTATTTATTGTACACACATTTTAATTTAACTTCTTAATAGTGATGTTATACAGTAAAACTGAGATACTCGTAACGTTACACTTCATTGAGAGGTAAGATTACCAATCTTGCTAGCTCGCTAACATAAGACTAGACAACATAACGTTAACGTTCATTGTTTACAAACAAGCAGAAGCTACATTGCTTGAAAAACAGCGTGATACCTCAACATCTCAATGTTAACATTAGGGTAGCTACACTTTTCTCTGAGGTTACCTTAAATGGTTGAAAGTAAGCAGTCTATATTCCTAGCTATATGTCTTACGTTAAGTTATAAGGAAAGGTTAACCCAGCTGCCATAGGTTTATTGTAACGTTCCAGTAAACTAAAGTAACAAGCAAGTTAACTTGGATTAACAGTTGCTAACGTTGGATAGCTAACTAACATTTTAACAATCTGCCAATATAAATGAGATGATTAGCTAAGTTAGCAAGCAAATTAAACGATAACGTACACAACTCAGCTGGTTAGCCAAACTTGCTGATCGCAGCTATACTAACTATTGATGACGTCCCACAGTGCAATGTTAAGATTAATAGGTCCTAACCTGTATTGTTGTCTGCCATTTCTGTCAAAATTACGAATGAAGTTAGCCAGTTATCATTAGCTACGTAACGTTACCTTAGTACTAATTTAAGCTACCTAGCTAGTTAGGTAGGTCAGTTTGCTAATAAATCCGCAGTGAAAACGACTTTCCTACTACAGTAGCAAGATAAATAATCAAGCGTTTGTTTTACAACTAGCTATCCAGAGAACCCGCAGATATATCAGCGCAACCGGCTATATGAACGCTGAGTGTTTTTTTTTTGTTTTTTTTATAATTCCGCCATCAATATTTCCCAGCGGCAACCAAAGCGCAAAGCATTCACGCACACAAAATGTCAAACGCTCGATTGATCCGGCGCCCTCTACTGGACTGGAGACAAACAGTAGACCAAGACCAGACCAGAATATTTGTAACGAAGTACCGTTGGTGTCGACTTGCTCTTTTTTCTTGTGTTTGGAAAAATAAATGACAATATCTGTATTCTGTAAGAAAAAAAAACACATAAGCCTAGAAAACACTTGAGATTTTTTGAATTTTACACTTTAATGCATTTCATTCTTTAAGGAAAGCAGTAAAGTACCAGTAAAGAGTAGGCCTAAGAAACAGGCCTAGAGGCCTAGGCTAGTCTCAACCTCATCCGCTTTGACGCACTTCGTACGCAACGTCTGATGCATAGGGTGCGTCCCAATACTCAAAAAATGCACCCTCCTTTGCTCCATTACCACCTCCTCTCCTCCTTGCCCCGGAAACGGATCTTTGTGTTTTAATCTAATGTTGCTGATTACATCTTAATTACATATTAATGGTTAAATTTTAATTAATGTCTCGACACAAACCGCAATGTCAAGTACATTGTATACTGTACATGTAAATAATTGTACTCAAAACGTTCAGAGTACAATTGTTTGGTTAGGAGGTCACAATAAAAAAGATTAATTTAGAATTTTTTCCACAAAGTAGCATTAACAATCTGAAAAGGGCTAAGCCTTCAGTAACGTTACTACATGCTAGCGCACTCACTGCAGAAAATTAAGCTAGTCTTTCTTAATAATAATTTATAATAATTCAAAGTTTTATTTAAAAATAAAATATCTGATCATAAAAAATGTGTTGTGTTTATATTACTTTAACAAATAAAAATATGTTATAATAAACAAACAAATCTAAACTAACAAATTTCAAATCATATTTTTCGCCGAGATGGGCAGTCAATTTGAGTAACGTCATTGTGTATTCTACGTAATGACGCAGTTTTACGTCATTACGGAATGACGTCATCACGCAATGACATCACAACGTCATTTAGCAACAAATCGACCTGCCTGTAGCAACTTCCCCTGAAAATTAGTTGGCAACAGTGTGTGTGCGTATTTCCGGTACGACACGGTGCATTGGGTTTTAACGCTGGATTGAAGAAAGTTTTTGAAGTTCACAACATTTCTTCGGTGTGATAGACTGTTTTACTTGAGATCGCCGTGCCATTTGTGTAAATTTGTTTCACACGGGTCCGGTTTTCTTGTAGCTGTTTTCTGAATCGACCGCCTTCTGTAGCGCCTCTATACGTCACGGAACATAGACGGTCTGTGGTTGGTTATATTGCATGTCAATCAAAGGCACCATCTTGTCAAATTGGGCGGCTCTTTAGCACGTTAGGCAAGTTTCTGGACCAGACTGTGGGCGTGTTCGAGTAGACATCGGTGAGCAGTCGGTGAGCAGTCAGTGAGCCTGCCTCAGGCGGAAATGACAAACGCCTGAGCAGATCGAACTGGGACAGTTTCGGACGTTTCTGAAACCGGCAGGGAGAAAAACAATATGGAGTTAGCCGTGTTGTTTGTTGTTGCGGAGGACTTGGAGGCGACAGAAATGTCCTTTTTACTTCAAAATCTTGAAGAAATGGAGGAGAACGAATGAAGGTTGTTTTAATACTGACTTGCATTATTGAATTACTTGTATTGTTAGGGTAGTCAATATTTATCTTTTGCTATGCGACTTTGGCTAAGCGCCGAATTGTTCCACAGTGAAACTGCAATTAAAGTTCTTGAATAAATATCTATAATTGCCATTGTAATTAAAGCGCTGGGTGCCGTTTCATTATCGAATAACTAAATTATTTAGCTAAGCTGTCATCTGTTATGGTAACATACCTGTAAACATTAGGCTGCTTATGTTCTATTGCTCATATTCAGTTGTTTCTTGTCTGTCAATTTATGAAATGGCATAAACTACACCTGTCATCTCTGTTTAGACTAGCAAACATGGTAGACATGTAATTTTAGTTAATCTAAACCCAGAAGACATCATAGCCATCGGTAGCCATACATTGTAATGTGAGAATCTATGTAGCTATGTTAAGTATCATAACTTACATACATGTTTTAATAGACTTTTGAGTGGTGGTTCTAAAGAATATTTTATTGCAGAATATCTGTACCAATATAATTGAGAAATGTCTCTTTCATGGGACTTCTTTAGAGTTAAAGGTTGTATCAGCGATTTTGGGTGGAAACATAAATGATCACATTCATCTGATTTTTCCTCACGATCCGCTAGCTGCCCGCCCCATAAGCAGGCCGTCAAAAAACCGCGTCTCTGTAGGCAGCCTATGCTCCGAGATCGTACACAAAAACAAATGGTACTACCAACCACTCAAAACCAAAATAAACAGTATTCCAACCAATCACAATGATCTGCACAAACGCTAATACTCTTATCTCGCTGAAATCTTGACGGATTTACAAACGGTTTGGTTTCTTACAAACGTTATTAACGTGGTTATAATTCTGGATGCTTGAACACTATTTTTTAAAACATAACATAATTATTCATAAGTATGTTTGTTTGGGATTTCGCTTCAGAAGTGACGTCACGTTTGTGCAGATCATTGTGATTGGTTGGAATACTGTTTATTTTGGTTTTGAGTGGTTGGTAGTAGGCTACCATTGTTTTTGTGTACGATCTCGGAGCATAGGCTGCCTACAGAGACGCGGTTTTTTGACGGCCTGCTTATGGGGCGGGCAGCTAGCGGATCGTGAGGAAAAATCAGATGAATGTGATCATTTATGTTTCCACCCAAAATCGATGATACAACCTTTAATGTTAATGCACTGAAGATATTCATTTTATAGATTAATCCTAATCATTAATTATGTTGCTATGAAATAATAATACTTGGTTGCATATCCTTTGCGTGCAAGGACTGCTTGAAGTCTGCGAGCTGTAGAAATCATCAGATGCTCGGTATCTTCACTGGTGATGCTAAGCCAGGCCTGTACTGCAGCCTTCTTCAGTTACAATATGGATGAAAATGCCCTCAAATTAAAGCTTACAGTCTGTACTTTAGCCTCTAATTCATTGTATCATTTCACATCCAAAGTGCTGGAGTACAGAGCCAAAACACAGGGGAAACAAATATTCACTGTTCACTGTATATATCCTTTACTTGACCAGTCTGTTGAGATTTATTTTCACACTAAAACATTGTACATAGCATACATGATTCAGCTACTCATAATGTCAGTGTTCATGATTTATTCAAATTACATGACAGCAGGTAGTCCTTTTGGACCCTGACAAAGAACTTATTGAATTGAATGCCATCCAATGTCTTTAACAAGATAAATTGAGTTTCTATGAATGAATAACTAATATAGTACATATAGGGACATTGGGATACTGGGAGTCATTATGTGTTTTGAGGGAACAATGTCAAGAAAGATGACATTTTCCTTGCCAGTTATGGTAATGTATGGATAAATATAACTATTTGCATAAGATGTATTCCAATATCAACATGCCATCTTCCTTTTACCTGTCACCAATCATTGTTCATATACACTGCCCGGCCAAAAAAAATGTCGCACACTCTAATATTTTGTTAGACCGCCTTTAGCTTTGATTACGGCGTGCATTCGTCGTGGCATTGTTTCGACAACCTTATGCAATGTCACAACATTTATTTCCGTCCAGACTTGCATTAATTTTTGGCCGAGATCTTGTACACACGCACATCCCAAAGACTTTCAATGGGGTTAAGGTCAGGACTCTGGTGGCCAATTCATGTGTGAAAATTATTTCTCATGCTCCCTGAAACACTCTTTCACAATTTGAGCCCGATGAATCTTGGCATTGTCGTCCTGGAATATGCCCATTGATGGGATAACCTGGTCATTCAGTACATTCAGGTACTCAGCTGACTTCATTTTATTGCTGCATAACGTTGCTGAGCCTAGACCTGACCAATTGAAGCAACCCCAGATCATAACACTGCCTCCAGAGGCTTGTACAGTGGGCACTATGCATGACTGGTGCAACTGCGACTTTTTTTTTGGCCGGGCAGTGTATTTCTGATTTGACAATAAACATACAAAATGACAGAAAGAACCCTGTGTCATTGTGGCTTGAATGGTGGTGGAGGGGAATAGTTCTAAAGTTTATTTACCTTTTGTGAATGTCACCATATTGTGTGAAATAAATATTCTGAAAATGTTCTCCTTGCTTAATTGCTGGTATAATTTATCTGTTTTGTTCTGGAGACCAGACCACCCACATCTAATCAACCCATAGCCATAATAACAGTGTTAGATCTTTAATCTCAATCATTAATCTTACAACAATTTGTAAGATGGATGTACAGCACTGTACCCAGGTTGTGTTGCTTAATATTGTTTCATTGTTAATACCCTTCATGTTATTATGGCATTGTGTTGTTTGTATGTGGTTCTCTCTGCTGGCATGTGACATGCAGAGGTCTGGCGATGCACTGTCCCATCTGGATATAGGGAAAACTCCACTTCTCAACACAATGATGGACAGCAGGTCATACCTTCATTACATTACATTATAGTCATTTGGCAGACACTCTTATCCAGAGCGATGTACACTGCATTTTCGAACTAGGAACAAGTGCGTTAAGATCTTGTCTTACTGATAACAAGGATGGTGAAGAGAAATATTGATTAGGTAACAGTTTTTTCCCCATCAAAAGACATCCAAATACTTTGAAATAAATTAATGAGTTATCATTTGGTGGTGCTACCTTAATGTTCTATATGGTCACACCAAATGTTCTGGAGAGGACACATTTTTGGACAACAGTCCAATTAGGATTTTACACTTAAACAAGCTGTTGCAAAAACAAACCACTCCGTATAACAAAGTTGAATCTTTACTTTTCTATAGAATATGGTATAATTACAAATATAGTTGAATAAAGTATTGAATAAAACATTGTTACCTATATTTGGACAGGCCTTTTTTTGTTATTATTTCTTCATACACTTTTGGGTTCAGTCAACGGATTTTATATAGGCCTACTGTTAGAGGTAAATCTTTTCCTAATTTATCTCAAGGCAGATGGATTACACAAGCAGTCAAGAATGAGAATTGACAACTTCATTTGTTTATGTAGCATTACCAATATTGTACTTTTTGCATTCGTATTTCAATAATAACCAGAGTAGCGACCTTATGTTAGTCAATCCCACACTCTCAAAACACATATTTACGTATCTGCATGAATAAAGAACAAATGCAAGTCAAAGTCATTTACAGAAATATGCCAAAGAGGTTGGAAACCCTACAGGGCTTACGCTAGAAGCTCACTTTACAAAACAAAATCACATTAATTGAAAAACAATAAAGGATTGTATTATATAAAAAAATATTTTAAAATAAGGCAATAATAAGAAAAAACTGAATAAATATTCATTGTGAAAATAGAAAAGAGAACAGAGAAGTGAAAGAGGAAAATGCTGCTATTACATTGTAGGATTTAATAAATAACCCTTATCCCTGTGTTTGAACACTTAGGGAGGGGTACATTTCATTATGATTTTTTTTTTAGAGTAGAATCAATAGCTACGCCGAGATAGGTGGCGATATTGTGAAACGATCCGCTTGTGTCATGACGAAACACCTCTCTCTCCTCGCACTCTAACCAATGCTGTTGTTGGTTTGTTTGAAGGCGCGGCGATGTTGATGAAGGCGCCCGAGAGCTGCTGCACCGCTGCTAAAAGGCGCCTGCTTAACCTCCTGTTGTCATTTCCGACTTTTGTGCCATCTCGGACAGTTTCCGACGCAGATATGACGTAAATCGGCTCTAGCCGAACACGCCCTTTGTGTTTATCAGACTTTGTGTCTGGCCTCCGCGAGACTAGGCCTAGGCCCACATTATGCACTAGTACACTACCGTTATGTAACGTGGGGTCAGCTTATGAAAAATTGGTAATTGTAACGGAAAAAGTCTCCTAAAACAGTACCTTTTCTTCCCACCTGATGGCACCACATAATAGATCCCTCGACAAGCCTGAGCAATTCTGTTACAGACCCTTCAAAAGCCATTTGTTCTAAATACCGTTTACACTATTCTCTGAGTACATCTTTACCATGCCTCCAGGATCAAGTTTTACAAACTGCCTACAAAATATTTAAATTAATTGTTCAAAACACGGATACATTGAAAAAAAAGAAAGAACCCATCAGCAGTCTGGGTGCATAATGGAATACAGGGCATACGTTTCATGTACTTTCAGTTGTAATGTTAGTTATTTTAAAAAAACATGTTAAAAAAGATAAAATAAAATTTTGTGCTGAAACATGCAAAACTTTGTGTTTAGACATGCAATGCAAATTACTCTCTCCAGAGAGACTGATAAATACCTGAATAATGTACTATTGTAGTAATTGTGGTGAACTACAGAATTGTCACACGTTTGGTTTATTGTGCACACATATTGTTTGAAAGGGCAGAAGACTTCATTTTAAGCAGAGGATCCCGATTGTTGAATCACAGTCCAGCAAGGATAAATGGGACAGGTTTGAACAGAACTTAAAAAATTAATCTTTAGACTATTAGACCATAAACTATCTATGCATTGTGTTTTACTAGCTTAAATAATAAAGGAAGAGACACATCAAACCAAGTCAGTAATTGTATTCCTTTAGTTCAGATATGCGATGGTTCTAGCTGATGAAAGGTGAGATCCTACCAATTCACACCACATCATTGTATGCCCCTTGTCTTTCATAAGGAGAGCACAAAATAGAGAGAGAGAGAGAGAGAGAGAGAGAGAATAAATTAAGATGTAAGGTTACCCTGACATCAGATTTCCATAGCTTCCAACACCTCTGAGGTTCATTTTCAGGCACATCAGATCTTATATTCACATTCTTTAAAAATAGACTGACAGAGCCCATTATAATAGTGGCTACATGCATAATGTAGCACATTTATAAAGCAAATAAATTCTTCTGAGCCTCCCTTGGGTTTCAAAATTCAACAGCATGTTCCTGCAGAGTTCAACGTTTTAGGGTCAAACCTTATATAGCCATCATTCCCAAGTATAAAGAGGACACAACCCTGTCTACCTCAGTACAACTTTGATTGTACAATGCCATAGAATGCAAGATTAATACATGAGGCACATTCTCATATATACAGTATGTATATAGATCTGAATTCTGTATGAAAGATTCCGTGTGAAATCCTTGTGAAGGGTGGGTGCATGCACGTTGTACACAGAAAAACAAGGGTTTTAATAATTGTGACATATGTTTTTGTAGAAAATGCGAAATAATATCAGCTTACCATTTGGTTGAGCATACAATATATCTCATTAACTACTGTTTATACAGCCTTTTTATCAAGAGTGGGTGGGATCCATTCCATGGCCTACAGTTGAACAACACAAAAGGAAGAAGGACAAGGTTATTGGGCGGAGCTTCTTTTCATCTAATAGCAGCCGAACAACAAGTACCACTAATCTCACTTACAGACAGTGCAGCAGCTACAACATACTGGCCATTACAGCTGCCACTTGCTGCTTTATACAGAGCAGCACTTCTCCTCATGGAGTGCTTAAAATGGAAAAGAAAGAAACGAATGAAGGAAGGAGTAAGGAAGAGAGTAAGTAAAGAAGCGATTCTGTGCATCCTACCACTTTATTAATTTATCCTTTTTATCCAGGCGAGTCCCACTGAGATACATAACCTCTTTTTTCATTGGGAGCATTGGCTAATGTGGCCACTAATTCCACATGATCTTTTTTGCCACATCGATGAAAAGGAGGTGTCCTTTCCTTGACTTACTGTTTCAGCAACCTGTCCAATTACACATATTCTCAATTTCAGAATATGTGTAATTAGACAGGTTGCTGAAATGCTCTGTTATGCTGTGGAGGGCATTTTCCAGGCATGGTTTGGGTCCTCTTGTCCCCATAGAGGGAAGGGTCACTGCAAATCAATACAAAGTTATTGAAATGGGAAATTTCAGGCTGCGGAACCGCAATCCTGATCCCATATCCCTTAACCCGGTTTTTGCCGGCAACCCAACCTCTCGAGACAGTACCAATAGAGTCTGGCTGCAGACATCCACCGTCAAGTCCCACGTCCACCGCCAGGCCCCTCGGGGCCTGAGCATGGACCTGGAAGTTGCGTCATGTGCCCTGGCGTCACTTCCGACCACATGCATGGACCTTTTCGTTATTTCCCCATTCTGTTTGCGAACACAACAAATGAGCCGGACACATCACCTTTTGTCGATGCAAATTTGTTCTGTTCGTAATAAATGGATTTCAACGAGCCGACAACTCCCACCAAGGTAAATGATGCCAATGTTATGTTGAAACCAATAACGTTAACGTTAAGCAGCAGACAACTTAATACTAGGAGTTGGCTAGCTAGCTCACGTTAGCAAATTAACACTAATGACGTGACCAACTTGTATCATGTTGTTTTTTCCATTGCTGTTTATTTGTAGCGCAGCAAACGTTTGCAATCGTGATAAGTCATGAATCATAATGTTTGTGTAACGTAACTAGCTAACGTTAAGTAGTAACTAGCTTTCTAACCATTAGTGTTTGTCCAATGGCAGTTAAGTAACGACATACTTTATATATTGTTTGTTTTACAAACAGTTTTATGTGTGTTGCTAATGTAACGTTAACGTTATGTATGTAACAGATAGCCAACATGTAATGTTATTATTGGCAATCATTATTTGTACGAACGTGTTAAGTTATTGTACTTATTCTGTTATGTTTTTTTTTTTTTACAGATGCATCATTCCATTCTACAGGGAAATTCAAATTTACAACTTGACAGATGCCCAACCTGCTGCAAATTGTATCACTGTCCACTTTAACAAAAGAATAGCTGATCCCTTCTCTGGTCTGGCTTCCCTGTAATAATGTACATGTGTTATATTTACTGTGTATTACTGGAGTGTAACGACTGAAGAAGAAATTTCCCATTGTGGGATCAATAAAGTACTACTACATCCTCAGTGCTTTCAACATGATTCAACCACACCTACTAGCAGTCACTGCAAGTCTACACTACAGCTTCATCGACATTATTGATGTATCCAACTATGGAGTCGTCACAGTTCCAAACTTAATTTACAAACTCAGTAGTGATCTAAGGGTTTATATGTATATTATGAACCTTGCTAGATTTTTGAAAATGTTATTTTGAGGTATAATAGGCATCTCAATACAAGCCAGCAGACTGTTCCCAATGTTGAACTCTGTCCATACCATTAAACACTGTGCAACACTAAATACAAATGATTGTGCAGCACTGTACAATTTCTGACAGAAGGCATGTTTTAAGTATTGCAGAACCATGGACAGATTCCATGACCTTATGCAAGGTTTATTTGTGCTGAGGTGTATGTGTGATATAGGAATAGGGAATATGGCTAACATTTTCTTCATCACTTTATATGATAGTCTATCAGGGAACTTTAAAAGTACAAATAACCCAAAATGATGGAATGACAGAAGAACAGATTAGGCAGCCATAGACTTTAGCAACCACACAAATTAATAATTAGTAAAATTCTTTAATTTTTTTTGGAATATCAATAGTCTAATAAGAAAATAACAAAGGGAAAAAAGGACAACCAATAAGAACTTACACGACACACTGAACACCCATGAAATCTGAAACTATACATATACTGTATTTATGTACACTATATAACACGAGTAGTCCTTACTAGTAGTCCTTACAGGCTGTAAGGGAAGAAGACAGAAAATTATGTAACGCCTGTGGTCCACAATTTCAATTAAGAATCGCTCCATATCCTGCTGGTTACTGAAAATAAAAACAAATGGTCCCACAATCTCGTTGTGCTCTGCTTCCCCAACCACGTCAGCGAGCCGGGTGTATGCAATGAGGGCCTTGGCCACCTCGCTCTCCTCCATTCCCAGGACACGGGGCAGCTGGAAAACACTTTTGGACTGTCTTGCATGAAAGTGTCCACTAACTTACAAATGAACCATAATGCATCTTGTTGACAGTACGAATATCTTACACCATCTAATTGTTTAAATGGTGAAGAATTGCTTTGTATTTCTCAATGACACTTCTGTTCGTAGCCGGTACTTGCAATTACGTTCAAGAAATAAGAGGGTCTTGAATCGGTTCTGTG
This sequence comes from Synaphobranchus kaupii, assembly GCA_029718625.1. Classification (NCBI taxonomy): domain Eukaryota; kingdom Metazoa; phylum Chordata; class Actinopteri; order Anguilliformes; family Synaphobranchidae; genus Synaphobranchus; species Synaphobranchus kaupii. The sequence continues at coordinate 53,886,259 of CM056382.1, forward strand.
ATGAAAGACAAGCTATAACTTCTTTATTAGCATGATGTTTATGTCAGCTTCTAGTCTAACATTACTTACACTCCAAACCGGCCCAGCATTTACACACAGAAAACAGGAAATGTCATGTAGGTGATGACAAAAAGTAGGCTAGACAGGGAAGTCTTGTGGCTATGTTACTTCACTCCTATCTCTGGTTCTTCTTCCTAGTTTCCTGTCTCAGGGCTTAGATCAATAACTATTTCACACATTATTCTACCAGGCTAGGATTCCCAGGAAACTTGGGGGGGGGGGGGTGCATTCATGCAGGTGACAATGAGTACTTAACAATGCGGGAGGGGGAGGAAATGAACATAGCTCATTTCCCAGGCCGTTCAGCACCTAAGTCTCCAATATGTTGGGGCATACAGATTCTACTTCAAACTGAAACATGCTGCTAAACACACTTTGAAATTACTAAAATCTAACAATTGTTTAAACAAACATACATTTGAAAGTCAGTGCATGTTTTAGATGGAAATATACATGAGACTTTAATCGATTAAGTTTTGTGGGTTTGAAGGTCAGGCAAAGTGGACAGTGATATAAATTGCAGCAGGTTGTGCATCTGTCAAGTTCTAAATTTGAATTGCCCTGGAGAATGGAATGATGCATCTGTAAAAAAAAGAAAAAGAAAAAAACATAACAGAATAAGTACAATAACATTTAAAATGGCTCTATTTAATACAGTACTATAACTTAATATGTTCGTACAAATAATGATTGCCAATAATAACATTTACCCCCCCCCCCCCCCCCCCCCCCCACACACACACACACAAAAAACAATTGTAGCGAGTAAGCAAACGTTAAAAGACCGACTTGAGAACAGAGAGCTGGCATCTAACTACAGTAGGCGGCTAACGTTACATACATAACGTTAACGTTACATTAGCAACACACATAAAACTGATATTAATTTTAGTGCTAATGTTTGTAAAACAAACAATATATAAAGTATGTCGTTACTTAACTGCCATTAGACAAACACTAATGGCTAGAAATCTAGCTACTACTTAACGTTAGCTTACGTTAGCTAGTTACGTTACACAAACATTATGATTCATGACTTATCATGATTGCAAACGTTTGCTGCGCTACAAATAAACATAGCAATGGAAAAAACAACATACAAGTTAGTAACATTAGTGCTAATTTGCTAACGTGAGCTAGCTAGCCAACTCCTAGTATTAAGTTGTTGTCTGCTGCTTAACGTTAACGTCATTGGTTCCAACAGTACATTGGCATCATTTACCTTGTTGGCAGATGTCGGCTCGTTGAAATCCACTTATTAGAAAAAAAGAACAAACTTGCTTGGACAAATGAAGACACGTCCAGCTCGTTTAGTGTGTTCTGCAAACAGAATGGGGAAGTAACGAAAAGGTCCATGCACGTAGTCGGAAGTGACGCCAGGGCACATGACGCAACTTCCAGGTCCATGCTCAGGCCCCGAGGGGCCTGGCGGTGGACGTGGGGCTTGACGGTGGATGTCTGCAGCCAGACTCTTCTCGACAGTACACCAAACCGCAGAGCAAAAGATAAAAATCAGTTCTTTATTTCACAAGCTATGATAAAAACAAGTTGGCATACAAAAGACTGAGACGAGAAATAACACCAATCCCCTCTCTGTCCCCCCTCCCACCGCACTGAGGTTCCGCCAGACAGCGCAGCTCTCCAACACTCGCATCCACTCCAAAAGAAAAACAACCGAACAAAATAAAACCACGCACTATCGCCTCGTGACAGGGAGCTGGGAGGAATCAACCTCCTACCTTGTCTCCCATACTCAGTCTGTTCACTCTTACCCCAGGTGCGCTTACATTATATTACCCCCTGTGACAAAGCCGCAACACATTCCCATGCAGCCCCGCATTAGCGCTCTGCAATCCCGTAATTAGTACCTAATCAATCATCAATCATTCAATTATCGTCCGCAATTATTCGTTCACCAATTCAGGGACCATCTCATGTTTCCTTCCACTGAGTGAGACCGCGAAACATGTGACATTATTCTGAGTGACTTTATCCTATGATGAAACACTTCTATCCTGATGCGAGTGGTCTCTTCCAGGATGACAATGTCCCCATCCACAGGGCATGAGGGGGTCACTGAATGGTTTGATGAGTATGAAAATGATGTGAATCATATGCTATGGCCTTCGCAGTCACCAGATCTCAACCCAATTGAACACATATGGGAGATTTTGGACCGACACGCGCTCTCCACCACCATCATCAAAACGACAAATGAGGGAATATCTTTTGGAGGAATGGTGTTCCATCCCTCCAGTAGAGTTCCAGAGACTAGACCTTACTAAGATGCTTTTTGTTGATTTTTCCTTCAATTTGTCACCCGCCTGTATATATTGGGTCATTCCATATAAAATCAACCCTGACCCCCTCAGAATCACCAGATCTTTTTGTACATTAACTATAATCTATTTAATGAAGCTATGCAAAATTTAAACATTATACCTAGGGGTAGCTCAAATTCTGGCTCTTTTTATTTCGCATAAAATTTTCAGTCATTTTTGAGCGCTCATAGCTTCATAACTAAAGGTGCTAGCCACCTGAAATTTAGATATATCAGATCTATTTTACATGTATAACACTTCTCACAATCTCAAGCCAAAATCTCAATTTTGTTCAGCTCAATTTTTTCTCCAACCAACTTTGGCCACCAATATCACAGGATATATCATAGTATCAATGTTCAAACTACACAAACAGGTTAGTACTAACTAACTATACAAACAGGCATTGGTAGCATGCACATATAATCTGTTTTCTGAAGAATTTGTCATAGAAATCTCAGAAAATGAATTTTTTTACTTTCTTTGAAGGTTTATATCATCATGTGGGATAGGTGGTTGGTGAAATCAAATTGTACCACGTGAAAGGGCTTGTTTTTCCCGAAATTTTGATTCCAGGCTCAACCTCCATGATTCCTTCTATTTCAAAATAAATGTCAAACATAGGCATATTTTGATGCTCGTGGATATAGTTTAGGGCAGTGAAATTGACAAACAACATTGTTACACACATGTTCTGTATAGCAGAAGTCGGTTGTACTCTCCTCATGTATGAATGACATAGCTTACATATCTGGCTGTGAAGCAGCACTTGAAATGGTCATGTGATTGAGTAACCATAGCTACCACTAGGTCTGAGGTCAAACAGTGTCCACAGCCAATAAACCAATATTAATTGCTAATATGTTAATATCTGTTCTCCAGCAGAATGTCTACCCTACTAACACACTATGCTCCTGCAACATTGTGATTGTGATGTTTAATTTATGACGTTGCTACAACGTTACTGAAACATTAAAAATAGGCATGACATCACTGGAAAGTTGTAGTGACAGTCTGACAACGTTTGTTACCCAATGTCTTGGCGATGACATCGGGAACTTCACTTTTATGTTAATGGGAGGTTGTACATTGCAAAAGTGATATTGCAGGGACGTATCAACACCGGAACTGTGTTAGTAGGGTACTGAAGCAATTTATATTGGGCGTTCTTGCTCAGGGTGCAACAGCAATGCTTTAACTTAGACACAAACCTACAACCTTATGAATAATTCCTTTATCACCAGTCTGAAAAGCCCAATCAGTTGGATTTAAATGAGTATTTTTGGGATGAAAGCCGTAGACTCTGTGGATCAGCACTGAATACAAAGAGCATTTATCCCAAAAAACAAGCCTATAACTTTTAACTGTGAACAGCACTAGCAAGTATCATTAATCCTGATCACCTGCATGAATGTCCAATAAAGCCGATAAACACACAAATCACCGGGCCAGTGAACTGCTAAAACACCCCATTAAGTAATATGATTTGACTTCATTCAGTTTCTAGAGCAATAACAGTGGTTCTCGGGGGGCTGTCCACATTTCATTTTGTGTATAGCGTCTGAATGCTATCAATGGTATCAGTGTTTATGTTTGTAGGACAGCTGAATGAGGATGGTATACACAATACTAACACAAAATGAGAAAACATTTCCAGACATGAGAAACACTTTAATAACGGTATTTCTGGGAGCTTCTGGCATACTCTTGTAATTTAGAACCCAAGCAATTAAGTGGAATGACTGTCATTTGTAATAGAGCTAGAAGACATTACACTCGGAAGCAAAGGTTTTTTATTGAGCTCAGAGGGCAATCGAACCAAACAAAAACAAATGAGAGGATTGCCACTGTGCCTTCAAGATAAAGTGCTGCAATAAATACCCGTCTGCTTAGTGACACAGGAGATCAGCATGGAGAACAGAGGACACAACCCTGTCTACCTCAGCCAATCGGCACACTCTGCACCCCCTCAGAAGCAAGGAGGGGGTATCTTTGTTCCGAGATTACCGTTAGGGCGTCCCCGAGGTCCTGTGTTAATGACCTGTGCTTGGACACTGTGTTCAAATATCATGACACTCACTAACACACCAACAAGAGAGCATGCTCACATCAGAAATTGTGCATCATTAGCCCTTAGGTGAAGCGTTGGTCTTGACACTGGAAGGCTGTTAGTTCAGTCATATTAAAGGCCATTATGGTAACCACCAGCCACTTTATGCTTGGCCCATTTAACCCTTATTACCTAATCCTATTAGGTTTGGGTCAAATTGACCCCATTCAGTATTTGCTGTCTCTTAAAAAACAGTTAACCATTTTCATCTTGTATGACCGTTCTTAATTTGGTGGGATTAAATATTAAACATGCAATAAACATAATGCTGTTTTCAAAAGTCTTGTACCAACTTTGTATACAATGGTGCTGTGTGGGGTCATTTTGACCCCAGGTTCCATAGATGTCGTCTTTCGGATGAGACGTTAAACCGAGGTCCTGACTCACTGTGGTCATTAAAGATCCCATGACACTTATCGTAAAGAGTAGGGGTTTCCCCGGTGTCCTGGCTAAATTCCCAACCCAGGCTCTTTCAATCTGCCACCTAATCATCCCCCAGTTTAATTGGCTAATAATCATTCTCTCCCTCTCCACCTCAGCTGATGTGTGGTGAGCATTCTGGCGCAAAATGGCTGCCGCTGCATCACCCAGGTGGGTGCTACACATTGGTGGTGGTAGAGGTGAGTTTCCCCCCTCGTCACTGTAAGCGCTTTGAGTGTCGTGAAAGGCACTATATAAATGCAAGGTATTATTATTATTATTATTATTATTATTATGTATAAAACATAAGAAAATATACATTTTTCATCTGTGATTTGTTTGTGGGTGATTCTGGGTACTTTGCCATGCAGGTTTTAAACATCACAAACTTTCACTTACCTCCGGCTTAAAATGAGAAGTTTATCACACATTTTTAATATTTAGGGATAAAAGGCTAGTCAATAGAGTGCTCATGGAAGTGAGTTAGCATTTTTGCGCCATAGGTTCCTAACCAGATTTCCAATGCTTTCTCCCCATAGGGTTTTCGGATTTGTGCCGAATATAAGGTCTGTGGCTAATAGTCGCGTAGCTATGTATAGGCTATAAGCAGTCTTGGCAGCTCTGGTAATTTGCTTTGCTCCAGGAGGTAGCAAATAGGCTACAAAGCATTCCGCTAACTTTAGCTAGCTAGTTCAATTCGGGAGGATGGCAGACTAACTGTTCAGTAGTGGTGAGTCACGTTGGCGGAATGCTGACTGATTGCTGTAGTAATGTAGTTCAATTTAGCATAACGTTATATTTCTACTTATATTATTATATATTTCTACGTGTGTGGTTCAAAAATTACAGAAAGTGTGTTTTTTTGCAGGGATTATCTTGCTTAACAAAACGGGAAAATACCTTCGGCTTATATTAACCACAGACCTTATATTTGGCACAACCTCAAAATCCCTATGGGAAAAAAGAATTGGGAATCTGCCGAGGGAACCCATGCCCGGAACAAACTTCCAAATTGGCCTACAAAAATACATCATGACTAGCACTCTATTGAGAGACATTAAGAAGGCGACATACAGTGTCCAAATTCTTCTATTACAATCATTTTGTGTCAGTTTAAATGTAAAAGTTTAAACATAAAAGGTGTAAAATGTCAACCTAACAGGAGGATTAAAGCATTTATATGAAGAAAGTGAGGCTAATGGCCCTTATGTAGGCAATGCATTTAAACATTCCTCTTCACAATACGTAAAAAGGAATGCGCTTTGTACCTTGGACCCATGGCATAATGACTCTGGAAGTTGCAAATGGTGAAGATCCCTTTTCTTTAGTGGATCAGGGCAGACGTATGGCTCCTGTGCGGATCATCCTGCTGGGGCACCTCGTGGCAGCGTGGGAACAGCCTGGCATCAAATCATGACCATGTTGCCTGTTGTCGGGGGTGCATAATTGGCCTTTCCATCACCACGGTAGACAGGGCTTCAACCGGCAGGATTGTTCCTGACTAGTAGCTCATTACAGAAGCCTCTGGTCAAACAGGCACCTGCAGTCTAGCTGTGAGAGCTGTGCATGAAGTGCGCTCCTCTGATGCGATGACAGCACACCTCGGCAGGTGGCCTGCAGAGCTGAATGAAGCGGCCGCTCTGGAGGAGAATGTGTGAGAGTGCTGGTCTGCACTCACACAGACGGATGGACGGATGTCACAATGGGGTATTTCACATTTTTAAAAAGGTGGTTTAGAAAATTGTGGTTTAAAAAAAATTGTTTAAAAAAGACCTGTGGTACGGGGCTGCTGAGTGGCTCATACTCCTGGGAGGGTTGCAGTCGGTTGGGATGACATCATGTCATCGCGCACCAGCAATCGCCGCAGGCTGTTCGGGTGGTCAACCGCAAGCCTGCTTGTCAAAGGGATAGTTCGCTTCCTCGAGTGCAAGCTGCACATTAAGTGTCTTTCTCCGACTCAAGTCTGTGCGAGGCCCCGCTTGCAAACTATGGTGTGAGTGGCAGCTGAAATCACCTGCTTCAGATGAGAGCACAGGCTTGCCTGTACTCTCCCAAAGTTGTGATGAGCAATGCAGAATGAATTGGGCGTTCAAAATTATGGATAAACAGCAGAAAAGCAGAAAAACATAACATAAATTCCTGAGGCATTGAGTGACGTAATCCCAAGAGGTGACTTGCTGTAACACATCTGAGTAAAGTAGTCACATCAGTGTATGAGTTACCAATGCAAATTGTGTGATAGTGAAGTACTGAAAAGGAAAACTATACAGCCAATAGTGGTCACCGATTTAAAAAGAGATACAGTATTGTATGGCCCTTTATTTAGTCGTCAGGGGCTGGATTTTGACAATTCTGGGGACTGAACTGAGTCTGAATCTGGGCTTGTCCATTACCCATTTGGTAAGTGAAGAGCCTACAGCAAGCAAAGAGCCTACAGCACACACATACACTCACACATACGCACACACACACGCACGCACGCACGCACGCACGCACGCACGCACGCACGCACGCACACACGCACACACGCACACACACACACACATACGTAAATATACGCACACAGATGCATGCACGTATGCACACACAGACACAGATGCTCACTCATGCTGACACTACTCACACTCCCTCACATACACTGCCTCGCCAAAAAAAAAGTCGTTTCGTTGGACCGCCTTTAGCTTTGATTACGGCGCGCGTTCGTCGTGGCATTGTTTCGACAACCTAATGCAACGTCATAACATTTATTTCCGTCCAGAGTTGCATTCATTTTTGGTCGAGATCTTGTATTGATGACAGGAGAGTCTAACCACTCCGTAAAGTCTTCTCCAGCACATCCCAAAGACTTTCAATGGGGTTAAGGTCAGGACTCTGGTGGCCAATTCATGTGTGAAAATGATTCCTCATGCTCCCTGAACCACTCTTTCACAATTTGAGCCCGATGAATCTTGGCATTGTCGTCCTGGAATATGCCCATTTATGGGATAACCTGGTCATTCAGTACATTCAGGCACTCAGGTGACTTCATTTTATTGCTGCATAATGTTGCTGAGCCTAGACCTGACCAATTGAAGCAACCCCAGATCATAACACTGCCTCCAGAGGCTTGTACAGTGGGCACTATGCATGACGGGTGCAATGGCGACTTTTCTTTTGGCCAGGCAGTGTATATAGTGATGGTGTCAGCCCTGGGGCACAGAAAAGAAGGCTGATAACCCGATAAGGAGGAATTTTGATATTCTGATGTTGGAAGGCATCCCTCAAGCAAACATCTGGGAGGCCTTCCTCTCCAGCTCCTGTTTCATCAAACTCTGCTTCTGTGATACCTCAGCCAGCTGTACAGCAGCCCCTGGAGGGATGGAAAAAATAGCATGAAACCCCATCAAAAGAGAATATCGCCTCTTTGATTGGTGGCCCCCTTCCCTCAGGACAGAGATAGAGGGGGGGGGGGGCTGTCCCACTCACATTGCTATGAGGAACAGTGGGTGTGGCACACCGAGAGGCAGTGGGACAGGTATACATGGGGCAGATGAAGCGACACGTTCTCAGATGGCAATGTTCTTCTTAATATGGAAGAATATTTTCTACACATGGATATTTGCACATATCCACAAATTACCATTGAAATCAAACTGAAAGCCTTTTGGAAACACATATGCATGCGCAGCAACACTTTAAATGAATTGCAGGATTGCGTTGAGTGTTGATTGTGGTACAGGAGGTGACAGGTCATCCGCTATGTGGGATTACCTCTGTCCCCAGCCCTCTATCTCATTAATATTCAAAACGTGGTCAGACCACCGCAGTGGACTACAGCAGATGAATTTTATGCAGACAGACAATCTCAGTGTCAAACCCCTGAAGCTCTCACTCGCTGGAAAGTCCTCTGCATACAGAACACACAGATAGAGATAGGTTCTGATGTGATACTGCACCAGCAACAGGTTCATATTCAGCTGCATTTTATTTTAAATCTCTCTCTCTCTCTTGCTCTCTCTCTCATATTCAGGTGGGACTGGAGGTGCCAAATTTATTTATAATTTTTTTTTAAAGAATGCACATGCTCACACACATTAATATGTATCAATAAGTCATACAAACCCCAATTCCAAAAAAGTTGGGACAGTAATGCACATAAAAGTAGAAAGCAGTCATTTGTAAATTCTCTTTTGCATATACTTAATTAAAAACAGTACAAAGAAAAGATATTTAATGTTTTACCTTATCAACTTTATTTTTGATGTCTGCAACACATTCCAAAAAAGTTGGGACAGGGGCAAAAAAGACTGGGAAGTTAAAAAAACAGGTGATGCTATCATGACTCATTTTCCTATTGAACTCTATGGAAAAATAAGTCAGGAGAAACAATCCTTGCTTGATCCATGCAAATCTACTGCATATCTGGCATCAGAGATATGGTTTGAGGCTTTTCTGATACCGCAGACCCTTGATGACTTACAGCTATTTAGCCAACCATTAATCTAATCTAATTTACATCTTAATCTAGTCCCACCCCCCAATTCCCATAGAGATCCATTCAAAGGCAGAGAGGTTATAGTATCGCTTGTAAGAGTACCTGAAAATAAGATATCAAGAGTCTTTTGATATCCTTTTATACCCAATCATGATAGCATCACCTGTTTTCCAGAATGTTTCAAACAGGTGGTTTTTGAACACACCAGTTTTATTTTCACCCCTGTCCCAATGTTTTTGGAACGTGTTGCAGGCATCAAATTCGGAATTAGCGTATATTTACAAAAATCAACAAAGTTGATAAAGTAAAACATGAAATATATTTTCAGGGATACAAAGTAAAAAGGGGGTGATCCCAAACGCGCTACAAGCCGGCTATATAAACAAGGAACTATAGGTGCTCAACAGAAGGACCAGTGAATAGAGAGAATACCAAACCCGGACTACTTCGCTAGGACTAACCCGAGATAAGGAGGACTGGAGCACACAGAGCTCAGAGCAAAACAAAATATTTTAATGCGACTGACGTTTCGACGTCAACGACGTCTTCTTCTTGATTTTCCATTTTGACTCTGAAGCAGACGTCGTTGACGTCGAAACGTCAGTCGCATTAAAATATTTTGTTTTGCTTTGAGCTCTGTGTGCTCCAGTCCTCCTTATCTCGGGTTAGTCCTAGCGAAGTAGTCCGGGTTTGGTATTCTCTCCATGAAATATATTTTCTTTGTAGTGTTTTCAATTAAATATATGTAAAAAAAGAATTTACAAATCACTGCTTTCTGCTTTTATGTCCGTTTTACATAATGTCCCAACTTTTTTAGAATTGGGGTTTGTAGAATGTAATATAGAAGAGCTGGTTTTCAGGTGTTGAGCCCTTGTGGAAGCAGAATTTCACATTAATTTATGCAAATTCTGTAATCTGCATAGTCATAACAAATCTGCTGTCACAAATCTGCTGTCAGAACAAATTTGATCCGGGCTGCAAAAATGATTGGTGACGCATTTAACGTTCTAAAACGGCTGAAGGCGTCCGTTGCATCCGTCGCTATAATGTATAACATTAAGCACGTCACCCGGATCATTTTTGCAGCCGGGTCAAATTTGTTGTGACAGCGTCAGCAATGCGAGTACACCGTGGTATGCCATTTTTAAGTTTTTCCTGTCAAACCGTCAAAATTTTGCAACTATTGCTCAACATTTCTGGAAAAAAGTAATATCAAAGAAGTCTAAATCACTTGAGTCAGACAGAACAATGAGGAGCCTCGGGGACATCTTTCATTTCCCAATATGGGGGTGGAGGCACATCTGCGAGAGTGGCGGGTAGCTACAGAGAAATTATTCTGAGATTGCTGCTCATTATGTTTGTAAGGAATACATTGTGGTGTCCCATTTCCAGTGGAATGGAGTTGCATGGATAACAAACATCCACATGCCGTGTCTATGGATTACTAATTTGATAGCATACGATAGTGTACGCGATGAAACACGTTGTTATGAATGGGTGGAATTTATACAGGGGAAGTGTTGTACAGTCGAAAGATAAACAGTTTCAACCCCAAGTCTGCCCTGTCCCACATCTGGATCTGGATCACACATCTTTCCTCTGTTCAATTTCATACTTGACTTGAACTATTAAAAGGTGGAAAACATGTTATTTTGGGGGTATTATGAATTTAACATGAATCGATATGGGGCATATTTGCAAGCTGCTTCTTCTCCTTTCCCTCACTCCCCCCCAACCTTCCCACACCCCCCCCAACCTGGCCAAAGTAATTTTCTCATCCTGTAACATGCTTCAGTAATCCTTCCCACATAAACAGGACCCTTAAACTGCGAGAGAGAGTGCCGTTGACATGGTAATGCTATACTCTTGGAATGGATTTACATTTATAAATCTCACGCAGCGTCTTAAAAGCCTGGTCAGTGATAATGGGAGCAGGGACAGAAACAAAGCAAACACTGCTTTGCATATTGTGGCAAGATAATCACGCCACCCCCGGGCTGAACCTACACACTGTGTGAGACTCATGCTCACTCCAGCCCAAAGTCTGAAGCCTCAATCAGATGAAGTTGCATGAAGCTCGCAGACAAATGGAAGCATCCAGCTGGAGTCTTTATAATTAAAAAGACATATTATTCGGGTTCAAAACACATATTTTGGTCCCTATTGTAACAAAATTGTACAGCATAAAATGAAATAAAGGTGACTATACAAAAGATCTAAAAAAAAAAAAGTATCATGAAACAAAGTAATATTCAAATATTATGCTAAATTGCAATGTATCGTCGCAGCTTACTTTTACCTTTGACCTGAGTAGCCAAAAATGTGCTCATGTGAAACTACACGTGCACAATATGCACATATGATACTACCCATGCAGTTTATTTTCTACCTCAGCTCACAATTGTTGTTTAAAAGTTATTGTGAAAGGAAACTTTTCTTATTGAAAGGTAACATTATATCCAGTGGTCGCTAAGGAGTTGGTTTGCTGATCTCTGAACAAAGCTTTTTTGTACTTTTTTGTACTGTGCTGTCTTGTTAAGGCCAGTTTCCACTGGAAAGGACTGCCAATGATAAATGATAAATAGTTTGCCAGCATTCATACAAGATAATTATTTATCATTATACACACCTGTCAATCAACATAATAATAATAATAATAATAATAATAATAATAAATATAGCTGCAAGCAGCGATTTCCGGGGACCGTGCGGCATTAGCGGCATTTGTCAAACGCAGAAACCGCAAAATGGTAGACAACTCTAGACAGGGTTGACCCAAAATACAAATATTTGTTTCTAATCAGGGCTTTTGCCATTGCTGATGGTATCTTAACCCGATCCAGTAAGGGCTTGCGTAATAAGTCTTTTAAGTACAAGTGAAACAGTGAACAGTTAATACTGTTAAATTGCTTAACTTTTGCAATAAAAAGGTGTTTCTTAATGTGAAAACAAAATTGAAAGAAGCATAGCATTTGCACAGTAGTTTTGCCAAACTTTAACCTAGCCATTGGTACCAAGGCGGAATTGAACCGCTGACCACATACATGGAAAGCCAATACTGAATCCGCTAGGCCAAAGCAGGTTAACAGAAATGAGGAGGCCAAATAAGACTTGTGTGTTGTGGTATCAGATTGTTTTGGCTTACTGACTTCATAATTCAAACAGATAACAGGTAATATTGTGAAATTTCCTAGCGTTTGCAATAAAAAGAACATTCTTACAATGTCGTGCACATTGTGTGCCTCAAAAAAAACTCTGGAATAGGTGGGGATCGAACCACCAACCTACTACACGGCAGTCGAATGCCTTAACCACTAAGCTACAGGAACTTTCACAGTTGGTATAGTAGGTAGACGGCCTGTTAAGCAGAGATAGAGTACTTGGCGGATGGCATACCTGCCATCCCAACATTTGTATTTCTTTAGTGCCACCATGCAGATTGATTGGGTTAAAACTGCAGGGCTTGATCTAACTCTCAATCAACCCACCAAGTTTCAGAACTTTATATCAAACGGTTTTAGAAGTACTTGCATTTGTGCGATAAGCCACGCCCAATGCAAAATCCATTGGCTTCTCATTCGGCCAATTTTTGACATACACCTTAGTAAAGTAATGCGTGTATGTAGGGAAACGGTTTGAATACCTTGAACAGGTTTGGTGCACATTGGTCAAATTCTGTAGGTTAAGTTCTTAAGTGTTTTACAAAAAATGCTAATTAGCGGAAAATCGAAGATGGCAGACTTCATGGTTTCTTGAGGCAAATTTGTTGGGCAGCAGTAGCGGGATGTATCCACCAACTTATGTGACTGTAGATCAAACGGGGCGTCGGCAGTGGTCGTGTCAATGATTTTTAATGAATTTTTAAATATTTTCTTACATTTGGATCTCTATAGCGCCACCACATGGCTCGATTGGGTTGAAACTGGAGAGGTCAGGTCCAGATGTTACTCTTAAAAGACTTTCCAAGGTTCGTAACTTTCTGTGAAATGGTTTTGGAATTATTAGCATTTTTGTGATAAGCCACGCCCACTGGATATTCATTGGCTCGTCATTCGGCCATCTTTTAAAATATCAAAATTCTGTTTATAACTTTTTTGAAGCATGGTGTAAGGAGTGTGTTTACCAGGTTTCATGTAAATTGGTCACATTTTATAGGAGGAGTAGTATTTTAAGTGTTTTACAAATAATGCTAATTAGCGGAAAATCCAATAGGACTAACGTCCTGGTTCCTTGAGGCAAATTTGTTCAGTATGAGCAGACGGACGTCTATCCCACATTTTGTGACTAGATAAAACGGGGCGTATGCAGTGGGCGTGTAAATTATTTTTTTGTGAATTTTAAATATTTTCTTATATTTGGATCTATATAGCGCCACCACGTAGCTCGATTGGGTTGAAACTGTAGAGGTCAATTCCACATGTTACTCTTAATAGATCTCCCAGGTTTCATAACTTTCTGTCAAATGATTTTGGAATTATCAGCATTTTTGTGATAAGTCACGCCCATTGAAAATTCATTGGCTCGTCATTCGGCCATATTTTAAAATATCAAAATTCTGAATATAACTTTTATGATACATGGTCTAAGGAGTGCGTACACCAAGTTTCATCTCAATTGGTCAAACTTTGTAGGAGGAGTAGCATTTTAAGCGTTTTACAAAAAATGCTAATTAGCAAAAAATCCAATATGGCTGACTTTATGGGTCCTTGAGGCAAATTTGTTCAGAATGAGCAAATGGACATGCATACCAAATTTTGTGACTCTAGGTGAAACGGGGCGTTGGCAGTGGGCGTGTCAATGTCAAAATTTTGTCACGTGCACTACAGCGCCACCAGGTGTTCAATCTGCGTCATAATATAGAGGATTCAAGAGTTTGGGAATCCCAACAAGCGTGCCAAGTCTGGTGATTCTAGGACAAACCAGCTCACAGGAATTTTAGGTGAAAGGGGAGAAAAAAAATAATAATAAAAAGAATCAGAACAAAAACAATAGGGTACCTGCAGCTTCGCTGCACGGTCCCCTAATGATAATAAACCAACCACGTTCGCCATTCAGAGTGGTTCCACAGTTTAGGGGCATGAAAGCAGAAGGGGGCTTTTTTATGTATTGGTGGACCCAAGAGCTCTGGCAGGGACATAAAATGATAAGCAATCTGTGATATGTGAAGGTTCTAGGCCATTAAGTGCTTTAAAGACAAGTAAAAGAACCTTAAAATCTATTTGAAAAGATACAGGTAACCAATGTAGAGCAGAGGTATGTGTTAAAATTCTTTCTGCAGTATTCTGAATTAGCTGTAATTTTTCTATGGATTTCTTTGGTAGCCCTGTAAAAAGAGAATTATAGTAATCCAGTCTGTTTGTGATAAAAGCCCAGCATTTCGGAATCTTTTTGAGTTTAAAAAAGGTGTCACTTTAGCAATGTTTCTAACTCTAAGATGAAAAAAGGCGGTCTTTAGCTGCCTTGTTAAAATGTGAATGAAAACTTAGATCAGAATCTAAAATGTAAAAAAAGGACAATCTCTGTCTTCATTTAGATTAATTTAGAGAAAGTTTTTGCTCATCCACATATTGATATCAGTGAGAGAGGCAGTGGGATTGTTTAACAGATAAGTACAACTGCATGTCATCAGCATAACAGTGATAGTTGACATTGTGATGACTTATGAGGTCACCTAGGAGGAGCATATATAGAGAAAATAAAATCGGCCAGGAATGCTTGCCGTAGTCAATGTTATCAATTGTTCAAGATGCATGTTTACCCAGGCTGACTAAGAACCGTCTCCCTGTTACATATGAGTGGAACCAGTCAATGACACCCAACAGCCCAACCCATTGCTCTCGTTTATCAATTAAATTACTAACAATTAATCAATTAATATAACATACACTCGCCTACTGTAGGGACAGACAAATTGTTAAGATGTGTTCTGTCATTGGAGATGTGCTATAAAAATAGTTCTGACAATTACCTGAACGATTATTGTTATAGCTCATTAATGTAGATATCATTGTGGTGTAGACACTTTCATTCTTTTCAATTGGAATCATTTTTACAATTTTATAGTCATCTTTAAATGTATCATTCCCAACGTACACTTGCCTTTATAAGAGAGGACATCACCCTCACTAGCTATGAAACTTTAAACTGTAGGCTATATAATGAGAGGGGTAAATGATGCAAAAAAAGAAAAAGTCTCCCAGCCCATCACATCCTGACAAAATATGTTCTTTGTTCTATCACTTGATCTATTTATTTCTTTTTCATTGTTACATACTATTTATATGGACTGAAATATATGAAATCCAATGGAGAGTAAGCCATGAAATTAGTTTTTGTCACTTTGTGAGGAAAGATCATTTCTAAATGGGTTGTACAATACATGTGTCTGTAGGCCAAACCCAGAATGCTACCCAGAAAGGACGTTTTAAGAATATTATGGGCATTGATTTTATGGGATTTATAGGTGGGGGCTGACCTCCATTGTGTAGCTAAATCAAAATAAATAAAAACTTAGTGTTGACTCAGACCATCTGGGAACCTGTCAGGTTATTTAACCTCACTGTTTGACAGTGTAGCTTATATCAGGTGTTGTTCCTTCCATGCATTATTCATGAAAAGCGATGCCATGCGGTTAAATTAAGTCTTTCAGATTGGTTGAATAAAATCTGATCTCTCCAAAAAACACAATGTAATCATACTTTTGTTTAAATATTTTCATCGGCACTCCAAATTGATATGATATTTTGCCATTATGTGTACGGGATATAAGGATATTAGTTAAAACAACTCTTTCCACAGTTCCCCTTTCTATTGTATTTGTGTATTTAAAAACATCTGTTACATGATGTATTTCAACACTGCATTTAAATATTAAAATGGGCATATTAAAACTGAAATATTTTTTCTGTTTCCTCTGACTGGTAATACATGCACCAGATGGGATGCAATACCAGGGTAAATATTATCTTTCATACTTATTCTCGTATTACAAGGCAAAATACATTCCTCCACAGAATGTATTTACTTAAGACATATGTTCTTTAAAATAAAGAGAAATTGGGAGCCCTCCTAGATTAAATTGCACAGCGGGCCTCTGTGTGACTCTCATAGCGCTGTCAAGTGCTGTTAACAGAAGAGAAAAATAAACAATGTTGTGAATAATTCACACCTCTTTTGTCCAGAACAAAATGATGTTTGGAAAAATGACTATGATTTTTGAGTATTTCTCTAACTAGTATCTATCTTTAAACTATGTTTTCTGTTTTATTTGAACAGAAACATTTAGGGAAGGAGTCATGGTCTGTGAGAAGAAAAGAGAAATAAAAATAAAATAAAAATTATGACCTCATGACTTCTTGATGATGAAAAGAGGCAAGCAGTGTGCAGAGCTTCTTCCACATTAAATGGAAAACCCTTCTGTTTATTGCCTGTACAGTGAATCAGAGCCTTAATTATCCCTGCATTTTTAATGTGAAGAGGTACTTTAGGTTGCAATTAATTGATGACTAATCAAGGTTGTGAATTCTTTGGACCTCTAACA
The DNA here is from genome assembly GCA_029718625.1 of Synaphobranchus kaupii. Classification (NCBI taxonomy): domain Eukaryota; kingdom Metazoa; phylum Chordata; class Actinopteri; order Anguilliformes; family Synaphobranchidae; genus Synaphobranchus; species Synaphobranchus kaupii. Next base: position 53,903,184 of record CM056382.1, read on the forward strand.
GACCCTAATTTGCCAACCTCCTGAGTCAAGCACTGTTTTCCTAACATGTCACAAGCAGCATTAGTATAACAGCATTATGAATGATGAGATTTATTTAACATTTTATTTAAAATGTACATTTTATGATTCCCTGAAAACATAAGTGACTCCATGGCATACCTACTGTATAAAAGCTAAGCCTAAAGTAACATTGCATTACATCGAGTAATGCAGAATAGATGCGGTACAGCACTGTTTGGCATGGCTTGGCACCGGCCTTAAATGGTGGAGGCAAATGACTTGAAAACAGAATGAAAAATGAAAAACTGAATATTTGCCTAAATGAGCTAGCCAACTACTTGATCAAACTGTAAGGAAACTGAAAGGTCTCAGTGATAAATGACTATGGGCCTGTTTTCCAGACAAGGATTAAGCCTAGTCTTGGACTACAAACATTTCCCCAGTGGCGATATACACTGAAAAAGAAAACTTAGTCTTGGACTAGGCTTAATCCTTAACGAGCCTTATTGGGGAGCCTTATGGATTAAGCCTAGTCCTAGACTAAAAGAAAAATTCAATGAAGATCTCCATTGAAAATTTTTTTTTCGCTAGGCTAGGCCTAATCATGGGCCTAATTAATGTCTGGGAAACCAGCCATTTAAATTTAAAATGATGACTGATCAACTATTCACTTCCTCAATTAATTTCTCTTATGATTTTAAACAATCTAGTTTATTTTAGCATTGCTTTTTCCATGTAATTTACGTCACTGAAAAACGTTCACAGTAAATGAAAATGCTCCAGAAATCAGCCCCTGGTGTTTAAAATTCTGATTTAGGTTCACATTATCACCTCACTGCAAGTTATTATGTTCAAGGCCTATGCTTCTTAGACTCCCCTTTCTCTGTACAACTCGTTAAATCAAAGGAAAATTAGTGTTTGTTAAGGATGTGTTTATTTTCAAAAAGCAATAATAATCTTACTCAAGGCAACTAATTATTGCGCAGGCCCTCTGTGTCACAGAACGGAAAGGTTCAGGGGAACTGCACCAGCATGTTAATAGTGTTTTGTGTCTTTTTCTTTTTAAATCATTTTGCATCTCATTTCAAAGTGTGAAAATCAGTATATCCATGTCACATTTATTACAAGAAATGTCACACTATGCGAATGTTGAGGAATGTGAACATTTTCTGATTGTTCTCAAAGGTGTGATGATGCTCAAAAGCAGCCATTTATTCGGTTTCATGTGGAAATTTGCTATAAATGGGACAGGGAAATCCATGCGCTTTTTCAGCAGACACCCTATCAGCGGAGGTAGACAAATTAAAGACCACCATTCAGGATATGTCAAATGCAAGACGAAGCAAAATTGAGATTTGCTAGGTCGGCACAATGAAGGTAGACTTTCGTATACTGAAAATTGCAGATCAGAGAGGGCTGTGCTGCTAGACTTGGGGGAAGGAATCTATTTTCTAATGCTGGTACTTATCCTCTGTGCAAAAAGTCTGAGCCTCTGTTCTTGTCCTTCTGATTAAAGTTCTGCCTTCATTTTAGGCACAAGTTACACACGCATCACTTGTCAGAATGTTTGCAGCGTTCAGGATTGGTGGCAGTTATGAACATGGAAGGGGTTGATCTGGTGTCAACAGGCCAAAGCAGCAATGTGGGAGAAATGGAAGTAGCATAGATCTGAGAAGGGGTGGAAAGGTCTGAAACTCCCATCAACCCCAGAGCCAGTCAGATACATCGCAATTTACAGTAGGATGTTCAGCTTTGATGAAACTTCTTTGGAGACAAAAGGCTTGGCAGTAGAGTGAGAGACCTAATTGCGTTTTTTGCCATCACCATGGCAAACGGTCAGAACTGTAAAAAATAATATGTTTAAGAATGGGGAGATTTGCTGAAATTAAGATGGAATATGATAGAAATATGTCCCGATTGTATACCGTCTTCACGCTAGAGTCACTTGAAACAGGTGAAAACTGATTGCAATAAAATACACTGCAACCACTTTTCAAGAAATGGTTCACTGAGTGCTCACAGCTAATATTAGTGGGGAAATAGTCAATGGCTCATGGGGAAATGTATCTGAGAAGTGTACTTGCTCCAGTCACAGTGCTTCCAGCATGGGCACAGGAGTAAATCATTGACAATAGAGAATACACTACATTTTAAAGAATTAAGAACCAATTTTTTGTACATTTGTCCAGGTATATAACTGATTGGATTAATGGGGGCGTTACGAATGGCTTGGTCTACAGCAGTGACCCCTTACTATGGTGAGCTGCTAGCCCATGTTTGCATACTGTATCTAGATACTGTAATCGTTTTACTCTCACGTGCACTGTTTGTACAGATTTCTTTAACAACAAAAAATAGAACTCAATGATTGTAACTAAAAGCTGATGTAATCAAGCCACTGGAATGAGGGATCTAGATCACACAAATTCTGACAGTACTGCACTTTGTACTGTACTGTACTTTGTAACTGTTTGTGGAAGACCAATCTAATTGAAAAGCTCTGTACTGTACTCTCCTTTGACCCCATGTTTGCAGAAGGCCCATCTAGGTGAAAAGAAAGGCTTTTTAGAAATCTTAATGGATTCAAATGACACAATTACAAACATTGCATGTAGCACCAGCCTCAGTCTTCAGAGTATTCTCATTTTACAGCTACATGGTACAATAGGGCCACCCTTTATGGACATAACCACTGTTCTTTTTTACGCACAATTGGCCAATTACGCATTACATGGCCAATAAAAAACACCAATTGGTGTTCATGCAAAGCTTTTATGCTTTTGTAGGCAGTATGAGGTGATAAGCATCAAATCCTAGGTGGGTCTTCACATGATGCAGCAGTTTGTAATCTGAATAGCCTCTGTAAGAAGCCAGGTGTAAAAATGCCCCAGAGGTTGAACAATATGAAATTTAATCTTTCTATAGTTGACTAAGAGGTGATGAACTACTTCAAGAATAAAGAATATGATATTTTATGTCTATAATGTAACGTTCCGTTCCCGTCCTGTCCGTTTTCCATGTTTTCCTTGTTTCCTTCCGTGTCATGTTGGATCCCTTGTCCGTGTTTCCCTCCTGGCTGTGGACTGGGCGTCTCCCTCGGGTACTTTTGGTTTCATTTTCCACTTTAGCTTCCGCCTATCACTCGCCCCTCTCGTTACTCACATTCCTCACTGCTGTGCTTCGGCAATCACTCCTGATTTAACATCACACCTGTTTCTCGTTTTCTCCTTCACTTCCTGCACCATTTAAACCCCTGGCTGGCTGCTATTCAGCGCCAGTTCGTTGACTAACCTACCGTGTTTGTTTCGTATCCCGTTTCTGGTCCAGTGTTTGTGAGCCTGCTGGTTCATACCTGTTCGCCTGGTTTCCTGACTGGTAGCTATCTCTGCTAATCTTTCGCTGCTGCATGCATTTACCTGTTTCCCTTCAAAACCTCCAGACGCCGCAGTTCCAGTCTTCCCGCAGCTGTGTTTGTCCTCCCCGTGTTACGTACCTCCCGTACTCGTGTTGCGGTACCAGGACCTCTGCATGCCAGCCGGCTTACGCCAGTATTGCCCGAGCTACGCCGCACCTTCCAACTCGGCGGTGCATTCACCAGCTACAGTCCTGTCACAACACCCTGCCTTTAACCTCTGCTTTCTGCCCGGTTACTCAAGCTACCCGGTCCAGTTTCCAGTCCTGTTCCAGCCCAGTTCCGATCCAGTTCCCAGTCCAGCTCCAGTCCAGTTTCCAGTCCAGTTCCAGTCCAGTTCCGGTGTTTTAGACACCTCCGTTCAAGTCCAGTTCCGGCTTGGAACAAAGTTCCGTGCCGTCCCCTGTGTTCCTGAGTGGACCTCCCGGTCCAGCTTCCAGTCCAGTTCCAGTCCAGTTCCGGTGTTTTAGACACCTCCGTTCAAGTCCAGTTCCGGCTTGGAACAGGTTCCGTGCCGTCCCCTGTGTTCCTGAGTGGACCTTCCGGTCCAGTTTCCAGTCCAGTTCCCAGTCCAGTTCCAGTCCAGTTCCGGTGTTTTATACACCTCCGTTCAAGTCCAGTTCCGGCTTGGAACAAGTTCCGTGCCGTTCCCGTTTCCTGAGTGGACCTTCCGGTCCAGTTTCCAGTCCAGTTCCGATCCAGTTTCCAGTCCAGTTCCAGTCCAGTTCCAGTCCAGTTCCGGTGTTTTAGACACCTCCGTTCAAGTCCAGTTCCGGCTTGGAACAGTTCCGTGTTTCTTCAAGTCCAGCTCCGGCTTGGAGCAGTCCTCAGTTGGACGCTATCCTGTGTTAACTAACTAACCTGTTTTGCTCCCGTGTACAGCTTTGGGACCACCCCAACGCTTAATAAAGTTCCACTTTCTGTAATCTGTCTCCTGGTCGTTGCACTTGGGTTCGTCCCGTATCAGGATCGTAACAGAACGAACTGGCCAACAATATGGACCCAGCCGATCTGGAACAGATTCGCCACGCCTTCTCCTGCCAAACTGCGATCAGCGACCAACAGGGTCGCCGTCTGGATGATGTGCTGGAAGTAGTTAGGGGCATCACGGAGCAAGTATCCCAACTTTCGCTCCACCAACCGCTACTACGGATTCCAGCCAACCCTACTCCTTCCTCTCCCGAACCCCATCCGGAGGCACCGGCTCCCACTTCCAGCCGTGAGCCCCGTGTACAACACCCCGAGTTATATCGCGGGGGGTTGGGGAGATGTCGTGAATTTCTACTTAAATGTGACATAGTGTTTCGGATGCAGCCCTCCTCCTTCGCCTCTGACTCCAGCAAGATCGCGTTCATTATGAGCAGCCTGGGAGGGAGCGCCCTGGAGTGGGCTACATCCATCTGGGACAGCCAGGCTCCGTTATGCAGCAACTTCGCAGCCTTTACGGCGGAGATGCGACGTGTGTTTGAACACCCGACCTGTGGACGTGACGCTACCCAGCGTCTGCTTCAAGTTCGCCAAGGCAACCGCAGTGTCGCAGAAATGGCCATTCAGTTTCGTACCCTCGCCGCGGAGTCAGGATGGAATGACGCCTCCCTCCAGGGGGCTTTCCGCCAAGCTCTCAGCGAGGAACTCAAGGACCAGCTTGCCACTCGGGAGGAATCCAACTCCCTTAATAGCCTCATCAGCCTCGCTATAGCCATCGATAATCGTCTCCGCATCCGGGCCCGGGAGCGGGGAGGAAGTTCCGGGCGTCATTCGCCCTCCGTCGTCTCTAATGTTCATTCACACTCCTTCACTGGATCTCGGGCGCCTACGGGCGGGTCCGAGGAAGAGCCCATGCAACTGGGCAGAGTTGCGGTCAATCCCGAGGAGCGTCAGCGCCGTCAGCGCACCAGATCCTGTTTCTATTGCGGCAAGCCTGGCCATCAGATCGCCTCCTGTCCCATTCGCCCAAAAGAAGGGGCTCGCCAGTAAGACTGGGCGTACTGACGAGCCCCATCGTCCCCAACCATGCTGCCCAGGACCGCCTCATGTTCAAGGCTACTCTCCTTTGGAGGGACAAGACCCTATCTTCTTCGGCCCTAATTGACTCCGGAGCTGACGCCAGCTTCATGGATATCACCTTCGCCAGGAGGGCCGGCATTCCCACGGAACGTCTCACTTCACCCATTTCAGCTCTAGCTCTGGACGGTAGGAGGTTGGGGTTAGTTACCCACTCCACCGTTCCTATCCAATTAGTTCTATCTGGCAATCATCGGGAGTCCATTCAGCTATTACTGATTAACTCCCAACAATCTGCTCTGGTTTTAGGTCAGACCTGGCTTCGCCTCCACAATCCCCATATTGACTGGAAAGCCGGTCGCATCCTGGCGTGGAGTGCCCACTGTCTAGCCAGCTGTCTCCGTTCTGCACTACCCCCTCCGGGGCCCAGTAAACCCTGTTCCATGCAACCTATACCGGATTTAACGAATGTTCCCAGCGAGTATCACGACCTCGCGCAAGTATTTTCTAAATCACGTGCTCTGTCCTTACCTCCTCACAGGCCGTATGACTGCGCCATTGACCTACTGGCTGGAGCTAAACTGCCATCGGGACGCCTCTACAGTCTGTCTGGACCGGAGAAACTAGCCATGGAGGAATACATCCACGACTCCCTCGCTTCGGGTATTATCCGTCCCTCTTCATCCCCAGTCGGTGCAGGGTTCTTCTTCGTTGGGAAGAAGGATGGCTCCCTGCGACCCTGCATCGACTACCGGGGCCTCAACCAGGTCACCATCCGTAACAAATACCCTCTTCCCCTCATTAACACCGCCTTTGAAGCCCTCTCTCCAGCTGTGACGTTCACCAAGCTCGACCTCCGGAATGCGTATCACTTGGTGCGTATCCGTGAGGGGGACGAGTGGAAGACTGCTTTTAATACCCCGTTGGGCCACTACGAATACCTGGTGGTCCCTTTCGGCCTTACTAACGCCCCAGCAGTCTTCCAGAGCATGGTGAACGACGTCCTGCGGGACCTCCTAGGGAGGAGCGTTTTTGTTTATATCGATGATATTTTAATTTTTTCTCAATCCCCGCAGGAGCATGTCCGTCACGTTCGAGAGGTTCTCCAGCGGCTGTTGGAGAATCAGCTATTTGTTAAGGCTGAGAAATGTTCCTTCCACGCTTCCACGGTCCCGTTCCTCGGCTTCATTATCGAGGAGGGCAGTATCCGGGCGGACCCTGTGAAGATCAAGGCGGTGACAGAATGGCCCCAACCCACCTCCCGCAAGCACCTTCAACAGTTCCTGGGGTTTGCAAATTTCTACCGCCGCTTTATTCGCAATTACAGTTCCATTGCTGCTCCCCTGACTAAACTCACTTCCGTTGCCCTGCCTTACTGTTGGAATTCCGATGCCCAGCGAGCTTTCGAGCTACTCAAGGCTCGGTTTTCCTCAGCACCTATCCTCCTTCACCCTGACACTTCTCGGCAGTTTGTCGTTGAGGTGGATGCCTCCGACACCGGCGTGGGGGCCATTCTGTCTCAACGGTCCGCCTCTGATAGCAAGCTCCATCCCTGCGCATTCTTCTCCCGGAGGCTGTCCTCCGCCGAGAGGAACTACGATGTCGGGGATCGGGAACTGCTGGCGATAAAACTGGCTCTTGAGGAGTGGCGCCACTGGCTGGAGGGGGCAGGTACCCCTTTTCTTGTTTTTACCGACCATCAAAACCTCATTTATTTAAGATCTGCCAAGAGGCTCAATTCTCGTCAGGCTAGATGGTCGTTATTTTTTGCACGCTTTAATTTCTCTGTTTCTTTCCGCCCTGGTTCCCGTAACATTAAAGCAGATGCCCTGTCCCGCATTTTTTCCCCTCCCTCCAGTCCTGCTGATCCGGAGCCCATTTTGCCGGCCTCCTGTGTGGTGGCTGCGGTCTCCTGGGAGATTGAGGGCATTGTGAAGGCCGCCCAGACTTCCCAACCGGACCCCCGCAATAACCCTAACTCCTGTCTTTTTGTCCCCGATTCCGTCCGCTCCCAGGTCCTCGAATGGGTTCACGCCTCGTGCCTGGCATGTCACCCAGGTGTCGCCAGAACTATCGCCCTCGTCAGGAGGAGTTTCTGGTGGCCTACCCTTAAAGGGGATACCCGTGCCTTCGTCCTGGCCTGCTCGGTGTGCGCCAGGAGCAAGGCTTCCCACCAGCCTCCCTCCGGTCTTCTCCTTTCCCTCCCCGTCCCTGGCCGTCCTTGGAGTCACATTGGTGTGGACTTCGTAACCGGTCTGCCGTTGTCAGAAGGTAACACCGTCATTCTGACAATAGTGGACCGGTTCTCCAAGGCGGTTCACTTTGTTCCCCTCCCCAAGCTCCCGTCCGCCCTTGAAACCGCTGAGCTCTTGGTGCTACACGTGGTCAGGCTGCACGGGATCCCCTCTGACATCGTGTCAGACCGTGGGCCCCAGTTCTCCTCCCGAGTTTGGAGGGCGTTCTGTGCAGCCCTGGGTGCCTCTCCTAGTCTTTCCTCGGGTTTTCATCCCCAGTCTAATGGTCAGGCAGAGAGGGCGAACCAGGACCTGGGGGCCGCCCTGCGGTGCGTTACAGTGCGCAATCCTGCCTCTTGGAGCCGTTTTCTCCCCTGGGTCGAGTACGCACATAACTCCCTTAAGAGTGCCTCTACTGGCCTATCCCCGTTTGAGTGTGCTTTAGGCTATCAACCCCCTCTTCTGTCGACCCAGGAGGCCGAGATAGCTGTCCCCTCTGTTAGGGCCCATGTCCTTCGTTGTAAAAACATTTGGAGACTCACACGCACCGCACTCCTTCACGCCAATTCCCGCTCCCAACGTCTGGCGGACCTTCACAGGACCGCAGCCCCACAGTATAGGGCCGGTCAGCAGGTCTGGCTCTCCACTGCAAACATCTCCCTTCCCTCTTCATCCAGAAAGCTTCAGCCCCGTTTTATTGGTCCCTTCCCCATCATTTGTCTAGTTAACCCGGTGTCTGTTAAACTTTCCCTCCCCGCCTCCCTCAAAGTTTACCCTGTGTTTCATGTGTCCCAGGTTAAGCCTGTCTCCTCCAGCCCCCTCAGTACCCCTACCATCCCGCCTCCTCCCGTCCGAGTTGTTGACAACGCCCCGGCCTACACGGTGAACCGTATTATTGATATCCGCCGCAGGGGCCGGGGTTTCCAATACCTCGTCGACTGGGAGGGGTACGGTCCTGAGGAGAGGTCGTGGCTCCACAAGAGCCTGATCTTGGATCATTCAGTAATCCAAGACTTCCACGAACAGTTCCCTGACAAGACCAGGCCTCCGGGTACGCCAGGTGGCGTACATTGAGGGGGGGGTACTGTAACGTTCCGTTCCCGTCCTGTCCGTTTTCCATGTTTTCCTTGTTTCCTTCCGTGTCATGTTGGATCCCTTGTCCGTGTTTCCCTCCTGGCTGTGGACTGGGCGTCTCCCTCGGGTACTTTTGGTTTCATTTTCCACTTTAGCTTCCGCCTATCACTCGCCCCTCTCGTTACTCACATTCCTCACTGCTGTGCTTCGGCAATCACTCCTGATTTAACATCACACCTGTTTCTCGTTTTCTCCTTCACTTCCTGCACCATTTAAACCCCTGGCTGGCTGCTATTCAGCGCCAGTTCGTTGACTAACCTACCGTGTTTGTTTCGTATCCCGTTTCTGGTCCAGTGTTTGTGAGCCTGCTGGTTCATACCTGTTCGCCTGGTTTCCTGACTGGTAGCTATCTCTGCTAATCTTTCGCTGCTGCATGCATTTACCTGTTTCCCTTCAAAACCTCCAGACGCCGCAGTTCCAGTCTTCCCGCAGCTGTGTTTGTCCTCCCCGTGTTACGTACCTCCCGTACTCGTGTTGCGGTACCAGGACCTCTGCATGCCAGCCGGCTTACGCCAGTATTGCCCGAGCTACGCCGCACCTTCCAACTCGGCGGTGCATTCACCAGCTACAGTCCTGTCACAACACCCTGCCTTTAACCTCTGCTTTCTGCCCGGTTACTCAAGCTACCCGGTCCAGTTTCCAGTCCTGTTCCAGCCCAGTTCCGATCCAGTTCCCAGTCCAGCTCCAGTCCAGTTTCCAGTCCAGTTCCAGTCCAGTTCCGGTGTTTTAGACACCTCCGTTCAAGTCCAGTTCCGGCTTGGAACAAAGTTCCGTGCCGTCCCCTGTGTTCATGAGTGGACCTCCCGGTCCAGCTTCCAGTCCAGTTCCAGTCCAGTTCCGGTGTTTTAGACACCTCCGTTCAAGTCCAGTTCCGGCTTGGAACAGGTTCCGTGCCGTCCCCTGTGTTCCTGAGTGGACCTTCCGGTCCAGTTTCCAGTCCAGTTCCCAGTCCAGTTCCAGTCCAGTTCCGGTGTTTTATACACCTCCGTTCAAGTCCAGTTCCGGCTTGGAACAAGTTCCGTGCCGTTCCCGTTTCCTGAGTGGACCTTCCGGTCCAGTTTCCAGTCCAGTTCCGATCCAGTTTCCAGTCCAGTTCCAGTCCAGTTCCAGTCCAGTTCCGGTGTTTTAGACACCTCCGTTCAAGTCCAGTTCCGGCTTGGAACAGTTCCGTGTTTCTTCAAGTCCAGCTCCGGCTTGGAGCAGTCCTCAGTTGGACGCTATCCTGTGTTAACTAACTAACCTGTTTTGCTCCCGTGTACAGCTTTGGGACCACCCCAACGCTTAATAAAGTTCCACTTTCTGTAATCTGTCTCCTGGTCGTTGCACTTGGGTTCGTCCCGTATCAGGATCGTAACATATAAGGTCTTAAAGCACAACTGAACTTTGGTAGAACTTTTGGTTGTGAAGTTACCTGGCCATGATGTGAGTCCAAATGGTGACGAATTATGTTATATTCATTAGTTGCTCTGTGCTCCCCTGGGGTGATAATCAAGAATAGGGTATTTGTCGCTCTCCATTCACTTCTATAGGGCAGCTAAAATGGTCTCAAAATGACACTTCTAGCCTATACCCTATATTCTGGATTATCACCCCAGGGGAGCACAGAGCAAATAACAAGCATATTTCGCCACCATATCATGGCCAGGTAACTACAGAACCAAAACATTCTGTAGTTACAAAAGTTCTACCAAAGTTCAGTTGTGCTTTAATTATATTTGAGCAGGTGTTGCAAAGCTTCCTGGCCTCTGACATGTCAGTATAGTCAGTCAAAAACAAACCAAATATGGGTGTATTTGGATATTCCGATTATCACTGGAACTTGCATAAGGTGTTTTGTGTGTTTCAACTATGCCATTCAGTCAGTACGCAGCATTCACAGTACACAGCTATTTGATATATCTCTGGTGATGTTGCTATGGACACTGTGGTGGATTCACGAGAGTTGTTTTTTACAGTCAACACACACACACATACACACACAGCATTCAAAGATTATGACTACTTTTTTGATGCACATGTAAAAATAAATAAATAAATAAAACCATCCATTATGTTTACATAATAAAGTACATTTGTAAAGTTTGTAACAGCATTGGCCAATCAGACATTAAAATCAGCTCTTACAGCATGTTACACTTCACAAGTGTTCACAAGCCAGTAGCCCCCAGATAAAAAAATAATTAGAGGGCTACTGTACGGTTGACTACAGATACCTTTAATGACTGACAGAAATGAGTGCCGTGAAGTGTGATAACATGAAGAACACCTCTGGTCCACAGTACAGTATACTGATGCATCCAATGTCAGGTACAGAATTGACTACTTTAGATTAACTGTCCCATGCCTCTTGAGTATCCTACCCACACAGTACTATTGTAACAGTTTTATTTTGCAATTTGGGCATAGGCTTCTTTGATTTAATGGATTTTCATATTTCAGTCACGTCAGCATTACCCTCAGACTCCAGTGACTGTACCTTTCAAGTGTAATCCCAAGGCTAGGATCTCCCAGCTGAGAAGAAATGGACCAGCAGAGTTTAATTGGTCATTTATTTTTTATTAGTTGTGTCACTGGCCAGCCTTTCTGTTTAAGGCTTAAAGGCCATACAGAATCATGCTGTTGAATTTTTTTTTTTAAATTGTATCTGCTTAACTTCTAATGTTATGCTAAAAATGGAAATCATGAATATGGAATTTTTGAAAGTATGGTAAAATATTACAGAAATTCTGATATGCAGTAAAAAAACCTTGAAAATATAAAAGATTATTTATACAAACAACGAGTGAGAGAACATCTTTTAAGCAGTCATACATGCATAGGTATGCCACAAACACATTGCACTTCAAAACCACAGAGTTCAGAATTAAATAATAAAATTAAATTAACTAAAATATTCAAGAACTGTTATAGTTACCTGGCTCACATTCATGCTTTATGGCTGTGAAGTTTAAAGCCAATTTATGATATGTTATATTTTAAATCACAAGAAAAAATACATATTTCAGGAAATTTACAGAAGAGTCTTATTCCGTTAAAAAAGTATATCTAATTCACACAACGTAGGAGTGTGTGTTGAGATGTCTCTGTAAATGATAAAATGTGTCTTTCACAAATCTCCAAAAGCCAGTTAAGCTGTGAGGCTGTTTACATGAAGCAAACTGATATACTGTGGTGGATTACGGAGATGTGAGAGCGTGCAGCTGCACTCTCTAATGAAGCAGGGCCTTGAGGTCCACCATTCTCCAGCATCATCAGCACGCCTGCGGACAGAGCAATTCAGAAAGAGTCAGAGGAGAGAGAAAGCAGAGGCAAAGACTGTGAGATTCAGAGGCAGCGAGAGAGATAATGGCACAGGGAGTCAGATGCAAAGAGAGATCGAGAGAAGGTGAGTTAGAGGAAGTGAAAGAGTTAAACATACACATCCTGAAGTCATACTTTCCTGTGCAAGCTGTATTCTTTTATATATATATATATATATATATATATATATATATATATATATATATATATATATATATATATATATATATATATAAACATAGTACACATGGCACCAAATGGTCCAGAGTCCCCATTTGATATTTTTGTGTGAGCCAGAAATAAGTATCTGTTGTGTGGGAAGAAAAACCCATGGCAGTGTTGATGTGTGCTTTGTTAGGGTTGGAGTGAAAACCTACTGGACGGATGATCTCCAGGAACAGATGTTGGGGACCACTGCCATAGCCCTACAAGACGTCAACATTTTCTTGTGTTTTTAAGATAAAATATAAGAGGTTTTAGAAGATTTCAATGTAGATTGTTGTCTTAAAACATATATAGGATATAGTAATATAGAATTATATGGCGATAATCTAAAAGTGACACATTTATTACAAAATACTTAGCAGCCAATTTGTGCATTGCTAACCTGCACAAATGAAGATGGTTCTCCAAGTGCGGTAACTTCCCTCTGGGGCAGGGGAAAGGTGGGTGGTGGTGCTCTGGTCTACAGCCGACAGTGCTCCTGTGCTTTGGTCTGCACAGAAAAGTCTCATATTTAATTTACGGATGATCAAAGCAGCCCACGCTTTGCTCACCAGGCTATCAGTTTAATCACAGCAGACATAATTCCCAACCTCATTCAGACCTTTTCAGTGGTGATTATGAGACTAGGAGGATAATCAGAAGGTTACCTAACTATTCATAAAGGTATAACTATTAATAAATGTATTACATCTAAAATGGTTTTGTAAGATTGGTGATACTATCCAACTTCTTTTCCATTCGCTGAAAAGAAAACGTCTGTGACCATTCTCCCCGTCTAGAATTAAGCACCCCGTCTCAAAAGAATTAAAGGATACCCTGGCTTACATTACATTACATTACGTTCATTTGGCAGATGCTTTCATCCACAGCGACATACAATAAGTGCTTATAATTTCATTAGTTATTCTCTGGTTGTAAAAGTAATATGCAATATTTTCTGTCTTTAGTAAATTGATTAAGAGATTATCAAGAGCTTCATACTTAAGAAATATTATAAGTTCAATTGCATTCCTTTATTTCATTTCTGTATTATAGTTTTGCAAGTGTTGCAATTCCCATTGGTGACATTTTCAATTTTTAGAACTAGTGTGCAACCACAAAAACGGTAACAACATTAGCATGCGTCACAGAAACAGACCTGTTATCATGAGCCAAGAAAGGGTAAGAAACCAAACAGCAATAAAATAATTGAAGAAAATTCAGTGAAGTCATAGAAATGCGTTAAGTCATGATCGCTGTGATGTTCTCACTCCCGTCCTCTTGTGTCCCGTGTTTTACCTGTTCCCTCTCGTATATGTTTGTTTTTTCCTTGTTTGTTTCCCTCGTGCTGCAGGTTGGGCATGGTTTTCCCTTTCGTGTCACTCTGTTCCACTACTCGTTATCCGCCTATCCCTTTCCTCCCTTCCGCATGCATTCCACACACTCTCTGCTCCGTTAATCTCTCACGCATGCATTCACACGCGGCACCTAATTGATACTTGTTAATGTTTGTATTTAGTCAACTGTGCCAGTTTGTTAAGTCTCTTTGTAGTAACTCTCTGGTCTTGCCTCGTGGATACATAGCATCTAGTCCTGTCTTGCCAACTTTAAAAGCCTTGTCTTGCATTCTGCGTTAACTCGCTATTGCCAGCTCTGTCCAGCTTTGATCAGCTCTCGCCAGGAACGGCGCAAACACGCTGTTCAGTCTGTCCTGCCTCGCTGTACTAACTTTTGTCTGCTCTGAGTCTACCAGCCTGCAGTTGTTTGTATATCCTGCTTGTGCTGCTGTTCCTGTCAACCAGCTGCTGTGTGTGCATGCAGCCGGTGCTCCAGCTATGCTAACCGGCGGCGGTGCGTGCCTCCTGCTTGTGCTGCTGCCAACCTGCTGCTGTGTGCACGTCCAGCCGGGACCCCAGCTCTGCTAACCTGCAGCTGTTCCTGCCACTCTGCTCTGCCCTGTCTCCCGCTCACCGCTTCTCCTCTGTTCTGCCTGTCCAGATCCCTGCCACCACCACCAGTCCCTGGCCTTTCCCGCTCCTGCTGATACCCTGCTGAACTCATTCCGTGATTCATGTTCTCCCTATGCTTCAGGAGAAATTCTGGTCGAAGCAATAATTTATTGGAGTTATTGAACTCTCTGGGTTGGGTGCCGTGCATTTGAGTCCAGTTCCTATTCGGAACCGTAACTGTCGATTCTTGTTCTCCCTATGCTTCAGGCGGAATTCTGGTCGAAGCAGTAAAATATTGGAGTTATTGAACTTCCTGTGTATCGAGTCGTGCATTTGAGTCCAGTTCATACTCGGAACCGTAACAATCGCTTTATTAAGCATCAGTGTTCTTTTATAATTAAACCAAATCCCTCACAGATCTCAACCTCCATTCCATACAACAGCATACTTGTTAGGTGTCGTGGGGGAAGGACCCAAACGCAGGCAGGAGTATGAAAAACCGAAGTTTTAATAGGGGCAAGGCAGCAATCCGTGGTAAGACAGGCAGGGTCAAAAACTGGGGAGACAGGCAAAGAAACAAAACACAGTCCAAAGAATGGTCAAGGAACAGGCAGGGGTCGTAACCGGGAAGGCACAGCAACGGTACAAAAGCGGAATCCAAAACAAGGTCGCGAGAACACAGGCAGGGGTCAAAACCGGGGAGGCGTAAGAGGAACAAAAAGAGAACAAAACAGACTAACTACAAAACAAAACAACAACAGGCAAAAACTAGGGAAACAAAAACTCGGAAATAGAATAAACAAAACTCGGGTAGAAACTCGGAAAAAACAGACGGTAACACAGAAGCAGAATATACTAAGGAACTCGCGAAGAACACTGAAATGACAAGGTATATATACACAGAGGGAGACAGACATAATGGGAATCAGGTGTGTAGAAGCAGGGAGGGGAGATTGCTCACAGGTGAGAACAGTGAGGGTTAACAGGGACCAATAAAACAATGACAGGGGAAACGTAAGACACGGACTGGAATGCACATAGACACAATGATAACAAACGGCCTGGAGTTAGCAGGTAAACAAGTGCACAGCTCAGATTAGAAAAACACGAAAGTGGACACATATGCAGAGAATGCGAAATCACAGATCGATGCAGGGATAGGATAACGAGAAGGGAAATGACAGCTGCAGGTAGAAACTCAAGATGAATTAGTAATGTTAGTAGTGAACTCTAGAACCCTAATGTTAGTAGGTTAGTATTATATACACATGTTAGTTTGTTAGCAAGTTAGTATTAAATCTAATCTAACAGTTAGTATGATTAGTACATTAGTATTATATACAAATATAAATAAAGTCAGAAGGAAGAAAACGAGATATACGAAATACAGAAGAAACTTGAATGTTCCCAAAATCACCCGAATAGTGCAATGACAAAGACAGGGGGTGGAATCTCAGAAACATGGAACGCGGACTGACAATCGCGAGGGAAAGAAAACAGGAAAAATAATAACAAATAAAGAAATAAGACAGACAGATTACAGGATCCTAACAGTACCCCCCCCCCCAAGGGACGGCTTCCAGACGTCCCAATGACAGTCCCAAAAATGTCCAGAACGCCAGGCAGGGTGGGTGGAGGGGGTCCGGAGGAGGGATAAACGGGTTGCTGGTCAGGAGAGTCAAAAGGAATAGGGGTGACGACTGGGAAAGTTTGTAATGTCCGGAATGCTGAGCAGGGTGGGTGGAGGGGGTCCGGAGGAGGGAAATAAATGCCGGAAGGCGGCGCAGGTGATACAGTTCTGGAGGCCGCCGGCGGCGCGGGCAGGACGGCTCTGGAGGACGGCGGCGCAGGCAGGACCGCTCAGGAGGGCGGCGGCGCAGGCAGGACCATTCAGGAGGGCGGCGGCGCAGGCAGGACCGTTCAGGAGGGCGGCAGCGCAGGCAAGACCGCTCAGGAGGGCGGCGGCGCAGGCAGGACCGCTCAGGAGGGCGGCGGCGCAGGCAGGACCGCTCAGGAGGGCGGCGGCGACGGCTGCATCGCCGTGGAGGCCGGCGGCGACGGCTGCATCGCCGTGGAGGCCGGCGGCGACGGCTGCATCGCCGTGGAGACCGGCGGCGACGGCGGAAAGCTGGCTCTGCAGCTCTGGACAGGCGGAAAGCTGGCTCTGCAGCTCTGGACAGGCGGAAAGCTGGCTCTGCAGCTCTGGACAGGCGGAAAGCTGGCTCTGCAGCTCGGGACAGGCGGAAAGCTGGCTCTGCAGCTCGGGACAGGCGGAAAGCTGGCTCTGCAGCTCGGGACAGGCGGAAAGCTGGCTCTGCAGCTCGGGACAGGCGGAAAGCTGGCTCTGCAGCTCGGGACAGGCGGAAAGCTGGCTCTGCAGCTGGACAGGAGGGCTGGAAGGGGACCGGACAGGAGGGCTGGAAGGGGACCGGACAGGAGGGCTGGAAGGGGACCGGACAGGAGGGCTGGAAGGGGACCGGACAGGAAGGCTGGAAGGGGACCGGACAGGAGGGCTGGAAGGGGACCGGACAGGAGGGCTGGAAGGGGACCGGACAGGAGGGCTGGAAGGGGACCGGACAGGAGGGCTGGAAGGGGACCGGACAGGAGGGCTGGATGGGGACCGGACAGGAGGGCTGGAAGGGGACCGGACAGGAGGGCTGGAAGGGGACCGGACAGGAGGGCTGGAACGTGGCGGGACAGGAGGGCTGTTATTTTACAAAATATATGCTGTTAAATTTCGTTAAAATAACCTGCAACAGCTGAGAATAAGCTATCAGTGGCTTCAGGATCACCTTAGACAACGCCAAATTAGCCTGCTTGTTCAACGAATTTTGTCTTATTATGCAATGAAAGTGTCAAACATCAATTCCATGAGGCTGTTCTCATGGAGTTCTCGAAGTTCAAGCTTCATCTGAAGTTCATTAGCCTACCTGCATAGTAATATTGATTAATAACATAAATACCGTTATTTTGCCTTAATGATGACACTAAATACAATAAAGCTGTCAGGTTGGCAACCCATATGTTCACGCATATTTCCCCTTGTTATATAATGTCCTGTTTATGGAAATGTGACCAACCTGTTTTACTCATAGCGTAATGCTTTAAAACAATCCACTTTCCCAGGAAGACCGTGAAACGTGCGACTTACAGCAGGGGAAACAGAGAACATGCAGCGCACATAATAATAATAATAATACCTTGCATTTATATAGCGCCTTTCTCGATACTCACATGCAGAGAATGGCATTAAAATGAATTGTGAATTAATTGTGTAACGTGCTGCAAATTTGTTTTCGTTTCTAATTAGACGCTTAGTTTTCTTTAAAATCGTTTTGTTCAGTTATGGAATAACAGGTGAAATCAGCTGGGTTTTAATAAGCTGAGAGTATGGAAACCTGGTTACTGTAATTTAAAAAATATGAAGGACGAAGAATACTAAGGTTCAAATTCAGTTAACATGGTGACATTTATCTCCGTTGTTTAACCGTAGGCTATGGAAAAAACCTTATGCACAGCGAATCCGCTGTAGCTTAGGCTATTTGAAAAACAATAAATGCAATATTCACTGGACAAGGTTTTGAACTTTTTTCAGTCAAAACCATTCTATTTACTTACAGGCTGTAAGACTAGAGAGCTGTATTGTAATGACATCTAAAGCGCATGTTCAGAACTCAAATGTCCATCTATTGCAGTGCGCGAGTTTTCCATTGAATGACAATTCACACATTAGGTGTAAATGACAATTTGTGCATTAGGCTTGATATAGGTGTTATCAGCAAATGGAAAGCCATTTTTATGATTTTTTTATATAGCCTACACAATAATAATATTTCACATTGTAATCTTGATATTTTTGGTCATGCTTGTGCGCGCCCCTGTGTGTAACAGACAGGAGGGTGTACGTGCATTGTGCACACGCCTATGTAGACACACTTATATGCGCCATTAAAATAACATGTAAACAACTGCGACATGACTTTAGACCAGGTTTGTGGTGGTTTTAGCGCAAGCGCTTTCTGCTGGCTCAAGATAGCAATACGCCAAAAATGAGGCCACTCCTCATCTTAAGACCAACATGCCCAGTTCACTTGTAATGAGTGCAAGAATACATGGTATTTAAACGACAACGACGTGAACGCAAGGCGTTACAATGAACCATGCGCCGGGTGTAAGATAACAAAGACACTTGCGTTTGGGTTAGCGCCGCTTAGTGCCGGGTGTCAATCTGAATCTGTTCCAAATGCAGAAAGATACCGGAGGACTCAAAACCTAGAAATAATGTGACAGTCTCAGTGTACAGTTGTCTGCTGGAGTGCGAGCCTCCTTCGCAATTCACCATCAGTGTATCCACCGTATGCATGACCCTTGACCTTTATCGGAACAACTAAGTGCATCTTGTGGCGAAACTTCCGGTGGAATCAGATTTGCCCCTTTAATTCTATCTTACCTAAAAAAAGGAATGTCTTCTTAGGAACATGCATCTGATCAGATCAAATGTAAAATCTATTGTACATCCTCATAGGATTTGTTATCGGGAGGATACGATGGCCAAATAGCCAGAAATAATGTATGAGGTCTTTGTGAACTATTTTCTCTACTCCTTCACTGATGATGGCACTACTATGCAAAACTACAAAACCAGTAATGCAGTTATAATAGTGTCACTATCGATATGCATCCACCTTGCAAGCGAGCTGGGTGATGCATCCACCTTGCAAGCCAGCTGGGTGATGCATCCACCTTGCAAGCCAGCTGGGTGTCAATGTTATTGATGTAGTCTATATGTATTTACAATTTGTACTTTGGATCTTGGTTAGCAAAGTTAACTTGCACAAGTGCTTTAGTGATGTTGGACCTTACTTGCCAGTCTGTGAATGTTGTTAGGCAGGTCTGGCAGT
Source organism: Synaphobranchus kaupii (assembly GCA_029718625.1). Taxonomy (NCBI): domain Eukaryota; kingdom Metazoa; phylum Chordata; class Actinopteri; order Anguilliformes; family Synaphobranchidae; genus Synaphobranchus; species Synaphobranchus kaupii. The sequence goes on from CM056382.1 coordinate 53,922,322, forward strand.
ATTGCTCATATTAACCAGGTGAATACGCTTATATTTTTCCTATATTGTAAGAGCATCTGCTAGATTGTAATGTAATTAGATAACATAAACTGTAAAAGTAACTTGGTACTAGTTAGCCAGCGCTTATTTTACTATTAGTTACTATGCTTTGATTGATTGGGTTGTAGCTCCAAGATGATGAAAAAGCTAGCTGCTATGTTAGTTTTATAGGCATGGAAGGTTATATCCATGCAATTTGTGAGATGGTTTTTAATTGTTATCTGAGCAGGGGTGGCATAAAACTGATTTAACACCAACTCCCCCACAGGAACGTTATAAACAATTCTCCCATATCCACTATTATGTGACACAGCAATAATATCCTTCTTAAGCGGAGCTGGAAGAGCCAGACAGAATACATCTTTTGTGTGCGTGTGCGTGTGTTTGTGTGTGTGTGTGTGTGTGTGTGTGTGTGTGTGTGTGCGCGCGTGCGTGTGCGCGTGTGTGTGTGCGTGTGCGTGTATCTGTGTGTGTCTGTGTGCGTGTGTGCGTGTGTGTGTGCATTTGTTCCAGTCATTTTCCCTATAACACAGCATTCAGCTATGACTCCATCTCATGCTATGGTGGTCTCTTCCAGTTGAAACATTTTGAGTCCATCTGAGGGAAAAAGTTCATTTTATCTCCAGACAACAGATGGGATAAACCAGTACTAAAACTCTGCTTGTCTGTGCTTAACTACCAAGACATTTAATCAGAAGAATTTAAATTGTAGCTGGCAATGTGGACCCCCACACCCACGGCTATATTACATAAACTGCAAACAGCCAAAAGGCCTGTGGCAATTCAAGAATTCCCCTTAAGACTTGTTGTGCAGAAAGTCTGTTTTACAAGGAACATTCACTGAAGTGGGACTCTACACTCTAGACTAAAACTGAAGTCAATTACTATGGATTTGTCACATCTCTGTAAGCCAAGGCATCTTTCAAGTACAAACCTAAAAATATTGATTTATTAATTCATTCATCTGGCAGGATTGTTTATCCAGAGGCACATACTTAGTACAAATTTTATATTGGAGAGCACAAACTGCAAATACTTAAGTAGGATAAAAACCTGCAGCAGTGCAGCCTTCCATACACCAAGCCAAATAACTCAATTAAAACTCCATATCCCTTCGTTTAAGAGCATGTACCTCATGATCATAAAGAGTTGTACAATTAGTGCAATTAAAAAGAACAGATGTGGGTCAACAATGCATTCACAATTCAGGAATATTGATAACTTAGCCAAAGCCCTTACTTGTCATGATCTGCAGTTTTAACTAACACAATACAATGTGAAAAGAATAGCAAAAGATGAAGTATTTCATGTAAAAATGTACCAGACTTACCATAATTCTCTCAGGGTCTCTCCTGTTTGAAACATCGTTTTATCAGAGCTAACTGGCAGCATAAATATGAAGTATGGACATGAGAATAAGGTCATTTTTACCAGATCCACTGCCACAGACTTCACCTGCTGCTTCCCTGGAACAGACCCTAAGACACAGCAGACAGAGCTGCATATCTCTCCCACGTCGGTCTCGCACAATCACACACCCGCTACGTGGCTTTGGCAGACTCTGTAGTAATTTTCATAAACCCCCGTCTGTGTGAGATGCAGGAGAACTGTTCATAAAAGCATTTTTGTGTGCATTATATCTTTTGGAACCTTTCACTTCATTTCAGCATGAACAGAAGAGCAATTCCTCCTCAGTTCTGTCCTAAGTAGGAGAGACAGAGTTTTAGCATTGTTTACGTCAGTTTACGATGATAGATAAGATTATGATTTCATAAGATGTCCATCACTCGCAAAAAAAATTACGCGAACGAAGTGGGGCCAAGGAGAAAGTACTGCAGCCATGCAGCTAATCTTTAGTCTTCCATTAATTAACCAACTTATTTAAATTTGTCAATACATTTTTTGCTCTTCGAAAACTTGACATCCTGTAAATCCTCTGAGCCACTGAGGCAATGAATACCATGAGCCACTAAGGCAATTAATCCTATGAGCCACTGAGGCCATGAATCCTATGAGCTAGGCTGCTGGAGATGCCAGCTGTAGAGGGGCCCCATCTGTGAACCTTGGACCAGAATTCAGCTGTCACTCATAGGCTGCTGATCTGAACAGCTCCATCTGTTGGCCGTGTTCCAAAAGTCGTGGCCAAGAAACATCTCTGAAGAAGCTCCAGAATGATTGATTATTTCCATGAAATATTAAATAATCCCAAGGAGTTCAATCAGATTGACTTCAACACCAGCTACAATTATATACTGGCAGTTTTGCAGTATATAATTGTAGCTGCCTTTACACTTGAGCTGCAAATATTATGAGACACACAGCATATTTGACACACAGAGGAAATATTTGATATATTTCAAGGATAAACCTTAATGTTTTACCCTAGAGGTTTACATTTGGTACAAATGTCTGTCTTTTTGTATTAGCCCATATCCAAGGAGCAAAGTGACAACATTCACCACAACAGGCAGAGGTTGCACCAAAAGTATGTCCCTTTATGGCACCAGAGCCATAGTTTAGCCAAATTTTACACTGATAAATGTTAGCTCCTGAAAAACCAGCCAGATGAGCCAGTGAAAGTGAATGAGAACTGTAAATGCAAGATAATGTTCTTGGTGTCTATCGCAACAGATTAAGCAATTTACAGTAAAGTGGATGAGCACTTTTACCATTTCAACACATTTGTGATGATTAGTTTACTAGAAATAATGCCTATCTACCTTAACATATTTGGACATATTTTGTGTACTGCACATCTCTGAATTCCCCATTTACATTCAATGGAGTTTAATTACAATTCAATTCAAGCACTTGATAGAACAGAAGTTTATACAACCAAGATGGCTCAATTAAAAATTTAGTGCAACTCATGCAGGAGAAAAGACTGAATGCATATATACTTGTCGACATTTGAAACAATAAGCTAAAGTTCAATTTTGGGCTTGCACCAATGGATTTGACACATGAAACAATGTATAGCAACTGTTCTTGAGGTAAGAAACAACATGAGTTTTTTTGGAGTGGGATTCTCCTTTGAGTCTTTTCCTATCAATATCACACAATTTTCACTCAGCACATTCTTTTGTGAAAATGTATTTTTGCCTTTTCTAATACTATCCTGTGCCAAATGCTACACAGCGAGTGAATTGCATACGTTTGGTTGTCTGCCATGGACAATTATTGCAAGTAAGGCCAGTATTACTCGCTAACATGGGACTTTAGTGTAGTGTCTACAGTACTAAAAAGTAAACTATAGCACTGGAAGGGGCAATGGACTGCAATCAGTGATTGCACTTGATTTACATTATATTCCAGTAACTCAGGGACTGAACACAGGGACTGAAGCTACCGGAAATGCCATACAGATTTTGTCACTGTCACATTCTATCCATGTGATCAAGACAATTTTTCATACCATACTTTGCACATTAATTTTCAATCTACCTCTGACATAGTCATCAGTGTGATCATGTCTTTGAATTACTTCCAACTGAACTAATTAATCCCTGGATGTCCTTTATGTTCAAAATATAAGTCAAGAAGCCCCAGACAACAATGGTAAAAAAAAAATTGTGGAGAAACAGCGATGCTCCAATCAGAGCTCATGAAAATAAGAGCAAAGGTGTCCAATACATTAAGTTAGATGGTTATTGGAGAAGACAGCTTCCCTGGAATATAAACTCCATCTTTGACAGCATATTATCTGCCATATATTATTATTGTGTTACCAACAAGTACTATTGGAGATTGCCCACCATCATCTTGATTGAACCTCAATCTCGATGGATTCAGCCTCCACTTCTACTGGTAAAATATTGTTGCTGTACCCTTTTGATGTCGGCAAACAAAAAAGAATACAGATTGAGAGACAAATTTGGCCCAGTACCTTTCATTTGAATTTGTTTTAATTAGCAAAGCTCAATTATTAGAATAAAGAGATGTACAAACCCCAATTCCAAAAATGTTGGGACAGTATGTAAAATGCAAATAAAAGCAGAAAGCAGTGATTTGTAAATTCTCTTTTACATATATTTAATAGAAAACAGTACAAAGAAAATATATTTTATATGTTTTACCTTATCAACTTTATAGATTTTTATAAATATACGCTAATTCCAAATTTGATGCCTGCAACACATTCCAAAAAAGTTGGGACAGGGGCAAAAAAAAAAAAGACTGGGAATATCAAAAACATTCCACAGGTAAACAGGTGATGCTATCATGACTGGGTATAAAAGGATATGAAAAGACTCTTGGGGCTCTATTTTAATAAACCAAACGCAATGGTGAACGCAAGAGTAATCGCTTGGCGGTATCGCTCTGAGGGCGTGTCGGCGAGAAATTTGGTAATTTCATGACGGCAATCTTGGCGCACCTTATGGCGGTATTGCTAAAAGGCTGGGTTTAAACGTCCAAGGTGTGTCTCTATGGTAGCCAATCAAATTGTTGTTCTCATGCTTTAAAAAAAAGCCAGTTGGAACGCAATCGCTCCATGCAATTTCATAATTGCAAACGCACTGGACCGTCAACGACAAGAGCGATTTTCCGCACAGGAATCAGACATACTTGCAACAGAAGTACAGGCTAGGACTGTAGTAATTTATGGATCACAATCCACGCCACCTCGTCTCCCAGAAGTTCGGAAGGCACGGGAGGAGGTGGCGAATGCATTAATTAGCCTACATTAGGTGATGTAGGCATAATTATGATTCAAATGGTAGGCTTATGATTCAACTGTGTCAATGTGTAATTTATATATTATAGGCTATTGGCCTATATGATCGCAAGTTTCTTGTAAGCTGTCCTGTTTTATTCTAGTAGTTTAAATTAAAATTAATTAATTAATAATAATTATAGGCTATTTGTTCATTAAATGTAAGTGTAATGTTGGCATCACCTATAGACACTACATAGAACTACATGACGAATAAGTTGGCAAATTGCCAGAGTCTATTGCGTTCCCGCTAAGAGGTGGTTCCAGCTGATCATAACGCAATGGGTTTTCGTTGGTTCAAATTGTCACTGAGCCGAAAGTATTTTAGAACACGCCCCAGACAGCGCCACCCATCCCATTGCAGCGCAAGCAAAAGGATGTTATGTTGAGAATTTGTTGATCCTAGCGGTATTGCTGAGAAACGCCATAGCGCCAGTTTTAAGACGTTGATGCTGTCAACAAGTTTGCGTTTGACTGTACCGTCCCCTTGCGCTGGTTTGAAAATAGAGCCCCAAGTATTATTATTAATATATATATTTTTTAATTGCATGTAAAATTGAGAAGATTTAGTCAATAAACAGCTTCCATGTTTGTGTTCTTTAGGGACTGCTCTTTTAATATGTATTTTTGGTCTTGCATGGCAGTGGTAAACAAAGGTTATTGGCTTATTTGTATTTCATATAAAAACAATGGACTTTCTTTGGGAAAGTCATCATTCTTTTAACTTTTATTTTCAGGGTCAAATTCAGTATCCTGTGTCTCTGTATAATTGGAAACACTGCCCTTTTAACATCAAAGTGGTTAAATCGGATCATTTGAAATGTAAAAATACATGAATAAATAAATATAAACTGAATCTAGCTTATAATATTTTAATAGGTTTGACCCTCTCAGAAGTAGGCTACGAAAAAAGAAGAAGAATGTGGCGGCATATTTAAAACAAAAATAAATAGGTAAATCACCTAACATGAATAGGAAACTGAATATAATGAATATTACATAAATGTTCCAAAGGTTGGTTAACCAAAGTTAGGAATACATATAATGATATATAATGCAAAATCATGCACCAATTACCTGTCTTCTCCACATGCAGGACACATCACCTCTGTCTCCAGTGAATAAAGGAAGCAACATTAATATGTGCATATATGTGCATTTCACCTGACAGTGCTTGACTGCAGACAGGTCCCATGAGAACCTGTTGGAAGTCAAAGAGGATTTCTCACTTCTGGGACAGGTGATCCATGTATGTCATCCTGGTATCTCTGTCTGTCCCTGCAGTCTATACAGTGCTCCAGTTTACACTGCTGAGACTGCTCTCCTCTGTAAACAAAACCATGTCTAAATGTGTGCCGTTTTGTAACAGTATTGTAGGTTAATCAGCCCTTACCAAAGAGACTCTGTACCTCTACATATGCAAACCCCAATTCCAAAAGAGTTGGGACAGTCTGTAAAATGCACAAAAACAGAAAGCAGTGATTTGTAAATTCTCTTTTACATATATTTAATTGAAAACAGTACAAAGAAAATATATTTAATGTTTTACCTTATCAACTTTATTGATTTTTGTAAATGTACGCTAATTCTGAATTTGATGCCTGCACCACGTTCTATAAAAGTTGGGACAGGGGCAAAAAAAAGACTGGCAAGTTTAAAAAACACCTGTTTGGAACATTCCACAGGTAAACTATTGTAACTCATTTTCCTATTGAACTCTGTGAAAAAATAAGTCAGGAGAAACAACCCTTAGGGCTCTATTTTAATAAACCAAACGCAATGGTGAACGCAAGAGTAATCGCTTGGCGGTATCGCTCTGAGGGCGTGTCGGCAAGAAATTTGGTAATTTCATGACGGCAATCTTGGCGCACCTTATGGCGGTATTGCTAAAAGGCTGGGTTTAAGGGCTCTATTTTAATAAACCAAACGCAATGGTTAACGCAAGAGTAATCGCTTGGCGGTATCGCTCTGAGGGCGTGTCGGCGAGAAATTTGGTAATTTCATGACGGCAATCTTGGCGCACCTTATGGCGGTATTGCTAAAAGGCTGGGTTTAAACGTCAAAGGTGTGTCTCTATGGTAGCCAATCAAATTGTTGTTCTCATGCTTTAAAACGCAATCGCGTTGGAACGCAATCGCTCCATGCAATTTCATAATGAGCAACCCAAACGCACTGGACCGTCAACGACAAGATTTTCCCGCACAGGAATCAGACATACTTGCAACAGAAGTACAGGCTAGGACTGTAGTAATTTATGGATCACAATCCACACCACCTCGTCTCCCAGAAGTTCGGAAGGCACGGGAGGAGGTGACGAATGCATTAATTAGCCTACATTAGGTGATGTAGGCATAATTATGATTCAAATGGTAGGCTTATGATTCAACTGTGTCAATGTGTAATTTATATATTATAGGCTAGTGGCCTACATGATCGCAAGTTTCTTGTAAGCTGTCCTGTTTTATTCTAGTAGTTTAAATTAAAATTAATTAATTAATAATAATTATAGGCTATTTGTTCATTAAATGGAAGTGTAATGTTGGCATCACCTATAGACACTACATAGAACTACATGACGAATAAGTTACCAAATTGCCAGAGTCTATTGCGTTTCCGCTAAGAGGTGGTTCCAGCTGATCATAACGCAATGGGTTTTCGTTGGTTCAAATTGTCACTGAGCCGAAAGTATTTTAGAACACGCCCCCGACAGCGCCACCCATCCCACTGCAGCGCAACCGAAAGGATGTTATGTTGAGAATTTGTTGATCCTAGCGGTATTGCTGAGAAACGCCATAGCGCCAGTTTTAAGACGTTGATGCTGTCAACAAGTTTGCGTTTGACTATACCGTCCCCTTGCGCTGGTTTGAAAATAGAGCCCTTAAAGTGATCCATCCATATCTACTGCATATCTGGCAGCAGACTGCTGGTTTGAGGCTCATTTGATACATCAGACCCTTGATGGCTTACAGCCATTTAGTCAACCATGGGTTCCATACTATTTACATGTAATTTACAGCTTAATCTAGTCCCATCCCCCAATTCCCATTCAAATGAAAAGAGGTTATAGTATTGCTTGTAAGAGTACCTGAAAATAAGATATCTGGGGCTCTATTTTCAAACCAGCGCAAGGGGACGGTATAGTCAAACGCAAGCTTGTTGACATCATCAACGTCTTAAAACTGGCGCTATGGCGTTTCTCAGCAATACCGCTAGGATCAACAAATTCTCAACATAACATCCTTTTGCTTGCGCTGCAATGGGATGGGTGGCGCTGTCTGGGGCGTGTTCTAAAATACTTTCGGCTCAGTGACAATTTGAACCAACGAAAACCCATTGCGTTATGATCAGCTGGAACCACCTCTTAGCGGGAACGCAATAGACTCTGGCAATTTGCCAACTTATTCGTCATGTAGTTCTATGTAGTGTCTATAGGTGATGCCAACATTACACTTACATTTAATGAACAAATAGCCTATAATTATTATTAATTAATTAATTTTAATTTAAACTACTAGAATAAAACAGGACAGCTTACAAGAAACTTGCGATCATATAGGCCAATAGCCTATAATATATAAATTACACATTGACACAGTTGAATCATAAGCCTACCATTTGAATCATAATTATGCCTACATCACCTAATGTAGGCTAATTAATGCATTCGCCACCTCCTCCCGTGCCTTCCGAACTTCTGGGAGACGAGGTGGCGTGGATTGTGATCCATAAATTACTACAGTCCTAGCCTGTACTTCTGTTGCAAGTATGTCTGATTCCTGTGCGGAAAATCTTGTCGTTGACGGTCCAGTGCGTTTGGGTTGCTCATTATGAAATTGCATGGAGCGATTGCGTTCCAACGCGATTGCGTTTTAAAGCATGAGAACAACAATTTGATTGGCTACCATAGAGACACACCTTTGACGTTTAAACCCAGCCTTTTAGCAATACCGCCATAAGGTGCGCCAAGATTGCCGTCATGAAATTACCAAATTTCTCGCCGACACGCCCTCAGAGCGATACCGCCAAGCGATTACTCTTGCATTCACCATTGCGTTTGGTTTATTAAAATAGAGCCCTTGATCTCTTTGCATTATTCATCTCGCATTCATAAGCATGAATTGGCCAACGAGGAACCAGCTTTGGAGACCAAAGGCTTGGAATATTGAGTAGCAAACTCTATTTCTGAGTGCAGAAGTAATTGCAAACATGTCTGCAAGTGTATAATCAGTGTAAAATGAACAATACAATCCTTAAATATACTCACTGTGACCCACTCAGTGAATAGCTTATCAAATTTGAATGTGCCTGAGGGGCCAAAAACATCCAAAAAAATATATCTTTCCGTGTTCCTCCATCAAAATTCAAATGCACTCACTCATGTGACACAAACACGTCCAGTGATTCTCCCCATGATAGCATCATCCCCCATAACCAACTAAGGAGGACAGCATGACGTGGGCACACATTCAAATGAACCAGCCATTTTATGAAGCGCAAGACAATTTCTGCACTGGCATTTAACCACAAGAGATTTCAGTCAAACCTGTGGATTGGACTGTAGTTCAGTCTATGGGTAATTTTTAAAGCTTATAGTCAGGAAATATTTTGCAAGAAGGTTATTGAAATAATAATGATGATTATGTAATTTTACAGTAAAAAAAATGGACAGAACACAAATTCAGGCAAAATGCCACTGTTATGAATGAATAATTAGTTTAACAAGATTTGGGTCTTGTGGGAGAAAATTTATACAAAAGGGAGGTAAAATAATCAACATTAACTCAGCCTCAAAAGTATAGTTTACATGCAGGCATTAATTGTTGATTTTGGGCTTTATGAATATGACTTGTTTTTGTTTATATACATATACAAGTACAAAAACAAGTCATATTCATATGTATGTATGTATGACTTTATGTAAGTAAAATTTTAACAAAAGTAAGACCAAGAGCAATCACATCATACACTCAGATAGAGGAGAAGAAACAGTGCATGTATGGCTGGGCCATTTCAACTGACATTTTCAAGTTCTTAATTCCCTGATTCCTCATGCCACGTAATAGAAATTGTAGTAACTGGGCTGTGTGCTGTATTGATCAGAATTAAGGACTCCGCAATGCGCAGATATTATTATCATCTTAATCACTTCCTGCTAAAATGCTCAGTGACATTATAAATATAGGGTATTATCAGGAGCGTGCTGGAGGGTAAATGTTAAAAATGGTGCTGTTGACACAGTACTCAAACAGCAACGAGACAGAGAACTGCCATGTTAAAGCCAACAAAATACTGCCTGTGTTGCTGTCTATGTGTATTTCTACTGTAATATCACAGATACAAGTTAACACTGGTATAAGGACCTTCCTGAAAAAAGGTGAGTTGAACATTATGCACTTTGGATTCCCTTGTTGAATTCATAACATTAAAGGGGGCTTATGTAATTGCCACGCAACATAAATAATAGTGGTTTGTGTATATAGCAGCCTACACTGTATACAACATCAAGAGAAACTAAGTGGGGTCCTAAGGTACAACTCACTGTTTTTCTTCTTCTGTCAGAAGATAAACACTAGGTAAATGAATGGACGGTGTAATTAATGTGGAGCCATTTGGCACAGTGGTGGGTATCCTCACTGTGTCGGGTCATAACTGGATGGAAAAATGAACTTAACTGACCAACAGGCTCCTCCCGTATAAATAACCAAAAAAAACCCCACAAAACTCAAAACAAAATCCCAAAAGAAAAAGGAAATAGAGTCAAACCAATGCACGGAATAATAAAACAAACATGTCCTACACAGCAAGCCTCTATCCATGCATGCTTCTTTCCCCAAGGCCAAGCTACTATAGAAACACCTGGGCTGTGTCCGAATATGACCCCTACACCCTTTTGAGGGTGCATATTTGAGTCCACTTTGTCAAAAAGCTTTTGAGTGGGCAACTTTTTCTCACAAATGGGGGTAAGTAAGTCAGTAAGTAACCCGGAAGTAATAACGTAAAAGACATAGAATGTATATGCATATCTATGGTCCAAGATAGGTTCATATTACAAACTACTCTTTTTTTATTTTTGTTAATTCTATCTTCATTCATAATCTACACTTTGTAACAATCGTCATATGTTAACTGATTGCTATTCTCAATAAAAAATAAAAAATAATTTCTTTCACACACTGCTTGGAAAGTGAGAGGACAGAGCACATAGTAAACAGGGGTCTGAGTGGACGGGGGACAGTGGACAGGGAACAGGGGTCGCATTCGGACACAGCCTTGGAGTTTATTACTAATTAACCTCAGGTGTGCATGCAACTGCTGTACACGGTAATGTGAAGAGGAAAGTACACCCTCATTTAATTCTATTCTAAAAAATTGTGGAGAAACAGCGATGCTCCAATCAGAGCTCATGAAAATAAGAGCAAAGGTTTGTAGATTCATGTATAGACAAATGTGATCTTTTCACTTTCCTTCTTACCCAAGGGAGAATTCAGAAGATTTTGCTAACTGGAAATAGCTTTTTTTAAATGTACCCTTCAAGAACCTTCTTCTATAGCAGATGTTCCAATCTAAATTGCAGTTGACACATTGACATTTGCATGCCATCGCGCACTCTGCTGCATTGGCTGAGAAACCACCTGACTGTTAATGACTAATGCGATGTGCACAGACATACAAAATGCAGAGCTGCGTGCCATGTCCTGCCTCTCTGTCGATCATGGCCTTTCACCTCATTCATCGTGTCCCCAATATCTATTTGCGTATCTCAACAAGAATGTGTGGTGTACACAATTTTTCCTGGGGGGTTTGACTGTAATGCCATCCTAGCATCCTCCTGAAATGTCACGGCAATGTCAAGAATGCCTCTCACATTGTGCAATATTATTGTTGTCATTAGAAGACTGATGCCTGTCAAGTACACATCAAATAAGGCATTCAAAATGCTGAATTTGTACATTGGTCAAGGAAATGTACTGCGAGACATGAATGTTTCAAGAAAAGGCTGGACAGTAAGCAGAACGGCTCTTGGATTGCTGGTCTTGTCATGGGCTGGCAAGTGTCAGCAGAATTCACAAATCTAATAATAAAGCCCTTAAACTCCCGGAGAGCTCAATTTTCAGCCCGCGAAATGTTTGTCACATAATTATTCCTCTTACGTCTTTTCTGAAAGCATTTGTGCCATTTCAATGTAGCATTCGTCAAAATGTTATTGTTAATAATAGTGCCAAAACCACTGTGCATTTCACTGACCCTTCAGGATGCAATTAAAACAGCACCGAGGGTAGTGTATTCTACTGAATGCACAATGAAATAGTCATCCAAAAAAGATCTGCAGAAAGACGTCTAACAGCAGGTTATTGAAATAATAACAGAAGCATTCTAACAGCAAGCACAGTGACCAGTTAGCTGAACAGTTCTGCGCCATGATTTGTGTGCTATGATTTGGATATGCTAAAGTGCAATACTGGTGATACGGTTAAACAGATTTCTTCCATTTTCAGACTGTCAGAAAATCAGAGGTAGAAAGGATCCTCAGAAATAGAAAGTGAGAAGTAGTATCTTAAAAAAGAAATATGTAAATAGTAAGGAGGCCAAAATACATTCTTTCACTTGTTCTAGAGAGAGAAAAAGCTACGTCCCACAGGGTGTTTAGCAATTCATTTCATTAATCCGGATCACATACAAGTGTGTGTATGTTTCTATATGCTTACTGTTGCCAATTTTGGATGCTATTTCTATGACAAAGGGAAGCCTACTTAGTTAGTGGGATGCTCAAACCAAAGCCTGCATTTCTATTTCTTAACACTGACTATTTCAAGATTCTAATGTGGAAAAACCTAGCGTGTTGTGACACCTAGGTTTGGAGTTGATTGACGGAGGTTTTTGATGGAGGCTCCATTTGAGATATCATTGTCCTGGCACCTTAAGGCTGATTGTGAAAATAGTGTTAACAAAAACTCTGCTTACAGCAACACACACTGGATCCCAGATAAATGGTTTGAATCATCATGGAGGGATTATAACAGGTCCACAGGCCAGGACAGTAACCATTTCAACAGAACAGAAAGCAGGGACGTGTGATTTATGGCCCAGGTGAGTGACAGCATTGCTTTAATCGGTTCAATATTGCTCCCTTGTTGCCTACGTGTCTGCGCAGTGTTTGCCTCGCTGACATGTTTGTTGATAATCAAACAGTTATAAAACCATTAGTGAACATGCTCAGTCATAAACCTGATGTCTAGAGCAGACGTTTGCCATTGATCATATCTGATAATGGCTAATCCTAGATTGCTGGAGTGTTTCAGATTAACCTTAAGTGTAAGAAGAAGGAACAGGACAGAAGGATGATGGATTGGGGAGGGGGGAGGGGGGGTTGAGTTCATCTACATTAAAGCACTTTCTGTTCCTCAGCATGATTTGTTTTGGGAAATATGCTATATATGACTATATACCCTACTCTGATTCAAGACAAACCCCCTGATTTACATATCAAAAACTGAGAAAAAAACTAAAACCTTGTGAGATTTGGTTTATGATTTAAAACTGAATTACTTATAAGTACTGAAAGGTTACATCTGAAACATTGATATATACAGTACAGTGCCCACCAGAATTATTGGCAACCTCTGGAAATATAAAGGAGTAAAAAAGCCTATTAAAAATATCTCTCCCTTCTTTTTGTTGAATTTTCCAAGCAATGCATCACAGGTATATACATATACTAATATAATTAATACATGATGAGCACACTAATTATAAGCATACATCATCACAAATATTTCAGTATCTAAATGAGGCCAAGTAGATGTGGATGGATCACTGCAAGGGTTATTTCTCTGGACTCATTTTCCTATAGAACTCTATGGGGAAAAAAGTCAGGAGAAACAACCCTTGCAGTAATCCATCCACATCTACTCCATATCTGGCAACAGAGTGATGATTTGGGGCTCGTTTGATAGCTCAGACCCTTGATAACTTACAGCCATTTAGCCAGCCATGTGTTCCATACTGTACCAGTGTAATTTACAGCTGAATCTAGTCTCACCCCCCAATTTCCATAGAAATCCATTCAAATGCAGAGAGGTTATAGTATCGCTTGTAACAGTACCTGAAAATAAGATATCGACAGTTTTTTGATGTTGATGGTCACAGACTTCAGGAAGTAACAGCATGTAAAGGATATGCGAGCAAATATGAAATATGATACTTTAAAAATACGTTAAAGCAAAGGGTATGAATACTTATGTAAATGAGAAATTTTATTTTTTTATTTTTAATAAATTTGCAAAAATCTCAAAAAAACTTTTTTCACATTGTCATTATGGGGTGTTGTGTGTAGAATTTTGAGGGAAAAAATGAATTTAATCAATTTTGGAATAAGGCTGTAACAGAACAAAATGTGGAAAAAGTGAAGCGCTGTGAATACTTTCCGGATGCACTGTATTTAGACAGTGTAATGGAATCTGCAATTCAATCAAACCAGATCAAATCACGTTTTTTAAATTTTTTTATTTAAAGCCATAAAATTATGTAGAAGTTATGTAATTTATTAGTTGTTAGGCCACATATAAAGTACCTGAAAGCATACAAGTTTAAGTAATTCTTTTTTTATACTCTCTCAGAAAAAAAGGTACAAAAGCTTGTCACTGCGGTGGTGCCTAAGTACATAAAATTGTACCCCTAGCCAACAATACATCATTAATTTGTATCTTTTTTTCTTGAAAAGGTACTTATTAGTACCCAAAAAGAACATTGTACTTTCAGGATACATTTGGGAAATTTGTACCATAAGGAACAAAAATGTACCTCCACTGTACCTTTATTTCTGAGAGTGATATGCTAAATGCATGAAGAAAGTCCACACTGGTTTCCAAGAAGTCAAATTTCCTGGGTGCATCTCAAGATGTTACTTAGAAAGGCAATTGTGTTGAAATTTATCTATCATCTGTCATGTCATGAACGCAATGAGCTAATTTAAGGGAGCATGACTTATAGCTTTAAAATATGTAATATTTCAAAGATTTGCAGAATTAGCACCACACGTATTCAATCACCAATGAGCAAAATGGGGCAAAAAGCCGTTAACTCACACCACTTTTATAGATTTAAAGATTCTCCATCTACTCATTTGTAAACAGTGGTAGTACCTTTCTGAACAGTGTCTTTCAGACACAAACCAAAGGCAGGGATGTGTATAGTCTATAAACCTGAAGCCACACATATCCATATCTCCTTTATAGGTCTTTTGCTAACTACTGGTAGTCATTTGGCCTCACCTGTGATTGAGTCTTGAGACAGGGAATCGGATCACAGGAGATGGATGGCGTCCCCTGTGCTACGGGAAGACCTGGCCCTGCTTTGTGTTCATTAGCCCTGCTAAGATAGATTGCTCAACGTAACCAGGGGCGGAGGAGGTGTGCCATCTTTCACAATTTCATCTGTTTTCATTTGCAAATTATTTACACTTGTCAGTAATGCATGTCCTGTGCTTTGGGTGAAAGAGAAGTAAAAATATTAAAACACGCACATATGTAATCATTGAGGAGGAAGATTGATTTGTGCTGCAAACAGTAGTCATTATTCAGACTATAACAGTGCCCTCATTAGAATTGCCTCTTATAGTTTACACTCAGGAGGCCAAGTGCATGTGCTCCCCTGGCAATAGAATGTGTGGCCATAAGTAATAATATTTGTTTACATACTGAAGACTAAAAAAGCTCCCACATACCCTGTTTACACCTGGCATTAACACCGGTCTCATATCGTGGCCATTTATGATTTAACCTGATTGCATTTACACCTGGCATTACTATGCATCTCATGCGTTTGCACTGAGATGAGATTTTTTTCCCCCTCGCAAGATGTAGATAGTTAGGCATCTCACTTACCCATAATTTTGACAGCTAGCTTTGTAAAGATGGCGAGCGCCCACAGAACTGTATAAGAACAAGCACCCGAGAAATTGCGTTGTTGTAGCCTATAGGTCATAGGCCTACACTTTTTTGCTTTTCGAAAACGAGGAAACGAGGAAGAAACTGTCTTACAGGCATGCCGTGAATGGCAACATATTCATAGTTTTTTAGCCGCTGAATGATCCAATATGTTCAACAATTACGAAAGCCGAGTGATCCAATGCTTGACGAAGACAATTAAAAAAATTATCGAGAGCTATCACAGTGTGCGATTTATTTTTAAATTACAAACAATTCCGAAAGCTACGCTGGCTATCTGATACTTTTTGCTGGACATGCACTTGCACTTGCAATTATCCTCTGTAGCATACGTTAAGTTTCCTTTCCGCCCTCGTGATAGAAGTGCATGGACTGGAGACGCAATTGCATTTACACTTGTTTACCAATGCAGCAAATGCGTCTCCAACCACCTCCTGAAGTGGTTTGGGAGACCGACTCTCCAATGCATCTTGGGTGCGTATACACCTGTAGGCTATATTTATGTGGTTTAGAACGATCTGCATGAAATCCTTAAACATCTCGGGTGGCAGACCTTCATCAGAGCTTTTTGTCTCCTGTCTAAGGAAAAGCTTGGTGTGCTCAAACACAAGTTATTTGATTGTGGTTTAGGTATCATCCTCTCCAAGCCTCTGTGAATTAATTTACCAGGTCACCTAACTGCATATTGGATACTGAAACTCACGCAGAGGTGTCACAGTAGAAAGCCTCCACAAAATAGAAATGGATCCTAACTGTGAGAGTATTTTGTGCCTTTTGAGAGCGGATCCCCAAAAAAACGAATGGACTTGTTGTGTGAGGACAAACGCAGTGCTGTGTCGTATCTATTGACTGTCAGGTGTATCAGCACTGAGTAGGCTTTCAGAAACAATGCTCCTCTCGTTGGCCTTTTGTGTGCGCTTCCCATTGAAAGATGACAAGGGGTCGATGGGCCTTCGCTGTGCTCTGCAGCATGCTCTCCAACCCTGGACTGCACTTCAGTATCCCTCAGGGCCTGACAGTGGAGAGTTTATAATAGGTGGTAAATCTGTCACAAAGGGTGCCTGACCTGAGTCAGTAAGGCACATCATTTCTCTGATAAATCATGGAGAGTGCCAGACATATTGTCAATCCCTGCAGCTTGATTGGGAAGGTGAAAATGAGGGAACAGCCACTGAGAGAATGAGGGAACAGCCACTGAGAGAATGAGGGAACAGCCACTGTATCAGAAAGCCAAGGATGCTAAAAGAACTATTGCGATATATAAGATTGTTGCTTCTACAGTTTACTATAGTTCACTATGCTGCTCTGAAGGCTGATATTATATTTTTATTTTTGTGCATTTTTCTGCTTTTTTAAAGGCGTTTCTTTGAAAGCTCTATACTCATTAGTGCTCTATACCTATATTATTATTCTTATTGGTCTGCAAATTATGGAACCGGTATGCATCTTATTAATCAGGCTGTCTGTCACTATCGTGCACAGGGGACATTTATTAAACATAAACTGTGTCAGGACTCTGAATTGTGGTTGTTAGTTGTATTATGTTCTTATGGTTTTTATTTATTTCCTCATGTATTTATTGTTGGTCGCACTGATCTGTGTTTGCTTTGTCGTCACTCCCCTGTCTTCATCTCACTATTCGGTAGTCTTTGGTGATTTTGGTTTTTCTCTGTATTTCCTCTGTCATGCGCTTCCTTCATTACTAATCACTTCATTGCAAATAATACTAATTATCTAACAACAACTAACATCTTAGAATTAGGGTCTACTAATTTACTAATGACTAACTTGTATATAATACTAATCCATTAATCTACTAACACCATAGAATCAGGGTTTTCTACTAATCTATAACTTACTAACTTCATCTTCTTTCCTCGCTGCAGCTGTCTCTCTTTCTGCCTGTTCTATCACTAATTATCTTTCTTTGGGTCCTCTATTAACTACAGCTGACTCTCGTTTCCGCTTTCCTATTCCTTGTATGCACTTGTCTTATTGGAGTCCATGTCATGTTATCTCTATGTATTTGGTTCTGGTCCAGTCCGTGTCTTACGTTCTCCCTCGTTATTGTATTATCAGCTTCCCTTATCGTTTCATTGTGCTCACCTGTGAGCAATTTCCCTTCCCCGCCTCTGCACACCTGTTCCCCATTTTGTCTGTCTTCCTCTGTGTATATATACCCTGTCATCTCAGTGTTTCTTTGCGAGTTCCTCATCGTTGGTTGTTTCATACGATTTTTTCCCGAGTACCGTCTGAGTTGTCTGTTAGTGTCCTGTTTATCTGTTTCCGAGTTTTTGTTATCCCTCGTCCTTCTCCTATTGTTATTTTATTTGTATATTCTGTCTTCGTTTTGTTTTCTCTTTGTTCCTCTTTCCGCCTCCCTGGTTTTGTACCGTTGCCCTGTCTCCCCGGTTTTCGACCCTGCCTATTGTACTACGGATTGCTGCCTTGCCCCTTCATTAAAACTTTTTTTTTTTTTTTTTGTACTTCCTGCCTACTGGGTCCTGTTTCCACCTACCCTGACAAACTGGTAACAATTGAAATGAACTATTTTCATAAGGCATTCATTATGCATTCATGAGACCTACAAGCATTGCATTACAAGTACATAGTGTTATGAATTCTTTATTATGTTTTACTTATCATCTCATGAAGCTGTTATGTTGTGGACGACAGAGCATATTCATGAATGCACATTGAGCTCTTCAATATACATTCATTACAACCATACAACACAATGTGTGTATGCATTATGTCACCACCAGGGATAGATGTGACCTGAGGTTCACAGATCTAGGAACACTGCACACATAAAGCATTCATAATGCTTTTGCAATTCTCATGAATGCACAATGAATGCTTTATGAAGACAGAGTCAATGTAAATCGTTACCAATACATTTCTTCTGCCTGCCACGGGGCCCTCTATTGGTTTCCCTGTCTCAAGACTCACAGGTGAGGTTTCAATGTAACCCCCACCCAGCAGCATTACAGTAATGCAAACTGAGTTACAAGCCCAGCTATGTAAATCCCACATAGCATCATTACTCTTAGATGCATGACTAATGCATCACCAGTGTGTACTCAAAGGTATTCTGAGTAATTGGGATTTGTTGTACAAGAAAATGAATTGAGATTTCTGCGAAAATCCAGACCAAATGCACTCACTGGGCAGCAAACCTGTTCTTCAGTCAAGGGAGGCTTGTTTTACAGTGGGGGGAAAAAGGCGAAACACCCTCTGGCCATTAATACATGTGTTACTGTGGCTCAGAGAATGTGTTATCGAGGAGTTCATTTTTATATTGCTTTTTTAACCATTTAGGGGCTTGCTGTCTTCTCTCACAAAAGAACAAAGCATGATACCAAAGGATGGTGTTTACGGACAAAATTTTGATATATGCTAGGGTATATACAGTATACAGTTAAATGCAAAAGTATTGGGATAGTGACACATTTTTGTAGTTTTGGTTCTAGTCTGAATAGGATGGGAATATGGGAGATGAAAATGTTCATTCAGGAGAGGTAAAAGATTTGTGTGGTTTGTGTGGTTAGTTTTTTCAGATTTGTGAGTGAAACAAAAATTACCCAAATTACAGTATTTTGTGCTAAAATGCTCAACAAACAAAGTGATTGTGATAACATGATTAATAAACAAAGGTTTAATTTGTTTAAAAAGTTTTTCATTTTCTCTAAATCCCAAGAAGTACTTAGCTTGCCTTGCATAACTAACATTAATTTATTTCTTCGTAATCAGGAAACACTGGGGCATGTGATTTCAAAAGTAAGGGTACATACTTGCTACTATTTATTAATTCTATTCATTCAAGCAGTGCATTTATGTTGCTCACAATACCATGAAACTGTGGTAACAGCAGAAAGCATTCTGGGTTTATGGAAAGTCAGACCATCATAAACCCAGAATGTAAGTGGCCATCCTGCCCTTTTGAATGCTCAGAATCACACAGAGACTGATTGACAGGGCACAGTATCAGATGAAAACAGTTGAAAAAAGTGATAGGGTAGGGTATCGGATGAAAGAAGGCGAAGTGTTCAGGTGAAGAGGCATATTCTTTTTAATATATAAAAACATTTTTAGTTATTGAGTGGACATTGGGAGGTATGCTTCAATATGACTGCAGATAAGCTTCAGATGGCAGGGAGTATTTTTCTTTGTTACTCCGCAAACATTCTGGTGGTTTCATATAAAGGTGAGCAGGATTGTCCTGATTCCAAATGGCATGCAATTTAAACACAGCTGGAGGTTCTGCGGAGAATTAGGGGAAAGTGCACTCTGCAGACTGTTCACTCCAGGCAAAATATGCCCTGCACTTGTATTTATTAGATAAAGCAGGCTCAGTGTTAGATGCGGGTGTATTTGGATTGCTGTTTTCACACTTTATGGAGACTTTGTTAAAGTCAAGTCATTTTATGTCTACGAAGAAGAAAAAAATTGGATGCAGTAAACATTTAGCTCTTTAAAATTTATCTCAAAAGAATGACATTCTCAAGTCAAACACTACAGCAGGTGCAGCAGATAGAACTGATATTTGCCCAGGTTGGGGAGGACAATAGTAGAGACAGGGAAAATATTATAACCACAAAGGTGGTATTTATCTTTTCATACTGGTGGAAAGAAACAGGGGCCTTCTCCCATCTACTACTGCTGCCAAATGTCAAATGGTTATTTATCAAAGCACATGGAATGATACGGTGATTTGGCGCTGGGTATACATTTGAGACAGAAAGGTTACCATGTGTACGGTATAAATACCTAGCTTTGGCGCTGGGTATATATTTTAGACAGAAAGGTTAGCATGTGTATGGTATAAATACCTGGCTTTCAACTGTAGCATTGGAGTCATGCATTTGATTAATTTCAGGAATAATTGTAGCTGTAATCAGACTCTGTAGTAATTTTGTAGTTTTAAGACCGTGTAATGGGAAAGGCTGGCATGGTCTTCCTGTACCAACACATTACTCAATAAAAATGCAGCATTTTTTCAGTATTCACTTATTTGGGGATTAATATTTCAGTACAAGTTTGGAACATATTAGCTACATCTGATTGAGAATCTGCAGATATTTTCTGTTGCCTGAGCATATTTTCCTAATTGTACAACCTATTTGTGCTCCCTGCTTTGAAAATGTAATCAATCCACGAATTCCAGCAAAATGATTCTTCTAATGAATCTATTTCCCAGATGTCTTTGGGGTTAAGTTAATATTGGTAATTTTATGGAATTACCTGGAACCATTCCACCTGGAACTAGAAAGCTTTTACTGGAAAGTCAAAAAGATTCCTCATAAAGAGATACGACTGGACTTAAATTAACTTTGTAAAAGGGCTTGTGTCATGATATTTCAAAAGTATAGTTGATATTTATGACAACACATGACGGCACTGCATTTGGGTCTTGTTTATCTGCATGACCGCCATGACCTTCAGAGGAGAAATCAAATGGACAATACAGAAGGTACAGAAGGAACCGGATTGAGCTGCACAGGTTTCACATTTACCTGTACAAGCAGAATCACATTGACCTACGCAGAGGATACATTTACCTGCATTGAACTGCAAATGAGGATTCTTTTTTGTAGCTAGAGTTAGAGATCAGAAAACCCTGTTCTGGAAGCTCAGAAGTCTGTTAGAATGATGATGAGTCCTGTTTCGACTTTATCTCTCAAACAGCACCCCTCCCCCCCCCACCCCTCCCCCTTTGTCTCTCACTCTCTTTTTCTCGCATGGGTACCCACAGAGCGGAATTCTGCCCACAGATCCTTTGCTAGAAAAATGTCTTTTGAAACGCCATCATCAGATCTTCAAAGAACCTGAAAAGTATCTGGGGGAGAGTCAAATGAGACTGGTAGCTCTTCTAAGTCACACACTTCAACCATGAGTAAATCTGTAAAACAAATCTCACCATGCCCTGAACCCTTTCTGAAGCTTTGTAGCCAGCTATTGAAGTATAATGAATCATTCATTTGTCACCCACAAAGCTTTTTTGGAAATATTTAAATTTGTGCCTCGAAGGTCCTAATGTTCTAAGATTGAAGAGAAGTGGTTCGATGGCGTTGCATGTTCAATCAGGCAATAAAGGTATTAATTTAGTGTATGTTCAGTATGATCTACTTGTATGATTGAGTTTTGTAGCATGAAATCCAATGTAAATCTCCTGTCTGTCATCTATGCTGTTTGAGTTGAATATATACTTCAGAAATGAGCCATTTTAAGTAGTGAGAAAGCAGCAGATAAAGCGTGACCAGTCATGATGTGTTTTCTACCATTAGGAATATTTCCACAGTAAATGAATGAGTCACATTCCTAAATTGTGACAATGGAAAAAAGAAATGACACATTTGACCGTTACACATTACTTTGTTTTCTCAACCGCCCATTATTTGGTTATGTACATTTTGTTATAATTAATTTTACACAAACTAAAAATGTTCACAACACCATCATGACTTGACAGAATACTGGGTGCAGGGTGCAGCCAACATTTGTACTTAATGGTTCATTTTGACTTTGCTTTTATTTAATCTGTGAGGAACTGATTGAATGTTGTCTTGATTTGTATTTTGTATCTGTAGAGTACCCTGAGACACCTTGGAGTGCTATAATATCGATTAATAATAATTTTTCTGCGCCATTCTGCCTCTTCAACTGATGCAGCTGCCCGGCTTGTGTTCAACCTCAGGCTCAAAGTTCTGACCCTGGTCTACACTGCAGCCAATAGGACAGGCCCCGCCTACCTGCAGGACTTAATCCAGAACTATGTTCCTGCTCGACCACTTCGCTCTTCTACAGCAGGGCGACTCGCACTTCCCCCCCTCCGTGTCAACGGCTCTTGCTCGTCCCGACTGCGGAGCTTTTCCTCCTTAGCTCCTCAGTGGTGGAATGAACTTCCCATTCCCCTACGTTCTACTCGAACCCTGCCTGCATTCCGTCGAGGCCTGAAGACACACCTCTTCAGACTCCACCTGATATTCTAACCTAGGACCTCATGGTACTAGTTCCCTGTGTTTTCCTGTCTGTTTGTTATAGTTTATAATAGTATTTAGAATAGAAGTGTAGTATAGCTGATTCACCCACAGCTTACTGTGAACTACAGTCAACGTTCATTACTAGGGATAGCTGCTACATTATGGGAAGGATGTGCTTTGTCTTGTCTGTTCTGTAGTGATCTTGATAATGTCTCTGTATGCACTTATTGTACGTCGCTTTGGATAAGCGTCTGCTAAATGAATGTAATGCAATGTAATTTTTAATAAATAATAGTTAAAAGTCAATTATGGTGGATAAACTCTCCAAGCTCAGTTTGTAAAGAAAACCCTTGTTTTATAGTATAGTACATAGTATAGTACACTTGAGTTATAGTAAGTGACTCAGCCTTTATTATTATTATTATTATTATTATTATTATTATTATTATTATGTTCTTTTATATTATCAAGGCATGATGCTGATATTATCTGGGGACTTGTATTCATATTTAACCCAAAAAAGCATTTTTTACTGTATTTTATCTCAACAATTGTATTTTTTCATTGTAGAAAAGGTGGTCATTGTAATAATTTCTGTTGGAAACCGGAGAGTTTGCCTGAGAGCTGTTGCTTATGCCAGGGGAAGAAATGTTACTGCTACTGCCGTTTGTTAACTTAAGCCAGGATTGATCTTTTTCTTGAAGGGGCTTGCCTCTAAGCCTCTTAACAAAGGAGCCCAGGCCATATGAAGAAATGTGTTGTATACAGAAATGGAGGCAGCGGTGATGCAAAAAAAAGTTACTCACAGTAGAAATGATATGGGATGGTGAATCTACTGTTACCTGATCATCTGCAAACAGGTTGTCCACAGTCACAGCCTGTCTCTCAAAAACCTGTCAATAGCTTTCCACTTAATGACTGAAGGCTGGGTTTTCCCCCAGTGCAATGCTAGCCCTTACATTTCTGCCAGACCTCAGCTGTGCAGTTACATCTATTTCATCACCAAAAATGGTTTTCACACATATCTTCCCTACACAGCTTCACAGCACAACACCTTTGAGCGCTGTGCTGCCTCCTTTCGCTCTCTTCTTGCCGATAGGCAGGTTGACAGCTTGCCTTGACTTGTCTTTCTGGCTTGCATGTTGCTAGCAGGGTCTTTGTTTACAAGTAGAGAGCTGTGTGTCTCCAGTGCACTCTATGAATGCCATCTGTGCCTACAGGACTTTGATCATCAGGTGCTCTCCTCCCCAGAGTCTGTCCATGTTCAGCACAATGTAAAATTAAACATGACCACTGCAAATGTATCAAGTTAGCCAGTTATTGCAGAGCAGTTATGTGAGTTGCTTTTTGGCTCGCAAGCGAGCTGAATACAAATAGCTAACTGTTCAAAATGACGGTTATGTATCACTAAAACCAACTAATAAACCATTGCATTTGTAGACTGCAGACTTGACAATTGGCCAGAAGACCATCATTGACACCCTCCAGAAGATGGGTAAGCCACAAAAGGTCATCGCTAAGGAGGCTGGCTGTTCACAGAGTGCAGTGTCCAAGCATATCAATAGAAAGTTTAGTGGAAGGGAAAAATGTGGCAGGAGAAGGTGCACAAGCAAAAGAGATGATCGTAGGCTTCAGCGGATTGTCAAGCAAAGACGATTCCAAAATTTGGCGGAGATGCAGAGGGAGTGGACTGAGGCTGGAATCAGTGCTTCAAAAACCACCACGTACAGACGTATCCGGGACATGGGCTACAACTGTCGGATTCCTCGAGTCAAGCCACTCCACTCATTCTCTGAAATAACTGAAGTAAATGCTGATTTTCTAATTTCTTGAAATACTGTTTTGGGGGTTTTCAGGAGCTGTAAGCCAAAATTATGAAAAATTAAACAAATAAAGGCTAGAAATATTTCACTTTGTGTGTAATGAATCTATGAAATCTATGAAAGTTTCACTTTTTGAATGGAATTATGGAAAAAAAAAAACTTTTCCATGATATTCAAATTTTTTGGAAAGGATCAATATGTGAAATATTTTTCATGTCATGATTTCATAGGTCTTGTTTTGTAACATGTTGCTGTCACAACTGCCAAATCCCATGTTGTTATTTTCATTCTAAATCTCACCCACGCTTTCCATAAATTTTTAATTTTTGCAATTCCAGATGTCAGTCAGGCCTTTAAAAATTCAGTTGACAGAGAGCCCACTCACCTCACATTAGCTGAAGTAGAGAAAAAGGGATTTACATCAATTAAATTAGGGGTGATGAATACCCCTTTCACACTGAAGCAACAACGGGTAAAACCCATGTTTTCCATTGGTGTGAATGAGTCAACCCGCATTATCCAACATGGGTTTGCAACTCTGGTCATAATCTGGTTTTTACATGGGTTTGACACGGCCTTTGGTATGAAAGGGGGGTCATGGGTTACTCTACACAGCACAGTTAGCTGACCAACCCCTGATCTTGTCATATTTTTAACAGGCCCAAATTTCCTGAATCAGCACTCCAATTCTACCCTCATTCAGAAATGATGTTCCAAAACTTTCATATAAATGATGGAAACTGGAATTATCTTCATTTTTGCTAGCTAGATTCACACAAGAAGAGGATTGCTCAGTTGTCACAGGTAAATACAGTATGTAAAGGTGAATATTAAATAACAAATAATATGTTACTTGAACTGTTTTCTGACATCATTTTTACATAAAACACTAGCAAGATTTGGAGCACATCATTGGGCTATCGATTACGGAGTTGACATACTTGGAAAAAACACCATAATATCACTGTATTCACCAGCCAGCTGGCTGTATTAGCAGGGGAAAAAACAGAACAGGTACGGTACAGTGCACTTGCGGATCAGGGTCTTGTGTGAACGGTGAAATTATTAATTTTGGCTGAATGGCCTCATTTGATTAATGTTTGCAGTATGTTGAATGCCTGTATATTCATTTTGGAATTCATATGAAAGGATACATCAGTCATGATTGTTTCCAAACCCTCAGCCGTAGGCATTCCAAAATGGTGCATCCATTGTTCTCTGCAATGTTGTCATTGGTGACCTTTTAGTGGAAGGATACACTAAAAATAAATGTATCATTCTGTTTAATTACAAAGTTTCCAAACAATGTTTCCACTATAGCCAACAAAAACGTCTTTGCTGTGCTCTCATAGCAATTCATCAATAAGACTTGGTGATTGTTCTTTTGAATATTTCCTGCCTAGAAGTTTGAAATGAAATAGATTAAAAAGAATCCTGTTATCTTGTGTCCTTTATAATATTTCTGAAGCATTGTGATAATAATATGGACTTTCTTTGAGCATCAACCAAAAAAATTGCAAATTATGGCAGCAATCTAATGGCAGTGATGCAGCCCACAATCTCATATGGAATCCTCTGGTGCATTCCTGATAAACCAAATTTATCTGAATCCCTTTATCATGAGGATATGGTAATTCAAGATGTAGTGTGCTATATAACCTGTGCCTGCAAACCAGGTCTTATACCTCGTGTAACAAAAGTATGAGATAATTAGACATTAAAAATGGAAGTTAAAAGTTCAGTTGTAGAATCTATTCTTGATCAACTTGCCACCCCTTGACAAGTCATTTTCAGATGGACCTCAAGGATCAGGCGAAATTACTGTACTGCCAAGTATTATTCACACTTGCTGGTGAGCTTCAGTTTCAGGTGTTCTTTGAACAGGTGGGGTTGCATGCTATTTCATACAAGCAAAATAGATGAAAAATTCAAAGGGCTTTATTATTTGTTCATGTCCCTTTTTTTTACTCATATAGTTCACACTAAATACAAAAGGTTTTTTCCACAGCCAAGGAACAAATACTACACCCTCTCTCAGCACTGGTTTCTATAATAAGAATCAGGAAATAAACACCCGGATCCCAGACACACTAATTCCCTATGAATTAATTACCCATCTCACAAATGACCCAGGAAATAAATACCCAAATATCATGCACAGAGGCATCATTTACCAAGGAAATAGATATGTGATTCATACTCTACAACTGTTCAATGACATTGAAATAAAACGGGAGTTATCTTGCTTAACAATTTTTTTTTAAACGTGGTTTTCAGTGATTCTGAGAAATTGTGCTGAAATGAATTTAAGAGGGAAGTCTTAGCAATACCAAAATTGAAAAAGGTACAGAAAAGTAGAATTTTATGGAATTCATCTCAAGACTTTTGAAAGAGACGCTACATAAGGGGGTATGAGGCAGAAAATGGCGCCATTTCAAATACTATAAGCAGCAGTAATGAAAAGTATCATTTTCTGGAGTTGCAGAGTTTTACCTGTCCAAAACATATCTCCACATCTTTCAAGATAAGAAAAATACTCTTTGACTACCTTTGTTTGCATTTTGTATTAGGCTATAAAATGTATCAGAGAAGTGCAGTCACACACTAATCATTCAAAACTGAAATGTGGCATGCGTGAAAGACATATAAACGAGAAGTGGATGAAAAGAAAGACTTGTCACACAAATAAACCATCTGTAATTACAGATCCCCACTTCATCCCCACTCTGTTATAACTGCCACCACTTAGGCCACAAAATTGCAAAGCTGTTTCACTGTCCATCTGAGACTGTTATTTAATTACCCTGCATTCTGCAATATTTGTAGAACCTAATTATATCAGTCAAAAAGGGCCAAAATTTTATTAAATAAAACCATCCAAGAGTTTCGGGAAATGAAAGCACCGAACTCAACAAAAACCTTTACCACACATGGGACATCAAAGGAAGACCAAAGGATTCAGGATTTCAAAAGGAAACAGCAAGTTGGGTAGACCTTCCCTCACAGTTGAGTTAAAATGAGTGCACACCTACCAGTTGGAATCATGGCTTGGCTGCCAGTTGGATCTAGATGATGCATCAAACATTGATATCTAGAGCACCACAGCCATGAAGCAGTATCCACATTCAGACATATTGAGAAACACTTTCAAGTCTAAAAACCCCATTTTCATCATAAAATAGATAAAGATATTGCTGATAGTACTGAGGTCTCTTTAAAAACTGGAACCTAGAACATCTGTTACAGAATACAGCTGCTCGGGTGCTTACAAGAACTAAGAAATGTGAAAATATCAACCCTGAGCTCATGTCTTTTTATTGACTGCCTGTTAAATTAATAATTCTTTTTCCAGACTTAAAATCACCCCAGAATATCAAAGTGATACACATACTTATTCATTAACTTTGACTACGGCTGCTCTGTTCACAAGATGCTGGCTATTTGAATGTCCAGGCAGGTAATAACAAAAATCACAATGGGAGAAAGAGCTTTATCCTATACTGTATATGGAGCTCCTTTCCTCTTTCTTATGCAATAATCTCCCTATACTGGTTCTTCAGATGCACTTTTAAAAAAATGTAGACTTAAAACTGAACTGCTTAAAGATGTGTGGGAGGCATGGATCGGGACCATAGAGCTGCCATTTGAGCTGAGCTGACAGTAGGCTACTGCTGCCCTGTCACAGGAAGTGAATGACCTGGTTAACTGCTGTATGGGTCGCTGTGAGTCCAGGGTCACTCTCATAGTTGTGTGCACCCTTTTCTTCTCATTCTTTTTGATATTCTGCCATAGTATAGCACATTATACTGTGGATTACATATTTACCCTCATGCGCCTCTCGATGTGTCGTAATCATTTATTTATCCAGTTTCTAACCCATCTTTTTCCGCTCCCTTCCTCGAGGCTTCTACTCCTTTCCCCATACCCATGTTCACAGGTCACTCCAGTCCCTAACCTCTCCTTATTTCTACCCAAGACAAGGTGCAACCAGGAGTCCTAAATGTATCATTCTTCTGTTCTGACCTGCCTTTTAAAATATTGATTTTGTTTATACCATCCAGTATAATACCCTGTGTTGTGATCTCCCGATCCATGATAATTGTTTTTAACCAGTATATTCCCCGCTACCTCTCAACTCCCATTCAGCCCAACATTAAATACTGACATTGAGCTGGCCAGGGCAGGCCGGGCTCACCCTCTAAGCCAGTTTCCTCCTGAGATTTCTTCCCACTGTTAAGTTTTCTCTTGCCATTGTGTGAGTGTTTTTGTTCCCACTGAAGAGTTTGCAATAATGTCTCTATAAAATGTGCTATACAAATAAGTTGAATTGAACAAGTTCACTGCCATGATAATTCACACGAGAATGAGAAAAGGACAGTTAATTGTAGGATAGTGTTCACAGCAAATTGAAGTTTGTCTCGTAACTGTATTATGTAATGTAATGTGTAGTGTGTAAAGTGCCACCAATAACAATAATGGGCATACGTAGGTTCCAGCTTGGAATTAACATTGTGGGACTGTTGTTTTACTTTTGCAACAACAAATAATTTAATTTTTTCACAGTTACATGCTTTGTGATAATGACACTCATTACAGACAGTATTATTTGATCATAAAACAGGTGCACATTAAGTAACATTTGCCGAAGTGTAAGGCACTTATAATAATTACTGTATTGTTATTTGGTGTGTCCGTGTCCGATGGAGGAAAGAAGTTTAAACAGACTGCTCCTTAAATGTATCCTTAAGTGCAATGTAATGTTTGATTGATACAACTAAGCACATATTTCCTTGAACGTTGTCCTGCATATATGGGGAGGGGTCAGAGATTTGGTCTCAGTCAATGCATTGGAGCAACAAACAGTCTTGTTTACAATTATACAACTATACCAGAATCAACAAACTTTTATCTGATATCCAATAATATGCAATCAACAGCAATCAACAACACACATGACTCAACACCCTACTGGACAGGACCTGACAATCCGATGCATGTGAACCAACGTCCTGCCGATTCAGGACCCAAAAAAGAATCTATGCGTCTGAATTTGTCATTCTGGTTTAATAGCATAGCAGTGATGGCCTCCCCTTTGGTGAACATTTTTTGTGGTAATCAGGAATTCATATTTAATACAGAATGTAATAGGAGCAATCCACCAGGCATTCGGACCAGAAACCTTCAATTTACAGGAAAAATGCCTCAATCTAAATGCCACACAGTATATTTTATAGTCATTGCACGGTTTAGTAATCTGGCGGATTGCAATAGGATTTTGGCTGAGATAACCGAGTCATCCGCATGCCTTCTGGTAATTGAGACCAAAGTTTAGAACATTTCAACTCAAGAAGGTTATAGTGTATCATGGAGGCTGGAACATATGCAATTCCCTCAATAGCAATAGCAACTCTTGAGCAGTAGTAAATACATTTCAGGCTGTAAAAGTGCAGCTAATGCATTATGATCCTTAGTTAAAGTGCTAATAATAATGATGGATGATGATTATGTATAATGCCTTTTGAACTGCTTGTTGGAAGCTCTGTGTTATTTTTGTTATGTTTGTCAAATATTTTTATGTTGAAATATTCTGTGGAGAAAGTCCAATTGGCTTCTTTATTTTTCATACCGCTTGTGTATTGACATATTCGTCTAGTAAATTTACATTAAAGTTCTGTTCTGTATATCTGTGCTGTTAAAATGAAGTGTTTCAAAACCCCAAAAAAAGGTAGAAACTAAACTACCACCAATTTAGGCGTTTCAAAACCCCAAGGAGATTTTTCGATCCACTGAGAAGTTGTTTTGAATCACTTTAGAGTCGGTATTTCAAGGCCCCTGCATTGGTAACAGCTTAGTGGCCACCACTTTTGGGGTTTCAAAACATGTTACATTAACAGTGAAGGAAAACACAGTTAAGATAAACAAATAAATAGAAGTTCCACTAAAACAGATTCATAATTGTTTCCACATCAAGGCTAAATGACACATAGCCATTGCCAGACTTATCTTATAGTCCATTAGCACAAATTAAGACCATATTATGCATTTAATTCATATTCCCAACTGAGTTATTGCACTCATTGGCTGTGTTGTGGTTATCGAACATGCAACATATTTGATACATTTTCCTCTCAAAGTTTATTGTGAAGGGAAATTGGTGTTATTGGCCCAGAGATGAGACTCCCCCTACTGGCTCACCAGCATGTTTTCCGGCAGCAGTACATAATCAATCAACATTACATTTACATTACATTCATTTAGCAGACGCTTTTATCCAAAGCGACATACAATATCAACAGTAACCAACACACCTTATCCACAGCAAGCTCTTTTGCAGGTAAAACAAATGTCACGGTTCCGTATAAAAGCAGAAACAGCTGTGCATGTAAAACAGGAGAGTTGCCATAAAGACCAACTGGCCCTGACATGTACCACTATCTAATTCATAGGGCCAACAATGCTAAATATAGATCAATATGGGAAGAAAAAAAAACTGTAAAAAGTCCTTCCCTCATGTCTGATACAGCTTATCATAAATCACCCTAATTCAGCTTTGGAGAACAGTCAGCCATGTCTGATAAGGAGGAACAATTCACAGTCTGATGAGAGAGAGAGAGAGAGAGAGAGAGAGAGAGAGAGAGAGAGAGAGAGAGAGAGAGAGAGAGAGAGAGATGCTGGAGTCAAGGGAGGGGTAGGGATATGCTTCTGAAATCTCTGATCGGCGTGGGATTGTTGTGGGAACAAAATACAAAAGGAGCTTGTTCTGCATTTTGTATCTTCTAATGTTCTTCATGTCACCCAGAATAAAGGAACCTACCAAATAAAGAAATACCAGAGTCATAAATCTCTTAGTTTACTTTCTTTCCATGGCCATTTTTACAATCATTTTACCACAAACTTGAATATGTGTCCAGCTGCCCGGCTGAATCACATGCTCAGATGAGGTCCCTGGTGCTGCCACACAGAGCTCCATCCACCAGGGGACACGAAGGAACACATATATCTTACTCTACAAACATTACCTTCATTTGAACCTTTGGCATGAATTATGAAACACAGTTACCATCATAATTTAAGCGTACCTCCATTTACATGAATACCCATACATTTTCTGGCCTATAACTGCTTGGTTACTTAAGAGCGAATCCCAATGAATCCCTATCTACAAACAGTTCATTCGGTTTCATTAGATGGCACATGCAAAGAGTCAGAGAAAGAAAGGAGGGGGAAAGGAGGGGGAAATGGGGTTCTCAACGTGTCTCGCTGGTGTTGTGGGGGTATGGGTGAGGAGGGGCTTATGTCTGACGGGGGTGGTGATGGTGCAGGCTGCCCCCTGCTTTCTGGAGTAGCAGTAATTTGCGTGTCCGGGGGGTGGTGGGGGGAGGGCAGCCGTGTACGTCTCTCGCTGTGTCTGCGTCAGTGCACTGCAAACACACGACAGGAAGCGTAGCCTCTGTTAGGGGTATTTAAGGGGCAGCCTGACACAGCCCTGAGAAGTTATCCCAGCCCCGCGCTTCACCTGGCCCTCTCTGCTACCGTTCTCTTCCTTCTGCAAATCAAGATTCAACCTATACAGGTGAGCTTCACAGACCTGCTGCTGTGCTCTTGTTCTGTACTCGTGTGTGTTTGGCTGAAAGGACTTTTCAAAACTTATCAGTTTTAGTCGACATGCAGCTTTGTATTTCTAAGAACACTGCTTACTTGTATTTGGTTTTTCAGATTTCATTCAATCCCTTGCTTGTCTAATGAGAATTTCCTTTGATTTGGTTTCCATGTCATTTTCTTTTGCATAATTTTTAGTTGTGCATGTATCCCTTCAATTTGCAATACATTCACTGTGTGAATTCTGTGAACCTGGATCAGCTTTATCGTAGCAATTGTGTTTATTGTCCCCCTTGTTTTTTTCTGGAGGGAAGTTATCAATGTATTTGAGGTCAATATATTGTTCATTTACCTAGTATTGTAGTTTTGACACAATAGTTAAGCCTAAATTATGAAGACTCCTTCTACTGTATTGTGTTCAACTCTTGTGCATTCTGTTCCCTGCGTCCGTTCCATTCTTTGCGTTTTGTCTATATTTTTACTGCCATTTATTTGCGACAGCACGTGATAAAGCAGCAGATACTTAGCCTATTCGTCGTTCTTTTGTAAAATACGCTTTCTCCCTCAAGTTTGAATTACTTCGTCTTCCCCTTCTACGAATTGGACGTATAATTTCGTTTCCTTAATATACAACTGTAAAATTAATATGCGCGTACTGAAACTAATAAGCTGGGTTACAGCCTGAAAATTACATTACTTGCGGGACCGCGCAAAAACAGGCGAGCCGCACGGAGTCGGGAGAAACTGCGTTGCCAATTAAAAAAAGAAAACAAACCCTTTCTTTAGAACAATAAAACTACGACGATAATTCTGCAATATATTGGATTTATAGGTACATGGTACATATTACTACACAGGTCACTGCTATAAGTACTCGCCACAATATACATTTTCTCGATAAATAAATAAGATTGTTTAAACTGTCCCTTTTGAAAAAAAATCGAATAGGCTGCACTTTCATGGCAAAATGGAAATGTAAACTCAAAACTGGGTGCTCATGTATTTATGAAATCTTATTTTTCAGGCTTTTACGTGTATTTTCCAGCTTGTCATAAGGAAGCACAAGAAAGCCTTTTGAAAGGCTGTACTTTCTGCCACGGCAGTCTCGTGATATTGCTGTAGCCCACGTTTGGATCCTAGATGGGTCCTAACCCCATGTGCCTTGGTGTATCCCTTTAGTGATGAACGGTGGGATCTGTGTGTGCGTACTGCTGGCAGCTCTTTCCACCAGCTGTCTCGGACGCCCCTCTTCAAACACACAGGATGAGAGCAGGGCTGCCCCGTCCCAAGTGGACGCTGTCCTCTCCGAACACATGCGCCAAGCCCGCTCCACGCCCCTTAGCGACCAGCAAGAACCAAAAGCAGAGGATGGTATGGATACCCGGGCCAGCCTGACCGAACTGCTGGCAAGGTTGATATCTAGGAAAGGTGAGCAATCATTTGTATTCCATACATTAAACATGCCCATTATAACTCACTGTTATGTCTCCTTTGTAACTGAAGTTCAGCTCTCCAGGCAGTTCTTGATAGTAGCCTATCGTTTGTCTTCAGATCAGAGTTATTTTTATTCTTTGCAAATTGAGTGCAGAATTGATGCTGCGTAGAATTGTGAATGATTAGCACCACCTCTTTTGGTAAGTGAAAAGCAAGCAGAACTGGCACTTTAATCACATGCAGAAAAAAACATTAATTGTGTTTACTGGGAAACATCCCCCAAGTCAATCATTTCACCACCATCCTAGTGGATGATGTACTGTACCTAGTAATCTAGTTCACCTGATCTCCCAAGTGTTATACTTAAAGCAAAGTTTTATTGATTCAGATATTTACTTTAGAGTAACCATCTTTCATGTAAGGTTTACATGTGTGATGCAAGCAAATGTGAATATGAGGGGGGAAATGCACATAACTACACCAGGACCAGGCTTTGAGGGATTTCTTTATTCAGTGAAGCTATCATGAATTTCTACCCTTACTTTTGAATAAAGAATTCAGGCAGGACATTTTGTATTGCTTACACCGTCACAAGCCTGATGGTAAATGAAATCAACGGAACAAAAAATATGATGAAATGAAATTAAAGACTTCATTGCGCAAAGTTAAGGACAAAGAACAACTGTGGATATATTAGAAGCTTCCCTTTTTGTGCTATAACAACCTGAAACTGGGGGAGGGGCAGAAGAGCTGTGTGGTTAGGGGGGAAACTTGATAACTCGCAGGATAGTGACATTTGCACAAACACAGTTCTGCTGAACAAATCCAGCCTGTGGGAGAAACACTGTTATTATGGATGGGCAATCAGAATCACAGAGGAGATGTATCATCGCTGCAGAGGAGACCAATTATTACTGGAATATTCAGCATCTATCTGCTGCTCAAATGTTGCTGAAAGCGACATTTCTGCATGTAAAACTTGCATAAGCAAGGCTAGGCGATGAGATCAATTTAAAGGAGAAGAGGCAACATTTTATATTAAGAATAAAAGTAAGCAAAAGAACCTTGGAGGTCCCTGGTGCTGCATATTCTCATTCATCGTGTTATAATTATGGTCAGAGTGGCAGCATTTTATGATCTTTTCTGATGGAAATGCAGGTATTACTTCTGTAAATTTGAATTATTTTCAAAGAAATTGTCTGAGACAAGCTAAGTCATAATGATTTAGGATGTTTTACTTGCAGCCAGGGTGAGTGAGTGATGTATCAGAAAATGCATTTAACAACAGTGTCCGTTAGTAGTGATTTGGCATCATATAAAACTCAGAAATCTTATATGACCGGATACTCAGCTTGTTGAAGCAACAGCTGTGTCAGAGGAAGATGTTGTTTTAGAGAGAGAAAATGAGAAAAAAAAGTTTATTAACATAGGATTAACATAAAATTGTTGGTTACACCCTCCGCCCAATTTTATATATTTTAAATTGATATTCCTTTCATAAAATACAAATACACAAAGAATTGAAATCATTTGTTTGGTAACACGCTGCACCCTGTTCATAAATAAACTGGTGGGTGGATCTTAACAATGGGCCTTTCATATATTTGCTATGGTAACCATTATTGCAGTAATGACGATATATCACATCATTAACATCAGCACAACTTGTGCTACTCTAGCCGAGCGCTGACATGCCCAACCCCCTCTTTCTCCCCTGGTGTTCACTTGTTCTGATAAAAACAAGACCGATGTAAACGAACTCTCCGCATCACACCCATTCTGTGGTTACTTTTACAAAAGCATGTAGTCAAGCTAAGCTCTTTTCCATCTACTTAGGAAACCTTTTCTGGAGGTGGTTTACAGTGGTTTTATCACTCTGGTTTTATTCGTCCAATATAAAATGCATTAACTGTCCACTGTAAATGCAAACTAATCATTTGCTTTTATGTGAGGAGAATAAATACTTACAATATTTAAACTACTTCAATGTATTTCATACATGCCAAGCATATATAAAGTATGTTGGATTTTCTCAGTGTGAAAGTACATCTTGTAAATTCCAAGACACAAGATTTCACTATCTGTTTCAATATCAGGGATCCACTTTAAAATGTGATTTGAATTACACTTCATCAGGCAACATAGTAGGTAATGCAGTCAGATTATATGTTATATGCACATAGCCTAAAGTTTATATAATCAAACATGGCTGGGGCTTAAACAACACAAAGACAGTGATTCTTCATTAGAATTCCAACAGCTGAACTACACCAGGTCTTGAGCCAGAATGAATAGTCAACCTCAAATCCTCTTTGTTCTAAATGAGTGGTTCTGGAAGTACCATTCTGCAATTAATATGTGTGGTCCCAAAATGGCTTCTACGAAATCCCTCAGTTGGGCGCTACACAGTTTTTCATAATGAAACTCATTATCTTTGATATTTTGTGCAGTTAACTCAGGTCATTTGAGGAAAATGGGAATTCATATTTGTCTTCCTTTTGCCAGGGTGGCTGAAGACCTCCTTTCTTTTCTCTCCTCAAGAATAAACATTATGGTGACAGTGTAAATTGATATTGAGATGGACAAAAGCTGAGAAGGCTCGAGCAAATAAGTCTTAAATGAGAGTTCCGGCACTATCGTTCCTTGGATTCTGCTCATCGTGCATAAGAAAGAGTGAATCATACAGTGACAGAAACATGATT
Source organism: Synaphobranchus kaupii (assembly GCA_029718625.1). NCBI lineage: Eukaryota > Metazoa > Chordata > Actinopteri > Anguilliformes > Synaphobranchidae > Synaphobranchus > Synaphobranchus kaupii. The sequence continues at coordinate 53,958,562 of CM056382.1, forward strand.
AAGGCAGACTGAGAGACAGGAGCATATAGACATAGACAGAGATAGGCTGAGACAGAGACAGACAAACTGATAGACAGGAACACAGTCCTGTCAGTGAAGCTGGAGTTAAGTGTTGGCAGGTAATGTGCTTGTGGAGAGCCTTGGCTGTTGGTTGTTGTGTAAATTATTCACTGAAAGTGTGAGTGAAGCACAACAGAGGAGTATCTACTGTGTACTGACTACAGGTGGGAAAGGGAGAGGCACAGAGTGGGAGCAGAGAGACAGACATATAGATTGGTTTCCATAGCTATGGCTTTATTCCTTTGGCTGTGTCACACGAATCACCCTCGGAATAAATTAGCACGTTCGCTCATCAAGTTCACGCTGCAGGTTGTTATGCAAGCTTTTACTGCCCAATGTCAGTGTGGGAGGTGTGCGTACAACGCTGTAGACTGCGTTCTTCAGGTGCTAAAATGGCACCGTAATAAACCCATAAGCCCTGCTGATATAGCGTATCTCGCTTTGAGTCTCCGCACCGTTATGGCGCTGACAACTAGGCCACGCTTGAGTAGCATCCAAAGTCACAGCAGATCACGGCTCTGCCAGAAGAGCTGTGATTCAATCCTCCTACTTTCCACCTGCTCCACTCAAAAACTCTTAGCACACTAAACCTTTTCAGCACCTTTTACTTGCTGCGCCTTTGGCTTGATATTCAAGGCATGAAATTGTGGAGGCCACAATTTTATGCACAAAAACACGGTGTCATCTTATGTCCTTAATGAGGCAATATAACAAGTTCAAAAGGATAGACACAAAGGGGGTCAGTAACCCTTCGGCAGTGAGACATGAGACATGTAAGGAACTTTCAAAGGTAGAAGTTTGATGTATAGTTTGAAAAAAGGACATTTTGTCTGCACCTACAGGAAACACCCGCAGAAACTCCACCATAAACAGCAGAGCAAGCGGTCTGAGTGCCAACCACAGAATAAAAGACCGAGATTACCTGGGCTGGATGGACTTCGGGCGACGCAGTGCCGAGGAATATGAATACTCGTCATAAAACACATCTGCACCCTGAAATTCTGCACAGAGATAGAGATTAATTTCAATTTATAGTCTCGGAAGTTGGTGTCTAAAAATATATATTTATTATGTATTTGATGTACATTTGTTTGTAAACCTAACATGATGCAATATATACCTATGGCCGATTTTACAAAAAAGGAAAACCTGTTCTTGTTCTGGTTTCTTTTCATTTGGTGATAATATAGCATTAAATGATTTAATCACATACACATATTTGTTCATACAAAGTCCAGTCATGTGCTCTCAGTGAAGAGCTATTGGGTGTATGAGAATAAATCCAGCTGTCAACATTAAGATAGCTTGGTATCTCTTGGGTTTTCTGCCTTAGGCCTAGCCTGTGTGCAATTATAAAGATTATACACACACACATCTCTCTCTCTCTCTCTCTCTCTCTCTCTCTCACACACACACACACACACACACACACACACACACACACACACACACACACACACACACACACACACACACACACACACACACACACACACACACACTGCCTCGTGTAGGCCTATCTTGTTTGGTCCTTTAGGATCTTTTAGGGTAACCCATCCTTACTCATAGCTTTTACATTGTATCATTGGCACTTGTAGCAGGTAAAAGCGACTGTGTGGAAAATTGACTTTAGAGCACAGCACACAAAAATGATTAAGGCTTCAGTCCCACACGGGACGGTCACAGAAGTCATTTAATTTCTCATTCCAGATGTAACGCCGCCCTTCTAGCCGCAGTAGGAATACCACAAATCACACTCTCGCACAATAAAACACAACGATAAAAATCTAAAACATGAAAAGGACGATTATGTGAGTAGCGCCAATTTACACAGGAGCTAAGCGCACATAAAGCCGCTAAATGGAAATAGGCGTAGCCTACTTACTGTAGGTCGAGATTTATGGCAGCTAAACGGGAGACTTTTAAACAAATATCAAATGCTGTGCTAAAATCAATATTATAATGTGAGCTCCAAAGTTTGCGCACGAAAGCATTGTGCCTATGTTTTGCAACGAAATGTTACCTGCATGTTTATTAGCCTAATAATTTATAGGTTATTCACACTTTCCGAGACCATGTCAACTGGATTTTGTTCAAGATTAAGAGGCTTGGATCAACAGTTTTGGGAGATATGTGCTATTTATTGGGCTGTCACGAAGGCTCATCGCTCATTTTACCCAGGAATTATTTCAACCCAGCAGCGAGAGAGCACTACGCATAACATTCAATGTGCTGAATGCCATTGTCTGTTTTGAGCGATTGTGCGTGGATAAAGGGTTCGGCCACTTAGTTTGTGTAAGTTTTTATGCAAGTTATGTGCAATTTTCAGTTGCACACCACTTAACATAAAGTTTACCATGTTTATTTATTTCTAAATAAATTTGCCTATCATTGATTTATTTAGTGATAATTCACGGAGGATTATACGTCCCAAAAGGAAGATGAAAAAGGGAAATGAAAATGAAAAAATAAAATAGGTATGACGGATTATTCAGCCCAAAATTTTAAGTGAAATAGAAATGTAGACTACATACATCTCGAAAATCAAAAACGGAAAACAGAAGTTTTCAAAAAATTTTTGAGCTGAATAATTCTCCATACCTATTTTCTCTTTCCATTTTATTTGAATGTTTAATCCATTTTGAACTGAATAACCCTCCATAGTAATTTCAGATGGATGTCTTATCAGTAGGACAATCAATTGTATTACGTCCATGCATTTTTGAGTCTATGGTCCAGCGCCCCTGGATGTATAGTGTTTAGAGCGACCCCTTTTGGTGACAGGACGTAGTGCATCCTCTCAACTTTAAATAAACTTTCCTATCCTCATTGCAGTTGTTCCAATTAATAGGCTACATATCCTCAACTGCAGAATATATATAATGCATTATATAGGTTTATGTTTTAGTAATTACTAAAACACAAAATTTATTCATGAATAATACAACATAGAGACCTCTTGAATTACAGAATAGTCCGTTTGGCAAACTGTACCCCTCACAAGCATACAGTCCTTTACATGATTAGTTAATGTACAAGAAAGCATCTAAAAAGGTCTAGAGTTGATTCTAGATGTGGGATTTGCATTTGGAGTCTGTTGCAGTTGTCTCTCAACATGAGGACCAAGTGACAATGCCAGTACAATCATACAGCTGAAAAATAATAGAATAATCAATAACAATTGAATAAATCAATCAGAGACATGGCGAAAACATTGGATGTGTCAAAATCAATTGTTAGACACATTGTCAGGATGCAAGAACTCACTGGTGAGCTCAGCAATAGCAAACGACCTGGGGTGGCTTTCCCAATTCCGATGTGTCTTCAGAATTCACAACACATTTCACGATCTCTTTGAGTTACGAGCACTTTCGAGAAAGCGTCGTGAATAGCAAGTATATCTTCACGACACGTTTCACGACATACTTTTCGCTACGAGATGCTTTGGAAAGACCACGGAAGACCACTGTAGTGAATGACCAAAGGATACTTTCAATTGTGAAGAAAAAACCTTTTTAAACTGTAGAAAAGATCAAGAACACTCTCCAGGGTGTAGGCAAGCAAGACTCATATAAAGAGAAGACAACACCAGCATAACCTCAGACGGTTCGCCACAAGATGCAAACCACTGGTAAGACTCAAGAACAGATTGACGAGGGGACCGTTTCTCAAAAGCATCTTAAGAGTGAAGATAATATTGTTGTGTTTGGGCTTTATTCATTTTATTAATATTTACTGACATTACATAAGAAAGGTAATACAATTAGAAGGAGAAAGACAAAAAAACAAACAAACAATGAAAGCAATATAAAAACAAAATATCCTAAGATTATCTTTATCTAAAATCCTTTAGGGAAACAGTCCCCGGTTAGAGTTTACTAAAAAGTACATTAAAAAGCTGTAGAGTTCTGGAACAAAATCTTATGGACAGATGCGACGAGTATTAACCTGTACCAAAGTGATGGAAAGAGGAAAGTGTGGAGAAAGAAAGGAACTGCTCATCATCCAAAGCACCCCCCTCATCTGTGAAACATGGTGGAGGTAGCGTTATGGCTTGGGCATGTATGGCTGCCCCTGGAACTGGCTCACTTGCCTTCATTGATGATGTGACTGCTGGCGGTAGCAGCAGGATGAATTCTGAATTGTACATAAACATCTTATCTGCTCAGATCCAACCAAATGCCTCAAGACCTTTTGGACAGCACTTCACGTTGCAGCAGGGTAGTGATCCCAAACACACTGCCAAAGCAACCAAGGAGCTTTCAGAGCCAAAAAGTGGAATGTTCTTGAATGGCCAAGTCAACCACCCGTCCTGAATCCAATTGCACAATGCGTTTCACTTGCTGAAGACAAGACTGAAGGCAAAAAGCCCCAGAAACAAACAGGAACTGAAGATGGCTGCAGTACAGGCCTGCTAGACGATTTTCAAAGGATTGAAACCAAGTACTAACTATGATGACTTTATTTGAGATTATATTCATTTGTCCCATTACTTTTGTTCCCTTGAAATGGGGGGACTATGTATGAAAAGGACTGTAATTCCTACACGGATCACCTGTTATGGATGTAAATACCCTAAAATGAAAGCTGACCCTCTGCACAGTCTAACCTCATATTCATTGTTTTATTTCAAATTCAATATGCTGGGGTACAGAGCCTAAACAACACAAATTGTGTCACTGTCCCAATACTTTTATATTTAACTGTAAATACATAGGTTTACTGACATAGGATATTAAACAGCTGGAGAGAAACAACTTTCTGTGTGGTATTTGGACATTTTTAAAGACATAATTAGGTCGCTTGAATGATGTTTAATCAAATGAACCGTGGATTCATAAATAATAAACAATTAAAGTATGATCAGTGTTTCAATGTTCCACTGGTCTTAGCTTGGCTATATAATCATGGTCTACATTCATAAATACTGATATAGATATATCTTACAGTCCAGTGAAAGTGTATGCATTTAGTTAAATTAATTTATTTCAAGTTATTTGAGAAATAAAAAACGGACCATATTTTTGCTATTCAAGCTTTCAATTTTTTGAAGTTCCCTTTCAATCTGCAGCCAATTCATACATTGTGCAAATGGCCTCTAACCAACCATTGGCTTAAAGTCAACACTTGAATGCTGCAACACACCAAAAGACATTGTGGCTCTCCAGGTCTGAAGACTAACACCCCTGTCTTAAATGGACCAGGTTAATAAAAAATGCTTTCTTCATTTTTGTACAACCTACACCCTCTACTGGTCAAGAGTACTCCCTGCAACTTTACGGAAAGACTCAAATGACAACTGGTCAGTAAAGGGATATTTACATTACTGAACAAGCTGCTTTTGAGTTACATGAAGTGTATTTTCTCGCTTTAGATCACAAACCCCTGGATGCAGCCATATTAAGCTGGCGGGTTATCAGAAACTTCTGTAAGTTTATAAAAATATCCTTCATTGCACATAAATCTGCCTTGATCAATAAGAAATAGACATTAAAACTGAAATAATGAAATAATACCACAGAAAGATATTGCTGGCAGCCCTGCAGTGCAAAACATAATTGAGCATAGCATAACAATTCTGTTCAGCATTTTAATGCCCTGTTTTTCTGTTTCCTACAATTTCCCACTTCTATTTGATTGTCCGTTAATAACGGTTAGGAATACATTTCTGTGTAATCATGTTGTGAAAAGAACAATTCCCTATTGCTCTCATTGCTTTTTCTAATGCACAGAAATCACGAGTCTACATATCTACACTAGTTTAAATTCCATCACTTACCTATGTGACTGTACTAGAGAAAAATGACATATTTAGTAGTTCAGTCAGAGACATAAGAGGGGCAAAACTGTCATTTTACATAGTAAACGGCAACTTATCAATAACCAAGGATTTGTGACATGAGAGTAGTCATATCAATTGCTTTATTTTCTGAGAACAGCATTTGAAATTCCTGAAAGTACAACTCAACACTTGGAACCAGTGTTTTTGACTTTTTTAAAGATTGTAACATTTTTTTTATTTTTTTTATTTTTTACTCTTTTTCATATTTGAGTTAATTTTTTATAAAAAAGTTAACATGACACGTCTCATTGCATACTTCTCATTTACAATGCAAAGTAGCAGACTTCCCTTTGTGGTGCGATGCAATAAAACTCATCACGTAATTCAATGTACATGTATGGACATATCCGCTGTTATCAAATACATTCAAAAGATATTCAAGTTACAGACGATAAGTGCACACACAATATCAGCTCACAAATCTCTTTTGTTCTTACTAAAACATTTACGTAAATAAAGAATAAATAGTCTTTACACTATTGTTATCGAAAGTATAGAAACATACTTTCAAACACCGCTATGCTTACATTTGTTTACTTCAAATATAAATGTAAGATGAAATGTATTGAATTTTTTTAGACCAAAGTTAAAAGATTTTGAAGGTCACCTCATAGCACAACTCACAAGCAATGCAAGGTGCACTGCATTCTGGGATTTATGTACTGCACAGAAGTCAGTCAAATAAGAATTAAATAAATCAGGCACTATGACATCACTTTAGTCCTGCTATTATATTCACCATTCACAATGGTTTTAAAGCTAACAATTCAGTCATCAAACACTTACTTTTGGCAACTTGCATTTTCATTTTTCACACAGGCTACCTGATGGCCTCTTCGGTCACCATCACAGGCATAATATACTTTGATGGAAATATCCTTTTTTGATTATTAACGGTTAATATGATTCAAGTCTTTGATATCTTTATGAGTAAGTCTTTCATTGAAACATAATATACACACATAAATTATGTTGGTCTGTCACAAAAATAGATAGGCTTGTGTTTTCAAGTTCAAACCATATTCATTCATTCACTGCAAACATCCCGTCTCTTACCCCTTCACTCCACTGTGGCCACTTCCACTCTTTTTGTAGATGTTACTTTTGGTGAGTGACATCATAACAGAATGGGGAGGAGCTCATATGTAATTCCCACCCCTTTTTCAATGGGACCTATGTGCAAATTGGACATAATAAATATCACACTAATCCTCAGTGAGTGAGTTCACAATGTGAGATTCAGTAAGGTGCTCACACTGACTCTCAGTGCACAGTGACGTGAGCTCAAGGTGGAAAGGGCCACACAGAGTGGCAGGAGGAGAAGGGAGGAGCTACACTAGAAATGCGACAGACACAGACCGCTTCTCCGCATGGCTGAGCCTGGGAATAAAAGTGCATTTACACAGGGCATAAATCCGAGACTCTCAGAACGGAGGATATTCAGCAGGAATCCACCGCTGGATAAATTACAGCAAGAGCAGAAAGACCTCAGAATGTATAAGGGTGCTGCACAGTATATACTGTGTGTGCAGGGGTGTGTGTGTGTGTGTGTGTGGGAGGGGCTGTTATACCAAAAAGACTGTCTCAGAGGCACAGAGCTGATTCGTCCTTGAAGCAGCGGATGTGTACGGAGAGTTAAGAGTTAACACAGAAGGGCCACATGTACCCCTCATTTGAGGCTAGTCTGTTTGGGGAGCTTGGGTTGCAGGGGCGTGTCAGAACTCGGGGGCCCGGGGCCCTTCATGACCATACTGGCCCCCACCATGGCTGGGTAGCTGCGGTTCCGTCGGATTCCGGCGTTCAGGCTGGGGAGCCCTCCGATGGCGCTGGTCACCACAGGGTGTCCGAAGAGAGGGCGGGACTGCCGCAGTCCGCTGAGGGGCCCCAGCAAAGGGGCGTGGCCCACAGCCCCGGGGCCAGCCTCCTCTGTCCGTGCCGCGCTGAAGCGCTTGAGCTTGTCCACCAGCCGGAGGTTGTGAACGCTGACGTCGGTCTGGCTCTCGCAGTCCGCCTGGCTCCGCGCCTCCTCTCGCACCTCCCTCAGGATGGAGCTGGCCGGCCGGGAGGCCAGGAAGTTGTCATAGGTGGAGCAGGAGCCGCTGAACTGGAAGGGGGCGGAGGCGGCGGCGGAGGAGGGCGTGGCCTGGGACTGGCCGGTGGGCGAGTTGGGCGGGGTGGAGGGCAGGGTGTCGGGCCCCCGGGGGGCGGTGGGGACGTCGGGGCCGTCGGCCCGGTCCCAGCTCTGCGGGTTGTAGACGGCGGCGGAGATGCCCTGCTCCTGCAGGAGGTGCACCAGCCCCAGGGAGGTGCTGGTGGTCTTGGTGGAGTCGCGCAGGTTGGTGAAGGACTCGGCCAGGCTGAGGCGGCGGGGCGTGGACACCGGGGTGGACTTGAGGCTGCTGGTCATGATGCAGGAGGCTGTGGGGCCGGGAACGAGGCTGCGGAGGGGGAGGGGGAGGACGTCAATCTTAACAAGCATTTTAATCTTATATTTACACTTTAAAATCTTATTTCTGTTACTTTTTTGCTAAATAAGACAAAACGTTTGCCAATGGGGTGAGATAGTTTTACTCATTTCAAGATTTGCCAGTGGGGTAAGAATTTCAGTTGTCAAGCAAAAAGTAGCAAGCTAATATTTTTCACTTTAGAGAAAAAAATAAGATTTCTCACACACAGCGTTAATATAACCCCTGCAACATAACCCCTACACCGAACCCTCTCAAATTATCAAGAACATGATGCAAACTTGATGTTAGAAAACACATTAAAATAACATATTTGAATGTTATTTTAACTACTGTTTTAACCACAGAATACATACATATCTACTACAGTCCAATGGTGCATGCTCGGTGTGGTAGTGCACAACCACATGGTGTGTGCATACAGGCACGGTTCCTATGGTAATGTGCACAGCCACACATTCCGTTCCTGTGGTGTTGTATTTTGATTGTGTTCTTTGTATATGTAATTACAGTATTATCCCCGTTTGATGATGTTGATGTATAGAAGAAACTAGAATCTTGGATAAGTCCTTAACATCTAATTCAGTTGTAGATTGTTTTGTGCACTTGGGGGTTAGCATCTGCATGATCTTGCATGGTATGAACACATATTCCCATATTTTCCTGAGATAAAGATATCACGGGTAAACAAAGTTACATGCTGCCGGAACAACTGACGATTTGTGCTGTTCCAGAATTGCATGCTCAATAGCTGGAAACCAAACACAGGAACACACTCAAATTAAATAGCTGCAATTTCTTTGAGAATTAATTAAAGAGTCAGTGCACCTCAAAAGAAAAGTCAGATTTTGTCAGACCCATTCACACTGCAGTAGAGCAAACCCTGTTTAAAATCATGCTCATTATCTGGTTAGTAGAATGTAGATGCTCTCCACAAAATGGTGCAATTCTCAGTAATGCATTGCATTAAAACCGTGACCATTTAAAATCTAATATTTTTTCACTTCACATATAGGTTTAACTGCTCCTAATGTTGAGGTACACAGAATGCAGACATGTTGTTAGGAAGCCACCTGTCAGTATTTCTTCATCACTATGCCATCACAATGACCTCCTTCATTAGGCCTGTGACTGACTTATGGCTTCGAGGCTGCGCGATTGGCAGGTATTAGAATGATCTGATGCATCACACTATTAGTTGCGGGAGGGGCAGGCTGTTATTCTCCCAGCACTTCCGAAATCTCCGCATTGAGGTCACATGACTGAGTCGTGACACTGGCTCACCCCTGGAACAGGTCAATGTGCTTGCTCTAAGCCAGCCCGCAGAGCAACATGACAGAGTGCCGCTTCCTCCTCAACGTCACATGGCCTAGAAAGAGTTCCAGAACATTCAGATGGTCCCTGTGGTAACCAACCAATTTCCCAGAAAGATGAAAAGAAAATGCTATCCAGTGTTCATTGGAACTTGTCAGCAGGTGGGTAAATGGCATTTCCCCCCCATATTTTTGGGTAAAATGCACCAAAAAGAGCAGCCTTGTTCCCGACTGGGGCACGTCACAGAGCGCTCACCTGGGCGTGACCCGAGTCAGCTCATCCGACGGATGAAGAATGCGGCAGGTGGTGAAGGTGTAGGTAGAACTGGTGTGAGACATACATTTACCAGGGTAATGCACTGCAGAGAGGGGCAGGGTAAAATCAGGGAGGGGCAGAGGACAGGGGTCAATCTACAGCACAGAGGTCAAAGGTCAGAGTCAAACCCATTCTGCCACACAGAAAGATTTTAAAACTGCATCAGGTTTGGCTTAATATGCTTATGTTTATATCATCTAAATGTAAAAATATTTAAATTAATGATGCAAATCAGATTACATTATGTTCTTTATTTAACTGTTTAAACAGAGTGAATTCAGGTAAATGACAGAAGCCTATTTTTAACGTTCTCAAAAATAAATGTTTGTTGAATTGAGACAATTAAAATTTGATGACATCACATGCATGCATTACCTGCTCACTCACTGTTCATTTCTTATTGTACATCTGGCTTACTCTGGCTTTACTGATGCAGTTTTAAATAGAAAATCCCAGAATACAAGAAGATTGGCAAATGGCAGGAAAGACAGAGATTAGTTCCCAGATAATGGCAGCACAAGATTACCTACACCTTCCAGGCATAAAAGAGCTTCTGGATATTCTATTACAGATGGTCTCACTTGAAATTAGAGTATCAGAGTAAGAATATGTTTGTGTGTGTGTGTGTGTGTGTGTGTGTGTGCGCGTGTGCATGCACATGTGTGTGTGTGTGTGTGTGAGATACTTTTCCTTTAAATTAGTGAAGTGCAGAGTGAGGTTTCTTCACAGTATCGGTTTCCTCTACAGACAGTCAGTCATGTGAGGTTGTTTTTAATAGAACAGCGACACTCGATACAGACGCGTCTCTTGCCTGCTTCCTGCACTGGACAGCAATCCAGTGCCGTATGTGTGTATGTATTGGTCTGTGTGTATATGCATGTGTATGTATGTGTATTAGTGTTAGCGTGTGATGTACACATAACCTGAATAGCCACCTGAAAATCACATGATAGATGGTACAAACTGAGTCATGTGTTAGAATAATGTGTATGGATAATATTCCTCTCTTGAATTGAGGAAAAAAACACAATAATGCATGTCATGTGCTATAGTTTTGATTCTATGAAATGTATCCTTTTGTTTGCCCAGACATTCTCTCCATGCCCACAAAGTTTAGGAATTTTGTGTTATTGGATATCCAGGATGCAGGGGCTGAAACATGATTGGTTTAGATGTCAAACTGGGCATGAATCACAAGAGGATAAAAGGGAATGATTGGAATAGGGAGGCCAAATTAAACGGAATGAATTAAAAAGAAAAATGAATCCAAGGAAAACAATGAGAGAAAAGGAGCATGTGCTGAGAAAGAGACCCGATCTCTCCAACTGGCAACCTGGACTACGACAAGCAGAAATATACAGAGATATAGAGATAACACCTACTCATAAAACACTATTACTATGTATAATGCATGAATACATAAAGAACTGCACTACCCATAACAAACATGTGTCAGTTGCTTATATCAGCTGCCAGAGTCAATGTTATGGAAATGTCTTTGTGTTTTTCAGTTTAATTCTTTTTTTTTTTCTTTTCTTCCCCATATATGTGTTATTGCCTATAAAGATGAACAATGTACTGCAGGATTCTGATATATCCTACATGAAAGGGGCCACCATCACAGGGCTGTGATTTTAAGTCATATAATTAATGCTTTCCTCACTATTTTGCACTCTAGCTCTACTCTCCTGTACAAACAATATTCAAGCTCAAAATATGGGCCGTCTCTTTCTCAGCACGCTCGTGGCAAAAGAAAATGTGGAATTTGAGCGGAAAAATAAAAATTAAAAAATGGTAATATACTCAAACGGCGCGGCAGCACACTTCTGGAGTGAGGTGGGTGTGCGCGTGAGTGGACTCGGGCGTGGAGGGGGTGGGAATGAGGGACGGCCGATGGATGCAGCAGGACTCAGCACCCCGGGGGTCGTCCCGCCTCTGTCTGTCTGCCTGTCTTTCGGACGAGACTTAGGGCACTCCCTCACCGGACAGCTCCTCGGTGCCGGGGCGTGGCTCCTGCGGCTCCTGGACGCGGGGCGGGGGGCCGCCGTCGGACGCCTCGGGCGGGTTGTTGTTGTTGTTGCGGGCGCAGCTGGAGGAAGAGGAGGAAGAAGAGGCGCGGCTGCGGCACTGTCGGGGGGCAGGGGCTGAGGTAGAAAGGCTCGGGAACGATAGGTCACCTGACTCGTCCTCCTCAAAGTCGGTGAACTGGTAGACCTCCTCCACGTCCAGCTCCAGAGGCCGGAAGCCTTTGGTGACCACTCCCGGCCGCGAGTCTAGGATCCCCCCTAGGTTTGGCTGGGCTAGCTGCTGCCAGTGGTGCAGGGTGGCTGAGCCTTATTCCAGGAACACATGGAGGAACACAGCAAGATAACACAATTAGACCAATCTCTTTTCCCACCTGCCCAACTGCTTTACTTCTGACTACCTGCACTGATCTCACCACAGACATGCTATTAAATGGCATATCACATCGACATTAACACACCACTGAGTCATCATCACCACAGGTATCACATCAGCCTTAGTCATCATCAACACAGATACGCTATCAACCTAGCACGCACGCACACACGCACACACACATAGCAAACAGACTTCAAAACATGGTTGTCATAATAGATAGCCTTTCTGTATTTCTCACACACACATACAGAAACCATAAAACAGAGTTTTATCATGGAAACTATTTATGCAGACCCAGTAATCCTAGTACTCCACTTAAAATTGGCTATATTTCACTCCTTACAGTTGAAACAAGATGAGCTTGTATCAATATATCAGCACATTCTGCCTTTCCATTGCTTGTTCAATGACCTTTAACAACAGCCACATTACAACATAATGAAGCTAAAGTTTGCATTTCATTTGCTACGATTAATGTTTACTAAACAGGTTTTTAGAGACCTACTTTCTAAAAAAGCCTATGATACAACATAGCCTTATCTGAGTGCACTTATCAACTTATGCTAGTTAAAATGCTATTCTAAAATCATTATTTTATTTGACCTTAATGATAACAGTCAGAACTGGTGTGTATATGTCCTGTACAAAAGAAAGAACCTGCTAAACATTTTTTAAAAATTATTATTATTATTATTTTTTAAACAAAGTCAAATCTGAAATGGGCGATCGACACAACATTGAGATTCTGAATAATGAGCGGCTTTTTTTGAGAAGGGCACAAAGGTTAGGTACACCACAGATCCATTCAGCAGGAAAGAGAAAAAAACAGAAAGGAGATAGTTAAGAAATTAGTAGATTTTATTGAAGAATTATATAAAACACAGGCAGGTGAATGAAATTAAAAGAGCAAAAGAAAATAAAAAAATCAATCAGTAAATGAAGTAAATATACAAAGTAAATGAAACAAGACACGCATCAAAGGAGGAAAAAACAATGAGGAAGAGAAGAGCGTTTGTGCATAGTTGTGTATAGAGTTGTGCTGTACCTAACCTTTGGAGCACAGATACTGATAAAATAACATGCTGACCAGGTCAAAACTGTCACAAAGCCCAAAATCTTTTTTTTGGGTTATGAACTGGTGTCTGTAGAGCATTGGGAGATATGCAGAAAAAACTGCAAATCACAAGCACCCTTTAGACTTGAAATAATACTTTCAATAAAAATGTAATTGTTTTCACTAGCCTTCTAATATCAGGTGTCATTTCAAAAGAACAGTCTGATAGACTTGTTAAATAACAATGAATACATTTTTTCCACCATTTACTCCCATTGTACGCTCTTCCCTCTTGCAGTTTATGATTTATAGAAGCTAATATCTACATCAAAGCGGAGTGATACAGGAGCACGGTATGAATTCAGTGTATAAGACCACGCTGGGAGGGAATAACTATGTATTAGATCTTAGACCTCAAACTTATCCAGAAAGGGCCGGTGTGGGTGCAGGCTTTTGTTCCAACCAAGCAGTTACACACCTGATTCTACTAATCAACCACTAGAGTCATTGCTAAGGACCTTGATTATTAGAATCAGGTGTGTAACTGCATGGTTGGAACAAAAGCCAGCACCCACACCGGCCCTTACTGGATAAGATTGAGGACCCCTGAATTAGAGGGTCTTCTCTGTTCGTAATTGGTTATTACCCACACAGGTGAACCAATCACTATGTTATCTACTAGTAACAGGAGAGTGAAGTTTCAAGATTTTATCAGTAACTGTCTGATTTCATGTAATCACAGTGTTTTGCTGTGGGCAACAAAATATTTTGATTGGTTCAACAAGTCAGTAACTGGCAGCGAATGGCAGGTCCACCCAATAAAGGTTCAAGAAGCCTCCATCTCCCATCACTAGAATCCAAGGTGTCTGTCCTTCCTTATGCCAGAATGTGAGCCATGTTTTCCAATAAAACACAAAGCTCACTTATTACATTCCTACTTCTGATGAAGAAATCAATAAAATGGCTCTTGTTGGGTCTGGTTCCGTCTGGGCTGGCAGAGAGGATGTCTGGCAGATAGCAAACAGCCCTGATTTGATCCACAGAGCTGATGCTCCGATATGTCTATGACAGCTCTTATTATTTAATACACAAGAAACTACTCATATGTACCGATGTTACCATCTTTTAAAAATCTACCTATCCCCAGTTAGAGCCAGAATGTCAGCCCAACTGCTTTCGACAAAGTCAAGATGTGCAATTGAAACCCTGGAAGACGTTTTCAGTTAAACAGAATTCATGGCATACTGTATGCTTGTTCTTTAGCAGAGCCTATCCATGACTGAGTTGCATCTGCAGTCGCAGTATATACTGTATGTGAGGATAATGGCCATGAATAGACTTGCCAGGATCCCATTGTTATTGCTAATAATTCCTAGGCAGCATTTTCACCAAACCTCCAATAGACAAACAAATTATTTTCATCTTTGAAAACTGGAAAATTGAAATACAGCAGCAGTAATAACTTACAGAATTTGTTGACTCAAATGAATCCATTTTGAAAGCATTCCTCGGGGGCCTGATTATGTGATGTCACCTTGTTCTAATTTATATCCTCTTATATTTTTAAAGGTTTAAATGCTGGCAAGCCCATTGATGGACAGATAAGACTGCAGACGCGAGGGAGGCACTGGCGCTCCGCTAAGGGATCTCGAACCAGCAGCGCGGCTGCGCGTCTCTGAAGTAGAAGGAGGGCTGGGTGGACCGGCTGCTGGACTCCTGGTTAAGCAGGGCCCAAAGCGATTGGAGGAGGAGGAGGGGGGAGGGGCGTGGCCGGGGCCCGCGGGGGTCACCTTCCAGTGGCTTGACGATCTGCAGCTTCTCGGGCAGGTAGGAGCGGCTGTGGAGGGAGATGCCCGACAGGCTGGAGAGGCCGGACAGGTGGGTGCCCAGGGACATGATGCTCTCGGTGGGGGTGAGGCTGCCGCTGTACAGCTCCCCGTGCTCGGCCAGCTCCCGGAGCTTACGCTCGCGGTCCTCCTCGAAGTAGCGCCGCTCGCTCAGGTAGTTCTCCCGCCGCAGCGACAGCCTCCGCAGGGCCATCTCCAGGTCGTGGGAGCCCGGAGTCCCCGGCGTCCCCGGCTTCTTGTTGGAGTCCACACTGGAGCCCCGACGGACATGGGAGAAAGGAGGAGACACGGACAATAGCAAGGTGGTTAAAGGACTGGACACGTAACCAGAAAACCATGGTGTGAAATCCCAAATGGAGTCCAATGTTTCACTCTTAAGTACCTGAATTCAGTAAAACATTGAGTTCTTATGAGGGGGGGAACAAGTAAAATGTAGGCTGCTCTAAACAATTCAAAGAGTATTAGCGAAGATCAAAGATTTCAACGCTAATAACAGGTAAAGGGTTTTCAACCAGTTTTGATCCAGGGACCCCAACCCAGGCTCAAAGGCATCCCTCATCATAAGTTAAAAAGGGTTGAATTTTAAAAAGGCTTTTATAAAGATTAGGGACCGGGGGTTTGTGTGTGATCATGGACCCCCTATGGCAGCTTCACGGATCCCCTGTTGAAAACCCAGGTAATAGGTTATTACATGAGCAGTGGTGGTGGAAAAGGATGGAAGGGTTTGGAAAGGCGAAGTTCACAAGGTCACAGTAGTGGATGGAGATGGTGTGTTTCGGGGACAGGCGGAGGACAGTGGGGCTCCTGATCACACACCTGCCTTCTGGAGACTCGGTCTCCAGAATGATGCTGTTGGCGCGGTTGTCAATGACGATGTTGCTGACGTCACTGCCGTACATGCTGGAGCGGGGCGTGCTGATGCAGCTGGAGAGAGCGGAGTTGAGCGAGGACGACTGATTGGATCCTGGGATGTTCATGGGGGAGGGGCCAAGGGATCGTTGCCTAACCGTCTGGTTGATGTTCTTTACTGCCTCAAAAACTCGCCTGTGATGCACTCTGCTCAAAACAAACACACAGCGTCCCCTAGTGAATACATACAGCTAGGTAAGCTAGTCACTGCGGACATTAACACACAGCCCTCTGGTGTGTTCTGGATCACGTATGGCTCTCTTACTCACTCCTGCAGTTGGGGGGTTTATGGGTATTCCAATGACCTAACTGAATCTTTCATTTTCTATCTTCAAATAAAGCAGGACATCCTTTAGAATATCTCTTTCCAAACAAAAATGTTTGGATCCTTTTTAATCAAACATTTTTTAACCAAATATCTAAAGCGAAAAACTGTAACAGGTGTTGTAGAATATGATATAAGGTATTGGAATTTAACATTTATGTAAATTACGAAGTACACACCTGTTAGTGGGGATCAAAGAGATTTTCTAAACAAAGCTAACTGAATATTATTAGTTCAATAGACAACCATACGCTGCGTTGCCTAATTTAGGGTGCAAGTGCAATATGATGGATTGTGGATAAAATACATCAAAATTTTCTTCACGAGACAAGCATTAATGTAACTTTGGCACTAAAAGTGCTGTCACTGTGAAACTAAAACTGATACCATGAGCTTTGTGAGTGAACCAGTATCACAGTGAAACAGATTGCCTTCACATCAGCACTAAAATGATGTCACCGTGAAACTAAGAAAGATGCCTCAGTGAGAGTAAAAAGTGATGACAGCATGAGACCCACTTCTGTTCTTCCACTTCTGGGTCGTCCATCTGCAGCTCCTTCCTCATTGTGCCCTCGATTTCTGCAGCTAACGAGTCCTAAGAGATGGACACAGACAGACAGACAGACAGACAGACAGACAGACAGACAGACAGACAGACAGACAGACAGACAGACAGACACACACACACACACACACACACACACACACACACACACGCACACACGCACACAGTGAGGGGATCAGCTGGCACATTACCAATGACACGCCTGTCTCACATTCCTTATCACCATACAAACATGATCTCTCATATCAGCAACGACATAGTACATTTCTCACTAATGGGTTTACACACAGGGATACATTATCACTGCACTTCCACTTACAAACTTTTATAACTCTTCTTCATGCTGGACTTGGAGATCAAGAATAAGGAATTGGTTCAAAATACAGCATAATGCAGTACAAGCGTAGGTGAAGTCTGACTGTGAGAGTAGTGAGCCTGAGCAGTGGGTAAGATCTGACTGCACGATGATGTAGTGTTACTGTGCAGTAAGTAAACGGACTGAGCAGTGAGTAAACGGACTGCTCGGTGAGTAAACGGACTGAGCAGTGAGTAAACGGACTGAGCAGTGAGTAAACGGACTGAGCAGTGAGTAAACGGACTGCGCAGTGAGTGAACGGACTGCACAGTGAGTGCAGTGTGCAGCTGACTGAGTTACTGCGCGAGTAGTGCGCCTGAGCCGTGGGTATGATCTGACTGTATGATGATGTAGTGTGACTGTGCAGTAAGTAAACGGACTGCTCGGTGAGTAAATGGACTGCGCAGTAAGTAAACGGACTGAGCAGTGAGTAAATGGACTGAGCAGTGAGTAAATGGACTGAGCAGTGAGTAAACGGACTGAGCAGTGAGTAAACGGACTGAGCAGTGAGTAAACGGACTGAGCAGTGAGTAAATGGACTGAGCAGTGAGTAAACGGACTGAGCAGTGAGTAAACGGACTGAGCAGTGAGTAAACGGACTGAGCAGTGAGTAAACGGACTGAGCAGTGAGTAAATGGACTGCTCGGTGAGTAAACGGACTGAGCAGTGAGTAAACGGACTGAGCAGTGAGTAAACGGACTGAGCAGTGAGTAAATGGACTGAGCAGTGAGTAAACGGACTGAGCAGTGAGTAAACGGACTGAGCAGTGAGTAAACGGACTGAGCAGTGAGTAAATGGACTGAGCAGTGAGTAAACGGACTGAGCAGTGAGTAAACGGACTGAGCAGTGAGTAAATGGACTGAGCAGTGAGTAAACGGACTGAGCAGTGAGTAAACGGACTGAGCAGTGAGTAAACGGACTGAGCAGTGAGTAAACGGACTGAGCAGTGAGTAAATGGACTGAGCAGTGAGTAAATGGACTGAGCAGTGAGTAAACGGACTGAGCAGTGAGTAAACGGACTGAGCAGTGAGTAAACGGACTGCGCAGTGAGTAAATGGACTGAGCAGTGAGTAAACGGACTGAGCAGTGAGTAAACGGACTGAGCAGTGAGTAAACGGACTGCGCAGTGAGTGAACGGACTGCACAGTGAGTGCAGTGTGCAGCTGACTGAGTTACTGCGCGAGTAGTGCGCCTGAGCCGTGGGTATGATCTGACTGTATGATGATGTAGTGTGACTGTGCAGTAAGTAAACGGACTGCTCGGTGAGTAAACGGACTGCGCAGTGAGTGCAGTGTGCAGCTGACCGAGTGACCGCGCCGGCGCTCTCACCATGGGGAACAGGCCGAGGGCGTGGAAGCGTCTGGGCGTGCTCAGCGGGAGTGTTTTATTGCGAAGGTTCTTCAGCTCCTCCTGCGCCTCGTGGAGCATCTCCATGCACTCAGCGTACTTCTCCCCCAACTCCCTCAGCTACAGGAGCGAGAGAGAGGGTGCCTTATTTATACTGTATGAGGGGAGCAAGTGTTCTCAAATGCTTCGCCCAAACTGGATTGATATTATGCCACCACAGCTAGTCTGAATCATTAAGTGCTTTCACTCCAAATCACTACCTACCTTCTCATAGGCTTTTTGGAAGGGTTGCGATAAAAAAAGGGTCTATTGAGGACAATCAACAAAAATACGGAATCGAGATTTCGCTAAAAGGAATAGTACTTCGATTGGAACAGGGAGTTATAGTACAGCGTTATGGTTTTGGGAAAGCTAATATAACTTTGTAAAAGTGTTATTTCGGTTGATTCCACTGAATCATTATTATAGCAGAATATTTACCATTTGAGAATTTAAATATAGCTAACCACTTCTGTTATTTACTTTGAACAGTCCTTTTGTTCATCTTAATCAAGGGTGTGGATATTTTCGGGGAGGACCAGCATATTCTGATATTAGAGAGGTGATACTCAGGTCACTTGCATTTGTGTATCTGACATCCAGAACGCTCGATAATAAAGACTTTCCCTGTGCATACATGGGAGTCCTATTTGACCATGTCCCCTACATGAGTGGTTATTGATCTGGTTTTTTGAAGGGCTCCAGCCTCCGTACCTCTGCTGTGAGTTGACGCTGCGCATCTTTAGCAGCTCCCAAATGCTGGGTGAGCTCCTCGTTCTCCACTGCGTACTGTCAACATGAGAACACACAGTAGAGTGAAGAACTGCTGCACGCTACCAAAGAGATGCAACTAAAAACCAGGAACCAGGGAAAACTTTGGGGAAAAAAAAAAATTAAGGAATAGAGTGCCATAGCACTTTCGACACCGTAATTCAATCATAACCCTTTCTGCTTCCCCATCTGAATAAAATTTCCAAAAAATGAAAGGAGGGCAGACTGTCTGCTTCCTTTCAAAAAAAGAAGAAAGACACGTCATGAGACAAAAGTCATAATGGTATCAGATGATTGCATTTACACTAGACCCATTTCCACTTGATGACACTAAACAGCCTGTCTACTTTTTATTGCTTTAGCCACAAACCAGACCAAGATGACTGACTAGACTCCATATTGTTTTTTTGTTGCCAGTTTTGACAGAAGGAACATGATTAAACAGCTTGGCAACTCTGCTCACAGCTTGCTTGTGTTGTAAGGCTTTGCATGCTGGCTGATTAAAAAGGCACTGTAAACCCACTCTAAACCTGAACCAAACAAACCAGTCTTGTTCCAGGTCTACAGTGAGTAAAGGTCAAAATGAGCAAACCTACATCAAGCAGTATAGAGGGGAAGGTGTATAAATGTGTATAGTGATCCGGCCTACTGTACTGTGGAACAGGGTTATAATGAGCCGGACTGCTCTACGGTGTGAAATGACAGGCCCCACAGTGGGGTGCAGTCAGACAGGTGCTAACCGATTTGGACTTCTTCTGCAGGTCCACGATCTGGGACAGCAGGTGGGTGATCTCCTCCTGTTGGCGGGAAGCATCTTCCGTCTTTTTCGCCAGCTCTTCGGCGATTGAAGAGATCTGCACGTTGGCATCTCCTGGGCAGGGGAACGGCATAAAATGGCCGATGGCAGCTATGTCCAACTATGGTGTGGCCCTAACACCCATATTACACAATGTGAGTGGGATCCACCGAATGACTGGCACAAAAGGTTCTAGAATTAGGGAGCAACTTTTTACAATGCTACAGTGCTGTAGGGAATGTTAGTCCCTTTTTAAAAATCAACAGAAAAGGATTAATTAAATAACTGGCACCTCTTAAATCTCTCCCGGTGATTTTGAGAGAGGAAAAATACACAAACATGGAACAGCTGTGATTTTAAACTGAATGAGCAACCAAAGTACTGAAATATGTACTTAACTGGGCTGTTACATTTTACTGAGAAAACAGCAGGATAGTGACCTTAGCTCTGGCAGCTGTGCCTGAAGAGGATTTCAATGTTGCAAGTCTTTTAGAGAGCTCTTTTGTTTGAATGTATTTAACCATTTGGCATTTTTCAATAATAAAAATAAGCTGCTTTGTTTCACTGCAGAGGTAGCACTCCTGTTGTTTGCTTTAATATCAGCCCACTTGAGCTCCTGTATACTCCACTGGTATTTATTTATTTTTTTAATGAACGGTAGATTTTTACTTCATTAGTTACTTTCTGCGTGGATCTACTCAAACAGTAGATCCCCAAACAGATTTATCCTCATATGATGGATGTATTTCCACAGTGAATACCCTCACAGATCGCTTCCACAGAGAGATTCCACTCACAGCTCGCTAACATAATGGATAATTCTCACACATAGTGGACATTTCTCACAACCCTCTTCCACACAGCGGATCCCCTCAGATCTCTAGCATATATTGGGTGTACTCACGGAGTTCTTTAACACAGTCATTCACCAACTGCTGCTCCTTCTCTTCATACGAGATGGTCTCTGTCTCCAGATGACAGGCCTGATATGAACACAAGTATCCAGATATGTTATCACAGACACAGCCTGTGTTATCAGCATCACAGTTAGAACAACCTCCTGTCGTTTTCTTAAAGTGTCAGTACTGTGTACTTTACATACATGTATGTCAGACATGGAAACACTTCTTTTGTGAATGAATGTCTGCCTGCTCTCTCTGTTTGACAGCACAAAGGGCGTGCCCAAATACTGCTACAGGTCATACAGGGAACATATGTATGGACGGTTCTCTCTGCTGCCTGATGCAGTAGTGCCACTCCGCTTGGCTCTATGGCCGGGCTGCGTAACTGTGTCCAGCCGTGTTGAAACAGGTCAGGGAGGGCAACATTAATAAACTCTGCTAACACCGCTAACGGAGGCCAAGGCTAGACAGAGGCCAGCGGATTCATTGTACGCCTTAGGAAAGAGCCGCCCATAATTTACAACCCTGGAAATAGCACAATGCAATGATGTGGGTCTCAACGGCACTTCATTTTCCTTGGCATGGCTCAGAAAGGAAGCAGGGTCATACCTCTGATCTCAGGACTGTATTCTCCTCCTCCAAGTCTTTGAGTTTCTTCTGCAGAGAGTCCAGGGGGAAATAACTTGGTATGGAGGATGTGGACTCATTCCGCCGGATCCTTGCAGGGGACACGGAGCGCGACAGAGCGAGTGTCAATCACACATGGTAGGAGCGACACAACCATGTAGTTCATTTTACAAAACATTTAAATTTGGCGCCCAACTTGGGGCTGAGCATGTCCAATTGCCACCCTAAATTAAAATGCCCAAGTGTCTGTGACCGCAGCCGCGTTCACGCGCAAACCCCACTGCCGATTAGGGAGAGTGTAGGCATCTGCAGTTCTCCTCCGAAACACATGGTGTGTGTCGCCAGCTGCTTCATTTCACACACCGCAGACTACAGCCAGTTCGCATCGAGGGAATCGAAGGAAGACCTTTCATGTGCGGCTTTATCATGCAGTCTACGGCCGCCCGATTGACCAGCGGGGGTCGCTACACAGTGACGAAAAACAGACCCCAAAGTGACTGAAACCGTACCCTGGGTGATGCAACCACCAACTGTGCATCACCCTATGGAGCTACTGGCCACAGTCAGCACTGGCAAGGTCCGGATTCGAGCCGAGACCAAGAGACCAAGCATCCCTGCACTTTAACTGAAAGAACCACCCAGTAGCCCTGCAGATGCATAATTTAAGGTGGAACAGATGGATGATGGAATCTCATATCATTAATCAGTGTTTTACATCTTCCATGCCTACAGTTCACCCCATGGCTCAGGCTCTGAGATATTACTGTACTTTATCTTCTCACTAGAACAGGAGGGGCGGGCCCCTTTTATACACTAGAACAGGAGAGACGTGCCCCTTTTATTCCTGGCTGGTGTCCGTACGACCCACGTGACAGAGAACAGCGATAAACTACTTAGGTCACACATGAGGAGCTCTGAGTAAGAAAAGGCAGCAGAACTTTCTCGTGGAATAAAAAGGCCTTTCTGTCGCTCGTCTGCTTCTTTTCAGTTGGAGCCAAGGCAAGAATGACTGAGTATCAGATTTGCCTGGGAATGCGGTCTCGGTATGTCAGGCAACCCAACACTGAAGTTGTAAAACGATGCCTGTTGAATGGGAGTCAACAAACACAGCAGGTAGGAGGAGTAGAGCTACAGGGTGGTGTAAATAACCTGTAATAAAACCTCCGGAGGAGACTATTTCCTGTCCTCGATACCTCTCACTGAACCACTCAGTGTAATGAGCCCCCAGGCTGTCTGCTCTGCTGTGCAAACCAGGCCCAGTGCTCAGACCAAAACCTGACCGGGTCAGCAGTGTGTGTAGTGTGGAGGTCTGTTAGCTGTAACCACAACGTGGGTTTCTTTTGAATCTAATCCGAGGCACTACAGTTAACAAGGTGGTCGACCTGAATTACTTTGGTAATTATCTAGCAGCACAAATGGACAGTAAGTGAGCTAAGTCACACAAGATATACAGTACTAAACAAATATACATTTACCAGTAAGAGGATGTGTCTCTGTCTTGGGTCTCTGGGAAGAGAATGCTGTGTGGCCATAAAGGAAAGAAGAGGTGGGGTATAGAGGAGGACATGTGGGAGCAGAAGAGGACAGGTGGAGGGAGGGTGGAGGGTCAGGGGAGGGGAGGTGGGGGTTAGGTATGAAGAGGTGGGGATTAGTGGAGGTGTTAAACTCACGGGGTGGAGGTGGTAGACTCTCCTTCGCTCTCCTCAGCTGCACTGGTATAGAACTGGAGCAGCTCATCCTTCATAGACAGCTCATGCCGCAGCTGAGACACCTGCAGCGGAACAACAGCGCCATGACGACGTGCACTCGACATCGCTGCCACGTGACCACAAGCGGCAGCTGACCCGTAGAGCCACACCCACTTTCCTTCCCCTGGAGGTACCGCTCCCTCCAGCCAGACCCAGCATCCCAACCCTCTCCACCTCAAACGGGTCGCCCCCTCACCTCTTCTCGAATGTGCTCCACCTGCTCCTCCAGGAACTCATTTCTCTCACATAGGCTTTTGTTTTTCTTCAGCAGTGATTGGCCAATTCGGGCAGCCAGCTCCAGGTCCCGCTCTTTCTGCAGGGAACAAACACTGGTTAGGAAGCCGGCAGCGGGAGCAGGAACAAGGCTCATTCCCTGAGGGAGTTAAACGGGGTATCCTGTTTAACATGGGCTGGGCCACTGCATGTAGTCGAGGCTACTTCACAATAAAATAACTGAAATATTTTATTAATAAAGAAATATCAGTCATACGAGCACATTTCGTCTGAGTGTCTTGCAAAGCACTGTACTAGCACCTGCAGTCCTGCCCTGCACTCAGTGGAGAGCTGGACCAGGTGCGATATTCAAATGTTTTCACATAAAAGGGATGCCATTCAGAACAGTTAACCACTGATTTTACTAAGATGTATACCATGCAAATACTTCCAATGTCATCTGGGAAAAGGACAACTATCATACTGTTTAAAAGGGGCCCCTATAGCTGTTATCTGAGAGTCCTATCAATACTTCACCACAGAATGAACATTTGCCTTGCATACCTAGTAGTACATGGGAACCTGAATTAAGGCAGTGTTTTGGCGGATGGGTTAGCCGTGCAGACCAAACCCATACAAGGCAGCAGTGTGACACATTTAAGAGCATAAGACCTGCAGCCAATGTATTCATGTATAGCCAACAGAAAACTTTCATAATTTTACTGGGTTTGTATAAGGACAGAAGGCTTATAACAAAGCCACACCCACAAAAGGGGGGTGGGGGACACAGCCAGTGTTGACTTTAATTGAAAATAAATTTTTCCTGAGATTTAGAATATCCATCTTTTTTGTCCATGTGTGTTTTTAGGTTCCTTATATTGTAAATACACTGGCTAACTCTACAGTCCCGGCCAAAAGTCTTGTCGCATGAGTGGACAAAAGTGACAATTGCTAATTACCCAACTCTTAATTAGCTAATACAGTTAGGAAACAACATAAATTAATCATAAGTGTCTAAAGTTTATTTAGATACTAGCAAAACAAAAATTTAATAGATGCTTATAAGGTTAATTGCTTGATAATGATGAACAAGCCAGTTTCTACCTGGACAAAAGTCTTGTCGCAAATCAAATTATAATCAATAAATTTAATCTTTCTCAAAAAGTTAATAAAATACCAAATGAAAAATCAGTCTAGTATTTCATCATGGACTATAAGTTAAGAAATTAATATCTTGTATGGGTTCCTTTGGCCTGCAGAACAGTTGCCATCCGGTTTGGCAGAGAGTCGTAGAGCTTGTTGATGAAGTCGTCGGGGATGGCATGGAAGGCCACCTTGCAGGCATCCCAAAGCTCCTCCAAGTTCTTCGGCTTGGTCCTCCAAGCTGCCTCCTTCATTCTTCCCCAGATATGCTCAATAATATTCATATCTGGAGACTGTGCTGGCCATCCCTGAAGGACCCTAATCTTCTTCCCCCTGAGAAACTTCATAGTGGAACCTGAGGTATGGCAAGGAGCTCCATCCTGTTGAAAAATCTGACCCCTCTTGTAGTTGGGAATGTACTGGGAGGCAAGAATCTGTTGATATTTGGCACTGTCAATGTTACCATCCACCTTACAGATCTCCCTGGCACCTCCGTATTGGATGTAACCCCAAACCATAATCTTTCCACCTCCAAATTTGACTGTCTTCTGGGTGAACTGTGGGTCCAGACGGGCCCCAGAGGGTCGTCGACAATATTGGTGGCGCTTGGGATGGAGCTCAACTGACGATTCATCTGAAAAATCAATTTTTTGCCACTTTTCTGCTGTCCAACCTTCCGTCAGGCTGTGGGCCTTGGCGTACGCAACACAGTTTCTTAGCTGTCTCTTGTTTAGCGCTGGTTTCTGGGCAGCAATACGACCGTGGAGACCATTGCGAGCAAGAATCCGACGTACAGTTCTTGACGAAACAGGCGTTGCTGGCGTCCACTCCTCCCTGGGGCTGGCTTTTGACCATCGGACCAGCAAGCTGTCGTCTCGAGCAGTTGTCTTGCGCCGTCTGCCCGACCTGGGTCTGTCATGGACGTCTCCAGTCTCTTGGTAGCGCTTGCGAATCCTCTCCACCTGCCGTTTAGACACATTGAAGATGTCTGAAACTTCAGCAGGAGACTTGGACTTGAGATTCTTGATGATCAGCACTTTGGTTTCTGGTTTGATCTTGGGCACGTTGACAGAAGCAATGTTGAGCATGAACTTGGCTTAGTGTCAAATTTCTGCTTTTATAGCTCAAAGTTACCTACAGCTGACTAATCAAGCCCCTTGTTTGTTTCTTCCTTATTCACTGTGGCCTAGAAATTGGAGTTGGCCATTGCGACAAGACTTTTGTCCGGCCAAAACTGGCCTGTTGATCATTATCAAGCTGTAACATTTAGTAACATTTTTGAAATGTCATTTTGCTAGTATCTAAATAAACTTTAGACACTTATGATTAATTTGTGTTGTTTCCTAACTGTATTAGCTAATTAAGAGTTAGGTAATTAGCAATTGTCACTTTTGTCCACTCATGCGACAAGACTTTTGGCCGGGACTGTACAATTAATGTCCTTAATTCAATGAAGGTGTGGCCTTGCTGTCTATCCCATTGCAAAGCAAATCAAGATGTCATTAGAAGCTGCCTTTGCATGAATTTACACAGAGTGGTAAGTCTTCACACTCATGGTGTGTCAGAACAAAGTCAAAGGCCGGAAGGGCTGTACTCATTTCTCCCCTTTCACTCACTCATTTGACTCTCATTAGGACTCCTAATACACTCCCCATGCAATTAGAGGACTATTTTCTACACTACAAGCCGTACAGTGTACTACAGGCACGCAAAGGTACCACAGAGGCACAGCTCTCTCAACAGCAGATAATCTCTGAGAGCCTGAACTGCTAATGCAGCAGAAACATTGGCATACTGTATCTCACCCCATTCTTATGAAGATGAAGCCAAAAGTGTCCCACCTGACCCCACATACTGGCAGGCATAGTCCGCTAATTCAGATTCAATTTGGCTAGCCACGAATGGAGGTGCCCAGTGGAAGTTCAGGAAATGACCTCAGTCAAGGATAAAAGTCATAACAAAATATAAAGTACAAATAAGCACTGATAGTGACAAGTCATATCTGCAACCTTGGCGAAATTACTAGTGGATGAACATACAGTCAGGCACTGTGCTGCGGTGAAGTGTTCAGTGCAGAAACACACACACTGTGCTGCGGTTAAGTGTTCAGTGCAGAAACACACACACACACTGTGCTGAGGTGAAGTGTTTAGTGTAGAAACACACTGTGCTGAGGTGAAGTGTTCAGTGCAGAAACACACACACTGTGCCGAGCTGAAGTGTTCAGTGCAGAAACACACACAGTGTGCTGAGGTTTGGAGGTTTATATTAAGCATAGAAATGAGACCTGCAGGGGCCATTGAGGGGCACTGTTTCAGTGAATGGATGGGCCCCCCGGGGGGTCTGGTATCACATCTGAACCGTGCCAGTACTGACTGTGGCCAGCAGCCACAAAGAGCGAGGCACAATTAGCTCTAGATTTGGCCAGGGATGGGAGGGTTTCAGTCAGCCAGGGTGACAGGTTTTTTTTTATCACACACCAGCGCCCCCTTCTGGTTGATCTAGTGCCCACGCTTGTTGAGCTGCTCATGAAGCGTCTTCCTCAGCCTCATGTCTGTGCGAGACTGGCAACTGCAATGTGATAAGAATGCTTTGGAGGAGAGCACATGCCTGTGCTTGATAGCAGATGTCGTGGCAGTGATAGCGGATGAATATGTGGGAAAAGGGAGGGGGAGGATAAAAATAATTTAAAAAAAGAAAGGAGACCAGCTGCCGCCCTGTTCCACTGCTGAATGTCACAGTTAAGTCCATAGGACAAGGATTCCTACGACTGTACAGTACACTTGCAGTATTATCACACCACCACACCCACCCCACACATTCTCCCACACAGACATCTGTTGTTTCATCACACTATCTCAAACCTAAGGGAGAGAATACTGGCACTTCTGGATAGGGAGGGGTACTTCCATTCCTGCAGAGGACTGTGGTGCTGAAAGCAGTTCTATTCTCAGGAACCCCCCCCCCTCCTCCTCCCCCACGCCCCAATGGACCAGGCCCTGTTGCAGGTCCACTGGAGCAGGGAGTGAGACAGCTCCATGGTAACACTTTGGGTGCTGTTCCGCTTTTGAGGTTGGAACTCTCTGCTTTGCATCTCCACAATGCTGCTGGCAAGGGCTGCTCTGTAAACTGTGCTGACTGGTGCAGGCCAGGGAACAGCCACCGGCCCCGCCACATTAGCCACGCCGCGCTCGTCGTTGGGTGCAAGCTTACCTCTTCCAGCAGACGTGTCACAGCATCTATGTCATTGTAAGTCTTAGTCATCTGGCCCACTCTTTCAGCACATAGAACTGCAGAGAGAGAGAGAGAGAGAGAGAAAGGAAGATGTTATTTCCAGTGACACGCGGGTGATTTCGAGGCAGAGGAGACATCTTTCCCTCAGGGTGTGTTTGGAAAGCCCGTCCCTATCAGAGCTGCCTACGTGCTGCAGGCTGGGTCGCTGTCTCCCATGCTCCTTATCAGCTGGACTTCTGACACCTGTACCACACCCAGGCCCTGCCCAGCTGAGTCACCCTACTTCACATAATATACACATGACGCTGTACAGAGCTTTCCTGTGTGTAAAAAAAGTTCCCAAGGTCCAACAAACAAAAGCATGATAATGAGACTCACATGGTAAAAATAGTAGTAGACATTCTTATTCATATTTTTCGTCATAATCATAACAATGCATGGAAAGTTATTTGGGAAGCAAATAGAAGGATCCACAGCAAATGGCATGCATTTTTGGAAGATTAGAGATTTGAATTTGCTTAATGAACATCAACAGCACTTGGGGGGAGGGGGGTGGACTTCTAAAAAAGAAATGGCAAGAATGGGAGCCGAGCTTGATAAATAATATGTACTGCACCCCTTACCAACTACGACCAACAATACCAAAATACCAAGCCATTTCACACCCTGCAGTTACCTAGTCCATTTTCACTCTATTGTCATATGTGTGTCTTTGTGACTGTCTCTGTAAAAATGGCAATACAAATACAAATAAAACTAAACTGAATTGAATTTATCTGTCATTTTCATCACATGGGCGGACGTCTCCCTGAGAGACAAAGCCAAAGCCGGAGGATATGATCCCGCCGCCGTTCCCCCCATCTGACAACCTTATAATTGAGCCAGCATTGCTGCACCTGCTACAGAGAGACCGTGACCAGGTTACTGACAACACCAGAGACTAAACAGCACAGAGTCACACAATACAACCAGAACACAGAATATACACCCACAAAACACACACAATGCACAATGAGGCCCCCGCAGAGCTGTTATTAGCGGCGGGTAACCTCTGTGATAAGATTCACAGAAAGCCTGTTATTATTAGACATTTAATCCTCGTGTACATAGACCTGCCTATAACTAGTTTTATCAATAGTTCATGGTAGCAACCAAATATTTAATCTCCTGGGCTGTACACTGTAAGAGTTAATAAACAGTTCACCACAATGGGCTCCGTCCGAAACAGAAGATATGAATCAAAGGTTTGCTCTCTAGCTTTCCTCCACCGTCTGCTAGTGAGTAAACACAGATAAAGTGGGCAGCGCTAAGCATTCATTTACCCACAAACGTGATACACTGCTGGTGCGCGAGTCAAGCCAAGTTCAGCCCTAAAGACGCTCAGGGGGTCGTCAGCACAAGTGCATTAGGTGCGAAGCCGCACCGTGTCGCATTAGAGCGGCCCACCCGCAGCAGAAGTGCATGGATGGGCACAAGCCTGCAGTACTCGCTCCAGCGTCTCGCTTTCCAACAATGCGCTCCTGCATTTCAGCAAGCCACACGTGTCACCATGGCTACAGTAAAACAATCTGGACTTCCTGCTACAGTTGAGCTGACTTTCCCATTATGGAAACAATGTAAATCAGGCCACATGTAAACATGTTTCTGTGGGCACTGCTGAGGACAGAGATATCGCACGCACCATCTACCCGGTGTTGAATTCAGTCATTGTCTGGTTACGATGGCTCCTTAATGCTAAAGTTACCCGGGAAACTAAATTCACTGTATTGTTGCGTGCAGTACTTTCTAAACTCAAATTCAGCGCAGCTTTTCTGCTGCACTCCACTGCTTAACAGCACAATGAAGTCACCTTATTCAAGCGCAGCACTGGGGCAGATTAATAAGTTAATCATGATCTAATATTGAACAAATTATTGAACGATCACGCAAACTGTTCTCACGCTACACACAAATGCATGACATTATTGTGTGTAGAAGGTGACAGATCTATGGGGGAGACTACGTACAGTGAGAAGTGCCTAAACCAAGGGTGTCGCAGCACCTGCTGGTTTATTAGTGCGTTTCAGCACCAGTGATTCATTTAAGTTGTTGATTGTCTAAAGAATCCACACATCTTGTTCTCAAGACCTTAACTGGCTACTGATTGAATGGAAACCACAAATACCTGCAGATACTGCAGCTCCCCAGGACTTGAGATAAACACCCTTGGTGTGGATGATCTGGTGGTCACTATAAGACCTAAATTTACCACACTGCTGCACAAAGACAGCTAAAGTTCCGCAGTTATTGCAATCTCACCATTAAAACATCCATAAATACCCCCTCAACAGCATCATTTGAGATCATTTGTGAAAAATTTGACTCCAAAATCTCCATGGCTCCCATATTCTTTGAGTAATGATGGCAATACTGCATGGGTCTGTTCATAGCTCCAATTTAATAGTAAAAATAACAGAAACTACACACATTCAGTAGTTTTATAACATAAAAACTAGTTAAAATAACAAAATCTCACATTCCCGCAAAAGGTGAGATTTCCCCCAAAAGTCTACAAACTCTGACAGTAATTCATAATGTATGGTACAGTTTTCACGTAAATTCATTGCAATGGAAACATACTATTAGCCAACACTTATTCTAAATAACATATTCAGCATATACGTAAGTTGGAAAACTGAATTTACACAAGAGGTCAGAGGTATGCACCCTAATCCCAACATCAGCCCTGCTACCACACAGGTGTGGTCTCATCTGTCCCAGCCAGACTGTCACCAGTGAAATAACTTCGCTCCTCACCCTCGAATACAAAATTCCAAAAGGCACTTGTTCTCAGCCTTGTGAACACTGTTCCCCGAGTTCACCCAAAACACATGCTGACTGGTGACTGGACACCCCAAAAACACCCCTCGCATCATTAATACTGGATTAGTTTGACAGTGGTGGTAATGGTGGTGTGGGTTACGTGGAAATGACTCGACTGATTATTTTATGCCCTTTCTTCAATATTCAAAAAAATAAAACCTGTTCATAAGCAACAAGATAACTAGTACAACACAAATAATGCACTGTGCCACCACAGTCACCATACACATGTGCATTATATGCACTGCGGAACTATTTATCCTATTATATCCTGTTAAAATAAATCTTTTGTTTGTTAGGAATCAGAAAATTCATTGTAAGATCTGAAATCCCACTTCTGCTCCGGAATATATAACAGCATTTGTTTCCCGTTCCTTGTTTTAGAGAACTACAGTAGGTAGGTATACAATCTACTTTTGCAATCCTTTGCAACAACTATTACGTTTCAGCAAGAATATTTACAAAAATATATAAAATCCAAAATCAATGATATGCCATTACAGTTCCTTAATTTAATGAATTACACAAAGTTATTAAGAGAAAGTGACATAGCAGTCATAGAGCTCCTAGCTCCAGCCAGTGGAGATGAATGCAAACACAATAACGTGCGCCAATGGCATTTGGTTGTTGACAGTATCAAGCCAAGGTTTTGTCTCTCCACATTCCTGTTTACCCTTCACACACCTGCCATTCTGTTCTCTACCTGCTACGATTACACACCCAGGGGTGAAGCTCCCTATTTAAGACAACAATAAGCACGGAGAGACACAATCTGCATCGCTTACTTTACGGGTCTGAGAACATTCAAACTAAGCGGTACACCAATTTGCTTCCATCCTACAGAAGGCGACTGAACTAAACGTCTCGCATACCGACGGACCATGGCATTCTGCGCAGTCCTCAATCGGGAATGCACACTGGGATTTTTAATGTTTCTTTCTTACATTGTAGTTCAACACGTTAAATGTTTTTTCTACTTTCAATATTTAATAAATTTAAGAGGGTATCCCAAGTAATAAATGCATTAAAAGCATTCACAATGCGTATAATTTAGTACGGTTAGACACTGGAGTGAAGTGCAATAGCAGTTCATGCTTGCAGAGGATCGGCAGACATAAACACTGCAAATGAACGCACATTTTGGCAGCACGCCCATAAAACAGAAAACCAGAGGCTATGCACTGGTGCTAAAAACCAGTCTGGCAAAACAAAACAAAACATTACAATACGAAAATGAAAAAAGACCCCAAAAACAGTGTACCTTCCTCCAGGGACAACACTTCCTTACAAGCATCCTCGTCATCGCCCTTCTCCTCCTCCTCCTCCTCCTCATTGTCATCTTCCTCCAACAGAAGAAGTGGCCCGTTGGTGGGCTCGGGGAATAGCTGTACTCTCCTCTCTCCTCCACTGGACCAGGCTCTGACATATTCCCAGAGGCGAGTGGCTACACCAGCCCAGACAGCCTCAGCTCCATGACCATGTCTGAGCCTCTGTCCAGCTCCCCTAGCCAGCCTTCATAAACACACCCTCACAGCTCATAGCGCCTGTGTGCCCTGCTCTGTTGTGTATGCGCAACCACCAAGACAAAGTTGGCATGGGGGAGGCGGGGTGTCACGAAAACGTGATCCACAAATACACCGTTTAAGAGAGGACTTTCACTCAAATTAATCACTTCATAAAGAGGCAAGGGATTAAATATGATTATATGCCGCAAATATAGTAGCTAATCTCTAGGACACCACAACAATCCCCTTTTATGTACTTGTGGCTCTAATTGACCCCCCCACTTTTTCTGCATGGAATGGTATCTCCCACAAGACACACCATGGAAACAATACAAGGCAGACACACACCTGCTCCAAGGGCGTGGCCAGAGATATCCACAGGTGGGTCCTTCTGCTCACATTGCAAATACATGCAAAGCGCCAACTAACAGGAAGCAAAGGTCTAATCTCTACCGCAAGGTGGAGGGCAGAGCATTATATAACAGTAATATAATCATAATATATGACTACGAAAAATATGAATAATGGACATAATCTTAAACTGCATATTATTGATGAGTACACCTTATTTAATCTATTTGTTCAGTAGGACGGCAGTATAAAATTACAACAAAAAAAGGAAATACAAGGCAGGATAACAGTATGACACTTTCAATTGAATAATGAAGCAAAATAAATAAATAAATAAATAAATACATAAATAACAAGCACTGAAAATGAAAGCTTGTTTTTAAATACTACAGATGCTTTAAAAGGTCAGATGCATTTTTCTCTGTATTGCTGCTCAAGTTTAACACTGTTAAACTTGAGCCGACTCCCCGGCCCCTGGCCTCCTATGCTTACTGCGTTGCTAAGAAACGTGACGCTGCTATCCCGGAGAATCACAGTGAAAAGTGAACCCAGACGGGGAAAGGCATGCTCAATTCAGCCGGGACGCATCGCAACTTAGCCAAAAAGCTCAAAGACTTAATGCTGCTCATCCTATGAACAGTCATCTTGAAGAGACGCGCTA